>OZ026500.1:13470092-14070092 GCA_964019985.1 Aurelia sp. 4 Dawson et al 2005 | reverse complement strand
AATTATGCCAAATTTGATCGATGGATTAATTGCAGAAAGCAAGGGTTTTCATTGGAAGATTATACCACTGTCTTTTCCGCAACCGTTCATTTCCAGTAATTAAAATAATGCAACGTAACTACTCTAAATGACAGAAGAAACAGAAGACGAAAAAAATAAAGGGACTTGATGGTTACTAGGCGTATGACAAAGATTAAGATGACCTTAATCAAACCGACCGGTGTTGTGGATGAAAGCTAAAGTCAACTTGAGAATCTTTCTGTTAAGATCAGAGGGTAGGTCTTTATTGCCATATAATAAATATTGCGTCAGGACCTTATTTGAAAGGTTGTTATATCCGAATGGTCGTAATATTGCCAAAACTCCAGCGAGAAGATCTCGTCGTCGCTGCAAATCAAACGACGGGCAGAGCAACAAGAAGTGTTCAGTATCCTCAATGCCATCATTCGAAGGGCACATTGGATTTAAGGTCTCCCTGAAATTGTGTTGGAATTTATGCAAGTTCAGTTTACTGAGACCAACCCTAAGTTGAGTAAGATGGGATAGGCCAATTGGGTCGTGAATACCAAAAACGGGTTCTGCAGGGGGGCGGATTATCGCGAGTAGCTTTTTCTTAAGAGCAGCAACTGAGGGTGCAAGTCTAATCTCGGGATCCAGGTTGTTCCATTCAGTTGAGCAATTTGGATAAAAACTAGATTGAAATTTTTCTGTCCTTCCCAATATTTGTCCGACCACATCCTGGTTGCGAAGAGAATATTGCGACTGCCGAAGTGGCGGGATTGGATCCTTAGTATACCCAGGAGTCAGATTATTTATGAATTTGTAAAACAGAGTAAGTCGTCTACTCTACCTTCGTAGACTTAGCGATTCCCAACCAAGCTCAGCGTATACCTTCTCTCGTGATGTCCCCCTCCATGCGCCGGATACAGCTAGAGCAGCAGAATATTGAACGGATTCTAACTTTTCCATTTGGTTCGGCAAAATGACGCTATGGCTAAATTCGCATACTTTTGCAGGTCTGTGGTAAATGACATCCCCATAATCTAAATGTGGTCGAACATACAGCTTGTATAATTCGTTTAAGGTGTGCCTGGGCAGGTATTTGGAGAGATACTGCAGCAATATATATATGTGTTGGTTTTCCTGCTGTTAAATGACATGTGCCATCATTAATGATTGTGATTTTCTGGGAGTGTTGGCTTTTACATTTCGTCCAAGATCTCTTTACTCGGCAGCTAGTAAATATAACTTGCCAAAGCATGGTACAGGATTGAAGGAAAGGAAACAAAGATTAGGAAGCAGTTGGATAATTATTGTAGCTATTCTCTGTTTCAATAATAGAACAAAAGAATGCCTTTTATAATTTATTGAGCTATCGTTTGATTAAAATCGAGAATATTACATACCTTAAAAGTTCTATTAAGCCCCCGGGGGGCTTGTTTTTTATTTTGGACCTTCCAAAGTAGGGCTTATTAGAGAGGGGGGCTTATTAGAGAGGGGGGCTTATTCACAAAATTATGTGAGAAGGATATATTTTGGTTGCTTTTCAGTTCTTTTATCCCATATTTTGCAGAATCAACATACAATTTTATGGCTCCAATACATAAATTCGACACAGTTTTTATCCCAAACCATACTAGAATCAACATGCAAGGTTGTGTAGCTAAATAAATGGAAAACATTTGGTAAATTCTAGAATAAGGTATTAGTGGGGGGGGGGGCTTAGTAGAGAGGGGGACTTGTTTCAAATTTTGACTCAGATGGGAGGGGCTTATTAGAGAGGGAGGCTTAATAGAGCTTTTCCGGTATTTTCAAAGGGGAAATTTGGGCTGATAGCATGAACTATGTCATTTTCTTGGAGTAGACTATTCTGATGAATCAGTGCAGTGTTTGTATTTGTTGAAAGTGTTTAATTTGGTGTTTCTTCACAGCTCCCAATGGTATATGACCATGAAATGCCACAAGTGATGAAAGCCATTGAATCCATAACTCCTGGATACAAGTAAGTTAGTTGTACTCGACATTAGTACCTTCTTTTTCTGACTTTTGGATGATGAAACTGCTGAGAAGCCATGATAAAAGGAAATGAGGATGGGAACATGGTTGCAAAACCATGTTGTGCTTTTACGTGCGCATAGATCGAGACAGTAGCAAGATGCTGTTATATGACAATAATCATGATACTGACTAAGGGCCTGTTTATATGAGGAAAACTACCTCACCTGCCAGACCCGGGGCTGAGAGGTGAGATTCCACATTACAATAGAATCCTTTGTATTTTCAGTTCGCGTTTACATGACGAACGCAACACCACCGGTATAGTGAAATCCCACTTCACCAGAGGTGGAATCTCACCTGGGTGAGGTGAAATTTTTCCATATAAACGAAACACCACCGGTATGGTGAGGTGAAATGAAATTTTTGTTTGATGCTCTTTGGTCAGTTCATTCTGATTTCACGGAAGAGAGACTTTACTCCACCTCACCTCTCAGCCCCGGGGCTGGCAGGTGAGGTGAAAAATCTCATGTAAACACTCACTGAAATTTACTTCGCTTGGCAGCCCCGGGTCTGGCAGGTGAGGTGTTTTTCCCCATATAAACAGGGCCTAAGAATTTACATTTTACCGCAACTTAGATACAGATTGATTACAGAAAATGATTGCATAGGATACAATGGAATGAAGGAGAAATAGAAGGATCGTGCATTAGAATTGATGTCATAGTGAGGCCGTGAAACGTAGCTTGTGAGAGGGGGTGCAGTTCTCCTGTATTTTGATAAAAATGACATTCTTTTGTTTGAATGTAATAGGAATGAACAATATATTTCATTAGTTTGGCTTTTGAACAGTTTTGGCAAGTTATTCTCAAAGAGAATGTGAAAAGATTATCATAACCTAAATATAGGGAAGGAATGCAAAATGAAAGCGAGGCCATAATGGCTGACTGGTCAGCTCACTTCGGCTTTAATAACCGGAAACGTACTGCCTACTAACAAGACGGCAACATTATGCTTTTCATGAGATGTAGAACGGTTGGAAGGAGTTGGAGAAGACGTCCTGGAATCCACATACGAATCTAGTTACTTGTTGGTCTATACAAAGAAGAAATAATTGTAAAAGCAAAGCACTTTTTCAAGGCCAACTCATTGCAATCGCACTTTTTGAATGATGATACGACAAGGAACGCGAAAATTTGCGAGCACGTCCGCTGAGTGAAGTAGTTGTGGGGCCGGCCAGTTCTCAGCATTCAGGGGATTAGCCGAGGGGGTTACTCTGGTATGAGTAGGATCGGGTTGGCAGGCTAGGGTATAAAAAATCAACAAAAAAACAATTTTCAGCACAGATAATTGACCTTCGGAATTAATTGTCAAATGACTGACTTGAAAAGTAACCTTGGCCCAAATTTTAGACCCAAAAAATAACTTAGCATCCCCATCCTAAAAATACTAGAGAGCATTCTCCTTGGAGGAATGCAGTCATGCAGAGAGGGAGGGTGCCCATTCAAGAGAATACTGTCACAAAATATGACTTCTTTTTAATAATACTATGAAAATAATAAATTTCCTCTCTGAAAGATGCACTTTCTTGTGACTCTACATATACTTAACAACTAAAACCGATGAAAAATTAAAAATGCCAACATGGTCCAAAGAATAATGTGAAAAGTTAGAATTGTTTGACTCTTGAACTCTAGAACACTGCATAAGAAAAAGTTCAGCTTGCAACAAGCTTGCACAAGCTTGAAAGGGGCATAATTTTGGCTTGAAGGAGCTTGAAATGAGTATGTTGACACAATTTTGGTCAGTTTGTATGTATGATTAGAGCTTGATCAAACTTGACTATTATCACATGCTAAAGTCATTCTCAAACATACTATTAACAGACAGATTAGATGTAATCACCCATCACAGTCAACAGAATGCAGCATATCATTGTTGCCATCACAATCAAAAAGATGAAACCCTGAAAACCACATAGATATGCAGTTTAATATGCATTTCCCCATAATAATGAGCACTAAAAGTGCTTTCATGAATGATTTCTAATTCAAATCCTGTACTGAAAATACTCTTAGGGAGGATGTCCTCAAGTGAAGAATGTAGGTTCTCCCTTTCTCAGTTCATTTGCAATCATAAAAATAAAGGTAATCCTACAGGATAAGATATTTTTATGTAAATAAGTCAAATGGAATGAAAATTGGTTTGGTACCCTCTGGTTCTCAAGTAAATGTTGTTTGATTTACAGACAAAACAAGTTAAGTGCAAAATATATTACTTAAAGTGTGCAGCTGTGCACTTAAAGCTTCACCAAGAACAATTTTATCATTGTTTGGATTGAAATGATTGTTTTATGTGAAACAGCCGTTTAAAATTAGCAGACAACATTATTCTTGTTCATATAATATCATGTGATCATCAGTTGCTCCCCTTCAACAGCCCAACAGCCTCTCTTCATCTCTCGGAAGTACGAAACAAGCTAGAACAAGCCGAAGTGTTCAGTTCAAAACACAGCAATGCCTAGGCCCATAGGCCGTTGTTTGTTAGAGAAATTACCGCCAGAAACGTAGCTCTTCAAAATCGAAAATAACAGATTTTGCAAATTTTCCCGGATAATCGCAGTACACTGCCATGTTGACCAACATGTTAACTGCAAAATTAGGAAGTTTCTCCGTAGGGCCAGGGTTGAATTTGTTTTTACAACAATTTCCGCAGGGCTTGTTGAGGGGCTACAATTTCAGGCACAGAAATATATATCTCCTACTTTCCTACAAATGTTCCGAACAGGAGTGACATTATTAAATCCAGAAACAAAATCGAATTGATGGTCTTTGCACTGATTTCTCAAACTATTCTCAGCCTTTCCAAAAACTGAAGGAGTAACGCTGATTTTATGAGGGAGTGGTACTGCTATAGCAAAATCGAGATATCGCGACCTGAGCAAAGTAACGGGAATTCGCAAACATTTTGCAAATGTTCCCAGATATCCTACCTTGTCCGCCATGTTTGTTGTATCCTGAAGTTTTATTCCACCAAGTTAGATCGTAGGGCCAGGACCAGTTTTGAAGTTATTTCACTTTGAATAAATCATTGTTTGTTATTGGACAAAGCTGCACCTTTTTGGTAGCAGCAACTGATGCATTTCCTAAAGCTTCTTTGATCCATCTTTGGAGATCTTCTACTCTGGCAGCTTCGCCAACCTCCCACGAGGCAATTTAGCTTTGAATCAGGTGCAAATTTTGGCGCGCAAGTACCGATCGGGTGCCAAGACCACAGACTGGCACCCGGCGGCTCTATTCCGGCCCGCCATATTTTTTCCTTTGCGAAGGGTTGGCTCCCAGCCTCGTTTTGCATTTCTTCCTTATGTTCATAACCCATGAAATAGTGCAGTACAGGATCTTCCAATGAGGACCAATTACTGAGATAAAGAATGCGTGTGAATAAGGATTGACGCCAGGGACGTGTCTTCATTTCTAGTCCGAAGTTTGCTTGGATTGTGGTAAAAAAGAGGATCAATGCCAAGTTTTTCTTGGAAGCAGGCAACAAGCTCTCAAACCCTCCACCAGGAACAGTCATTGACAAAGCTGTGACTAAGCCAGAATGGTAAGTACAGATCTGTGTTTGAAAATTGGTTTGCTTGCCTTTCAGATCAACCCAGGGGGGACTTCTATTGATATGTGACAGGGGGGTCAGACACAGTATATTTTTGCA
Source organism: Aurelia sp. 4 Dawson et al 2005 (assembly GCA_964019985.1). NCBI lineage: Eukaryota > Metazoa > Cnidaria > Scyphozoa > Semaeostomeae > Ulmaridae > Aurelia > Aurelia sp. 4 Dawson et al 2005. The sequence goes on along the minus strand of OZ026500.1, from coordinate 14,064,386 downwards.
AATCCCAAAAATATACTAAATTTAGGACATTGTAGACCCCAAAAATATACTTAGCTTCATCTTACATGAAAACTAAAGGCTTTATAGCATTTTCGGCAACTACCCTGTAATGTTTTTATGGAAAACTCAGCCCACAGGAAGCCCAATCGCGTATATTGTGGGGCCTAGCTTTAACTGAGGCAGTTTATGCTGTGTTGTTTTCCTAACTGCAAAATAAGTAACACTACTTGTTCTTTGAAGTGAAGTAAAGTGAAATTCATACCGTTCAATGGTTGACTGTTTATCTCTGTGTCTTTCTTCTTGCTTCTGCATCATCGCATATCCTACCGGCATGGCAACATCGGTCCTGTTGCTGTGGTTGTACTGCAGTGACGCAAAATTATTGCCTGTGTTTGTTGCGTTGTATCGTAAGTATAATAAGAAACAAGGAATGAAGCTTGTTTACCTGTAAAATCTAACAAAAGTTTTGTCCTCTAACAAAAATTGATAAAGACCTAAGGGATCTTATGTGGACAAGAGATAAACTAAAAAGATCTGCTGTCAAGAGTAAGTCTGCACCACTGTTGGTTTCATAGAGACATGTTCGCAATATGGTCAATGCTCTTAATACCCAGCAAAAGAAGAGGTACTATGGTAATAAGATTTCTGCATGCAAGGATGACATGAAAGAATTATGGAAAACAATAAATGAGCCTCTCTATAAGAGGTCTAAGTCAAGCAACATTGATTGTCTTAAAGAGTCTAGTTCAGAAACTGTTCACAGGAAAGACATTCCTGATGCAATGAACAGTTACTTCTGCTCAGTCGGTAAGGATCTAGCAGATAAAATCAGTCCAGTTGCAAATCCCCTCCTATCAGGTGACTTTGAAATGCATAAAACCAAAGCAAATTTCCACTTCAGGACTATTGAGGTGCAGGAAATCAGAGATGCATTTGCCAAGGTTAGACAGCAAAGAGCTCTGGAATTGACAATATATATCTCCAGCTACTTCTTAAAGCTTGCTTTACCCTTCATTGAAAATTCCCTGGCTTTCATGTTTAATACATCAATTGAAACAAGTATTTTTCCAGACTCATGGAAAATTGCTAGGGTTACTCCTATTTACAAAAATGGGGATAGGGCTGATAAGTCATACCATCGTCCCATATCAGTCTTACCTGTCATTTCAAGGCTCTTTGAAAAACTTGGAACCAATCAGGTGTACCAGCATATGGAAGATAATGGTTTGTTCTCATCTGGACAATCTGCCTACTTACGCCTTCATTCTACTGTAACACACTTACTTAAAAATACAAATGACTGGTACAATGGGCTGGATCTTGGTAGGCTTGTAGGCCTAGTTTTCATTGATCTTAAAAAAAGCTTTTGATACTGTCGACCATGAGATTCTCTGCCAGAAGTTGGTGCACTACAATGTCCAACAGCGGGAACTCGCATGGTTTAGATCATACCTGTGCAACCGAAAGCAATTCTGTCGGGTTAACGGTGTCAGCTCAAAAACTGAGGGTATAGATATCGGTGTTCCCCAAGGCTCATGTCTGGGTCCCCTCCTTTTCCTTATTTATATCAATGATCTACCGCAAGCTGTCCAAAATTCAACCGTTTCCATGTTTGCTGATGACACAAGTCTGTGCTACCAGTCTTCGGATATAAATGAGCTGAACGAGGCCATTGATATCGATCTCAAGCAATTGGACATTTGGCTTCAAGGCAACAAACTCTCCTTAAATGTTGCAAAAGCAAATTCCATGCTTATTGCCACCAAGCAAAAGCACAATATCCTCTAAAGGCGGAATGATGATTTGGATTTTAAAATTCGCGATAATGAGCTCGAAATAATCCAAAAAACAAAGTACCTTGGTGTGCAGATCGACAACTCTCTAAACTGGAAGGAACACATCGAGACTGTCTCTACCAAAGTTTCAAGAGCTATTGGCTTTTTAAAACATGCCAAGACGTTCCTAAGACAGGAGACATTGAAAACTCTTTACACAGGTATTGTAGAGCCACACTTTCGATATTGTTGCTCTGCTTGGGGTTGCGCAGGTTCGACTGAGCTTACTCAGTTGCAAAAACTTCAAAGCCTAGCTGCTAGAATTATAACCAACAGCAGCTTTGACACCCCAAGCAGACCACTCATCGACAAGCTGGGCTGAAAGACCATTGAACAACTCGTAGCTAGTGAATCTAAAACAATGGTCTTCAAGTCCCTGCATGAACTGGCTCCCCAATACTTGTGTGACCTTTTCACCCGAAACTCACAGTGCTCTTCCTATGTCTTGCGCAATTCAGAGACAGATTTAAGACTACCCATGAAAAAGTCAAGTAATGGGCAAAAATGTTTTTCCTATCGAGGAGCAAAAGCTTAGAGTAACCTTCCTGCCGAAACCAAACAGGCATCTTCCCTGAATAGTTTTAAAAAATCTATTTAGGACTTTTTCTTTCATACTAGATTTTGTAAATTTTGTATTAGGTTTCATATTATGGTTTTTATATTGTAATTTTGCTTTTTATTCGGTAATTGTAGATTGTATATTGTAAGTAATTTTTATGTGGAGGGCCCCTTGTAAATCAACTCCGTTGAAGGGCAACCCTCCTTAATAAAATCAAATATCAAAAATATCAAATATATCAGATGAAATAAATCCAGAAATGAACGAACACTAAAATTATATAGCATTTCAAATGCGTCAAAAAGTTCTTTACAGCATAAGAAGGAATTGCGGGAAACAGGCTAATAGGAATTTAAGGCAACAACAGTGAGTTAGCAATCGATTTTTGCATTTTCTAACCAGGCCTAAATCTTGGAGAATGTGCTAGGGTGGCGGTTCAGGGCCATGGTACTCTATTCCCATTTTTATTTTTGTGAACCCAAATTTAAGAGAACCCTTAAGGTAACTCTGCTTAAGGTATTCTATACAGTCTTGGCAATCGAAAGATGCATAAACGGAATTTTCCTGTCAAGGCCTGCTCTGCAAATTATTCTTCAAAATTTCCTGTTGACTTCAGAAAAGTGGATTTATCTATTTGTATTCAAAACTGCGCGAAAAAGTTTTGGTTTTCTTTCGCTATATCTTTATCCTGGTTGTTGATCTACAACGTTGCCATATCTGTTTGAAGAAGGTAGGCTAAATTTATCGCAACCGAATTTTATGTTACTGTTTACTTTTCAATAGCGAAGGGTAGAGAACTTGGTCAACAGATCATTACCATGTTATGAATCACGCTTTCAAACATCCAGCCTTAGAAAAACTTACTGAAATGTTTTCATTGGCAAAAGAGTGAACGTGATCTGTTTGGAACGCAAGATCCAAGTCTCAATAGACACCCTAAGAGCGCTTGTGAAATTATTATGTCTTAAATGTTATCAGCAATTTCAGAACCTTTTCTTGTCCTTTGAGACTTTCATCAGCATTCACAAAGTATCAATTTCACTAAGAGTCCACAATGAACAGAGATCTGAAAAACTAGCCTTTTTACTAAAGCATTCAACTCTTTCTTGTGTTCTGATCAGTTGACCAACGGTTTCTAGCCTCCGCTGATAAAAAATAAAACGGAAATAGTAATTCGATTTGGAGAAATGTAGCCAAGTTTTTTCTATCAGACTTGGTAAAATTGTAGATCAATAACCTAGCTAAAGATATAGCGAAAGAAAACCAAAACCTTTTTGAGTAGTTAGTAGATAAGTCAACTTTTCTGCAATCAACGAAAAGTTTTGAAGAATAGGCTGCGAAGCCAGCGTTATCGGAAACATTGCAATTTATACATCTTTCGATTGACAAGGCTATGTAGAAAAACGTCCTTTCAACCGCTTTTTTGATAGACCAAAATATCATTGGAGAAATTAACTATTTTCCTAGGAGAGTGGTTTGCAAAGCAGCAACTGAAAGCAGAGTTACCTTAAAAATCACGTGTATTGCAAATATGACATGAGCTTGGTCGTGTTAAAAACCATGATATGTACTAGCCTTAAATTTTGAGCCAAGATTGCATTGGTCATTCAGAGTAGGGTAATTCCAGAAAAGGCTCAACACGGCTGCCAACCTTCTACCACCCCACAGACACATTTTGATGCAAAACTGTTTTATTTTTTCAACTTAAAAGAAATGTTCTACATTTGAATTACTCTTCAGCTGCTGAACCCTTTTAAAACTGCAAGACCATCTAGGGTGCGCTATGGCTACATGCATAGAGCAGGATACTAATGTCTGGTATATTTTATTTGAATGTGCTATTTTACGCAAAATATATATTTACAAGGATTGGCTTGATATTTTTAGTCATTCGTTAAGGCGGAACCAAATGATATATTCTTTGTGAAATTTCGTCTTTGAGGCTATCTTATGCTTGTCCTGACCTTGTGAAGATTCTTAGACATAACTTGACTGCCATCTGGGCATCTATTGAGCTTGTTTGGGATTAGCAAGCAGCAAGGGCCTGCACATGAGGCTCAGATTATGCTGGTTGAAAATGCTTCTCATGGTCAAAATTTGGCAAATTGTTTCTCTTGGCAAAGGTCAGCGCAACAAATTTCATGCTTGAAATTCTCATTTTGATCAGCATGTTAGCCTACACAGTAGGTTCTAGTTTTTTTAATGCATGATGAAATATTTTTTAGCCAATATTTGCAGATGTTTTTGATGAAACATGTTGTGAGACCCGTTTTACAAAGAAAGTATTGAAACATATCGTTAAGGATGTTATGATAAAGAAGTTAGGACTAGTAAAATCTAAAGTCAAGGAATAAGAATTTAGTAAGTTGGAGTTTGAACAAGTCCATTCATAAAAATAGATGAATGAATCAGGTGAAAACTATTGTAGTATCAAACAAATTTGGAAACGTGTTTTAGAGATCAAGATCTACATCTGTAAAAGGAAAAGGTTTACAAGCAGGTGAAGTTTCATTGTTCACTACGTAGTTGGGATGCCTTGGCGTCAGGAATTTATCTGATTCCAGCAATTTCGATACCTTGGCGTCAGGACGAGAAATCATATTGCAACGTTACACGCGTTGAGATTTAACTTGCAATGGAAATGCAATACTCCTACTGTTAGGGAGAAGAAAATAGATATTCTTAGAAAATAGCTCCACGATATGATTCATCAGGTTGCTATCAAAACATGTTTTATTGACGGTGAGCATTTATCTAAACACGTTTGTGATTAATCAAATCAGTAAATGGCGGGAAAAATAGTATATATCACGGGTAGAGGACAACGCAGTTTAGACGTTGCTCGAGAGGGTAGTCGACAGGTCTCATCGCTGACGAGTTGAATCAAGTGTGCTATCCTGATGAAATAATGTCAATCGTCGAAAAATCATGTAGAAGGAGATAAGTAATCATTGCAGAACGGGTGGAAAGAACCTGTACCTTGGCGTATCATCAGTCTCTACCGACAATTGCACAGTTGGCACAAATAGGGGGTCATGAGGACATTTCACATGTACTAAATATAGCTAGATATTTTAAGGCATCTAGTTGCAGAAACTATTTCAATCATTTAAATAAACATTTTATCAAAGATTGGCAACTAAAACATGGATGTTTTTTCAGTTAAAAAACCAGCAATTGTTTCTGAGAATTTTTTTGATGCAACACCCTCAGCAACTTTTGAGTGAATTGCTCTTTTCGGAGTTGGGCAACATCCGCATTAGAAAACAAGTCAGAAGTACACTACATGTCATCTGAGACTCAAGTTCCTCGTAAGTACACCCTCAGCAACTTTTGAGTGAATTGCTCTTTTCGGAGTTGGGCAACATCCGCATTAGAAAACAAGTCAGAAGTACACTACATGTCATCTGAGACTCAAGTTCCTCGTAATTTCAAATGTGCAATAATATTTCAGAAGCATTTGCACCTTGTGAATTGTGACCCAAAGACTGGACCCTAGTTCTGGCTAAGAGTTGCAAAAACTGTTTCTCTTTGGTACAATGAATAGCTTATAATTAAAAAAATACACAATCTACACAGAAATGAAGTTTGAATTCAGAATCAGGTTGACGTGGTGATTCAAATGACATATTGGCAACCTTGAAGTTTTTTTGCAACATGCCTTTCCAGAATTCCCAAGGGACTAATTTCTTGTTTTATTGAATTATCAAAAAGGCTCAAATTGGACCCATATTTGGTTAAGCTAATCTGAAAGCTGATAATTCATAGATTCAGAATTATATGGTTTATATGGGCCAAATTTGGGACTTTTGAGCTATTTACAAATATATTGAAAAATTTATCCCTAAAACGCATACATTTTTCTCAAAACTCTGCATATCTATGCCTAAATTTGGCACAAAACAGAAAAATTCTTGCTGAAATCCTGTTCTAAAAGAATGTAAACAATGATAACATTAAGCTGAACACAAAAATTAAGTTTTAAAATGATTTTCTTTAACTTTATGAATGAATATTCAAAAAATGGAGAATTACATCAAAGTGAAAAAATTTCTATACTTTAGCAAATTCAAATTGCAATATCTTTTGATTGAAAAAAGATAAATGAATTTGTCTTTTTTATTCAATAATGCACTGGTTGGGCTTGCAGGATATCATAATGGATAATGTGGTTTCAAAAAATCGTTTTTTGCGAAATGTCCCCATGCGTGCCCACTGTGAATTGGGCACCAAAGCCCAAGTTCAAGAAAGGAGACCTCTTGCAGCAAACAGCATATTCAAATCAAATAAACTAGAAAATACTAGACTACATTACATAGGTCCCTCTAACTTACGCTCGTTGTTGTTGTTATCGCTTCAGTTGAGGAACTTCTGTCTTTACGCTGCAATACTGGGGCTAATTAGGCCAAGTCCTCCGCGTTGACGGCGCGACCAATCAGAACGCTACTTTCTTAATATGGTCAATTCACGTGCCTATTTGTAGCATTTGATTGGCTCATTAGTTCAAAGTTCGACTTCTCGAAGCGAAGCGGCGCTCGAAGGGATGTTCGAATTTTCTTTCGACCCCTGTTTAGAATCCGTTTGGTTAGTCCTTTGTATGAGTGAAATCAAACATCAGATTAGAAATATTGGACGAATACAAGGAAACACGTCGTCATTCTAAGAAAATACTATCCTACTCTTTACGTCTAGCCATAGCACACCTTGGATGATCTCGGACTTTCAATAAGTATTTGAAATGACATTCGTGTTTCGTATGTCTTAATTTTTGTTTATTACCGAGGATAGTTTAGTTCATTTACTTATGAGTTTGTCAATAGAATTCTATTCATGCCATCACATTTCTGTGACATGTAATTTTATCACAAAACAGTTAAGGCATTCTTTCTTATTTCAATTTCTAGGTATGATTTCTTCTTGGTTTCTCAGTCAGTTCGCCAAGGAACTGTTAGCCCAACACATTACAACATCATCACTGATACTTCTGGGCTGAAGCCAGATCACATTCAAAGGCTGACGTACAAGCTTACTCACTTGTACTATAACTGGCAGGTAGGTTATAGTCTATTCTTGTGTCAGTAAACTTTTGGGCATCTCCATTTTTACCAAAATAGGAAGTGGGACATGTTACCCATTGAACTTTTGCTTTATTCTGTAGATGATCAACAGCAAACAAAATAGAGCTTGTGTTGCTCTTTACTTCATCTGAAAAAGGGTGCATATCTCCGTTCCTTTTGATTATGTGATTGTGAAACCAGAATAGTTAAGATATTGGGGAGGGGTGAGCTCGAACGTCAGGTTGGAACACGTTAAGTCTCTAGACAGATAGTCGGACTGTTTATCAACGAGATTCTCCTGAGATCGCAGCGTGTGGCTTAAAACTATGGAGCTCTCAGCTTGACTCTTGCCTTAGTTAGTTGCCACAGTTTGATATGCTTCGGGTCATACAGACCCCTGCTTTGGCTGCATGACTAGGCAAACAAGGAGAAATAGCCGTGGAATACGTTGAAAATTAATTACGTGACGGAGCCATACGTGATTTTTTTAATTTTATTAACTTGCTGCTCTTTCTCCACAGGGAACCATCCGCGTACCGGCACCCTGTCAATACGCCCACAAGTTGGCGTTCCTTGTTGGTCAGTCAATACATACCGAGCCTGACATTGGGCTGGCAGATCGTCTGTACTATCTGTAAAGGCACACAAGAAGAACTGGTGGCCACTGTTAGCACAAAAGAAGAACTGGTAGACGCTGGTTTGAAGAATTGGAAGTGATATTTCATCCAAAACATTGTTTTGTTCAGATTTATTAAGTGGATAACGCTGATGTACGTATTTTGAACGTATAGGGACCGGTGGGATTTCAGAATGGGTTTTTGTTAGCAGCAACAGTGTGACAGCGAGGTTGGATTCCCTGAGACGATCTGGGGAGTGATCTATTCATTTGAGTCGTGGACCCCGCCCCCATCCATCAATCTGTACATAGGTAGATAAAAGATCATAGCCCTAATACGGTAATTGTACAGTTTATGCAGAGACATATTATGTGCTAAGGATATTTCATTATGCTTGAAGGATGTTTATGTATACATTGAGCTGAACTATAAGTTGATATTGATGACCCTCGTATCCTCAGAATTTTTGCTGGAGTATGGTTTTAGTCAGACAACCTTCACAGAAGCAAACTGCTTTGAAGTTTTGGTTCAGTGGCTGTGGAGTTTGATTCGTATATCGCAGGAAAGATGAAAAGAGGGCCCCCGTTTTAGTCATTGAAAGTCACTCTAACTCCAATAACAGGAACTCCTTATCAAAGAGAATTCCCCTTGTAAAGTTTTGTTTTTATTGTACTTTAATCACTATTACCTCTATGTAGAGACCAGGGCTCTGCTTTGAATTTCATACCATAGGTGATATTGCTCATTTTAAGCAAGCTTACTTTTGACTTGTTCATGTCATTTAAACTTTATATCTAGTAAAATCATTGAACTGCGCGAAAAGCCCCCTCCATTCCAATCATTGTGTATCATTTAGGACTTGTTGGGGAGACGAGATGAACTTTATCCGGGGAAACTTGTTTGTCCTCCGTGCAGTAGGTTAAAGTTCATGCGCATTATCGTTTTGGGATTGGAGTTCTCAGAGCTTCAATCCCAAAACGCTACTGCGCATGAGCTAAAAACCCGCTGCACGGGGGGGGGTGCACATAGTTTCTGCATGCAAAGCTTATCTCGTGATGAAGGTTTAAAACGAAGAAAGGTATAAGTCAGTATCACATATTTTTGAAAATTTTTATAGAGATTGTTTAATCCTTTAAGTTGCTCTGTTACAATTATATTTGGTTGTTTTACAGTCTAGTTTTTATATTCAATTGCATTTTGTAGTTATATGAATCACCGGCAGTCAGAACCAGCAGATAAGAAACCTAAAAAACGGCACCCGAAATTTGATCATATATGCAAGTTTGATGGTATTTGCTCTTCATCTTTGCCGAGAAACATAAATTGCCACAGTCAGATTACGAGAATCATTAAAGATGATGTGTTCAGTTCGTTTAACCACTGAAACTTGTGTCTTATTTGCGGGTTCTTTCAGCACCTGCGTTTCATTCTATTTCGACTTACATTCATATATTATATCGTTTACAGAGAGTGAGTCAATTTAGTCGTTACAGGCACGGTTTACAGAATATGTTGTTCCGGAGCTGGTCTCGTGAAAAACTATCAATTTTACTCGTCGCAAAATAAGTGTTCTGGCATCTGTGATTCCTTATGCTGTATCTTTAATCCCCCAGTGTCTAGCCCTATTCGTACAGTGACGGGATGGTCAAAACCTTATGTCTGGAAAGTACCAGCAATCATACTACAACTTTAGCACTTTCTTCCAACATCATGGTTACATACATGCTAATCTATGAGGCTGAATCATAGTGTCTGTATGTTAGGAATTAAGGTAATCTTGCATAGCAAACGACCACATTGACTCACTTTCAAATAGCTAATGCTCTTCGTTATGTTGATTAGTTTAAGAGATATAAAGATTGCTTTGTTGTATACAGTGTTTTGTTATTTTTCTTTTCCTATGAATTGTTCGTCCTGCAGTTGGTCTCTCATAATGTTCGACAAATGGTAAGATTTTAGCGGATGTAATGTATATGTATGACTTCTGAAAGTACAGCCTTCGTGCCAAAAACGTGCAGTTTGGGGACGTTGATGGAATTGCTCGTCACTTAATTGATATCTTTCATGCCTGTGGGGAGCTTAATTTTACTCTTTTACTTCGAGAGGCCTAGATGAGCAGTAAATAACGCCAGAAGTGCGATTTCTAAGTTCTGACATTGAAAAGGATAACTTCAGAGTTCCTCAAAGGAAGCAAATTCGATCGGAAAACGAGGAGAAGCAACCTTGCGTTGTAGCTGCCTTTACCGTAAAGGTTTTGGAAACTCGCTTGTGTTCAATGACGACGCAGCCTGGTCCCGGACATTACAATGACGACCCAGTCTGTGACTGGTAATATAACCAAAAAGTACATCAAAATCGAAAACTTTCGTACGGAAATGTTGCGGAGAAATAACGTCGGAAAAGGCCGTCTGACGTTTTTTCAAGAATTTCGGACAAACAATTAATGCAGAATGCCAACATAAATTTCAGCCGACTGTATATAAAGTATAACCGAAAACAATATAGAGCTAAATCGTTGTTGGCCATAAGAATATCATTACTTTACAAAGCAATGCAAGCAAGGTATCACCTGAAAGAGTTTTGCGCGTGGAACTTGATTCTTGCAAGAGGTGTAAAACTTTGTTCGCACAAGGGGTGTTTAATCTCTTAAGAAATATTTTGTTGATCTTTCGTGAAAACAAGTTTGGTTTGTTATGAAACTGATGTCTACTGATGAGGGAACCAAGTAAAATATGAAAGAGGTCAATCTTTGAAAACAATGAGCTCCGAAATAGCCCCTGGCCTAGGTTATTTCTGTTAAATTTTATTGACAAAGTATAAGTGCAAAGACCTGACCACATCGCATTCTGTGACGGGCGACGGACGAAGTAATCAAATTTTACAGCCCTTGCAAGAAATCTTTCGAATGATTCATAGTTTGCATCATTTAGGAAGATAATAGCAGTTCTATGACCCAAAACCATTTGATTTACAGGGTTTTTGGTTATACTTTAGTTCTACAGCCTTGAAGAAACCATTTCACAAGAAAAACAGGCCCTGAATGTTTGCTAGAACAATAGAAAAACACCACGTTAATTAAGGAAGAACAATGGGCTGATGCGACAAAATGGGTTTTTAAGGCGGATTTTACATAACAATAAGGGCAATAAGGACAAATGGATATTTAACAGTCCTAAAGAAAAAGGTCTCGGCATTTCAAGCCTGTCTGAGAGAGTACGATTTCACTGCAAGCTACATATTTCATATTATACATTCCCATTAAAGGAATTGAGTCCATTCAAATAGTTGAGCGTTAACATTATCCTGAATTTTTGCTGACAAACTGCTGACGGCCCTTTGTTATTGCACAATAGTGCTAAAGTCATTGGCAGCGGAGACCAAAGACTTCTTAATCCTTGCATTATCCTAGGGAATTTCTTTGGTTTGATTTCAATAAAGATTAAACGACAACTTTTGTGTCATGATTGAAAAGAAGTTTATATTGGTCATGAGAACGCTATTTATACGGACTCAGTGCCTTTAAGGGGCTTTGCAAGACTGTAGTAAACAAAGGGCCCACGCCATAAGAGTTTCTTGGAGCCTGCAGTTTGCTTTTGCATTGGTGGACACATTGCCAATATCTGGGGGAGCTATTGTTTCAATCAAAACACATTGATTATCAATATTGCTCTCAAACAAAAGATCTTTGTTATAGACTGCATTCCATCACCCCCTGATGATGGAATCCTGATGATGGTCTTCCTGTGTCTAGGCTAGTCCTGTCAAATATATTGGAATTTCTAAAATAGGGCGATGGAGTGCGGTCCTACAGAAATCGCGACTCCACTTTTCTCCTCCAATGCAAGCAAACAGCCATTCAGGGAGCGCCGCAGCCATTAGCTTACACAGCCCCTTTAAAGACAAGTCCGAAGTCGGTATGATTGATGATGAAATCCAAGGTTACACCAGCTGCGGTCACACTAGCTACCTTATCCTGTCGTTTCCTTTCGAAAGAGCGGGCTTATTACGCGGTGGTATGTAACCCCTCTCACACAACTCTGTTACGACGTTTCGTTCCTTGGGCAAGAGTTCTTAAAAACTTAAGTATCCAAGACAACAGAATAGTTAGTGTGCCAGGAAAATGAACCAATCATCATTTACCAAGGTAAACACGTGACGATTACTTTCGCGCCATAAAAATTTGCCACAGCAAAGGAATTTTTGCAAAGGAAGGAACGGGCAGTTTGGCCGGGTGTCTATGTGTCGTAATAGTGCCGTACTTTCTGACGTCAAATATAAAGAAAGTGAAGAAATTCAGATAAGAATGGGACTATATTCTTGTGTGACAGTAGCCACTGTTTTGTACGGTGCACTGTGGGCCCTTTTTTCAAATTAATGCCAAAAAATGAAGTTCCTAATCCTAATAATATTTTAGACTTGTGACATGCATCATAACCTAGGGGTTCATGTGATATTTGAAGTTGGGCCTAAATCAGATCTTTGTCTACGTGACCGGAAGAGGCACGGCACTGCTTTGACAGCAAATTGCAATTCCTTGTATTGCAATTTTCATGCTGTAAAAACAAATATTGAAAAACATTGCTGGCAAAACTTAAAGCAGCAGGAAAAATGGAATTTGGTAGTAAATAGTTGTCATGATGCAACATCAACAACAGTTAGCAAAATAGACCCAAAGAGGAAATCAAATGATCCTAGAGTGATACAACTATCAAAAGAACAAAAAGAGATACATGCCAAAATAAACTCAAACATAAGTGAAGATAAAAGAAAAGAATTGAAAAAGCAAAGAAATAATATGCAACATGAAATTAGGAAAATATTAACAGAGGAAAAACATAGAGACATTATTGAGTCTATTGAAGATATTGAAAGGTTGAAGGATGAAAGTGCAAAGATGTTTAAAGCAGTAAGGGTAGTCAAGAGAGCAAAACCAAAGAAACAACTACTGATTGAAAGTGAAAATGGTGTAACATCAAATGATAAAGATCAAGTTAAAATAATTGGAAACTTTTTTGAAAAATTCTTTGATGATGAAAATTATCAACAAATAGAGAATATAGAGCCAACAGAAATGAAAATACCATTCACACCAAAAGAAATAGAAAATGCAACAAATAAACTAAAAAATGGGAAAAGCCCAGGATGTGATGAGCTCAGAGCTGAACAACTGAAACATGGCCCAAAAGTTGTATATGAAATAATTAGTGATATACTAAATGTTGCTGCAAAAACTGGCGAATACCCGACAGAACTAAAAAACGGTTTACTGACACCACTGCAAAAACCAGGAAAAAATGTGGCCCATGCACAAATCTACGTCCAATTATACTTTTGTCAATTCTCAGAAAAATACTGGCAATTTGGCTGCTAGAGAGAACAACCGATAGACTAATAAGGAACCTTCCAAACAGTCAAGCTGCATATCAGAAATACCGATCTGTAACAGAACAAATATTTGCAATTAAACTACTGATAGAAAAGGCTCTAACATCACAAAACTATCACTTATGGATCCTTCTAACAGACATGAGCAAAGCTTTCGATACAGTTAAGAGAAGAATACTGTTGGAGGATCTGAGAAGCATCCTAGATAAAGATGAACTTCACTTATGTAAACTACTCATTGAAGATGTTAAACTATGCATCACTTGTGGGAAAGAAAAAGGTGAATATTTTACAACAAAGAAAGGAATTTGTCAAGGAGATTGTTTAAGTGCTATCTTTTTCATCATCTATCTTGCTAAAGCGTTAGGTTTTAGACCACACTTAGAAGACCACAACTACAGCCTACCTGAATATCTTAGAGACAAAGAAGCACAACATCAGTTAGAACACAATTATTGTATAACAAAAGAAGTGATACAAAAGGTAAGGAAGGAAAGTCTTGAAATCCCCTTGCAATATGCAGATGACTGTGGGTATGCCATTGTATCAGAGAATCAACACCTAATGAAATATAATGCAATCACCATAACATCTCAACTAAAAGAAAGAAATCTATCATGTAATGAAGAGAAAAATGAAGAATTTCATATTACAAGGAAAGGTGAAGTAAAATGGCAAAATTGTAAATACTTAGGATCTCTACTAGCAACGGAAAAAGACATCAAAAGGAGGAAATCATTGACTCTAACAGCTATGAATGACTTGCAAAACGTCTGGAATAGTAGACTACCTTTGAATCAAAAACTAAGAATATTCAACTCTTGTATTGCACCAATTTTCCTCAGTAATGCCCATCTGTGGACCATAAATCAAACAATAAATGGTCAGATCGATGCTTTTCAAAGACGACTCTACAGATATCTGCTAAATATTAAATATCCAAAGAAAATTAGTAACCTAGCACTACAAACAATCATAAAAGAGCAAAAATGGAGTGCCTATCTAACAATCCAGAGAGTAAGATGGATTGGTCACGTATACAGACTACCTGAAAATGCACCAGCTAGGTTAGCACTCAAGGAATCAGATAGGCCAACCAATAACCCACGAGGAAGACAGAAAACCAAATGGCTTGATGTAATGAAAAAACAACTGATTGAAATTGATATTCAATGGGATGAAGTTCCTCAACTAGCAAGAAATAGGAAGACCTGGGACACTGTCATAACAAGCTGGAAGAAAAAGCTGAATACTGATAACTCGGTGTAAACAGTCTAGTAGTAGTAGTTGTATCTAGGCTCAAACGTCAGCGATCTCTTTCATTTTGGTCTCATTCTGATATTCTAAATGTGTGCTTTGAGTTAACGTAAAGCATGCTAACAAATTTGCCTTTTTATGACAATTTTTAGACCATTTCGGAATGGTACTTTTCAAAAAAATGTTTGTCTTCAAAAATCAATTGTAAAATTAAAAGCTTAAGACAAAAAAACGATGTTTCGTTATGCCCTTCAAAATATTTTCAGCAATTAGATACACCCTTATAACAAGTCTCTACCAAAGAGCTGGTGCCAATTCGTCTCCAAAAAATTTTGACAACGATCTTAATTTACAAGTTTTGTACACGATTTTAACATTTTTGCAAATTTCTTGATGAAGAATTAGATAAAATCAAAAGGAAAGCTTTTCAATTGTTTGAAACAGATGCAGAGTCAAAGGTGTGCCATTTATTTGACCTTTAAGCCTGCTAAAGCCTCGAGTCAAACAATTTTAAGGCCAAAATGGTATTCTGCCGCCATTTGCCCTTACAGGAATTCACAAGTTTTGAATTTTGCAAGAAGTTTAACAAATAAAGCCTTGCAGTGTGTCAAAATTTTAGTCAATATATTGTTTGAACACGAGGCCAGGTCGCCTTTGGTCCTTTCACTGGATGTCTGTTAAAGTTTAATGGTTATTATATGCAAAAATCTTCAAAGAAGTTTGGGTTCGAATTGGCACCAGCCCTTTGGTAGAAGCTTGTTAGAAAAGCCTTTCTAATTGTTGAAATCATTTGAAGAGCATAGCGAAAAATCCTATTTTGTCTTTAGCTTTTACGATTGATTTTTGAAGACAAGAATTTTTTAGAAAAGTACCATTGTGAAATGGTTTAAAGACGGTCCTCAAAAGGCAAAATATTTTAGCATGCTTTAGCACACATTTAGAGGATCAGCATGAGACTAAATTGAAAAGATCGGTGACGTCTGAGCCTAGATACAAGGAATTGTAATTTGCTGTGCAAACAGTTCCATACCTCTGCCGGTCATTGTAAACAAAGATCTGATTTAGGTCCAACTTCAAAAAGAAACATCTTCGCTTTCGGTTGACTGGTCTTGAAAATTTTTGCAGCACATAAACCCTTAGGTTATGGTGCTTGTCTCAAGCGGAAAATCAAGCAGGAAAAAAACTTCAAATTTTGGTTAAACTCGATGCTCTGGATCACAGTGCAAAATTACTATGTATTCAAATAAACCACTTCCTCGTAGTGATGTCATCACGTGCAAAGATTTTTCGCAGATCGTGTGCGTTATGACGTCTAAATTTCCAAATTGAGCACTGACACTTCTCCGAAAATGAAGCTGCAAATGTCTGAAATGATCTCTAGACCATCTGGAACGAATAAAACTTGTGGACTTTTCCGTAGCATTAAGTTACAGACAGCCTGTCACGCACCTGATTTGGTGATAAGGACAACACAAACAATACGAAAATTCTAATCACTTTCTACAGCCGCAGAAAATTATTACGATCAGCTCTCCTTGAATAAAGATGCACAGATTCACAAATACATCTCCTGTGTGTAGTCTTGAACGCTGATTTTGAGACAAAACAGACAGACCTTAAATCATGGGTTTTGAACCACTTACTCGTAAATTTCATTTAATATTCTATACAGACGGTAATTCTGTCAGCCAAGGTTCCTTTTCAGAGGGTCGTGAAAGTTAATGAGATTTCCATTTTTGATGTGAAGCAGGGACCGTGCAACGTTTTAAAAGAGGAGAGGCTGAGTTGCGAGCGAAGCGAGTAAAATAGGGGCCAAAACCCTCAGAGGAAAAATTTCTTGAGACCACGTCCTTAAGGACATCGGAAAACACCTTTCTGTGAGGAATTAACAGCCGTCATACTGCCAGTTTACATTTCATTTTTTTCATTTTTTCATTTCATTTTATATTCTTTAAACACGGTAACCCCGTCGGCAAAGGCCGCTTTTCAGGGGGCCGTGACAAAAACTTAGTCTAAAATTTACAAGTAAAATATATGAACAAACGAAACTAAAAAATCTAAGTACAAAGTTATAGTAAAATTAAAATCAATATTTACATAGTTTTCATATCGTGAGTGGCATGACACAATCAGACCGGACCAGAGCAAACCGGACCCCATGCCCACCCTGAAATAAGACACCATTTATAGCACCTCAAGAAAGGCAAAGAATCCGACCGACCCCAGTCCAATCCAACCGCATCCCGCCACCCACGATCAAATTAAAGGCGATGTTTAAAAGCATATAAAGAGGGTGCTTGCTTAACCTCAGGTTCAAGGCTGTTCCACAGATGTACACCACGATATGAGAATGATTTTTGCCCATTACTGGTTTTATAAAGCGGAATGCGTAAGTCAGTCTCCGAGTTTCTCAACTTGACAGTGCGCCGTGAAGAGTTCTTTGAAAAGATATTTGAGAGATATGTCGGTGCAAGACCATTTAAAGATTTGTAAACGATCGTCGCTGTCTCTCGTTTTATGATTTCATCGATATTTGGCCACTTTAACTGTTGTATAAGGGCATCAGCAGGTGCATCATAGCTACTGTTTGTTACAATTCTGGCAGCCCGATTTTGTGACTTCTGCAGTGTAAGCCTTCTGGATTCCCCACAGCTCCCCCACACAGAGCAACAATAGCGGAAATGCGGTTCTACGATTCCTCTATATATTTGACTAAGAGTTTCTTGGGGTAGTATTGTCTTGGCATACTTTAAAAACCCTATGGCACGGGAGACCTTAGCACGCAATAATCTAGTGTGCTCATCCCAAACAAGGTGTTGATCTAGCTGAATTCCCAGATACTTAGTTTTCTCAACAATCTCAATCTGCGAGTCACCTATAGCAAAGGAGGGGGACTGAACATTTCCTTCAGAGATCTTTTTAAGATTAGGTCGAGATCCTACAACCATGGCTTGAGTCTTAATAACATTTAAAGACAGTTTATTTCCCTGAAGCCACTGCTTCAGGCAGTTCAAGTCTCTATTTAGGTTATCGTTGATATCATCGATGTTATTGGACGAATATAATATGGTGGTATCATCTGCATACATGGTAACCTGACTGTTTTGAAGAGAAAATGGCAGATCATTGATATATATCAAGAACAAAAGAGGACCAAGACAAGAGCCTTGTGGCACCCCACAATTTATATTGTTAACGTTTGAGGGAACCCCATTAACTTTGCAGAATTGCATTCTGTTTTCCAGATAAGAAGTAAACCAGGTATTCTCAAGACCTATGATACCATACTTCGCCAGCTTTTTAAGAAGAATTTCATGATCAACAGTGTCAAAAGCTATTTGAGGTCTATGAACACCATCGCTGTATACTGACCCTTATCCATGTTAATATACCAGTCGTTCGTACAGTTAAGCAGACAGGTGACAACAGAGTGCAGCGATCTAAACCCAGACCGTTGAAAGAAATTGATTCCCATTTAAGTAGACTGCATTTGGATACTGGAAGCCAATCATAACATTTACAAGTGCATATCGTTTTACAGCATTACTTTAGGACAACATAAAATTCTTTCAGTTCAGACCAATGCCAAAGCAATTTAACATTAAGAGTTCTACGTTATGAGATTCTTCTGACTTGAAACTTGTAGCTTCTTAAGAAAAACATCAAAACAAATGACCTCAACCTCATTAAGCAACAGTTTTTCAATTAGCAAAACTTCCAAACCAAGTTCTCAAAAAAGTGGGGGGGGGCCCTGCTAGGCCAATGGCTATGCGCTTCCTGGTGAAGAATGGGGACCTTATTTGCCCATATTAAGAACTGGCATCTTATCTGCTGGCTATGACGATGCCCCACTCTACAACTAGGCTCTTTTAGCAGCAAGACGCGGAAGTCTTTGAAAACGCAGCTACTTTTTTACGTCTGTAGAGCGTTCTAACTTTCCAGCCTTTTCCTTCCTAGAAAGCTGCTCACAGACAAATCCCTGGGGTTCATGACTTGCCGATGGACGGGGGTCTGACGCCCTGTTTTCAGAAAGCTACCCTCTTCTAATTACCGACATTTGCAGCTATACCCACTGTTATGATGACTTTCGGCGGGAACAATTTTTTGCCAACTTCTGTAAAAGCCACCCATGTCCAAGGAAAATCTGCAAAAAAGGGACCCTTGTTTAGAGAATTTTGGACCCAAAAACCCACCTATATGTGCGGCACATACCCGCACCCTCAACATATTATGTTAGCCAACGGGGGGGGGGTTCTTCCATAATAAAGGTACCTGGGGATGTGCCGCCCGCAAGGGTATACTTTTTAAACTTTCTAGTCTAGCCAAGGGTATACTGTTTGCCAATTTTAGTCAATTTAGTCTGGGCAAGGGTATGGTTTTTGGAAATTTAGCTCAAAGAAAAGTCAAACTGCGGTAATTCCTGTAAAGAAATCCAAATTTTTTCAAATTTGGTCCAGAGAGAATGCAAAATTTGGCAAGTTTTGCCTAGAAAATGCCAAATCACGGCACTTTTGATGAAGAAATTAGCCTAGCTAATGATACCTCTTTTACAAAGATTGGTCTAGCCAACGGTGCCTTTTTGAAACT
Source organism: Aurelia sp. 4 Dawson et al 2005 (assembly GCA_964019985.1). Taxonomy (NCBI): domain Eukaryota; kingdom Metazoa; phylum Cnidaria; class Scyphozoa; order Semaeostomeae; family Ulmaridae; genus Aurelia; species Aurelia sp. 4 Dawson et al 2005. The sequence goes on along the minus strand of OZ026500.1, from coordinate 14,045,089 downwards.
TTGGGCGGCACACCCCTACCCAAAATTTTGCCAAGAACCCCCATGTGTTACCCCCAGGAGGCAAATCCCCTAAGAACAGTTTGCATTCTCACATTTCCACCATTTGTGAATGTGCTCATGCTGCATTTTACTTCCCTTCTCAATGTCTTGTTTTGGCAGTGCGGCCTTCACAAGTATAATATACTTTTCAGGTTGTCAGTTTCAGAATAGAGCGTACAGTAAGTCTTTCTAGACTCCAAAAAGTTTTGGAATTGGTTTCGCCTTGTAATTTACATCTGCGAACAAAAGCATTGTGCTGGCATCTTCTCGACTCGCGCCTTTTTGCTAAAACAGCATCCTATAAGCACTTTAATCAACACAGGGCACATTCTCCGACCCTAAGATCTAAGTGGAAATACTTGAACACTTGCAAGTGCGTGTAGTATTTGCCATAAGATGAGAGCTTCAGCGAACCCCCTGTGTGACGCAATGTCCAAGGATTTACCTTGTAAAATGATCTATACTTCTTAAAACCGGAAAAGTTTAAGATACTTGAATGGTCTTTAGGTATTCTACTGCCTTGAGCTTTTGTCGACTTCTAGCAGGCATTCTCGTACCAAAGTTCTGGCATGCATGATACCTATGGAAAGGAAAATTATCAATTTATCTCTGTTACTCTATACTAGTACCAACGAACAAAGTTTACTGTACCATACAATGACGACTGACACGAATAACAAGCCTACAATTAATCAAAGTACGTAAAATCATTTGCCAGGTAAAATGAATTCACAAAAGGTTATTATAGAAATCTAATTCACAGGATCGGGAATAAATAAATTACGATGTCTAGGGTGAAATACCAAAGTCATCATGTTGATGTATTTGAAGTTGAAATGTAAAATTTGAAGAAGCCAAAAAACCCAAAATGATGATGGCAGAAGCAGTATTAAAAAGGTGAAATGGACTTCAGTGGCCCTAACAGTGGTATGGTACATGTCCATACCATTACTGGTCCTTAGGTTTTTCTATTGATCTAAAAAACATTAAAAATGCAAAGTATTCTTCCACGGCCGAGAAGGACATTTGGTCATCTGGTCTCCACTAATAATTCAACTACACATTATACAAGATATAAAAACAAAACAAACAAAAAATAAACAGGTAAAGGGAAGGGGATTGCTGCTTAGTGTTATAACATGATATACCAGCAGAGTCAAAATGCCTGCTGATGTGTGGCACATAAAGTATTTCAAGTAATCAAGCCATTTTCATGCGCAACGCAATTGGTCTATGGTCTATGGTCTCTGGTCCATAGTCATCTCCCTTGGTGGAAAGGTGGACGGAAATGTAAAATAGCGCAGTTTAGGTAGAAAGAAATTGAAAAGAAGAATTTCCTGTATCACTGGTTTTTCCTTTTCTTAACCATAATTAAAAGAAATGGCCATTTGACGACACCCATAGCTCTGGCTCCTCTCCAGGCTAGCATCAAATGCTGGAAGGAGCTGCAGATTGCTCTCCAAAAATGCTCAGGAAAAAGTTAATATCTCTCCTTGAAATCTATTCTTCCTTTATCTCGTATCAACTTATGAATGCCTGAACATTACCAGAAGAGCCACTCATCTCCCTTGCTAAATCCGTAACCCTACTAGTACTGGGCGATTTTTTGCTTACTTTGTACTCGGGGGGGGGGTTTCGCCCCCTCTTTTTCTCCGAAACTACAAGAGATATAACAATAAGACTTACTCCCATTGTTCTTTAGACAATTGGCTATTAAAATATAACAATGACAATTAATTAGTCACGTGTTTCATTGCTAGGCAACCAAAAACAAAGGAAAATTGGCAAGTTTTTACCTCCTTAACAAGAAAAATTCTATTTAATTTACCTCTCATCTAATTTTCTCCAAATCTGTCTCAAATTGCAGGGAACATGTTGCAGATTTGAAATACACACTTTTAAGATATTTTCAGATTCTAGTTTCAGCGCAATTAGCTTTTAATTAGCTTTTTGTTCCATGTACAGATTTTCTTTGCAGTTAATTTTAAGTCTTGTCCTTTTATCTAGTAAATATGGACTCAGAAGTAATCAAATGAATAAGTTGAAGCAAAAAAGACAAAAATTTTTCATATCTTACATTTATTCATTACAGCAATGACGTCATAAATGTCAATGATGTCAGAGATATTAGATTTTGCTGATGTCAGCAAATATGAAACATGTACCGGGTGAGTCAGAAAAAACGTGGGGCGTTTGTCGGACTGTGGCGTCGCATTGAGTCTTACGATCATCGTGAAATAAATTTTCCAAGCAGCGAACAATCTAACTTAGATCATAAACCTTTCCCCGTTGAAATCGGTCTCTTAATGCATTTTTAAAAAAAGATTTCCTTCGTAAGACCTTGTATGGGATTCTTGCAACCTGATGGAATCTTTGACCAAGCCTCTTCAGCATTTTAGCCTTGCCAGAGTTGCAGGTACATGCGGAATCATCTGGGGATACTGACAAAGTTAAGCCTGGTTCACACTAGCTCTTTAAGGTCGTTAAGATCGTGCAGAAAGAACAAAAGACAGAGACTGAGAGTTTGAATCCTTTGTCTTTTGGGTCTTTCTGCACGACTGGAGCGACTCAAAAGACCTATTTTGGACCTGGCCTTATGAAATGCGTTGTCGGCAAAAAGTCCCATTGCGATTTACACAGCGCTGATCTGCTTGAAAAAGACCTATTCGCAAGACAAAGAAGTACGCATAATTAATGTCTTTCAAACATATTCTCCACGCAGGACAAGTTATGCTAAGACATCCCAGAGCAGAAAATACTATCCCCTAACAACATGATTCTCCCCTGATAATACCACATGTACCTGTAACTCTTGCCAAAATAGAATGCAGAAGGGACTTGGCAAAAGATTTCACCAGTTTGCAAGACTCCCATACAAGGTCTTACGAAGAAAATCTTTTTTAAAAAATGCATGAAATGACCGATTTAGATGGGGAAAGGTTTATGATCTAAGTTAGACTCTTGGCTATACGCAAAACTTTAGTTCACGACAATCGGGTGGCTAAGTGCGATGTCACAGTCCGCCAAACGCCCCACGTTTTTTCTGACTCATCCGGTATATATCAAATGAAACTATTCATCAAATGCAATCGAATGGTGCATGTTTGAGATCAATCGGACAAGTGAGGCAAAATCTATGGAGGTTTTAAAGTCTTACTGTCGCTATAAATATAGTCATAGCCTCGCTTTTATCAGTTGCTTTTGATCACCGCAAGAGACGGTCATGAAACCCCATCGTTTCTGCAGCGATATATTTACATTATTAAATCAAAGGTTCGATTGAGTGACGTTGGAGATTCTATCACTATTGTGCACATTCGAAACTTCTACAAAATGTATTAAAATACCGTTCGATTCAAATTCTTTTTTAGAATATCTAAGGCTCAGCGGATGACCTTCCTCTGCACAAAAACCAAGCGAATGAATTACTGGCAGCCAAGCCAATAATTTGTGCTTTCTTTACATAGCGACAGTAAGACTTTAAGAATTTTTTTGTGGACCGCTCTCCAAATATGGCATTGCTGTGGTAACGTGATCAGAGTTAGAACAATGAAATGTTGAAATTTTAATTGCCAATTAAATTTGACTAAAAGTCACAAAGTTTGGTGGTTAAATTACAGGCCGTTTTAGTACAATGTTGAAAAGTATGGTGGGGGGGGGCGAAAAACGCCCCCCAGTACTAATAGAGTTAATGCCAGTCCTGCTATTTTACAGATTTAACACTGTGCACAAATCGCAATCATATGAAAGAAGGAGTTGTTTACCTTTCTTTAATCGCTCTTGAGCCATTTTACTTCCAGCATATGTTGGCTTTATCTCTCTTCCAAGATCTTCAATGACATTTAGCAGTTCACCATACTTTGACTGGTATGTTTGGAGAGGAACGGCACGGTCTTGCGGAAAAAAGTTAGAACTGAATCAATTTATAGCAAGAATGCCAAAACTCAACGTTTTGTTGTCAACATTTTTGTGCACATTAAAATAGTTTTCTTCCTTAGAATTCTTAATAGCATTTGTCTGAAGTTGCTAATGAATTCTTGTTTAAAATAATTTACAGTTTTTTATATGGCTTGGTAATTCTAATCATAATGGGAAAAACTCAGAAAAAGTCTAAGAATTCTTGACAGCTTTCGTCATGTCAAAATGCATAAAGTCTGAACTGTAACTTACTTGGCACAACTGCTGGGGCTGCTTTTTGGATCACAGCAGTAGTCTGGCCAACCTTTGGACCTTGAACAACTGGTCTATGTTGAATCGTTGGTGAAGGTACCTGTCCATGACTAGCTCCATATGGTACATGAACAGTGACAGACGGTGAGGGATAGACAGGAACATTTCCAGGTGGTTTTGCATGAACACCAGGTATTACCTTATCCACTGGTGGGCCTGAGGCCATGTTTTCCTTTAATGGAAAAGAAGAATATAAATGAAGATTGACAAAATCAAATCTTCACCAATTTTTGCAACCACTTTTTTGGGTCACCCTTTATGCTGTGCTATATATACTATCTTCCTAGACTGATTACAATTTATTGCAAATTTCATTCATTGTTCATACAGGATTTCCTGGTATGTACTTTGACCTATTCGCTCAATCTAGGATAAGAAAAAGCTACATGAAAACAAGGAAAAAAATTTCCAAGAATTTATGCTCACAATGCCAAAAACTTTCTGTTCCTGTACGTTCGATTGATCCCATCATCTGGGAGCCTTCAAAGCTGTGGAGGTCATGTGATTTTTCTGTGCTCTTCTTTCCTAATTTTCTGGTATGAATGAAACAGAAAAACTTTGCTTCTTGCAAGCATTTATTTCATTGATAAACATTTATCAAAACTTGAAGATTTACATGCTTGGGATCCAAGCTGGGCAAAGGGACATCAATCACTGTCTTCCAAGGTAATCAAGACCTTTGCCAATTTCACAAATAAAGATTTTTTCACTCTTCCTTGGCTTGGCATGATCTGGCCTTCACACTTCTCTTTCAATTTTTGATTTACCTTTTGCTTCATGATAAATCAAAATTTGCCAAGTGCTTGTTTACCAAAAACAGTCATTTCAATTTATTGATTTCCTTTTATTGGAATATTTTGAGAGAAACCAACTAAAGTTCACATTACAGTTGTGGTTTTACGATTTTATGACTGACTCCAGGTTTGTCTTTTGTTTACAAATTTGCTTTAAATTTGCCAATTGAAGTTTGTCATTCTGGGGTATTTCTGCAGCAGCAGCAAAGACATTCTACGTAGAACAAAAGGATCTCAGTAAATTATGCAGATCTATTTTCATATCTTGTTGTATCTCTGACATATCTTTTTCTATAGCTTGGGAGACTTTGAATTAGGGGAGGGTGAACTGCACTTTGCAACCCTATCCTATATTTTGCTCAGGCAAACAAGTCTGCACTTGGATATCAATCTCTTCTTCAGTCACAAGCTTTTAATTTTTGGTCGCTATGTTTTGGTGCACTTTGATGATATTACCCTGAAGATAAGATGAAATATTTTCTTCCTACGATGAAATGTAACCAAAGATACAACCAAAAAATCTTACACTAAATTGTAATATTTCAATGGCTAATTCTTCTGCCATTGATGCATGAAGGTTCATGAAGTTTTAATTATCAGGATGCCTGAGTATTCTGGCATTATCTCAAACAAGTTTCTGGAATCCTTTTCGGGGAAGCTCAGTATTTTCTCACAACAAAAAAAGCTCACAGTGGGTCTCAAAACTATACTGTACATAGTCACAATGGCGTAACAGAGACAATTGGGGTGCTTTGAGCTCCCCAGCTAAAGTATTTGTAAATGGTATGATAATAGACACAGAGATAAGTGTGACACAGAGATTCAGAGACGCATTGGTATAGCGAAAGATGCTTTCCAAAAATTAAGTAAGGTACTGACAAATCGAAAGATGACAATTAAAACAAAGAAAAGAGTATTCGACTGCTATGTAACGACCAATCTTCTATATACGAGTGAATGTTGGACAATTTCAGCACATATGAGGAGCAAACTTGAAGCGGCTGAAATGTGGTTTTACCGGCGCATGTTAAAAATTCCGTGGACAGGCCACGTTACAAATGAAGAAGTTCTAAAGAAAATAGGAACTAAAAGGAAACTGCTGCCAACAATTAGAAAGCGTCAGTTGGAATTTTTGGGGCATATTATGAGAAAAGAAAGTGTGGAGAATTTGACGCTCACGGGACTCATTGAAGGGAAGAAAAACAGAGGAAGACCACGGATAAAGTACTTGACTAGTTTGAGCACATGGATGGCAGAACGTGTACCTGAAGGACAAAGAGGGGGAATGAAAGAACAAGAACTGCTAAGAAGAACAAAGGAAAGGAAGCTGTGGAAAGCCATGATCGCCCACGTCTTGAAAGGACATGGCACATAAAGAAGAAGAAGATGATAATAGAGACATAAAAATACCATGGCCAGTTTAAACTTGAATTAATTTTAGGCAAAGACAGGCCTTTTCATTTGACGGGTGCAATCACACTTGCACACACAGGCACACAGTATGTAGATTGAGGTACGTGTGCATTTGGTCGCACACGCAAAGCTATCATTTAGTGCTTACCCTAGCGTCTTCAAGTTTCAAGGCGCTTGATTCTGTGACACAAATTTAAATATCGCCACACACTGATCTGTTAAGTATGCTTACATTAAGTCTGTTTATGTTACGAAAGATATGAGATGTTAATAATACTTTTCATTCTTGCCCAGCCTGTGCGATCACACACACAAAATGATTTACTGGTGCAAAATGCTGCACACGTACCACTTCTCTCATGAAAAGGACTGCAAAGATAAAACAATTGCCATGATTTACTGTCAACATATGCGGTGTCCAAGCCATTATCAGGAGCTAATCAGTGGGGAAGCAGTTAACCAAAACGAGAGAGTCAGGGGCAAAGCTCCCAGGTAAATTTTGAGGTCACACCCAGACACATGTCACAAATCTATTTCAACTTTCTGAGAAAACAACTCACTTACTGTACTTTTGCTAAGAAGACCAATCTGGATGCCACATTCACCAAGCCTCTTCAACCGCTTTGTAAAAGTTTTCCATAAAGGGTGTCTCAAAAAAATTGTTCGACTTTGATTAAATACTAAAAAATAACAATATGCTGAATGCACCCTTGGTCAAGTCACCCTTTTCCTGAGATTTTAAATTAATTTTTGACACAAGAATCTCGCAAATCCGTTAAAAATTCATGGAGTTACAAGCATTTGAAGTTCAAGTTTGTGCGAAAGCGGAAACCAGAGGCCTCAAAATGGCATTTTTGGTAAAAGCCCCATGGCCGTCGTTTCTGTTATTTCTCAATAGACCCCTTTTACAATGACGTCAGTTCTTTTGAAATTCTTCCAGGAACATCACTTGCCTCGAATTAAAGGTGGATTGAAATCTCAAAAGCGTGCATTGCTCTCAGCAACGCATGAAATTTTTTTGTACATGTAGTTGCAACATAATGATAAGATGTAGATTTCTCGCTGCACAGGGAATCACATCTTTTGCCTCGAACTGAGTGTTATTGTGAAATGGGTCTATTGTTTCAGGGCGAACCAAGTGGGATTCAAACAGGTTTTCGATAACCTAACTGTCAAGCATATCGATGCTTTGAGGAAATAAATTCAGTCTCTCGCCGATTATGTTTTGAACCACTGTTTTTGGACTTACACAGTGTTAAGGAAATTTTGAGAATGATCACAAAAACTAATTTACTTTAGAAGTCCTATTTGGTTTGCTCAGATATCAACGAGAGGTATGACATTGGATGAGATTCTCTTGTTAATGTTAATTAGTTGGGACTCTCTGTATGTTGTTGTTATTGTTTATATTTGTGGTTGTCGATGTTGTGTGTGTGTGTGGGTAGAAGTAATGGCTACCAGTAAGGTGTGGTTGCATAATTAACAATGGTAGCAGAGGGTTGACAAAGGGAATTGAATATGGCAACAAGAAACACACCACCACCAGTGTTCTCAGAGGATATTTCATGGCTTGACTACAAGAAAGAATTGAAAATATGGCAGGCTTTGACAGACCTGCCTGCAAAGAAACAAGGCCCAAGTTTGTATCTGTCCTTGACAGGGAAGGCAAGAGAAGCTGCATTAGAGCTGGATATTGCTGTTATTAGCAAGGATGATGGTTTGGAGAAAATTTTGGAGCGTCTGGATAAATTGTATTTGCAGGACACAAACCAATCTGCTTATCTCGCATATCAAGAATTTGAGAATTTTAAACGCCCTTTGGAGATGCGCATGAGAGAATATTTAAACAACTTTGAGAAGCTATATACAAAAATAAAGGCACATGGTATGGAGTTACCAGATGGAGTACTGGCCTACAGGGTGTTAAACTCGGCTAATCTTAGTGAGGAAGAAATGAAGCTATGCAGGGCAACACTCACCACCCTTCAGTATGATAAAATGGTTGAACAGTTGTTGAAAATCTTTGGAGATACAGTTTCGCCAAGCTTTGGTAAATCAGATGTGAAGGAAGAATCTGTATTCGTTGCATCAAATGAAGAAGGAGAAGCATATTATTCCAGCAGATGGAGAGGAGGCAGAGATTTTGGACGCTTTGAAAGAGGGGGAAGATCAAAAAGGAGAGGAAGAAACCAATTTGAATTCAAAACAAGCAAGGAATCTTCAGTTCGGAAATTAAATCCACCAGATTCCAGTGGGAAGCCATCAAGGTGCAATATTTGTGAAAGCAAATTTCATTGGGCAAGAAACTGTCCGGATGCATATGTAAAACAAAAACAAGAGTCAGAAATAAGTCTTTTTCAATCATCAGATGACAAGATTGTTCAAATGAAGGTATTTGTTGGAGAAACATTTAACTGTGCAGTGTTGGATAGTGGCTGTACACAAACTGTGTGTGGCAATAACTGGCTCAAGTGTTTCAAGGAGAGCATGCAAGACGAAATCATGATAGAAGAAAAGCCTTCCCATGCTACATTCAAATTTGGGAATGGTGATGCAGTTAGTTCCAGCAGAAAGGTTGTCTTGCCTGTGACTATAGGTAGCGAGAACGTAAAGCTAGAAACAGATGTGGTTGATACTGAGATTCCTCTCTTAATGTCAAAGGCTGCTATGAAGAAAGCCAACACAGTTCTTGATTTTGATCAAGACAGGGTTATAATGTTTGGGGAAGAACAAACTCTTCTGAAAACGTCATCAGGTCATTATGCAATACCTATCACAAAGTCCAGGCAAATTATTGAACAAGGAGAAATTGATAATGAATTTTGTTTGTTTACTAAAAATATCACCACAAAAGATGACAGAGAGAAGATTGCTTGGAAATTACATAAGCAATTTTGCCATTGCAGTGCAGATAAGCTAAAACGTCTGATCAAAGCTTCAGAAATATGGAAAGAAGATGTAGAGCTCCTTAATGCAGTTGATAAAGTTACAGAGAACTGTCAAATTTGCAAGATCTACAAACGAGCACCACCAAGACCCGTGGTTGGGCTTCCATTAGCCTCAGATTTTAATCACACAGTTGCAATGGATTTGATAACTTACAAGCAAGGAACATGGATTCTTCATCTCATTGATGTCTTTTCAAGGTTTTCAGTTGCTTGTGTAAGGCATTCCAAGAAACAAGATGCCATTGTTGATGCAGTATTGAAAACTTGGATCAGCTACTTTGGACAACCACAGAGATTCCTGGCAGATAATGGTGGAGAATTTGCCAATGAAGAGTATAAGAGCATGTGTGAAATGTCAACATTGAAATGGCAAAGACTGCAGCTGAGAGTCCATGGTCAAATGGGTTGTGTGAGCGGCATAATGGTGTTATAGAAGAGTCAATAAGGAAGGTGATGGAAGATAATGCTGATATGAGTCTTGAAACAGCAGTTGTATGGGCAGTCAGTGCAAAGAACACACTGATAAACAACAGTGGTTACAGTCCAAATATGATTGTTTTTGGAAGAAATCCCAATACACCATCTGTGTTGACAAATAAGCTTCCTGCAATGGAAAACAAGGCAACAAGTGTGATTGTTGAAAAGAACTTGAAGGCTCTTCATATGGCAAGAGAAGCTGTTATTCAGAGTGAGTCATCAGAGAAGATTAAAAGAGCATTGCGGCATAACGTGAGAACTTGTAATGATATCAAATTTTACCAAGGTGAATGTGTATATTACAAGCGAAACAACAATGAAAGATGGCATGGCCCTGGTACAGTCATTGGTCAAGATCATAAACAGATTTTAGTTAAGCATGGTAATGATCTTGTAAGGGTTCACTGTTCCAGGCTACTACATGTTGATACACAAAACAAAGAGCATCAGGATGATGAAGTGAGCATGACACCTCAAGACAGACATAGTGAGTTGCTAGAAAGTCCTGATCTACATCATGAATCATCAGAAATTAATATGCCAGAAGTGACTGAAAGAGTGCAGGAATCAGATGACGCTCTAGAAACTGAGCATCCAGTATGTAACACAAGTGATCCTGGACTGATGAAAGAAGATTCTAAATTGAATAAAGAGAAGAATCAAATTGTGTTGCCAAGAGTAAAATCTACCATTGCTTTCAGGGTTAGAGATGCCATAGAATGGAGGAAAGGTGTAGTTCATAGTAAAGCTGGCAAAGCTACAGGAAAATATAGGAACTGTTTGAATGTTGAAAACAAAGAAACAGGAGAGATTAAATGTTATGACTTTGAAAGAGGCATCTCAGAATGGTCACCAGTGGCTGAGGAAGTGCTTTTATCCACTAACTTTGATGAAATGTCAGTTTCTATGGCAAAAGAACAAGAATTAGAGAGCTGGAAACAAAATAATGTATTCACAGAAGTACCAAATGAAAAATCAACCCCATGTGACTTGTAGATGGGTTATCACAATTAAAGAAGTGAATGGGAGTTATACAACAAAAGCAAGATTAGTAGCGAGGGGTTTTGAAGATACAGATGTGAGGAATCAGAAAACTGATTCACCAACATGTTCTAAAGAGTGTATTAGGATAGCCTTGGCTATCATGGCACGTAAAGAATGGGAATGCAAAGTTTTAGATGTCAAAACTGCGTTCCTTCAAGGGAATGAGTTGAAGAGGGACATTTATTTGAAACCTCCCAAAGAAGCAAAGACCCAAGGTATATGGAAGTTAAACAAAGCTGTATATGGCCTCAATGAAGCTTCCCGGTATTGGTATGAAAGAGTAAAAGATGTCTTGATAAATGCTGGAATGCTTAAGTCAAAGTATGATGAAGCTCTATTTTATTGGAAGATGAATGGCAAAGTCCAAGGAATTATAGCAATCCATGTTGATGATTTTCTTTATGGGGGGTCTGATCTATTTGAAGCTGAAATAATGAAACAAATTCGAAAAGCTTTCACAATAGGATCGGAAGCAAGCACTCCAATAAAGTATTTAGGGATCAATCTTGACAAAGTAGACGGTGAGATTATGTTCAGTCAACAGTCATATATTGAAAATTTTGACGAAGTTGATTTAAGAGCCCACAAGGATGAGAAAGAAAGAGATTTGAATCCAGAAGAGCAATCAGCTTATCGTGCCATTTGTGGGCAACTGAATTGGATAAGTACACAGTCAAGACCTGATATTTCATATGATGTTTGCCAACTTAGTGCTAAGTTAAATGATGCAAAAGTCAATGATATTTTGTTGGCAAATAAGGTTGTAAAGAAAGTAAAGAGGGAAAACATTTGTTTGAAATTCAAGAGGCTTACTGGGCCAATGAGACTGATAGCATATTCTGATGCATCATATGCAAATTTGAAAGATGGATCTTCACAAGGAGGAATTATAATATTTCTAGCAGATGAAAACGGGAATGTGTCACCATTGTATTGGTCCTCTCGAAAGTTAAGACGAGTTTGTAGAAGCACATTAGCAGCCGAGACTTCTGCTGTGCTAGATGCAACAGATTTGTGCATTTGGCTCACACATGTTATCAATGAAATTGATGATCAAAGTTTGCTCACAACATTGGTACGAACAGACAATAAATCATTAAGTGAAGTTGTTTATTCTACAAAAGCAGTGGAAGAAAAGAGGCTCCGTGTTGAAATAGCTGCATTACAAGAAAGTGTTGAGAGAAAGGAGATCAAAGTTGAATGGATTAGGACCAGGGATCAACTAGCGGATGTATTCACAAAGCAAGGAGCTGATAATAGACTGCTATTGGATGTTCTACGAAATGGATTGATTGGAGACTGACTGTATTATGCTATGTATACAGTTGTTCAAGTTTTAGAATTAACTCCAAATTAATTATTAACTGCTATTATCTGACTATGCATTAAAAATATATATATGTTAACTTTAGCTTTTTGGACTTTGTAGTTAATGGACATTTCAGTTATTTTAATTCAATTATTGCATATGCATCAGTAAGAATATTTTGTTAGATGGACGAGTCAAACTTAATAGCATTCACTTAACTAGTTTTTATTTGAACAATGGCATATTAAAAAAAAAATGTTTTACAAAAGAGACAGAAAGAAGATTGTTAATGTTAATTAGTTGGGACTCCCTGTATGTTGTTGTTATTGCTTGTATTTGTGGTTGTGGATGTTGTGTGTGTGTGTGGGTAGAAGTAATGGCTACCAGTAAGGTGTGGTTGCATAATTAACATCTCTTACCTCCGTCTTCAAGCTTTTTGCAATAACAGTAATCTGGGAGGTCTCTGGTTTCAGCTATCGCATATTTTTGATCTTCGAGAGCTCGTAACTCAGTGAATTTTTAACCGATTTGCACAATTTTTGTCTCTAAAAATTATTTCGTAATCTTAGGAACAGGTTTATCTTTCTTTGAGCCTGTTCATGTTGTCCTTATTTTTCAATATTTTATCAAATGTCGAATGATTTTTTTGAGACACCCTGTAGAACACCACGTGGAGGAAAAATTTTTGCGTAAGCACCATTGACTTCTGCTTAGAAATCTTCAACATGATTCAGTGTTTACCTGTCCCAAAATGGAAGCATTGGTGATTATGTGATAGTTAACGTGGGAACATTTTAAAATACCAAGGTTACTTGGCCATTGATAGACTCTCCCAATCACATGCCAGCATTTCTTGGAAAACTTCATTCCTTATTAACACCCAACCACTTGCCCCTTATTTTGAAAGAACTTTGAAGACCATATTTTGACAAAAGGGACAAATTTCATCTTATTGGCCAGGCCAGTGATCAAATGTTCTGCATATGGAAAAGTGCATACAATGAGATCAACACATCCACTCTAGAAGTGTAAATGTTCCTTCTTTAATTTCAATGACTCTCTGGTTGTACACTCGCTCATCCATGCATCTGTCCATCCGCCCGTCCATCCATCCATCCGTCCATCCATCCATCCATCCATCCAGCCATCCATTCATACAATGAATGCCAAAAAGTGCTTGGACCACTAATACTTGCTGATAAAAAAGATTTCTCCACAATTCAGTCCAGAGTCATTCGTTGAAGCTCCCCTCTCCCAAAACAATGCTGAACTGCAATACACAGTAGTGCCTAAAATTATTCCATCATCAGAGAAAACTTGCAAATTGTCTTGTGATTCTCATTCTATCATTTGAGAACATTATGAGGTAAATATGGCAAAATTAGCTGAGCTAGGGCCAGACTTACTTTTTTCTACTTACTTTTTTCTACAGTAGCTAGAAATATTTACTACAACACCGTACGTATCATTTCCGCACAGATGCCATTTCATAACAGTTTTCGTATGAGCATTATTTACTGCTTTACTCTACAAAGGAGTCTTGATTCAGCAATTACCCTTTATGGAAAGAAAGGGCTGTGTGCCACCAGGGTGCATTCCATGTAAGACCTACGCCGAAGGTACGCCGATCCCTAAGCTTTCGTACGCCAAGTACTTTCAGGGGAATAGAGCTGTTAAGAATCTGAGTACTGATGATTTTAAGAAACTTCAAGTTCTGGCCCAAATTCTTACTTTCTCATAAAAGAAATGCATGTATTATCAAAAGAAACTGCTAAAAGATAGACGACAACTTCACAATCACGTCAAGGTAAGCAGATTTTGAAATGCTGTCACGTCAAAAACCGATTTTACTGAAAAAATGACGCCGCTACGCCAACAAAAAATCAGGTCTACGCCGAAGATCTTCGGGCCTAAGTGCATGAAATGCACCCTGGGTGTGCCAGACATGTCCGGCGCACAGAGCGCTTACTTTCTATTGTTTCCATTGTTTTATCAGCGCACTGCCCAGCGCACAATAATTTCACTTTCCATACTGGAGCAATTACACTTTTGAACATTGACATAGGAACCAGGGGCACTGGGGGCATGTGGCCCAGGGGCACTGGGGGCATGTGGCTTGCAATAAACAATCAAGTGTCCTTTTTATTTTTGGAAAATGCCCCTTTTTCTAAAGGAAAGTACCCTCGAGGCATTGTGCTCGCCCAGATCTGAGATGCTTCCTATGTCCCTGCTTTTGAAAATTTGACAAACTTCTACAAAAAGGTTGTCAGAAATTGGGGCGCTTTAATTCCTCTGAAGTTCAAGAACCTTTTGTGTTCAACTGCAAGCAACACAACCACAAGTTGCAAACAAGTTACATAGCATAACCGACTCTTTCATCTGGTACTATTGAAGTGCTTTGGACTGACTCAGCTGGTGCACTTCACTGATAATGAAATCACACAACACAAGTTTTTGCTTGCTACCCACTCTTGATTTGTTTTTTGTGAACTGATTACATTTACTATATATTGGATTTACCTTCGGTCTTTATCTGTCTTTCAATTATCTGATATTACCTTCAATCGAAAACTTCTGTGATTCTTGATTTGATCTTCTCTCTCTCCTCTTTCACACAAAGCATCAACGGCCTAATTGATGAACTTACTACATGAGAAACACTTTGTATTTTCAAATTAAGCACAAAAAAGGCTACAGTACAGGTAAGGACTTCGGGCTCTTTGTAGTAAGTGTAGTAAAATCGAGGCTGCCGTCGTGATCGAGGCTGCAGTTATTTGATGTTATGTTTTTCTGGGCCAAATCGCACCCAGAAGCGTTTGGAGAACCACGTAAAGCCACTCGCAAGAGAAACGTCTTGAGGACAAGTGTGGCTATATTGTTGCAACAGTTATGCTTGAAGCTGAGCTAAGAAGGACGTGAATTGACGTGGTGACTGCTCTTGCTGATGTAAAAAAGGACGTTGGAAAAGGAATTGGAAGGAGAGACGTCTGGTTTGGAGACAAAATGGAAGAAGGTCACACCTTAACCTTCACAGTTGGCGCTGTTATAATCACATTCATTGCGTTCATTGGGCTTTTACGGTAAGTATTTGAAGTGGAAAATGTTAAAGTGGGTCATTTTAATGTGCTTTTTGTAGTGTTCGATTGATTTTTATGACTAAAAAGGACCAGTAATTCTAAGTGAATGAATGGTGCCTAATCAATAAAGGGATACCTCTGCCAAGCTTCTTTAAGATAACAAACCAACATAGTAATCATTTGCTGAACAATTCTGATATGGTCACATAAGAGAATTAATGGATCCTTTAAGTTCATGACTCATCGATTTTGAACACTAGGAAACTGCAAAAGAGCCTTTTTTACCCTGGAATGCACAATGTTTGACCAGAATAAAGTCTTACTGTCAAAACTAATTGTGCATTTTGCATGCCATGATTACAGAATTCCAGCTTGAACTGTGAAATGCAAATTGGAATGCATTTTCAAATTCCATAGTTACATAAAGGGTTTATTTCCTGCTTTAAATCACTGATGTTGAAGGTTGACCAAACACTACTAGTGCACTACTATGCAAATTCAAAGAATCAATGCCAAAATATTTCAGATTTATGTGAGAGGCTGCTTCCATAAGAAAACTACAAGAGTCCCTTTTTGAAGCATTTGACATCCCAGGAAGAAGAGGCAAAAAGAATTTGAATGGCAGGGCTTACGCTTCATGTTGTAAATCTTAACAGTCAGCAAACCGTCACCAGTCATTTTTGTTGGTCTGCAAACCCTTTCTTTGAATGGCTCCCAAGTTTCAACCTTGGCTAAATAGCTGAAAATTTCCCAATCCCTGGGAGTGTCACTGTTGTAACTTCTGAAATGCACCTTAATGTAATAGATGTATTCTCCCCCTACATTTCATTGTGTCACAAGTGCTGGGTAATAATACCCTCCAACTCTGACTTAATTAGTAATGGGTTTGGCCATGTTATAAGAAAAGCTACTGTGAGTAATTCAGTAGCTGATTCAGAAGTCAAATATTGGTCATCATATCAAATTACCTTTTCTAAATCTTTATTGATTATTATCAATAAGAATATAGGAGATTAATTAAAACTATGGTAAGCAACCAGATTTAGATTTTGATATTTAATATAATATGATCTAATATAATATAATATAATATAATATAATATAATATAATATAATATAATATAATATAATATAATATAATATAATATAATATAATATAATATAATATAATATAATATAATATAATATAATGTAATATAATATAATGTAATATAATACAGTATAATATAATATAATGTAATATAATATAGTATAATATAATATGATATAATGTAATATATTATGATAAAGTATAATATAATATAAAAACACAACTGTTTTTTTAAAAATGTTTTGGTCGAAAAACTGATGAAGATTTTTCAATCGAAACGTTTTTAAAAAAGCAGTTGTGTTTTTATATTCTATTTTCTGTTTTATTCCAGATGGAGGTCTTTTACTGTAGTTCAAATATAATGTAATGCTATATAATATAATATAATATAATATAATATAATATAATATAATATAATATAATATAATATAATATAATATAATATAATATAATATAATATAATATAATATAATATAATATAATATAATATAATATAATATAATATAATATAATATAATATAATATAATATAATATAATATAATATAATATAATATAATATAATATAATATAATATAATATAATATAATATAATATAATATAATATAATATAATATAATATAATATAATATAATATAATATAATATAATATAATATAATATAATATAATATAATATAATATAATATAATATAATATAATATAATATAATATAATATAATATAATATAATATAATATAATATAATATAATATAATATAATATAATATAATATAATATAATATAATATAATATAATATAATATAATATAATATAATATAATATAATATAATATAATATAATATAATATAATATAATATAATATAATATGATACAATGTAATATGATATAATATAATATGATATAATGTAATATATTGTATAATATTATATGATATAAATATAACATAATAGTGCTATTGACCTAGGCCATTGCCCTGTACTAAAGTCTCTTCTATGTCACTTGGCCTAGGTCTATCTTCTGTTACTCAAAAGTAAGTACCATTTTGTGGTCTAGGTACCACATGAAATACACAAGTTGCCTTGACAGTAAAAACAGGCAAGAACTTTAGTTAGTTAGTAACTTCCAACTCAGTAAGAGGCACTGAGATAAAAAAATCTCCCAAAGCACTTCATATAACATATACTGTAATGTAGCATAACACAATATAACACAATAACATAATTTAACAATACCGAAGGTGTTGTGGCGCATTGGTGTAATCTTCTGACTTGCAGCCAGAACAGTTTGGCAGAGTGGGTTCATTAGATACCTGGTAGGGCCTTGCCATCTGAGCGTCATGACAAGGGGTAGTGGAATCTACTAGTGCTCAGCTACTTTTGTGATCCCAGTGCTTGGCACTGAAAACCACAACTTGACCTTCACTGCATTATAACCTTGAGGACTGTACATTGGCGTTGTAATACATGCTAAGCATGATTCAGTTCTTGGGAAGTGAAGCTTGATAACAAATTGTAGAGCCAACTTGACGAAAAATATAGACATGTTTCAAATGATTCGTTGATGACAAGAAACATCCGGTAGTGACAAATTTAAATATGACTAACCCATGTATACAATTTAACAATTTAATGAATGTTTCAACTCTGGTTAGGGTCATCATCAGCAAAGATCTAATGGCGCAAGGGCCTATTAAGGAGATCCGAAACCCTAGAAATAAAAAACCCTGTGAGTTCCAAATGGGAGAACATGATTGGTAGAACGTAACTGGAAGGAGTTGAATATAATAAACAAATGACAGAGAAAGACAAACAAGCTTAAAAACAAATTGATAAACGAAAGGTGAGAAAAGATTAGAATAAGGCCATTGGAATGGAAGACTTTTGGGAATTGAGCGAAGGTCTATCCCTGAGAATTAAAAGACTTTCATAAACAAGTAGATCAAAAGAATTATCAGTTTTGGCAAGAATAGAAAAATCTTTGAAAGTGGCTTTGTGTCCCATTTTACAGATATGATGTTTTATAGAAGAGGGACTGGAAGGATGGGACTGGCATGATTATGCATAAAATATACAAGTGACTCATCCAATGATGCTGTTATATTGTTCCTGTAGGATTGCATTGCTAGTTATTTCCAAGAAACTCAAGAGGAAACATGGAATTGAATTTGGCATTGGTTCATTTGGTTTCTTAGAATTAAAAGGCATATGGATAAAGAATGGAGAAACCATGACTATTGTAAGAATATCAAGACTTTTGTTTATTTTGACGATCATCATTTTTTAATTAGGTGACTTTGAAATGGATGGCTAACAGCTGAAATGTAACACAGTGCCACAGGGGCTGTACCAGGTACCAGTGTCTTTGGTACCACAGTAATTTCCATTAGCACCCACTACCAAAGGTATCAGTACTAGGTACTAGGAACCATTACGTAGGACCATTAATTCCCCCTGTCACCATCCTCTATAAAAACCCATTAAAATTTCAATTCAAGAGAAACTTGCTTCCCATTAAAGATGGTTTCACACCCCCACCTGTGTTCAAAAGCCACCAAAAATTAGTTTTGTCACTTATCATAAAGTTTTTCTTTGTGAATTGGGAGATCATTTTTACCTGTTTCATGGAAAAGAGACAAGATAGATTGTATTTAAATAACCGTATATATTTCAATGATGGTGTTTTAGAAAACTTTGTATGGGGACCATACTCTCAGTTACATATCAGAAAAGCAATTTCTTTTTAAGCGTTTTGTCCTACATGATACAGAAAGCCTAAGGACACCACAAACCAATTCAACTGTTATTTTAGGTTAAAAAGCTCAATTTGATAAACATCTGCTGTGATATGGAGCATGGATCAAAAGCAGGTAGCTTCTAAAAGGCCAAATTCCAATGAATTGAGAATTATGAACATTATTTTCTTGCCATTGAATTTCTTTTCAGAAAAATTTACAGTCTGTTAATGTTTCTTTCACAGTTTTGTTTTTGTATCATACCATAAAGAATTCTAGTCAAGTTAATGTTGACAGGGCCTGTCCTGTAAAACATTTGCCATTCACCTATTTGTCCATGACAAAAATTCAGAAAAGAAAGTTTTGAACGTTGACATTAGTTGGTAATCAAATTTTGCATGATTTTTAAGAAAATCTTTTTTGACCACCTAGTAAATCTTAAAAGAGAAGAGAGGCTTGGCTGTTGCAATAGCTATACCATCCACAGAACCTAATACAAGCTGTGCCAAAACTTGTTTTCTATATGTCAATGAAAGTAGATTAAAGCATGGGCAAAGTCTAATGCTTAGTTTGATGTTGCTTTCAGCAAATAAAGCAAGTTTCAATTGTGTCTGGATTCCTCAACAGGACATATTTGTAAGTTTATGCAGAATATATGTACTGCTAGTTGATATGGATTTTAGAAATGAATTTTCTTAGACTTGTCTCATATTTTACCCTATTCAGAATAATTCCATTTTGACAACAACTGTTTACAGATGGCAAAATCCCTAAGTTCATTCTGATTGTTCATCCCACACTAAAGCTTTGTCAGTGAAATTAAACAGAGTTGTTTGTGATGAAAAATATCAGCACAAGTATCAGCACCTTGTTTAAAGTTTGATTTGATTTGCAAATAGCTTGGGAAATATGCCTTTAGAAACACTGTTAACACATGTGCATATGCCCCCAGTGCCCCCCAGTTCCTACGTCTATGTTAAGACAACAGTTGCCAGCAATGTGTAAGATTGCGTAGAGTAAGGGTGGAGTCCATCTGGCTTGATTTGAAACCTTTTCATGTTCATACATGTTGGAAGAAAACAATACAATTTGAAACCGATGGGAAAAGATGTTTGTCCCGTTCTTCTTTATTGTTTTGTGATCTTTTCTAGGTTGTAACTTTTAATCTCGTGCTGTTTTCCTTTTGCATCGGTATCTTAGTAATTGGCGTCTCACCTTGTCCAATTTTACATGCATTCATTCCTTTTAACTTTTACCTACTGCAACCTGCATCCAACTATTTAGTACAGGGAGTCCCAAAAATTGTTCGAAGTTTGATTAGATATCAAAAACAAACGATAAGATAAATGGGCTACATGGTAAGATTAGTATGTCTGTAAGATGTTCATTTAATGTACGACACCAGAATCTTGCAAATTCACTGAATACCATACCAATAGAGTTCCGAGCTTTAGAAGGTCAAGTTGAAAGGTGAAAGGTGAAAGGTCGTGTGAAAGGTGCAACATAAGAGCAGAGGCTTTCAAAGTGAAAGTATTATAGAGTTATTGCTGATGTGTCGTTTCTTGTCTATTTCAGAGCCAACCAAGTGGGGCTGGGACAAGACTTTCGATTACCTAGCTTCCTCTAACGTTGAGTAAAGACTATGGATGTTTTGAGAAATTCTGCTGAGAAGCGTTTGAAAATGGATCTGTCTCTCATCGATCAACTTTTCACATAGTAAAAAAGTTAATTCTTAAAGGATACTTGCATTATTAATTAAATCATGACAGTTGTTACAAGAACGAAACTAGTTTCAAAGTCCTATTTGTTTCGCCTTGATATCAACGAGAGGTATGACATTAAGTAACCTTCTCTTAAATCGCTTTTCAGAGTCAGCAAATGAACTGGGGGAGATTTTCGTTCTTTGCTCCTCTTCTCCGTCTTCCTTCGCAGATACAGTAGAGGTTGCACGCAGGCTGCCCAAACTAGATACAGTAGGCTTTGCTTTTCTTGGGTCGCGTAGAATACATGCATTTTAAAAGGTTTTTATTTTTGTTGTAGCTTGTGTTTTGATAATAATCATAATTAAGCATAATTGACTCTATAAGTTTTCAGCGGATTTGCCAGATTCTTTTGTCCAAAATTATCATCTTAAGATCAAGGGAACGGAATATCTTACTACGGAACCTGTTTACTCTACTGTTATTTGTCAATATTTAGTCAAACGTCAAATAGTTTTTTGGACAGCCTGTACACATGCCCACGAACTGCCATTTTTCACTTTCTTTTTCCTCAATCACATTACCAACATCATTCAATTTATTTTTCCAGGAAACCATTGAATATTATAGTTGGGCCAGTTGAGGTATTGCTATCAGATCGAAAGAAAACCTTCCAGGATTTGAAAGAAATTAAACCACCTCAGCAGGAGAATCTGCCTTCAGGTAAAGCAATGATTTGCAATGGAGAAGGCCAGAGGCGAAAGAGGCTCTAATGCCATTCAATCAAGCCTTTCCTTTTCTTCATTTTCAACTTCATTTTCAAGGAGGGTAGCCCTCCTGAGGGGGGGGGGTGACAACCACACATGCTGGTAAGGGATGTGCCATTTCTTGGGGTGCCTTTTTTCGAGCAGAAAATCATTTTGGGGTATCATTTTTGACAAGATCACAAGTAGTCATAAATTTGGTTAAAGTTTTGGATAGTGGTCACAATTTTAGGGTATGCATTTTCAATGGCCTGTAAATTTTGGGGTATCGTTTTTGCGATAACTTATAAATTTTAGGGTGTGATTTCATACGTCAAATGGCACTCCCCCGTCACTCACCCTTTGAAGTTAACCCCAGGGTAGCCATTCAACAATGTAAACAATGATGATCTTCAAGGGGCTTTCGTATGAAAATTCATAAAACTGCTTTTTTATTTATCATTAATTAAAAGTTTACAACACAGGATGCTCATGACTCTGCCTACAAAGTACTCTTCAAAACTACAAATACGATACCACGATGAGCAAAATATCATGTGTACCCCTTGGCTCGAATGGCTCGAAGAAAAAAAATGAAGTGCGAAAACCACTTATATTTACTTCTTCAAAAGGAAAATTTACAAAATGGGGACTTAGCGGTTGCTAGATGGATAGCAGAAAATTTAATGAATTAAATCAAATAGACCAGTTTCATGGATGAAACATTGCTTTAACTCAAGAATCTCTCTATCAATTTCATCGGGGAAGTCTGTATCACTATGTATCTATACAGGTTGTTTTAAAAAAATTGTTCAACATTTGGTTAAATACTAAGATATAACGATACGGTGAATGGATACTTGGTTAAGTAACCCTTTTCCGAGATATTTTAGATTAATTTTTGACACAAGAATCTTGTAATCCACAAAAAATTCATGGAATTACAAGCCTTTGAAATTCAATTTGTGCGAAAGCTGAAACCAGAGGCCGCGAAATGGCTTTCCATAGGCCGTCGCTTTTTGTTATTTCTCAATTGTTTCAGGGCAAACCAAATAGGATCTGAACAGGTTTTCGGTGACCTAACTTTCAAGCATAGGGATGCTCTTAGGAAACAGATTGACTCTCTCGTCGATTATGTTTTGAACCTCTGTTTTGGATACTTGCAATGTTAGGCAAATTTTGACAATGATCGCAAGGGTTAAATTACTTCAGAAGTCCTATTTCTGATATCTACGCGAAAAATGACATTACATAAGCTTCTTTTACCGCTGTCTTCGAGCTTTTTGCATTGCAAGTAATCTGGCGGTCTCTGGTTTCAGCTATCGCATGTTTTTGATCTTTGAAAGCTCGTACGTCTGTGAATTTTCAACCGATTTGCAAGATTCTTTTCTCTAGAATTATTGCATAATCTTAGGGACAGAGCTATCTTCTCATGAGACTGTTCATGTTATCTTTGTTTTTCAATATTTAATCAAACGTCGAACAATTTTTTTGAGTTTGTTTAGGTCAACTCTCCATGAAGATTCCGAATTTTTATGTGGTTTTTGAATTTCTGCGCCATTTTGCTATGACGTCTCAATGAAATCTATGAAATTCTAAGAAATTATAGTGGTTCTGCCGACAAGTTGTGTGACCCGAAAATTGTATTTCTAAGCTGGATTTTTCATCTGTCTGTACACAATTTACTTCTATGATTTGTTTGCAAAATATCGATACTGCATGAAAAATATTGCTTCAGTGAAGATGTACTGTAGGGCCTTCAGTCCTCAGCTTTGGCCATATGTTTCAGACCAACACTTTAATTCTAGTTTGAAGCAACAAATTGCATAGTTATTAGACCTAATTTTCAACTATTCCTTTGTTATTCAAATTATCAAATATCGAAGGCTCTTACATCATAATTACAGAATGTTTTGCATAGTTTTCCAATGGTGGTTTTAAACCTTTGGCCCAAGCTTTGGACTGAAGGCTCTCCACTTTCATTTTCCCTGAGGTAATATTTTTTGTACGGCCTCCATGTTTTGATAACAAGTTTAGAAATGAATTGTGCATTGATTGATGTAAAATGCAGCTGAGTAACACAATTTTTGGGCAACACCCCGTGTCAGCAGAACTGCTACAATTTTCGAGAATTTCTATAGATTTTATTGTGACGTCATAGCAAAATGGTGCAGAAAATGAAAGAAATTATCGAATTTCAGAAGTTAAATCGAAAGATGGCCTAAAGTAACCTTAAGAGAGTAAAATATGCAGATTGCTAGGGTTCTATTACGTTACGGCCCAAGCTTTGGACTGAGGGCTCTCCACTTTCATTTTCCCTGAGGTAATATTTTTTGTACGGCCTCCATGTTTTGATAACAAGTTTAGAAATGAATTGTGCATTGATTGATGTAAAATGCAGCTGAGTAACACAATTTTTGGGCAACACCCCGTGTCAGCAGAACTACTACAATTTTCGAGAATTTCTATAGATTTTATTGTGACGTCATAGCAAAATGGTGCAGAAAATGAAAGAAATTATCGAATTTCGGAAGTTAAATCGAAAGATGGCCTAAAGTAACCTAAAGAGAGTAAAATATGCAGATTGCTAGGGTTCTATTACGTTACGCCAAGAAACTTTGTCGACAAAATGTGGTCTTAAACTATTGGCCACGAGTGTACAGGGTGTCTCAAATAAATTTTTCAACATTTGATTAGATATTGAAAAATAACGATAACATGAACAGGTTCATGAGAAGATAACCCTGTCCCCAAGATTATTGCACCAGAGTGTTGCAAATCGGTTGAGACTTCACTGAGTTAAAAGCGTAGATACGGCTACGAGACGAGCTTTCAAAGATCACATATATGCGATAGCTGAAACCAGAGACCCTAGATTAAATTTAATGCAAAAAGCTCGAAGACCGAGGAAAAAAAGCTTATCCAATATCAACCTCTCTTTGATATCAGAGCAAACCAAATAGGACTTCTAAAGTTATTTAATCCTTGCGATCATTGTCAAAATTTGCTTAACCTTGCAAGTATCCAAAAACAGTGGTTCAAAACATAATCGATGAGCGAGTCAATCTGTTTCCTCAAAGCATCCACATGCTAGAAAGTTAGGTTATCGAAAATTTGTTCAGATTCTATTTGGTTCGCCCTGAAACAATTGAGAAATGATAGTAACTATGGACTATGGGATTTTTACCAAAAATGTCGTTCCAAAGCCTTCGGTTTCAGCTTTCGCACAAATTTGAACTTCAGAGGCTTGTAACCCCATGAATTTTTAGCGGATTTGCATGATTCTTATGTCAAAAATTAATTTCAAATCTCGGGAAATGGGTCATTTGACAAAGTGTCCATTCAGCGTATCGTTATTTTTTAGTATTTAATATAACGTCGAACAATTTTTGAGACACCCTTTAGATCTTCGTAAATGATGGTGTTTTTAAAGATTGTATCATGTTCCCTCAGTTGATTTAGGATTTACGATCATCTTAATTTTTTCAAACTTTTCCATGGATTCGTTCAAGAAAAATGAAAGTGCCGCCATTTTGAAGATAATCAAGATATAGATGAATGTCCATGGCAGATTTAGAGCTAACCCTTAGTAATTTGTGACAAAGAAAAATGTACCAAATTTTACACCCGCCTTTCTAGTTTTAAGATTTGGCAGATTTGGGCCTGATGTTATCCTATAGTTATCATTTCCAAAGCGTTCTGATTTGTTAAAACAATGTGATACCCAAGTCACTTTTCAATACCCCTTTATGCCTTGCAAATTTTTCATCTATATACCAGCCAGATGGGAAGGCAAAAGCGTACAATACTTTGAATTCTCCTTTTAGTGCAAAAGCAATCGTCTGGTAGCATTGGTAAACGTACAGCATTGTACATCATGCAAGTATGTGTCATGGTCAACACGGTCAATGACTCGTATTCAACAAAACTGAAATTGGATAAGTACCAGCGGATGAGTAAAAGCAATCACGGTTTCAAAGGTCATTGCTCGCTGGATATCCCAGCAAGTGGGGCTCATGGGGGGTCACCGAAAACCGTAAACCGCCAAAATATTTCAGATAAGACATAAAACCGCCTGAAAATTCAGCTAAAACTGTTTTCACATTTTCCAGGCTTTGCAAATACCGCCTCAGTTCTGTGCTGCGAACGACTGCCTCGTTAGCATTCTTATGACTTCCAATGCCTTAAATCCGCTGTAAAGGATGAGAATTAGTAGAATGCTCACAAAATTATATCGTACTGGATAATATATCGTAGCTTTTATCTCCAATTTTGTGATAATTTGACTCCTCGAATCACATTTTGTGAAAAAATCTTAAAACCCTAGAGAAAGAGAGGAACCGTAAAACCATCATTTTTACGACCAAAACTGTTAAACCGCTCCAAAAACAGCTAGAGACCGCAAACCGTCAGTCCCGTCCCTACGACCCCCGCCTGCGATGATACTGGGAAGGTGTATTTTTCAATATTGGACATGTTGTTACATATCTTAAGATTCACCTGACTGAAGTTGATCACTCTTTCTAAAATTTTTAGGGATTTCTTAAGAAAGCCCCTTCAAGAAACCTAGGGTTAGGGTTAGGGTTAGGGTCGAGTCACGGCCGAGTTTTCTGCGTCGCATCTTTGAAGTTTTGAATGCTTTAGCATGTGTGATCCCCTTGGGAGGATAAAAGTATTATCTTTGGCGGCATAGCAGCATTATGCCGGGTGATTTCATTCATCTAAGAGCATACGTGCTAGAATGTTTTGAGTTTTCAACTTTAATTGTATTTGATTTATTTTATTCTTTCTTTCTTTCTTTTGTCTTTTTCTTAGACTCTTAGTTATTGTAGTAGTATTGTTGCCCACGCGGAATCGCAATAGCGATTCCGAGTGGGTTTGTAGTCTGCCTCGGGAAAGTAAGCCTGTTTGAAAGTTCAGTACGAAAATGCGTCAGCAAAAAATTCCACCACTTTATATTATGACGTAAAACAATTTAGGTCTTTGTTCTAATGTTTTCATGACATCCGGAGCTCAATGACAATCGATTTCATGACAATCGATATTGTACTGGTCGACGAACAACCATTTGTCTGGGTCTTCACAAAACTTCCGTTTTCTTGAATTGCCACACAGGCTTAAGGATTTCGTTGTTGGAAATTATTGATGTGTGAATGGCTTTGACATTTAGATTGGGATTTGTTTACCATGCAGGCTTCAATGAGAAAGCCCTGGCAGGAAGTCCGCCTGTGTTCTCGCTGCAAATTGAGCAGGTAGGTTAAGTTAGGCCAAACCAAAATTCTAGGTATTAGTATTTCCCTGTTAAATCAAACGAGGATCTTGGTCTTCCACCATGCAAGAGTATTTTTCGCTGTCTGTGGTCTCGTGAACATTTCGATGCGAAGTTTTTAGCAGCTGTTGCAACGTTTTCCTAATGTGATTCAGGCTTCCACTGAAGCGATGAAGCGTGGGCATTAGTTAGCGATAGCTATTTCTAGTATAGTAATTGTAAGAAGCTTAATTAACAAACTGTATCGTAGTTGTTAGTCTAGTTCCATGTCTTTATGTTATGACCTTGGTGTTGTCATTTATTTTTGCTCCCATGGCATCGTCCTGTTGTGTTGCATAGTTATTGAAAGTACAGTAGAATGTAACCTTTGTAGTAATATTTTATATGGATTTAAAAAATATTTTGAGTCATTGCTGTAAGACAGATATATCAGGAAAGTTGTGGTCATGATTTTTGGCCAGTTTCGAAGGTTTCTTGAAAGGGCTGTCTCTACAAATTGCCTCATGATTTAAGAATGGAGTAACTGATTTCAGCCTGGTAAATCCTAAAAAGGATTTGCACATGTTCACCATTAAATGGCATATTTGCCAATATTATCATCTTGATAACTAGGGAGGGGAGGGAGAGCCTTTCAAACGAAGATTGTTTTTTATTCACTCGTTACACAGCTTTATTTTGGATCAAATTGCTTCTAGATACCACTTCACGGTCATTTGAAAAGAATTGGGGCAATGGAGGCTTTTCTCTACAGACTTCAGACGCCTAACAGAATTCGTTTCTCAGAATGAAAAATAGTTCTCGTTTTATTACTTCTTCAATCTGCAAAGCTGGCCAAAATTCTTTTCGAAAACAGCTGACTGGCCTGACTAGTCTGTACCTTGTTAAGATTAATTTTGTATCTCGCAAATAGTTCTCCGCAAATAATGTGATTTAATGCTTGTCTTTCTCATCTTATTTCTTATGGAAATTGGGTAGATCATAATTGTCTTCTTCCAGTGATTCAAGCGCTTCACATCAAGCAATTCTCTGCAATAATGTTAATTTTACATTTGGTCCTTTTTTGAACTAATTACTGTATTCATAAAGCATTCCACTAGACACGGAAGATCAGAGTTTCTCCCTAAATTGTGTTTGTATTCATGCTTCATCAATATCATATCATCGTATTAATATCCATGGAGCTGTCGTCTTTCAAACGGGGTATTTTTTTGACTCACCCGGTATGTGTTTCTACCTTCTTAGAAATAAAACACTTAAATTATACCGGGTGTCCCAAAAAAAGTATACGGATTTCGACGACCCCAGCGATAAGAATATAGCGTGAATCAACCCAAAATGATTTTCAAAACATACCTCGATAGCTAACTTGAACATAGATACCTCGTTTGTTGATATCGGTGCGTTGAGAGTGAAGATATTAGTCTTCAAAGGACAAATTTGCCTCTACCTCCAAACCAGAGCTTTGACGTTTTGGCCTAAGCAAATTCTTGACGCGCAGTGAATAAAATGAACAAACTTTGAAGACGGCATAACAGATGTGTTTTACAATATACAGCTTATGTGAGACTTATCGTCAAGGAGCTGCGAAATCAGCTTCACTCATCTCAATATCATATCGACAATGTAATTTAAACATACAATTCATCGGTGAAAGTACTCCCATGAGAATCAACGCACTTTTGACATCGTCGAATAGTTCCTTGAAAGAATCTTTATGAGATCTCTCGAGATCAGATTGATCATGACGTATCTTCAAATTCCCTGCGGACAACTTTTGCCCCCAAAAGATCTCCACACCTTCCTGTCTTGACTCCCGAGAGATCTCTTAACAAATTCTTTTCAAGGAATGATTCGACGGTGCCAAGAGTGTGTTGATACTGAATGGGAGTACTTGAGATGAATGAAGCTGATTTCGCAGCTCCTTGACGATAAGTCTCACATAAGCTGTATATTGTAAAACACATCTGTTATGCCGTCTTCAAAGTTTGTTCATTTTATTCACTGCGCTTCAAGAATTTGCTTAAGCCAAAACGTCAAAGCTCTGGTTTGGAGATGGAGGCAAATTTGTCCTTTGAAGACTAATATCTTCACTCTCAATGCACCGATATCAACAAACGAGGTATCCATGTTCAAGTTAGCTATCGAGGTATGTTCTGAAAATCATTTTGGATTGATTCACGCAATATTCTAGTCGCTGGGGTCGACCAAATCTGTATGCTTTTTTTTGGGACACCCGGTACAGTTGAAATATATGTAGCGAATACTTCATCATTGCATAGTATTTGGCTGTATTTTAAGCTATTTGAAATTTATTTTAGTATATTGGCATTTCGATTCAAGAGATCACCATCAGTGCATCGCAAGATGACTTGTCTTTTGTATGCAGATCAAAGATTGACCTCAAGGTTGACAGCCCAGGAAATGAGGGGTAAGAAGTCTTTCTCTTTGCAACGTCGGACTCAGATCTTTGAAAATGTGAGTGTAGAATTCTGTTCCATTTCACTTTAAGAGTGGAAATCGGAGTATTGGCAGGAAATCGAAGCTTCACCAAAAAACGGAGTACAAGAATTGCGACGATAATCATGTTGATATTCAAAAAAGACATTCCAAGTTTGACAATTCCAAGAATATTACAACATTTCCAGTTAAGACAGTCCGATAGTTAGAAGATAGTTAGAATAAGGTTTATGTTAGACTAGTCCATGTTTATTATATTGACGTTTCGAAGCAATTCTCCGTGCTTCATCATCAGAATTAAATGTTCAAAAGCACGAGGCTCTATTTATACTCATAACGATAAACAACTAAAAGTGCATGTTTACAGCTCCTACATATAAAAAAACCGAAAGGGCAAGCCCAAAGGAATAATAATTAAAACAGAGCTAGGGGGATAGAAGACTGTTGGGAGTTAAGTGAAGGACGATCGCGTAAAATAAGTAGACTTTCGTGGATGAGTAAATCAAATTCATTGTTAGCTCTGTCCAACACTGAGAAATCTTCCAACGACGCGGCATGACCTGATTGGCTGATTGAGAGTGCATTCACACAAAGCCGATTTGATGGCACATTTTGAAAACGATGATAGTTGTGGCCGATTGGCCTCTCGTTCACACGAAAACGACACATTTTTTGCCGGTAGATTTTGAAAACGGTAGACTTTGAAAACAGAGCTCTAACCAGCACATTTTAAAACGGCATCGTGTGGACACTCGAAAACGATGAAAATGGAAAGCTTTTCGGCTCTTTCAAAGCGAGGCTGATCTAGGTACTTGTCTTTGGCATTAAATTCCTGGGTAGACCATAATGAGTTTGTGACTGAAAAATTTCTTATCGTTTTCAAATTTTGCCGGTATCGTGTGAACGTAGTTGAAGTTGGTATTCTTGAAAGGAATTCAGCCTACTTTACTGTCAATCTTGTGTAAAAAATGGCGGCGTTATTATGTTTTGAAAAAGGTCATGTAAGTTTTGAAAAATTTGCTGTGACGTGAATCTCAAGTAGATTGTGATAAAATCATCAAGAAATCCATTAAAGTCTGTCGCTCTTTTGCTCTCGTACTTAGAGATTTTTAAGGCATCACACCCTCGGATATGATAGATGCCACCATTTTGACAATAATTAAGATATCGAAAGATTTCCACAGCAGGTTTACGGCAGATTATGATTATTTGTTTTCAAGTCATTCAAAGGTAAGTTCAATGGAATTTTACAGCAAAAAGATTTTAGCCCTCTGCTTAAGCTCAGAGCATAGTTTCAAGGAACTTAGCTTGGCAGAACGAGGTCTTACGATTAAGAATAGCATGAAAACAATTGGTGAAAATGTTGAACCATGTAAGTAGGTGCCATTTTGTTGCTTTCATTAAACATTTACTATGAAGTTTCAGATCAATATTTTTCATTTGAAAAATACGAGTGTTCGTGTTTTTGCCTAAAGCACGACCAAATACTATATAGAGATAAAACGTTTTTCGATGCCATTCCGGTTCTATTTGCTGTATATTAAAAGTTAAGGTCTCTTTCGAAAGAGGAAGAGAAGCGTAATATCCTTAAGCAGCATTTTCAAAATTTAAACTTACAGAATGTTATTATCATAATATCAATGTTCTTGTCTTTTTTCCACCCTGGAGTCAAAAACTGAACTAAGTTTACAATAAAACTGTTCGTCGTTACACTGATGATCAAATTTATATTCTGGCTGCGTTTTCCAAAACATCTTCCAAAAAAAAGACTGCGTGCATGCTGTAAATGAGGGTGATTGATTGGTCAGGCCTAAAATTGTTTTGATAAATAAGTAAATAACGTTAAATGTAAGCACTTTGATGCGATTCGAAAGAAGCAACGTTTCGAGCATAGCCTCTTATTAAGTAAAGAAACAAATATTAGAGCCGACACTAATCAAGCAAAAAGAAGGGCAGATTCGAAGGATTAGGATACACGCCCGACACCCGACAACCCATCATTCGACCTCCGTAGCCTCATTCTGATGGCAATAGTGTTTCTATAGGAGCATGATTTTTCTCGAACTTTGGCGTGATTTTTGCGAAAGAAAAATATGACCTGTGTCAACGAACCTGAACAAAACTTGTAGAAAATTTATCAGAGACTTTGTGTACCAGAAATTCGTTTTCATTCCAAAGTTTAAATGATCGGGTATCAAGTGTTTTTGAAGACCGGTCATAAATTCTTCTGGTAAACCCCATATATGGTATTGGTTCACCCTTATTTGGCACAACTGTTCCAACGTCAAACAGGTCGACGAGCCACTTCGGGAAGAGATATTTCTTGTTACAGGACTGAATTTTCCAAAATATGACACTAGTATTTCCACAATCAAGGATTTTCATATTGTATATTCAGCTATAAGATGATGGATGATTTATACATGAACGGTAGGCTAAGAGAACACTTCTGAGCCGTGAGACAGTATAAAATATTGGAGCAGAGACTGACTGGCCTAACCAAAATAAAGGGGCCAAGAGATGAACCTGGCCAGTGCCTAGTTGATAGGCTCACAAACTCCAATAATAAGCAAGTCATATTTTACATCATGAGAAAGGCAGATAATTTTTACGTGGCTGAGGACGTTTCTTTATTCTATAACTTGTCGTTTCTGCGAGAAAATAAACTCCTAATGAATCAGATCAATTTCCGTAAAATTTGACGAAGTGATAGGTAAATGATAGGCGTGCAAGTTGAAAGAAACCCTAGAAACAAGATAAAGCCAGAATTTCATGAAAGTAGTGATTTTTGCATGGAAATATAGATATTGTAAGATAAAATCGAAAAAACTGGGATGCTAAGGCGGCAGAAAGCCGCGAAAACGTTGAAAAAATGGACATGGAGACAGACTGGCCTAACCAAAATAATGGGTACAAAATTCATAGTTAGTCCACGCCTTTTTTATAGGTTTTATAACAACAACAAAAAATATACCAAACTTTAGCTCAAAAGAAAAGAAATGAATTTTGCATGGCATAGGAAGGGTTTCTTTCTCATAGGACGTAGCATTTGGAAGAAAATTGGTCTTGAATGAAACAGTGAAATTTTGGTAAAATTCGACGAACGGAATTGCAGCAATTCAACATGCAGATGAAATGCAACTCTAAAATCAGAAAAAGCTACAGAATCACAATTTAATTGTTTTTTGGAAGAAAGTAGTAATGTCGTTCCAGAAAATGCCAACTTATCGATCAAATAGAGAACTTTATGACTGAGAAAGAGACAAAAAGTCTAGATAGAGATTTGTTGGCCTAACAAAAATAATGGAGTTGCAAAGCGAAGTTGATCCGCGCCTAATTCAAAGGATCTGAAATTGAAGCCAGAAAGATGCAAAGTGCCATATCAAATGAAAGAAAAATGAATTTTGCATGGTATAGGATAGTTCGCTTTTCAAATAAACTCGTCACTTCTCGAGAAAACAACCCTGAATGAAAATCAGGAATTTTCGTCTTGCCAAACGAAAGAAGTATCTGAAGGGGGTCTTAAGATTAAACGCTTCTTGAAAATGGGTAATTTCATTTCGAAACATCCCAAAAAAAGAAAATTAAGTTTGTGAAGCCTGTTCTTCCAAACAAATCAAACATCTTGGGAATATCACAGCAGCAGATGGATAAGAAATTCAAAGATTAATGTTGAGTTGCAATTCCGGGCCTGCGAGATTTTCGTGAAATCGAAGAAGATCTGGTTACCTGCTAACATCCACAGCGTTTGTTTCTCTGCTTCAGAATCATCAAAATCCTCAATTTTTAAACAGTTTTTATTACTAAACATGCTCAATATCAGATCTTACAAAAATGAGATGTTTTTTGGTGTGTACGCGTGATGAAATCAGGAAAAGGGCGCGCAAAAATCACATGACCTCCACCTGCCTCCACAGCCTCGAGGATTCAATGTGACGTCACACGTCAGTAGGGGTTGTCGGGCGTGAGGATAGTAATGAATGGAATCGATGTGACGTAGAAAGGACTAGGAACAGGAAAGAGGTTTATGAATAAAGCTGTGATAAACAGAGTATTATTGAAGATACGTAATGTGCTTATTGAGTCCTGAAGGATACAAAGTTCCAATTTTAGAAATGATCCGTTTTCCAATGTTTTTCTTCTTGTGCTTTCAGTAGATGCATATAGAATCCCTAAGAGGGTCCTTGGAAGAATGGTTTGGTAGATTGAATGCTAAGATTTTGTTAAATGTTAGAAATTGTAGCTAAAGTGTTTTGTTGTCAAAATCCAACTTCGGTATCGTTGAACTTTTGAGTGCGCCAAGGGTTTCTTTCATTTTCAGATTATGTCCGTATCGTGTGAATGTAGTCTTAAGATAGGATCTAAGGAGAAGGATCTGCCATAAAACAATGCACGTATTTGAAAGTAGCCATTCAGGGGGGTTAAAGAATGTTCTTCCAAGACTAAAACCCAAAGAGTTACCAAATTCTTCCGGTTGAAACAGAAGTGATTCTAAAGCCATATGCTTTCGTGGCATCAAAATGCCCGTAAAGAATTGTATCGCCAGACGACAAAGAGAAACATTTTTTCCGTTGTTAACACCTGATTTTAACATTCTGTACAGAAATCCGAATTTACACGCAAGTAGTCAATCAAATGCAAGAAAAATAGGATAAGAAGTCAGTCGCGAAAAAAGACAATCTCCTAAATCTTCACAACATCAGATTTCCAATACCTCCATCCTTTGCACATTTTCTTGAATGATTTTTGTATCTAGAAGTAAGAAAATGATAACAGTAATATTTAAATAAAAGGCATCTATATTGCGCTATCTGTCCACTCGCCTCAAAGGCTTAAAGCAGACTAGGTTTCGGTCTTCTTATTTATCTCATTGGTTTTACTGTGAATGCAGAAGTACCGTACCGCGTAACTTCAAAGATCATTTGAAAACAGATTTGCATGATTGGATGACTATTCGAATATTGCTTATGTCCCATTCGAATCACAGTGATCCAGATTTCGATTATTAGGGAATAAATTGAAAAAAATGAAAATTCGAAAATGAAAGTCTGGTGTCATTTTCTTAAAAAAGGATACACTGAGGGTTAACACAAAGCAAACCGTTTGAAAATCGGGCTAATATGAGCGGAGAAACATGCTTCCAAAGTTAACCGAAGTGGCAGGTGTTTGTTTACATTGAGACTTCCGGTCAGACTGCCACTACAACAGCAATTTTCAAACTCCCATAGCGCAGCTTTCCGTTGTCCGATTTTCAAAACTATTTTTTCAGTTGATAGCCTATTCTATCTACTTTAAGATCATGTAATTGCTGAAGCCTACAGCAAATGGTTTCCCCATTTTAAAGCATCATTTCTTTTACATATTTTCTCAAAAAAATTCCCTGTAAAAATTCAATATCTCAATTTCAAAGCTGAAACAAAAAAAGCAAGCGTTTGCAAGCGTTAAAATCCATTTTTGCATTAAACTTCAATATCTTGGCAACGTATCTTTCAAATATTTCGTTTTAATTCGTTATAAAAAGTTGCAAAAAAAATTTTTTTCAAAAGTACTACCACTTTGTCTGAAAAATATGATGATTATGATGAATATACTAATTACCCATGTCATCCAGTTAAAGATCTAAAAATCACTAACAAAGTGCAAGTAAATATTTTACAGGGCTTTTTAAGGCCTGGGCCGAGCTCACACACCTTTGAGAAACCTACTTTTAAAAAATTTTCATTGTTCTCTGTTAATAACAGTTTCAAACCTACGCACATTCTGTCGCCATTCATCGGTTTTGTGACGAACCCTGTATAATTGTTTTAAAACATCCTGTAGTTTGTTAACTGGAGTGGAAAGATTGTTTTCAAACTTTAGCTTCTCTGCTACAACTCGTAATTTTGCTGCCACTGGAAGGTTTCTGTCCGAGAAATTCTCCTCTTCAACAGTCTGATCAAGAAAATCGCCATTGGCTATTTCCACAGGCATTTAAGTATCCATCAGAATTTCGAGAGTGAAAGGCGATGATGATAGTTACCGACTAAGGTTCATCTCTATGACTTTCTCCTCAAAAAGAAAATTTTGGTTTGTTCCATTTGTTTTCCCCAGAGACTTGAGGAAATTTACAACGGTTAAGAACTACGTCAATGTTGATAGTCAAGATCAGTTTCAAGAAAAATATGAAGCATGAACAACTGTAGTTGATCAAGATCTTGAAATAGGATGCATCTTATCAAGGGGTACTTTTACACGTTAGAAGGACAAGTGCAATGTTTAGTGTCAGATATCTAAAAAATAGTTGGAAAAAGTACGGTTGATGGTAGGAGTTGTCATTGGCTATTATGTCAATTTTGTGGTGCTTGTAATGGCAAAGCAGATATGTCACATTGGATGAAATATAAAAAAATCATACAGTGTGTTAACTCGGCCCAAGCCTTAAAAAGCCGTGTAAAGTAATTACTTTCACTTTGTTAGTGATTTTTGGATCTTTAACCGGATGACATGGGTAATTAGTATATTCATCATAATCATCATATTTTTCAGACAAAGTGGTAGTAATTTTGAAAAAAATTTTTGCAAGTTTTTAAAACGAATTAAAACGAAATATTTGAAAGATACGTTGCCAAGATGTTGAAGTTTAATGCAAAAATGGATTTTAACGCTTGCAAACGCTTGCTTTTTTTGTTTCAGCTTTGAAAATGAGATATTGAATTTTTACAGGGAATTTTTTTGAGAAAATATGTAAAAGAAATGATGCTTTAAAATGGGGAAACCATTTGATGTATCGATT
Organism: Aurelia sp. 4 Dawson et al 2005; assembly: GCA_964019985.1. NCBI lineage: Eukaryota > Metazoa > Cnidaria > Scyphozoa > Semaeostomeae > Ulmaridae > Aurelia > Aurelia sp. 4 Dawson et al 2005. The sequence goes on along the minus strand of OZ026500.1, from coordinate 14,008,998 downwards.
CAGCAATTACATGATCTTAAAGTAGACAGAATAGGCTATCAACTGAAAAAAAAGTTATGAAAATCGGACAACGGAAAGCTGCGCTATGGGAGTTTGAAAATTGTTGTTGTAGTGGCAGTCTGACCGGAAGTCTCCATGTAAACAAACAACTGCCACTTCGGTTAACTTTGGAAGCATGTTTCTCCGCTCATATTAGCCCAATTTTCAAACGGTTTGCTTTGTGTTAACCCTCAGTGTATCCTTTTTTAAGAAAATGACACCAGACTTTCATTTTCGAATTTTCATTTTTTTCAATTTATTCCATGGTCTGGATCACTGTGCGAATGTTGCTTCCGTTGGGCGGAGCGTATGAAGGATTATAATTGGAGTCCCTTTCCTTGGAAACCACAATGAATGAGAATGTTTGATGATTTCTTTATGCAGAGGAAACAAAATCCAATGACGATTCGATTCTTTTTTTGAATATTGACGACATGGGTGGTATGCTTCTACCGCTTTCACTGTAATAATGTTAGTTGCAATCGAAGTGAACAAAGGCAGATTTTGTGATACAATAACATCGGTTGCTTTGATTGACACCTTAATTGAAAACAATTAGGGACTGCAGACAAAGGAAGTTCTATCAACCAGTAATGCAACAGACAAAGCCACAAATGTTGCACCGAAACCAGCAGGGCAAACTCTCGCCTTGTGCATGCGCATAGTGGTGTTTAAAGCCCAATTTCCAGTAAGCGGAATATTCCGAGCGGGCGGAATTTTTGACAATAAAAAGTTGCTCAGCCGTAACTATCTATTCAATGTCAGAGTGACATTTTCTCCCGTGAACAATGAGATTTCCGCCCGCTCGGAATATTCCACTGACTGGAAATCAGCCTTAAGAGAAGTTATGTGCTTATAACGAAAGGAGAAGAGTAAATCTAAAGATCTGCCGGGCGGATTTTGTTTATTTGGTTCAGGAGTTTTATGGTAATTGTTTCATTTAAGCTTAAAATACGCAAGAATTATAATGCCTTCTGCCCGGATTCTAATTTACCCTTCTCCTTTCGTTACAAGCACATAACTTCTCTTAAACACCACTTTTCGGAGCTTTAGAATTAGCTTTAGACAGAGCTTTAGATTTACCCCTCTTCTTTCGTTATAAGCACGTAACTTCTTTTGAAAACCACCTTCCGCAAACACAAGGCGAGAATTTGCCATACTGTTTTCTATGCAAATTTTATGGCTTTGTTTATGAGGAATTACCAGTTGAGAGAATTCCTTTGTATGCAATCGCTAATTGCTTTGCACTGAGGTGTCAATTTGAGGAACTGATACAAATGAACTACAAAATCTGTTCATTTCATGTTCTCACATGCTGCCATAACGCAGCCACACTTACCTTGGTCTGTGAAATCGTTCACCTTGTTGACTGACATAGTCCCTTGCACGTCTTCGTCAACAAGGCAAAAAGAACTACTCTTAAATTGGACGTCAATGCTTCGTATTGCTTTGGTATCATTATCATTAAAGTCATCTGAGTCTATGCTTAGTAATGAGCAAGTATCATCTGCTTTTGTACTTTCCTTCATGTAACCTCGTCTCGGGGCGTCTATGCTGATACTAGCGTCCTTGACATGCTGGCTTCTGTGTTTATTCCCCTCTGTCGCTCTCATCTCTGCTACCCATGTGTTTTTGAAGAAACCTAGAAGACAAGAACTCAGGGGTAAATATTCTTGCAAGGCTTTTGAATTTTTATTCTAACGTCTAAAATTAGTCCTAATTTGGCAAATAAACTAAAGATATTTAGCAAACCACCATTCGAGCAATTTACAGACGAACACATACAGACGAAGATGAACCAATGAAGGCAGGTTTCATGTGGTACAATAGTCCTAAAAAGATCCCATGATGCTTCAGCGAAGTAGATATCTAGGGTAGCATCAAGGAAGGATTCTTTTCTTCTTTTATCCTGTCAAGGTTCACTTCATGTAACTCCTCTTATTTCCTTCTCATTTTTCTTTCCATTTCATCAGAAATTCCTCGTCATTTTTGTCTCCCCCGTTAGACATTTTGCGCTCGTAAGTTGGTTGAACTAAAGCATTTTACTTAGGGTTGAAAGGTAAGAATATTTACCCAAGTAAAGTCTTTACGAGAGAGCGCAGCGCCTTTTATTGAACACACATGGCAAAACCTATTACTCTTTGATCAAGACAAATCTTCTTTCGCAGAAGATCAAAGTAAGAAAAAACGTCTAATCTTTATATGGTATTGCCATTGAAGTAAGAGTTTTCATGGAACAACTTATTCCCCGAGTATAAGGAAGAATATCACGTTATCCTAAAAAACAGTAATTGAGTGAGACTCTCTATGGTTATCTTACGATCAAGGTCTACAGCTTTTTACGGCTGTTTAGCAAAACTAACACGTAAAATGTGAAATATCTGTCGGAAATCAAATTTGAAAACAGGATATTAAGAGTTTCCAGGTCTCTCATTTGGCTTTTTTGAGAAGTTCATTCATTGAATCATTCATTGTTTCATAAAAGTGTACGTATTTATTGTAGCAAATTTAAGCCTGCTATGCATAGACCCCTAGTTTAACATATATTTCAAAGGACGGCGAATTGAGTTAATTAGTAAGGGATCTGAAAGGTCACCCATTTGGACTTTGACCTCATGCGACCAAGCTTAACTTCATTCACCTGACAGAAACTGTATAAAACGCTTTGCTTCATCCCGGCGTTTTGCCTTTCAGGCTCCTTTCAGACTTGATGCGTTACTTGCCATGATATCTCTGCCTTTTGAATGCCTAAATATCCATCCGTAAATATCAAATCAGTGATCAGCTGTGAATCAGCGCTTACCTGAAGGTGCTCCTGTTTCCTCATCAAAGGGTGCTACGTAAAGACATCGTCCAAAATCTTCTTCTTCATCATTACCGAAAACTTCATGCTCATCTTCAAGATCTTGTGAGAAGAGTGCATACTTTGATCTGCTATCTTTGGATTTGAACATGTTCAGATAGTGTCTTTTTGGATATCTGCCGTTTCCATATGGATCAGGGCTATCTCGCTCTTGAGTTTGCTTTCGTAAATCGTTGAATCGTTGTTTTGAAGTCACGATTTTCCTTTCAGAAGGTTCACCTTTGCCGTTGACTTGAAAGAGATTCTTCGGGTGTGCATCTGATGGGGCTGTTTTCCCATCAGGATTAGAAGTGACTTCATCTCTCATGTGTCGATTTATATTGATTCGACGGCTTTTCCTTTTCAATGGGAATTTTGATGACTTTTTCTTAGGTAGCTTCTAAAAGAAAAGTAATCGTAAATAACTGCCAGTGACAGCATTGGTTTCAAATATTTAAACAGGTCGGTGTATATTCTATGACCTTTAAAGGGCAAGTCCGGGGTTGATAAAATTAATTTTCAAAAAGCAACCTTACCAACTGCTGAACACCAATCGTGAGTTCTTTCCAAGTTTTGATGCCTCCAACTTCCATAAATTGGTTAATGAATCTTCGTAAGTTGGGCCAAATATCGTCGCCATTTTGTATTTTGTACGAGTGTGGGAAGGCGCGATAAGGAGGCTGGCAATTTGAGTGGTATGATATCAAGACATTTGGCAGCCTTGTTAAGGTCAACGTGAGGTGACATCGTATGAAGTGACGTCATTTCGCACTTCTTAGCAGATTCAAATATGTAGTTTCGCAGATGAAACGAGAGAAAAAACTGAAAGATATTACTACACACCATTCACCATTCACTACATTCTCTTGAATAATCAACAATTATAACAACCCTCTGGACTTGTCCTTTAAGAGAAGAGTCCGAAACTGATTATGATGACCATTCCGATTTATTAGTATCTATCTTCTTATTTGTAGATGTTTTGCCGCGGCCCCCTGAAAAACAGTTCTCATGGACTACTGAAGGGGCTACCGTGCCTAAATGAGTAAAAATGAATGAAATGGATGACCTATTTCTTTGAGCAGAATGGTTCCATCGAATCTTTAGCTGTTTTGCTATTGTTTTCCGGCTGGACTTTCCGAAATCGTCAATATTTTCAGAATTATGGTGTTTTTATTCTCTATTACGAATCTAAGAATAATTTTGGGAAACTAACTTAAAAGTATCCATATTGTATGATTCGTGTAGAGTATTTCTGGACTTAAACTCAAACAGTTTGTGAATGTTATCTTCAGTGCAGCAAGTAATGCAGCATCACATAATTTAATCATTTTCGCAAATATCTCATCCCACCCATATGCCTTATTCGGATTAAGTGCCCTCATGATTTTCAGTTTCCCTGCGGTCCTTGACACAATGAAATATGGAAAAAACGACAGACAGTTTGAAAGAAGTATTAAAGGCTCGACGGGATCCACTTATAATTGTTTAATATGTAGACGGAACAGAACATTGTAAATAGATAACAACTGTTTGCCTTTATTAGTCCCGATTAGTCCATAAACGATAACGATTCCTTTAGCCAACTATAAGTAACAGTATTTATGAAATCAATTATTATTATCATTATTATTATGGGTAAACAGAACAGATCTGTCAATTTTCTGAACAGGTGGACCTTTATCACATTTGTCGCCAAGGAACAGGCTGACTCGGCTGACTCGCTGACTTGACAGATCTGGTTGGCTCATTACGGAATCCCTCTTATAAAACTGGGCTGGCTTGGAAGCGAGCCAGCACGCTTTATGCTCGCTAACGGGCGATCCCACGTCATATAAGCAGGTATTAAGTTACTAGAATTCATCGACCTTATATTCTAGTGGGAGTGACATCTAAAATAGCAAAGTTGATTGATCGAAAAGCTTTTTAAGGCTTGAGCTTTCATCTCAAATCTTACCTGTTTCGATTCTTCTCCCGCTCCATCTATAGCATGAACTTCCTCTAAATTGTTTGCCGAATATTTAAATGGACTGTCTTGAGGGTCATTCGCCTCGCTTCCATTCAAACTTTCAACATAACTCCATGTGACATTGTATCGTAATGAACTTGGCGTAGTACCACCCATTTGGATCTTTTGTGCCGGTGTTTTAGTTGATCTCACTCCCAAACTTTCCTGCACTCTAATTTCTGAGGCTAGCGCTAATTGAACCTTGTGAACTGCATGGCCGTTCGTAGCGAAATGCTTTTGTAAGCTCTAATTTGCATTGGTATCCATTGATTATGACGTTTCATTGCAGTGATTCGTACGAATGCAAGATCTCATTACTACGTACAAGTAAAGTTGCAAACAATCTTCTGGGTTTAAGCCCGAAACGTCGAACAACAAAAACTCTTTCCGTTGTGCGATCAGTTATACTTCATCTGTTTCTTTTTTGCGATTAAGTGAAAATGAAGACAGAGTTGTGTGTAGAGTTTGCGGTCATTAGCGCCAAGGGCTTGGATCGCAGAAGAACAGAAGAAATGATCAAGTCCGAGCAGTGGCGTAACGGAGACAGTCGAGGCCCTTAGGGATTTTTCCACATGACGCCCCCCCCCCACTAAAGCATTTGTAACTGATATGATAGAAGCATAAAAATGCTATGTCCAGTTTCAACTTGGAGTAAATAAGTTGCGCAGGCAAGATAAAACAATTGCAGTGATCTACTGTCAACGTATGCAGTGTCCAAGCCAGCATCGAGGACAGGACCAGTATGTGGAGGAGGCAGGAAAGTGAGGAAGCCTGGGGACCAAACTCCAAGGAAAATGTTGAGGATAGGTCCATTTTAACAAAACAGCAATTTTAAAAGTTTCACTCCAATGTAGATTCGCAAATAGATAACAGAAGAAATTTATTGCTGGGGGCCCCTTTTAGTCGGGGGCCCTTAGTTGTTGAACTAAGGTGCCCTAAACTGCGTTACGCCACTGAGTCCGAACCAGTTTGTGACTAGTGAATAGTCCTATGTTTAAAGTAGGCAAGTGCAACGACTCAACTACGATCAAGGCCTATCACGGAAAACCAATTCGGAAAATGAATATGTTTACAACTTAAAACCCTTTTTAATTTTAGAATAAAAGCCTGAATTTGGAGTAAAAAATTCTACAAATCCGCAGTTGTACGTTTCCTATTTCCATTATTTTATTTGGTTTTCAAAAAGTTCCACGGATCTGGCATTTTTTCACAACATTTGGTAGCCAAATCCAAGATTTGGGATGTTTTACTTTTGGCTCTTTTTAAATTTGCCATTTCTTAGGCTACAAGGCACACCACTGGTTACAAGTAAGCCTTTCATAAAATGCAGGGTCTACAGTCCCCGACAAAACTCATAGGGCAAACTGGCAAGATTTTCATTACCGAAAGTTATCCTCTCCCCTTCCCTCACTTTGTCGTCTGAGTTTTTTCCTCGATTATGTTATGAGGAACAAATAATTGATTGCCTACCTAGAGGAGAAGTACTTACCATTTAAGAAACTTAGTTTCTCCCTGTGGAAATACGTCGAAAAGTCAGTCACTAGTGCACAATGACCATCATTCTAGGTTCGTTTCCTTTGAAAAACTTGGCCTGTGAACGCATTTTATAACAAAGAACCGTTTCAGATTCCATTTAAAGAAACTGATTGATTTCCCAACTACTCGACCCTTGTGACGGGCTCTCCATGATTGCTCCATGTCTGCCAGATTTAGTGTTATATTTAGCAATTCTAGAACCGTTTAATAGAATCTATTGAGTCCCTGCTACCCGGTGTGAGAGAGCGATTAGAGGAGATGGCTGCCGACTCGAGAGCGAAGACGAAATGCACTATGGTACGGGTAGACGAACGTATCTTATCACGTACAGCCGGGCAAACCTAAAGAAATTTCCAAGCAGGCAGTCTTTTGCAGATTGTGTTGCAAGATCTTGTTTGACCGAAAAAGCCAAGGAATTGAGTGCCCGGCAACTTGACATTACCAAATGAATTAACAGTGATTTGGGGAATGAAGTTAATTTGGGTTAAATTAAGTTTCTGTGAGAGTTATAAAAAGACATGAATTTTAGATTGTCTTATTAATTTTTGTCTGGGATTGTAGTTTCAGTTTGATCTTGTAATTGTTGCATGGCCAAACGCTTGCTTCTTAATATCTGACGCTTTATACCTGATGTGCAGGTAGTAAGGTATGGTCTGGAGCAATGACTTAGAGTTGTTTTGTGAATTAGTGCATCTCTTCTTGTTTTGCATTGCACTGCTATGGTTGGCATCGAATTTAAAAAAAATGATTTTGAAAAGAGCATTCCACGTTGTCGGTACCTCGTGAGAGTCAGTTGAGAGGAGTTTCTAGTTTGTCAGAATATTGTTCTGTTCTTCCTTGTTATTTTCTCAAAAAATCCTGTCATCAGTTGGAACCCATTTGAAATTGAGCCGAGAACCTTCCCCGTGAGTCAGTTACACGAAACAGAGAAATGGACCAAAGTCAATGATTCAAATGTTATTTGGTAGCCAAATATCTTGTCTAAATTTTTACTATTGTGTACTCTTTCTATTGAGATCGCAAATTGGTGAAAATGAGGATCTAGCGGAAATAGGCAGTTTGAAAAAAACATTCTGAAATTAACCAAGAACAGGGGTTGATTTCGAGCCGCTGCATTACCCTACGGTATCATCCTAGTAATTCGCAACTCAGATTGAATGCATCTTATAAACGAACTCCTAGAGGTATGAATTTTCCGAATTGGAAAATTAGTCTTTTGTTGAGAATCATTTGCTGGCAATTTTTATCTTGATCTGCATTGTCTATTTCCAAGCGAATACGGGACTCGGTATTGTCTCGTGCTGATCACATTGATCCCATACTTTTTATGAATTTCGACGGCTTTCAGAACACCCTGTTATTTTGAAATCAGTATCTTCACCTAGCTGACATGTCGATAACATTAAACATAGAAATAACAGAGAACAGTAGATATATGAGCAAGCCGTTTAGCTATTTTTTGCATTCAGAAAATTTTACGATATTAGTTACATTCTTCTATGCTTTGTAAGTATAACTATACGACACTACGTGGACAATACCAAGCGGAGCGGGAAGACACGACTACCTCATTGTTAGATGAAACAAAACAACGAAGGTACAAGAAACTTTACGCAAAGAAACAACGAGGGAACAAAAACATGGACGAACGAAAACATAGACGAATTAAGCATATTGTGAATGTGAATGCGATATTACACAATGTGGAATCGTTATGCATTACTTTTTCACTGGTAGTCCTTGATAATATAAAAATGATCTGATCTTGGTTTCAGACACTTTGGTATCTCAGTGGGTATAGAAGATGCTACAATCAAAACAACAGAAGGTGATGAACCAATCATGGAGAGCTCCTTCTTCTTGGACATACATGCAAAAATTGAGCCGACAGATGTTATCAAATCTAGTGTGAGTATAACTACTTTGGAAACTATTTTTGGCTGACGATTTTCATTCCAGTCATCGATGCTACCGTCCAGTGGCGGACACTTTGCCAAATATTAGGGGGACGAACCTTTTTTCAGTTTAAAAGCATTGGTTATTTCTGTTGTCTGTAAACAAAAGATCATTTTTCTAGCCAGCATTAGGGGACGAACCTATTGTTTCAGTTTAAAAGCATTGGTTATTTTTGTTGTCTGTAAACAAAAGATCATTGTTCTAGCCAGCATTGGAGGACGAACCTATTGTTTCAGTTTAAAAGCATTGGTTACTTCTGTTGTCTGTAAACAAAAGATCATTGTTCTAGTCAACATTGGGGCGATCGTAGCCCCTTAACCCCCCCAAATTGCCGCCACTGCTACCGGGTGACCCAGAAAAGAGTATGTGGATTTGTTGGGTCCAGCGATATGAATTTAGATTTGACCAACAGCTAATCTCTTTCAAATTGTTCCTCGATAGTTAACCAGAACATACACACAGTTTACGGAGCAGAAACTGCGTAAAATGATGTCATAGAGCAATCTGAGTGAAGGAAGTGTTTAGATACAGAAGCTCTTTGAAATGATAAATTGAGAGTTGAACTCCCAAGGAAGAAAATATCAAGTGTCGTCTAATTTCGGGACCTGTTGCGGGGAGCTAGAGGGACTGAAAGTTTTGAATTTTTGCGCATGCATGTGCAATTTCTGCTCAGTTCACACAGTACCTCATTTATTGATATTGGTGCTTTGACTGTTTACTATCAATCTTAAAAGTCCAAGTTTGCTGTCACCTCCAAACCAGAGCTGTGCTGTTTTTGGCAAAGGAAAAAATGCTTGAAGTATAACAAATCAATCAACAATACCATTGATAAAATGTAAGTAAAACCTTGATTGTATCTTGGTCTGTTCACCCGAAGTCACCCGTTAAACCATCAGTTTCAAATTTTGATATGCTTCAGGAATATGCCTTCGCCAAAAAGGCCAAAACTCTGGTTTGGGTGTAGAGGCAAATTTGAACTTTCAAAATTAATATTTCAACACTCAAAAGCATAAATATGAACGAATGAGGTGTCTATGTTCAAAATAACAATAGACCTTTTAGCTATTCTACAAAAGAGCCTGGATCGAGCGATATTTTTTTATACAATTTTATACGCGAGGTTCGATAGAGTGGCGTTAGAGCTTCGATCGCAATTGTGCACATTCGAAAATTCTACAAATTGGATGAAATATCGTTCGATCCACATTCGTTGTGAGAATAGGTAAAAGGTCTATTGATGAACATTTTGAAGTTGATCAGTGATTGATTAGGGTTATGCCCTTACCTTTGGACCCAACTAAATCTGCATCCATTTTCTGGGGCATCCGGTACTACAATAAAAGCTTTATTGAGCCCCTGGGGGCTTATTTGATTTTGGACACTCCAGAGGGGGCTTTAAAGAGAGGGGGCTTGGTCACAAAATCAAATGACAAGGGTATAAATGTAAGCTTTTTAGTTCATTTACACCATATTTTGTGGATTCAACGTACAATTTTGCATTTCAAATGCGTAAATTCGACATAGTTTCATCCCTAACCTTATAAAAATTAATTGCAAACTTCTTTAACCAAACAAATGGACAGTCTTTGCTAGTCTCTGGAATTTGATATGAGTGGGGTGTCTTGATAGAGAGGGAGGGGGGCTAACTAGAGCTTTTACGGTGTTTGAACTATTACCGTTTATTCGCTCAAACAATGACTCATAGCGGCGACCATTTTTTGTCGGGGCAATTGCAACTGCATAGTATTTTAGCGGGAACAGTGAAATTTTTCAACTTTTTGGCCGAAGATGCATTATTCTTTCTACTCAAAACTTTTCCCTTAATCCTGGAAGGGCAATATGAATTTTGAGTCGTTTCATCATCTTGATTTTTCTTCAGTCACAGACCATTAGTATCAAAATGACTGTCTCGAAGTTACAACTTTTGTCCAGTTCCTCTTTGTTTTGTAATTACAATTACATGATTCGTACTCTACAAGTGCTTTCGATAACATTAACCATGATGTTGCAATAACTCTAGCGAGTTTGCCTGAACCTTTAAAGTATGGTATTTGCTGATATGAAAAGCATTGTATTCCCTTTGACTCTGCAACTAGAACAGTCAGGCAGACGGGTTTTGAAACCCATCATTGCCTAGCGTCATAACAAGGGATCACAGACTCGATTAGGTCTCCTCTGCTTCTGCGACCCCAGCACTTTGCGCTGGAACTTAAAGCTCCACCTTCATCTTGATAATAGAAAATGGTTTTCATAATTCGAATAAACGCCTGTTAACTAGTACTGTCTAACCGTTAGCTTATTGCCTTTTATATCAGTCAATCATCGTAAAAGTCTTGAAATAACCAGTCAAAAATGAATTTGACTATTTTGCAAAATGCTCGTCAAGGCTCAAGCCCTGTTCTGATTGGTCCCATGTAAGATTCATTTTATTGGTACCAATTCTGAAAACGGTAGACTTGGTAAACTCAGAATCTGTGTTTGATTGACTCTGAGATTCTCAAAACGCTAAGATAGGGTTTGGAGGGCCTTCTTAACCCTCCACTCCAAAAGGTAGAGCTTTTTTGCAGAGTTTTGAACTATTTTCGTTTAGTCTCGCCATGGTGAATCCAAATCCTGCTATTTGAAAGGCTGTTTTGTTTGAGTGCAAAATAAATGTCCATCTCTGCGAAGGTTATATTTTCAAGAATTTGGTAGATTTGGAACCACCAGTTAAACAAATTCATTGTATATTTTGCTACCAAGGCACTGGATTGTATTTGGAAGCTTCGTTATGACGAAGAAATGATATGCCAGCTCGAATTCTTTTGAAATATATTGATGGAAATACTGACTGTAGTTTATTGACATAAGATCCTGGTGACATATTCAAAAAGATCTATCTCCTTGTAGGATATAAGAGTGAAACTCTCAAGATCGACCTGCACTTGCAGGGAAGGTATGTATTATAAAGTTACATCTCAAACCATCTGTAGACTGAAATAATCATAATTGCAGACTGTTAATAAAGCCATGTTGAACTCAAGACTGACATGAGTCTTGTGCCGCTAAAGAGCAAATGTAGCTTCCATTGTATTGCTAACTGACTGGTTGTCCCATCTTGCCGTCTGGTAACCTGTGGTAACATTCAGATGCTTGCTCTATTGAAAATGAAGTATTCATTATATTTTTGAAGGCAGTCATTTAGGCTTTGCTAGTCCTTATCACCAGCTGGAGAATGGTTAGACTCTTCACTTAGTATGCAAGCCATTAGCAGCTCAAGTGAATTTGCAAATTATAAAGAAGCTGGTTGATTCGCAGCGGTTATGAAGACTATAAATTCTTTCTAGCCTTTTTATCTCGGCTTGTCTATTGCGTGACACACACGGTCTCAAATCCATTTCAAGTAATGTTCTTCATATTATCCCAAGTCTTATTTTTGCATCTTGCTTTTGTCTCAGTTTTTGCCTCTCGACTGTTTAGGCTTTAAACTTGTCTTGCTTTAAAGTTTGACTCTTAAAGGTTGCCTCAAGCGACAGTTTTAATTGGTGTGAATGGATTGAACGGCTGACTGGGAAAAAATCGAGTTGAAATATTTTTTGATATCTCATTTCGTTTTCAAGTTAGCCATTGATTGTATTCAGCTGATGACGTCATTTGTTTTGTAAATTTTAGAATTGACATCTGACTTTGGAAAGGTTACAATTGTGGGCGACGTTTCAGCTAAGCAGAATAAATGTAGTAAATCTTGTCACTTTTTGATTATACGTTTAGGAGGGCATTTCAGTTGAAGAAAAGGTCTTTGAATTGACTTTCCTTTGAAACATAGTCGACAGCAGAATGACGTTATCAGACAATGATATAAATCAGTGAATAACTCGGAAATGAAAAAGGTATCCAAAAAATTTAAACGACATTCGTCATTATCTAACAGTGCTATTCATTTGCATCAATAAGGATTTTCGCTTCAGATCACGTTTGATCTTGCGACTATCCTGGACTAACTACTTTCTAATCAGCTTGCTATTTACCTGCAGGATTGCTGAAGAGAGTAGCAAAAAGAAATAAAAAAATACAAACGGGGGAAAGTATTTCAAACGGTATGTGTTTTTCAGCAATGATTTTTCAGAAATAATTTTTGACAAAATCTGATAAATCGTTACCATTTTGCGACTTTCTTAACCCGAATTCTAGTTATGTTTCGTTGAGTCCCTACCTTCACTACCCCCTGGCAATACGGGGGTCAAAAAATTGTTGCACAAATTCCCAGGAACGGGACAGGCAAATTTTTTGGCATATGCGGCGGGACCTGGCACTTGGCTCTGAGAGCATACAATGAGGCATTCTCATTACACAATGATGAAATATCAAGGGAAATGGCAGCGAAGCCGTCTTATTCTGTCTTTTGTTTAATGGAAAAATGTTGATTTGTCTGACTTTAATTTTTGTTACAAAGTTACAAAGCAGCTTTCATTACAAAATGATGAAATATCAAGGGAAATGGCAGCAAAGCCGTCTTATTCTGTCTATTGTTTAATGGAAAAATGTTGATTTGTCTGACTTTGATTTTTGTTACAAAGTTACAAAGCAGCTTTCATGGATGACTGAAGCTGCCAATTCCTGATTAACAATCATGAAAATAGAGGCTGAATGAATCTTGAGACGGGGGGACAGGCAGTGACGACAGGATTGGTTTTTGGTTTCAGCTTCTTCCCTGATGTTGGGATGTTGCTTCAGTTTGTTTTCAATGCCCAAATCTCCGTATTCTCTAACTAATGGTATATCTAGTCAGTTTCTATATACTCATTGAAAATTATTTTCCTGGTGCACATAGATGGTTCACGTGATTAAAATTCATTGCATTTTCCCAGTCTCTTTCCTTACGCTCTAAAAGGCTAGGCCACGTAGGCAATACTACGAGCAGTGTAGAAGGCAGGAAACGGAACCCGTTTATGATTGGCCCATCGGCTCTTAATCAATAGCTTTGTAGAACTTTATTGATATTTTTTTATCACAGATTTAGAAAATGTCGTTGAAAGCAAACACAAAGTTCCAGTTCTCCAAAAGCTCCAGCAATCGCCAAAGGTATTATAATGATATTCTACTTTTTGATCTTAGACCTTTATAGCATGCTGCTTTCTGACCATAAGAATCACTTGTTTATATTCTGTTTAATTGTTTCCAAAAGGAAGGATGATCCGTGATGACACCACCTTTCACTATAAATGGAAGCTTCTGCTTCAGATCTTTAAACAAGGTGGTGCTAATTGCGATTATTTCTTTCTGTGTATTCAATTGATTTAAGGAATCTAAAAGACATAAGACAAATTCTTTGAAACTCCAAATCAAGATTGAGCCCCTATACATGTATTATTAAAATCTTAAAAGCTGCAAATAGAACATAGAAGTGTCTGTTAAAATTCTTGAGAATGCATTTTGCCTACTTCTGTCAAAAAAATCCTTTGTTTTTTGTTTCTTTTGTGACAACTTTTGCATTGACCCTGTTAATAATATATTTACCATTTTAAACTGGGATGTTTTCATATTCAAATAAGTATTTATACTTAGATCTCTTTTTAGATCTCTTTTTCCTTAAAGATTGTTTTCCAGACTGCCTGACCAAAGTGTAACCAAAATTATATACCGGTTGAGTAAAAAATGAGGGAGCGGCCAGCGTTTGAGAAATACTGTTCCCGCAATTTCAAAGTGATAGTAATGAAAACTATCTTGTTTTATTGCCAATATATTCAGTTTGATTCAGTAATTTCCCCGGCTTCAGTCAGTCATTCCTTCGTATGGATGTACGATATTTATCACAGATAGCGCCGTTCAATAACTTGCACAACACAGGCGAGTAAAAAAGTTCAGGAAAATTCCTTTGTTCTCCTTCCTAACAATTATGGCATTTACACGTTTTCATGTATTTTGTCCTCTTGGGAGAATGGAATTCCCTAAATAAGTTATTCATCCTCTGACTTTTTCATTCCCCACGCAGAGGATAACATGTGCTAAAGCGTGTTCAAATTATTGCTGGAAAGTGAAATATAAGGAAAGTTACTCGTGATTTTAGTGCGTTTTAAAAGGTTTCTCGAGGAGACCTTCTTGGGAAAATTCCTTGTAAAATCTGAGAGGAGTCATCGGTTTCGGCCTAGAATATTTCTAAAGATAATTGAACATGTTAGCTCTTCAATCAAACATTGCAAAATGTCATTGCTTGCAAGATATCATTGCTTATATGTTTAGGAAGCAGTAGCCTTTCCTGACTCATTCAGTAGGTTGGGTGGCCCAAAAAAGTATACCGCTTCGGTTGGCTCCAGCGACGTGAATTTAGCCTTAATCAGTAGACTTTTTACTTCTTAAAAGGTTTGGATCGAGCGTCCAAATCTGGTAAATCCCTGAAGGGCAATGAAAGCATGACCGCGTTCTCAGGATAATGGTTCTAGCTAGCTGTGGCAACTCTGTAGCAAGAAGTTGCTTCGGTTTCGGAACACTTTTCAGAAAGTTAATCAACTCTAACTTTTCCAAGAGCAACTTAGGAATTATTTAGTTCATACATTGGAAGTTTTATCTGCCTTCTGGCCATGTTCTTCGTTGTTTTCATTCAATGTTAGCCGATTTTATGGTGTAACTGTTGCAGCTTAAAAGTGCGAGCATGCAAGCTTTTCATTTTACGAGTCGCAAAGTCGAAGTTTGCTGTTTCCAACCGTATTTATTCCATTGGAAGAACAGCTTACAATAAATGAAAATAGCGAGAAACAAGCAAAAAGGCCAATAACACTTGCTTCTGTGTAAACTGAACCAATCCTAACTCACTTTTCACAAACTTGTCAATAATAAATTCTCTGAGAAGTGTTCTGAAATCGAATCAATTTTTTGCCACAAAAGCTAGTATCTTTAAACCGAGAACTGGTGTCATGCTTTTGTTTCCTTCAGAGGTAGTGACTCAGAATGCTTAATGTATGTAGCGATGTGTTTACTACCGTAGGTCACAAAAAGTTATATAGATCTGGTTGGCTCCTAGACTGATGACTATGAGTCTCTTGTTGCCCTGTACTCTTTGACTTGATGATGGCATTTCAGGCAACAGAGACTCATAGTATTACTCTGAAAACTTGGCCCTATTTAGGCCCAAACTTCGCGATTCCTCCATTACCAATCAGATTGCGAGATTTGTGAATTACTATGGTTAAGATGTAATTGTGATAGAATTTTCGATTCGATTGAAGAATTGAAAACACTCCCACGGGATTGGGATTCGAAGCCATGATTCCATCATAATTCCATTGATGATTGAAGAAAATAGGGCCAAGTTTTTCACTGCTTCATTATGAGTCCCGCTTGAGCAAGGTTTACGGCAGGGATAAAAGGGACTCATCGTCATAAGTCTAGTTGGCTCCAGCAATGCTCAGCCATTTGGACGCTCGATCCAAGCCTCATTTTGAAGAAGCAAAAAGATCTATGGCTAATTGATTTGATAATTTTCCTCAATAGTTAACTTGAACATTGATATGTCGTTTGTTAGTATCGATCATTGATTCTTTGAGAGCAGAGATATTAAAAGCTCAAAGTTTCCTTCGCATCCTAACCAGAAGAACTTTGGCCATTTAGTCTCAACAGGTTTTGAAGCACATTAAGATTAAAGAGTGTAATTGAAGAAAATTGAAACATGGCACAACAGGTGATTTCTAGCAAAAAGAATATAGTATGATTAAGTTTTGTCTCATTATATCAAGGATATTGTTAATTTGTTTGATCTGCTTCAGCAATTTACAGAGGCAAAAGCGCTGAAGCTCTGGTTTCGTGGAGGTAGATGCAGATTTGAACATTCATGATTAATATCTCTGCTCTTAACGCACCAATAACAAATGAGGTATCTGTGTTTAAGTTAACTCTGGAAGAGCATGTTGATAGTGATTAGTCATTAATTTAAGTTAAAGTTGCATTGCTGGAACCCACAAAATTGAAATTCTTTTTCTTGGGTCACACGGAAGTAAACCTATTGTCGTATACAACAAGCGATTGGAGCAATTATCAAACATAATCTCAACCAGTACTAATGCAATAAAAATGCAACTTATTTTTACATATACAAATCTAATTCAAGAATATCCATCTATTACTGAACTATCGGTAACATTTACAAGTATGATGCAATACTAGACTACTATTTATCTACAAATATGCTCCAATATTTCTAGTATTTACGCTGTTATCATACAGTATGACATAATAATTTTTCTATCATGATATTTGAGAACATTTTGCCTCAAGATATAGCAGCTTTGTTGGAAATAATACAAGCATTCAACTTCCAAGGAAGATGCCTTACGCGACGGATCCACTTCTGTCAAATACATTATCAATAAAAACAAAATATTCTTAGGATTTAGGGAAGACTTAGGGCCTCTGCAGTGTGGCATTCAACGTGAAAACGATGCAAGCATTGAAATTTTCCAGAAGCATGTCTTCTGCAGAAGACCTATACCTAGGTATTTCTGCATAGTACATTTTCGTTATATTATGGTACAGCCACGGGTCAATAGAATGAAATTGATAAGTACCTATCTTTACTGCCAAATGTTGTCTGGATTAGGCAAACCACGATGTTCATGATATAATCTTTAGAGATGGGTTTGGTTGTGTCGGGGTTATGTCAGAAACATTGTGGTTCGCTTGATCTAGACAAACTTTGATACACACCAGAAGCAAACAGACAAACGTACTTAGCGATTTTATACTAATTTCCCCACTACCTGTGACGTGATACATTTATTTGTTTCATTCTAACAAACAAGGATAGATTTTGTAATGCAATAGCAACTGTTGCTTAATTTGACACCTCGGTTCAAGGTGATTAGTGACTGCAGACAAAGGAAATTCTTTCAACCGGCAAATTTAAACAAACACAGTCGCAAAGCTGCTCCGAAACTGGTAGGGCAAACTCTCGCCTTGTGGAAGTGAATGGTAGTTTTTTAAGAAGTTATGTGCTTATAACGAAAGAAGAAGGGTAAATCTAAATTTTTTCTCGTGGATTTTGTTTGTTTGATTCAGGAGTTGTGCAGTAATTGTTTAATTGAAGTCCAAATTACCTGGTAATTCTGATACCTTCTGCTGGGCTGCTGAATCAAATAAACAAAATCCACGAGACCGAACGTTAGATTTGCCCTACTTTTGTCATTATTAGCACAAAACCTCCCTTAAAACCATCATTCGTTTGCACAAGGGGAGAGTTTTTCCGTACTGCTTTGGAGGTAACTTTTGCGGCCATGTTTGTTTTGATTTAGTGGTTGAGAGAATTTCCTTTGTCTGCAGTGACTAATCACTTTGACCTGAGGTATCAGTTAATGGAAATATTGTTGCTATTTCCAGCTATTGTGTTACAAAGTCTGTCCTTGTTATTCTAACGAACACTTAAAATGAGATCTCGCTTGAGAGAGTATTATAGCAGCAACGGTGTTACAGTTGCTCGTTTCTTTTGAAAAGGCTTACGGAATATACGTGATTTCATTTCACACAGGTTAGTGGCCAATCTCCTAAGGCTTTTAAACTTTGTTGTGTGAACAGGTCCTTGTTTTACCTTTTTAGAAGGACGATCATTAGTTAAAGCAAGTTTCACTCTTTTTAGAACTTTGCAACGCTGTTTAGCACTCTCTTCAAGGATTGCGCGAGCGTCATTTATAGAGTCTGTACGATTATCAGACTCACTTTCAGATCTTTTTCGTTTGTTTGATGTTTTGACAGCCCAAATGCCACCTCCTTTATGAACGAGAGTAATTTTGAGACACTGTCTTGGTTCGGCCTCGCCTACAATGGTGTCGCTTCTTTCAGGGAGAATTTCATTTGAGGCTCGTCAAGTTTCTACTTTGGGCTCATCTTTGCAACCTTGTGTGACCCTTGCAATAGGCTTTGAGTCAATTACATCATCTGGTTTTGAACTCACTTTGTCACAACATTTGAGCTGTAAAATGAGATTGCTTTTACTGTCTTGTTTAGCAATTTTGGGGCCTTTTTTTAGGTCTGCCTCAAAAGAAAGTTCATTACTTTCTCTTTGAGGCAAAGTCTTATTTGAGGTTCGACAAGCTTCTGTATTAGGCTTGTCATTGCAACCCTGCATGACTGGTACCATATCGTTGTAGTCTATGTGTGATTTAGAGCTCACTTTGTCATAACATTTGAGCTCAGAATCAGAGTTGTTGTTAATCTCATTTTGATTTTGCTTAAAAATCTGATCCATTTCACTATTCATTGGCTGGGTTAGCTCTTTCACATGATCATTTAGGCCACTTTTATGGCAATCACTATACACTGGATTGTAGGATGGCTCTACGTCAACACTTATTTTTCCGCTGCAATTATGAGGTGACGTTAAATGGCCTAAATCAGCACTAACTTTTGGATCGCGAGAGGACAACTGACTTTCAGTTGAAACGAAATTTCTTTCACTCAGATCGTCGGAAAAGTTTCCTTCGACTGAAATCTCATCTAAGTTCATGTCTTCACCGCTAAATGAGCTAGCACTGTTGGCAGAATTGCGATTCAGACATGTTTCAGACTGACATTCAGCCCAGGCGGTTATATATTTATGTTTGCTTGTAAAATCTTCACGTGAAATGCTTTTACCTATGACGCAACCCTCGCTTGGATCATAGTCATAAGGAAAAGTATCGTTATGCAGTATGACTTTAGGCCTAATAGCTGTTGAAATGTCCTTTAAATTTTCTGATTCGCAAGATTTAATTCTTTTTGCGTTAGATTTGATTTCAAGTTTGTCTTCTTCGTGTTTTCGTTTCAATGTTTCCTGTTTAGTCTCAACCCTGTCATCTTCTTCATTAGTTGAGCGTTCACAATCTCCAGCTAAAATTAGTTTATCAAACCTTAGCTGGTCAAGTTTGAATTCTCCTAAGCTGTAGGTCATGCAGACATTGAATTCTTCTGTTGAACTCAACTGACAGAAAGACATCCTTGAAGCTATCTCGTCCTTGAGTCGGTTGAGAGAACTGTCAAATTCTTCCATGTCAATGGATGACAATTCATAGAATAATTCAATTTCTTTCGGTAGAGTTGTGCATATCTTGGGATTCTAAGAAAGGAATAAAGTTTTTTCACATTCCTCAGTGGTTGATTTGGAATATAGTATGCGGTAACAATGCACCTTTTTTCATATCTACCGGGTGACCAAAAGAAAACTTCACGAGCAAGGTAGCACATTCAGTAAATCCCCGCGTGTAAGAACCTACCTTTTTGAGAGCCAGGCTGAAATTGGTTCTTATTTCAAAGGTACTGAGACTAATTTCAAGGTATAAAGGTTCTTATTTGAAGGGTGCCTCATGTAGTCCCATTGAGGTTTTCACAAAGATATTAAGCCCTATTATTTGTTTTGGAAACGTTCTTATGGACAAATAAAACTTTCAAAGCCAATTAGGAGCACAATGACCTTGATAACAGCAATCAAAGATCAACTTTGCAACCCCTGCGATAAGAACCTATGTTTCATAAGCTGAAACAGGTTCTTAATTGCAAGGTGCATACTTTTGGAGAAACAGCCTCTAGGTTCTTATTTTGGTAGGTTCTAATATGCGGGGATTTACTGTAACTTCCTGAAAGCTAAGGTTATGAATAAAAACGAGATGTCAGCATGTAGCTGAAAGGCTCAGCTATCTTTTGAGATGTTGCTTGGTTGGTTTAAGGTATGCCTACCGTACAGAAAAAACAGTTCAAAAAATTGAGAGTAATTCATTTCTTGGACTGCTCCCATGTTTTCCAGTCGATGTTTTGAAGATGTGAAAGCAATGGAACTCCAAATTTGCTTTGTAGCAAGAAATTTCAATGAGGAACAGAGGCCAATCATTTTTGCAAACAGAACATTTCCCCAGACGACTTCAAATCTATCGCAACCTTTAGTTTAGTTCGTAGAAGGTTCTTTTTAAAGGTAATAGCTCAATTGGGCATTGTCTGAAGTGTTTTACCCAGCCAAGGAATGTTGCCGTTTCAATCAAAGATTTCAAAGCTCAGTGCGTAATCCTTTCCATCCTTTTCCAATAGAAAAGATCGATGAACTTGGAAACTCACTCTATCAATGACTTCAATTCCATGCAACATGATATCCCATGATTCCATCACCTTCTTTATCATTTGTCCCATTGCTTGAAGCCTCGATGTCATGAAATCTTCATCAATCTAAACAAGGAGAGCATGATAGGTTGTTAGACACTGCAGTTGCACTGTAACTTGTATGCTTTTGCTGAGCAAATTGGTATCATTCTGTAGAGAAGGTTTCGAAAGGGTTTACTTCGATCTCGTTCGCTAACACCTCTGTTGCAGTACAGCACAGGTCCTGAATCTTCGCAAAAATTCAAAGTGAGAGTGCAAAATGTTATTGCCTTATTCTTTCAACCGAATTGATCGAAGGGAACTTGATGTAATTTAAGTTTTATGAAAGGATGTAGGAGAGGAGGTATCCGAAGCTTTGATAACCCATTAAAAGCTCCATAAAATCTAAACCGACTGAGGGAATCCGGGGAAATCCTCTCGTTGTAGTTGTTCCTTTGTTAAATTTATGATTAATCTCTGGCAAAATATTACCGACCTGACCAGTTGCTGATTCCAGTTGCGAATGTTCCTATTGTTTTGAGATGAATATTTCAAATACGTGCCCGTGGCAATCATTGTTCAAAAGTCGGCAATTGTAGCGAACTCCACTCTAATTTTTAGGACCTGTTTATTTTCAATTGAAATCTACACGGTATTGTGACAAGTACCACATTGTTCAAATAAAACGAAAGAGGTATCGAAGCAGGGACATCAGTGTGAAATATGACTCAATACCTACCATTGCAGTAACTTGCATAAGATCATTCAAACAAATAGTTACGTGTCGTTTTATCTGAAAGAGATTAGAAATTGTTGTAAAGGTTGACTGATAGAGGACGGTAGCTTTGGAGATACAGAAGTTGGATGTCTGTTCTTGTCATTGGCACAGTAGAACTGCAAGGTGTCTGGAGGAGAATGAAGCTTATCATAAAATGTAAAACGTTCTCTGCCACCGGGCGCCCCGAAAAAGTACTCCTATTTGAAAACTCACCATAATTTGATTACATAGCCGATTTGTGATTTTTCTTTGAATTAGCAAATTTGGCTCTTTCTAGGGCTGCATGGTTTTGAAGCATGCTCCAAAAGGCACTGATATTTACCAGAATCATTTATCTTTGTAATTATTAAGCTTCTACCTTGGTCACAAATGTGATAAAGATATGCAAAATATCAGGAAGACTTGAAGGCTAATGAAAGATCTCATGACAATGGCAAGGCATGATGGTATTTAAAGAGTAGGGCTCGGAATGAGGTGCTTCAAAGTGCTATTTTATACTCTTTGGTTACTGAAAACAAGCATTTTGTCTCCTTTGAATATATTCGGATTATCGAAAAGAGATCAAAGAGAAAATTTGATGACATATTTCACAACCGAATTTTGGCGTTCTTTTTAAACGTGCATACTTTTGACACCCTGTAGCATAAGTTTTGATATTTCACGGCGTTATCTATTCATTACTAAGCTCTTCTCTTCGTTCGTTTTGACGCTCCCAGATTTATAAACTAATCCTGGATTTTTTGTCCGCAGTGTTTCGAAAGTTTAATTGTAAACTATTTTATCAGTAATTCAATGTGTGTTGTACGCTCTTTACCTCTGTGAATGCAAATCGTCGATATGAGGCTTTCTCCAGTTTTTCGACTATTTCTCGATCTTTGTCATTTATATCAGTCAGTTGTCTTATGATATCCACAAGGACATCTGAAAAGAAATGAAGATTAGATTACAAACTGGGCGTACAATTTACGGGTCGTTAATATCATCAATAAGTAAACAACTAAGGTATTAGTAATTTTGTTTGGTTGTAAATGTAACGTTGTAAAGCACGCATAAAAGAAGTTTGTTTGTGCATCATCAATAAGTGTTCTGTATTCGATTCATTTTTACTTTATACCGGGTGAGTAAAAAAGCCCTGAGAATTTAACCAGTGTTATTGTGCAATATTTGATTGAATAACTAACTAGCCTGTGCGCAGACTCGTAACAACAGGGAAAGGAGCTTGTCCGAGCTGCCCTCGTTGTTGCTATTGGCGCTCCTAAGGGGGTATCTGTAGCCTCGTTTAGAGAATAGATACATCTTCCTCGTTCGTGTTTGTAAGCTTTCAAGGACTTCCGAGCTTACTGAGGTTCTTGAGGACGTTTCCTTTTGTTGGAGTCTGCACGCAGGTTGTAGCTAATGTTTTTAAAGGCATTGAGTGAGACACCAAAGTTGAACCAATTAAAGGCACCAAGATTGCTAAATAGACTGCGTATACCCACTTTGCAAAGACTGCCGAGTCATGTTGATATCTTACGCCTATCTGATTGGCTCTGGTTCAAACTTCACACACGCAGCCTTGCAAGTATCGTTCGGTCATGGGGATTAGCGCCCTTTTCCTTTGAGGTGAACAAGGCGTAACTTCGCATAGCAAAGAACCTTTTCTTATATCTTTAGACACTGTAATTTTTGGATAGTTTCTAAGAATTTAGTTTTAGAACCCTTGCTTGCTGAAATCGGTCACTCCGTTCATATTTTGTAAAGGATTTTCTGAAAACTTTCCCTTCGAGAAACCTTAAAAAATGAGCAACTTTTCCTCTTATCTTTACCTCACGGCGATGCCTTGAGCATGCTTTAGCAAATAGACAAAGCAGGAATGTGACAAGATATATTTCAATATTTTTGCTTTGATATTTATGGAGCTGGATTTTTTGAAACGCCCAGGCCTTTTTTTGACTCACTTGGCAAGCATTTTGAATATTGCAAATGGTTGGTTATTTAGTCATCCGCTAGAAAGGAAACATTGACAACAGTTCTTTCACGTAATAGTCTTTTCCAAGATTTAAAACACAGGCTGCTACAGTCGTCTGAAGTTTTACTCGTTATCAAAGAATGTCTTGATTTTACTCGCTATTACTCGATATCTCTCGCGTTTTAATTGTTTTCTGGCCAAGATTGCTAAGCAGGGCTCTCACTTTGCGTCATGTAAAAATCCTTAGAATGTCACGAAAATTTCCTCAGATTTCAAGAAAATTCGTTAGATTTTCAAATCCCGTTGTTTTTGTTCTAAGAAAGTGTGATATTGCCTTTTTTTGATAAATGGCGTGGTGTCGATACATAAAATCAAGGTCCTCCTTTTGTAATCGATAAGTTTAGCATTGACAATTGGGTTGCATCTTTCATCTGGTGGGATTTCGGCCTCCTAGCGTTGGCTATCATAATCATGTATTTTTGGGTGAAAACTGATTATCGCATGCTAAAAAATTGGTATATTGAAGCCATTCTATAAGATGGATAATCAAACTGAGACAGACTGTAAGTTTTATAATGGTTTACAATCATGAATTACCTTGTTCTGTCTTCAAACCATACTATTCTTCTAAACTTTCAAAATTCCTTAGAATGTCCTCAAAAATTCTAATTCCTCAAAAACTTCCTTAAAAGATCTTAAAATTCCTTATTTTAAGGAAATTTCTTTAAAAGTGAGAGCCCTGTTGCTAAGATTCTATTTTCTGTGAGAGGATCTGAGTTTCCTCCTACCGTAGAGAATTAATTCACCGTTACAGCTATCCCAACGTGGTTTTGTCACATTCTCATCTATTCTGAGGGACAAACACTATCAAGGAACCTTTCATGGGTGCTTTTCATCAAAGTTTCTTACAAATGAAGTTTGGCAGAAAGACTTGCCTGTATTTCTCAGCAATAGGTGATATTTCTCGAACAGACTGTCTCGACTAACTTGGTCATCTCTTCCGACCTTAGAAATAAATTTTAGAAAATTAGATTACATAAAGATAATTATGGACACTGTACCCCTCGTGCAACAAAATAGGTTCCCGAGACAGTA
Source organism: Aurelia sp. 4 Dawson et al 2005 (assembly GCA_964019985.1). Lineage (NCBI taxonomy): Eukaryota > Metazoa > Cnidaria > Scyphozoa > Semaeostomeae > Ulmaridae > Aurelia > Aurelia sp. 4 Dawson et al 2005. The sequence goes on along the minus strand of OZ026500.1, from coordinate 13,984,730 downwards.
ATACATATAAGAAACTTTAAAGCAACGGTTTATTCGTGGTTGAGATTGTTCTTAAAAAGGGTGTTATCACTACAGAGACAGTTCTCCGATAGACTCAGCTACAGGTTGTGGAACGGTTTTTTGGAAAGTCTAAGAAGTTCTCGAAAGCTTTCAACCACGATCGAGGTAGCCTAGCAGATAGCAGATTTGATTATTGTCTCTAAACGAGGCTACGGATCCATAGCAACAACGAGGGAAGTTTGACAAGCTCCTTTCAGTGGTATGTATTTAGGCCATCTTATGGAAATTGCGATCCCCCTTAAAAGCTTACCTAATTCTGCTACGGGAAATCTTCTTTCTTGGAAACCTGGATTCAATGGAAGAATCCTCATACAGATAACCCTCTGAAAACAAAGGGAATGTCCTTGCCGTTCCGCCGAGGGCTGAAAGGTCCATGTTGTTGATCAGTCAGTAACTTTTAAGAGAGCTAATGAGCTTAACAACGAGCTCTACTTAAGATGACTTACAATAAATCGTCAAAGCCGAATCAGATCTCTCTATTTAATGCTCTGTGTTCAAAATGTTTCTTCTAATAGAGTTTAACAACAGAAGATTCATGGAAACCTTAGCAAAGTGAAGATCTGTGGCGATAAGCCGAACTTACCACTCTGTCGAAGTCCAAACTCGACGGCAAAAGTGCAGGTCTTTTCGAATTCATCATTTCGATTCTTCGAATTGTTTCTTCGACCACTTCTTCTCTCGAAATTAGCGATTAATCAGCTTGAAACTTGTAATTATTCACGAAAAGTAGCAGCGAATAGTTGTACGTGTGTTCAGTAAGTTGATAACAACGCAACAGGATTGATAACGGTTCTTCGCCACATTCGATTGATCAGTTTTCGACGTTACTAGGAAATAAAGCTATCAATCGAACGTGACGCAAATATACCCTAAATGGCGGCAGCTAGGCTGTCCTTGTGCTCAGCCGTAGACTCGTTTTGTAGTATTCAAGGAAACACTTTTTTCCGCTGGTCTTTGGGCTTAGATATTTGCTGATATTTGCCCAGTTGAAAGCTGACTTCAAGGTGCCTTGAAATGGAAACTATGGTTTTCGTTTAACGAAGCACTGTAGAATGAACTTCTCTGAACAGACTTCCCCAAAATTTTTGTGGGCAAGATTTTGTGCGCAAAATTTTCACAAAAATGTACCTGCAAATTTTTTCAACGCATATCACCTAAAATTTAAATTCTTTCTGTGCATGACATGAGGCAAACTTTGATAAAGTGAGGGCCATCTTGGTCCTCAAAGTTAAATAGCGCCATACGAAATAAATACTTCTTGAGACGTCTCAAAAACTCTTGGAATTGTAAACACAGTTCATTGTCTGGTACATTCACTATGTTCAAACTCAACACAAGCTTTCTAAGTCAAGTCTAAGTCAAAGTCATATAAGGGACGCTATCCTTAAAGCACGCAGAGGGATTGTTATGATAAAATGCCTTTCAAAATATGTTTTTAGAGAAGTTCTAGAGCAAATCTATAAGCTTTACGTTCGACCGCATTTACATTACGGGGATATCATATACCATAAACATGACCCTGAAATGCATCTTCACTTCACACAAAAGTTAGAACAGACCCAACACTCTGCTGCACTAGCTGTCACGGGAGCTTGGAGAGGTGCAAGTAGGCAAAAACTCTATAACGAATTAGGATGGGAAACCCTGTACCATCGTAGATGGTATCGCAGATTATGCCATTTCTATTCTCTGGGCAAATCCAAAGCACCGGATTACCTGTATTCTGAGATTCCCCTGCAGCGAGATCTTGTCTATAATCTAAGAACCCACATTGTTACGAACAACCTACTGGAAGAACAATTCGGTACTCGAACTCGTATTTCCAAACTACCATATCTGAATGGAACTTACTGGATAATAAGGTAAGAAATTCTCCTTCGATCTCCCAGTTTAAAAAGAATCTGCTTGCTATCATACGGCCAAGTAAAAATCCTACCTACAACATTCTTGACATCCTGGGTATCAAACTTCTAACCAAGCTTAAGGTTGAATTTAGTGCATTAAATGGGCATAGATTTAAGCATAACTTCGCTTGCTTAAGTCCAATGTGTGTCTGTGGTACTGGTAAAGAGGACAATGAGCATTTTCTCCTGTACTGCCCTCTATACAGCATATTGCGCCAAGATCTCTTTGACCAGCTCTCAGATATCGATGGTTTCAATGTTGCCGATGTTAATCCGAAAGAACTTAGTTCTTTACTCTTGTTTGGTGATCAAAATTTAACTTCAGTTGCAAACAGAGTCATATTAGAAGCAACCATCTCCTTCATCAAAGCCTCGGCAAGGTTAGATTAATGTCGAAATGTAGCAGCAGCACCCCCTTTCTCGTTCTCCTTAATTTTTGTTTTGCTGAATTAATTTTGTAGTTGAATTGTAAGTGGCATTCATGGTGAGGATCCGGTGATCTCGTGTCTTTCCTCGCCATGAATGTCACAGTTAATGAAATTGCAGTTTTTTTAGTAGTTGAATTTTTTTTAATTGATAAAAAAAAGCTTTCTAAGATTTTCAATGAATACATATTCTTCAAGAGCGGCGATGTAAGGAAACTGCTCTCCATGTGAGATGTTGAAAGATTAGGTTGATTTTCAAATCATTTATGCTTGCCTTATTATTGACCTTTCAAATCGTTTTATCCCAATAACCAAACCACATCATTCGATAAAACTAACATCATGATAGCTGTTTCCCGATTCCTACCAATTAGTCGTTGAAAACTTAAGAATACATCTTTGTTTGTATAAATGTGCCTGCCGATAATAACTGGATTTGGAAATGTTCCTGCGAGCGGCGCTCTCACGCTCGCGTACTTTGACGATGCCTGTCTCTGAAGCGAGATGTTTTGGGATAAAAGCCCATTATCCTAAATAATGGTATGGATACGTCAGTTTCATGGTTGAGAGCGTTGGTACCGTGTGTCTCAGGCCCCGTTCACATTACACTGTTTTTGGATAAAAATGGGGCTGTATAGCTCCGTTTTTGGCTTTGCGTTCACATTAGTCCACCCCAAAAACGGTGCTAAATGAAGACGCTTGCAAAAACGGAGCTAAATAAAAACGGAGCTAAGCAGAAACGCATAGCTGTAATGTGAACACCCAAAAACGGAGGAAAATTAGAAACGCTGAGAATAAACAAAGACCGAAAATTAATCAGGAAACAAAGAACACAAAGAACAGAGAGCAAAGACAAACGAAAGGTGATCAGATCCGTTTTTGAGGACAAGTGTGGACGCCGCACTCGAAAGATATCCGTTTTTGTTTGAAAACGAAGTAATGTGAACAGGGAGGAAAAATAGCTCCGTTTTTAGTAGCAGAAACGGACGGGGCCCCAAATAAACAGCACCTCCGATTGCGTTGTATTGAAGTAGGCCTGAATCGCTCTATCGAGAATATTGTCAACTGTTTGTTCCAGTGTAGACCTGAATAAAAATGCTACGCAAATCAGCCGAGAAGTCATGAGAAGTGGATGTAATGAAAAACTAATTCTTCGATAAACAAAATGCATTAAGAATCGAACTATTTTCATCTAACAACCTTTTACAAAGCTAGCTGATAGAATACATTGCATACTTATGTACGGTTCAAAGTCGATTTTATTTGTTAAAACTAATTTTACTGCAATTGAGTTGGATGATTTTGCATTGATGCAAGTCTCAGGAAACATCTGCTTTAAAGGACATCTAGGCATATATGAACCTTTGATAGATAAAATAGCTGTTCAAAAACAATGGGCCGTGACGCGTGTCTTTATTGCCAGCAAGCGTTTTTATTATCGCTGAGCGCGGGTAAAGATGCAACGTATAGTATAATCAAATTATGATCAAAATTATATTCATACTCGCTGTGTTTTTTCTCTTCCACCTTATTGCAAGTAAAGCTTGATTATGTTGCGTTTTCCCACCGCAGAGGCTTGATTCTCGTTGCGCCTTCGGCGTGGCAAATCAGCAAGATATGTGTCAATCAAGCCTCTGCGGACGAGATTGTAATGTTGCTATTCCTCCGTTCTTCTCTCGTCACAACAAGGATTAAATGACGAAAGCTGGCGTAGGCAAAGTTCCTCCGATGCCTACCCTGTCGTAATTTAAGTGGAAGTTTGCAAAATCAAATATCGCTGTGGAGGAGCTAAAGCGGTGTAAACTGTCTTTCAATAATGTCGACTTAATCCTTGTTGTGACGAGAGAAAACGAAGGAATAGCAGCATTATCAAGCTTTACTCGCAATCATTTGTAAGAGAAGATACACACAGTGAATAAGAACTTGATAACGGGCTATGCTCGAAACGTCGCTTCTTTCAATTTGCGTCAAAGTGCTCACATATTTTATATTATTTACTTGTTTATCAGTGAATAAGAATACAGTTTTGATCATGAAAAAGGCCCCATCAGTGATGCACCATTGCCTGTGCGCTGACCTAGAAAGACTGGCGCCTGCCTACATGGCAGCAATGCGTTAAACTATGATCATGTTTGCCAAAGATTCGAGTTTCTTCCAAGCAGACGATTTTTCTGTTTGATCGCGTTGCAAAATATTCCTTGATTAGCATTTGTAGCTTCAAGCAGAAAATGTCGTTTCAAAAACAATGCCTAGAATTTCTTTTCTCTTGATATTATACTATATTTTCCTTTTTTTCTTATTCAGTGAAATTTTACATGCAAAAAGAAATAGGAAGTTGTACTCGTACCATGCTCTCGGATTGTTTCTTCTCAAGATTGATGTGCTGTCATTTGAATTCTTGATTTCGGGAAAATTTTTTGTTGCTTAACGGACAAGTCCGGGGTTAGACTGATGACGATGAGTCCCATGTATCCCTGCGGTAAACCTTGCTCAAGAGGGACTCATAATGAAACAGTGAAAAACTTGGCCCTTTTTCCTTCAATCGTCAATGGAGTTATGAAAGAATCACGGCTTCGAATCTCCATCCCGTGGGGGTGTTTTCAATTCTTTAATCGAATCGAAAATTCTATCACATTTACACTTCAACAATAGTAATTCACAAATCTCGCAATCTGATTGGTACGTTAGGAATTGCGAAGTTTGGGCCTAAATGGGGCCAAGTTTTTCAGAGTAATGCTATGAGTCTCTATTGCCCAAAGCGCCATCATCAAGTCAAAGAACACAGGGCAACAAGAGACTCATCGTCATCAGTCTAGTCCGGGGTTGGTATGATTAATGCTTCAAAGGAAACTTATCATTTACTGACGCGAATTCTTATCTTTTTTCACATTTTGAGCATTCCAACGGCTGGCAGTTCCAAACACGTTTTGACAATTAGGTCACATCTTGTGTCTATGTCACCATTTTGTTGCAATTGCACACGATTGAGAGGCTGGCGACGATAATAGGCTAGTAAGACAGCCTCGTTTTTGTTTGCGTGATATGACGTCATTTTGCTCCCATCGCTTTATTGAATTCGTAATTTCACAAGGAGAAGGCGAAAAATAGTGGGAAAAATATAATGTGCCATAATGCACCATTTATAAACAGTATTATCTTGTATCTATCATCAATCATTCCAATCCCGGACTTGTCCTTTAAGACTTGTCAACAATGATTCTTATTTACGAAATTTTTTTCAGCAGGCGAGTTATATCTCTTATATCTCTTTAGCTACAGATGTAGATAGAATTATGCCACCCCGGTTTTTTTATTTTTCAGAACGTTGCACTCATTCTAGAAGACTGTAAAATAGTGTATATGAGTTCTAGAGATAGGTAAGTGGAAACCCTTCATTCAGATTTTAGTGTATCCATTAATTGAATACTTGTTGGCTGGCTTGTTGCATTTTCACAGGATATTCAGGGAGCAGAAGAATATAAGCGAGAAAGACATTTGAAAATTTGAAATCACGCTTTATAGGAAATCATATGCTAAATAGGTTCATCCTACGCCAAAGACAAAAGCAGAATGACGAGGGTAATGCATTCAAATGTTGTTTACCATATGATACAGTATATTAGTACATTGATCTGCTCCGTGTGAAGAGAATGTAACTTTGGTCAGCGGTTAACTATTTTCAAAATGTTCCTTGATGGTTGACTTAAATATAGATATCCCTTTTGCTAATTTGGATGCCTTTAGTGTTGAAGTATGTGAACGAACGAGATCCCCGATCCATTTTGAACATCTTTATGGAGCGTTGTTTGCGTCTTTATTACAAGTGATCTTTTTATATGGTCTGTGTTGAATTTGTATGGCAATGCTCTGCATTCTGTATGGTGTTTGTCCAATTCTGAATGTCTTTGACTTTTATATGGCCTTCTTACTCATTCTGTATGGCGTTTCAAATTTCGTATGGTAATTAAAATTCTTTATGACGTCTTGAATTGCATATGATCTATTTCATTCCGTATGACGTTCAGAATTTCGTGTGGTCATTATCATTTCGTATGGCGTTTCGAATTTCATATGGTCTTTATCATTTCGTATGGTATGATGCATTGCGGCATGGTATGATGCATTGCGACTTTTAAGCTTTGGCCATTGTGGCTTTGGTGGGGAAATACTGAAATTGGCTGGATCTGCTGTTCTGAAGATCCCGAATGAAATCACATGACTTGGCCTTAACTGCCCAGCGTGAACATACACGCATTTGTTCTAAAAGAAACTGAAATCCAAGGCTGTTAGGCTGTTTCTAAAATTTTGGGCCATTATGCTACTAAAAGTTTTTTACCTGTTTCTTATACTTTTTAATACCATAAGTGTTACCAAAAGTCTTTTAACATCTGTCTGGTTTTCTCGCGTTTTAGACGGGGGCAAAAGCTTACTGCCTGACGTCAGCACAAGGTCGCTGAGAAGGGGCCATATGGAAATCTGCCCCTGGACCTCAATGCTTAGTTTAAGGGCTCTTGCCACCCTCTGGCTTACCCCTGGTAAATTTTGATAAAAATAGGACATGTGTAACGAGCGAGGAGATGATTTTTTTACAAACAACCCAGCCAGACTGCAATTCATGCAGCTTACGCTGGACATATCCAATTTCTGCATTGACTTCACACGGAATGCAGTGTGACCCTGAAGTTGTGAATCATGAAACAAATGTTTTGGTATTGCTTAAAAGATCAAGAAGCTCAAATTGAAATCATTCAAAACAATTATAGGTGTCCCAGGAATAGATAACAATATTTGGGGCCTCCAAAACATTGGACTCAATATTTGGGGTCCCCAGAACATTAGGCTTGATATGTTGTGGTCAGCAAGGAAATAGTGGCATGGAACCCCCTCCTCCCGTATTGAAAGTTAGGGAGTATTCCCCTCTAAGACAGTTGTCAAACAGATGAGTTGTTTCTCGTGTTATTTCGCTGATGGATATTTCTGCGTGCGAATTAATGTTATAAGAGTCCTCATAAAGTAAGATATTCCCATGTTTTCTGCCCGTTTCACTCGCAAAGGGGATGCAGGTCATTGTGGATCCTCTAACAAACTCGTAAGTTTCTTGCAAGTACGGAGTATTCAAGATCTCATAATTTTAAGAAACTTTCAGCACTAGCCCAAATTATTGGTTTCTTATTTCCAAATGGTATGTGTTGTTATCTTATATTGCATGTTTGTGATGTAGTTGTATCGTTATTGTAATTTGAACTACACGTTTTTTTATATATGAAACTGGTTTATAAGAAACTAGTACGAAGAAAGTCAAAATTTTAAGAAACTCTCGTACTATGTCTGAGAAGTACTAAGAAACTTTTCAATGTTTAAGCATGGATATCATAGCAAACAGATCGTCGAACCTTTTTTCTTGAGCAATATTATCGAACCATTTCTGTTTTCAACAAAATAGAGCACTGTTTATTCCTTTATGATGTTTTAAATGTCAAGAAACATATTTACCGCAATGATAGCGACCACATTGATAATTCTGCATTCAAACAACAAGAAACTAATTAAGAAACTTGTAATACTAAAATGGACAAAATTTCATGTGAAAATAAGAAACTTTTAGTCCTATGGCCCGATCCAAGTTTCTTACTTAAAAAACGTGTATTGTGACAGCCCACCCGTCCCATGTAATTTTTGTGGCGACCCATCCGATGACTGTTGTCACTTTGTGCAGAGCAACTTAGCCCCCAGGGATCGACAATGCTTATTTGCTCTTGAACACGTGCCCGCCAAATTCTTGGAAGTCGCAATGGACACATCATGTCGCAATGCATCATACCATGCCGCAATGCATCATACCATGCCGCAATGCATCATACCATGCCGCAATGCATCATACCATGCCGCAATGCATCATACCATACGATAATACGATAATGATAAAGACCATATGAAATTCGAAACGCCATACGAAATGATAATGACCACATGAAATTCTGAACGTCATACGGAATGAAATAGATCATATGCAATTCAAAACGTCATAAAGAATTTTGATTACCATACGAAATTTGAAACGCCATACAGAATGAGTAAGAAGGCCATATAAAAGTCAAAGACCATTCAGAATTGGACAAACACCATACAGAATGCAGAGCATTGCCATACAAATTCGACACAGACCATATAAAAAGATCACTTGTAATAAAGACGCAAACAACCCTCCATAAATCTTAGGTCATAGTATGTGCTGTCTGCAAAAATTTACCAGATCGTACCGTCTTTCGTTTTTCTTCAGTTTCAGTTTTTGCTTTAGATACACTTCAAGAATTTGCTTAGGCCAAAAAAGCAATGATCTGGTTTTGACGTGGAGGCAAATTTATCCCCCGCCATAGTGGACAAAAGTGTGATTTTTGAAATATGTGTTGTCTTTGGATTCAGAGTTATTATAAAGTCTGTTTTCTCAAAAGAATCACTTCTATAAGTCGTGTATTCTGTCGGCTGTATTTATAAGGTCTGATGTCGGCTGCATTTATAAAGTCTGATTTCGATTGTATTTATAAGGTGTGATTTCGGCTGCAATTATAAGGTCTGATTTCGGTCAAATTTATAAGGTCTGATTTCGGCTGCATTTATAAAGTCTGATTTCGATTGTATTTATAAGGTGTGATTTCGGCTGCATTTATAAGGTCTGATTTCGGTCAAATTTATAAGGTCTGATTTCGGCTGCATTTATAGTCTGATTTCGATTGTATTTATAAGGTGTGATTTCGGCTGCATTTATAAGGTCTGATTTCGGTCAAATTTATAAGGTCTGATTTCGGCTGCATTTATAAAGTCTGATTTCGATTGTATTTATAAGGTGTGATTTCGGCTGCATTCATAAGGTCTGATTTTCGGCTGTATTTATAAGGTCTGATTTCGGCTGCATTTATAAGGTCTGATTCGGCTGTATTTATAAGGTCTGATTTCGGATCCGAGATTCCCTTCCTGCGCACATTGCGCACTAACTGTGCACTGTAAGGTTGCACATGGTTCAGAAAATGGAGGCGAGAAAGGAAGGTGACGATATGGAAGATCGATTTCGAGGAGTGGACACAGAGAAAGTGCGTGAGTTGGTAGGAAGCATTTTGACTCATCCTTCCTTTCGCGAGACATTGAACAATGTATTCAGTCCGACGATGCGAGCAAGTAACACTGAACAACGCCGCAATCAACGCAGTAACAACAACAGGCCGGCTGCTCCGGACGAGGCAGCACAATCATCGATTATCTGTAATAATAATAGACCCAGTCTGCCGCTACACACGACTGCAGCACAAGAGTTTGCGGCGATTTTCAGAAGAGGGGGCTCAACCCAAAGACAACTAGATTATCAAAATGGCATAAACCACAGATCAAGGAGAGGCACCCAGCCGTATCGTGTGCCAAATGCTGGAGAACGTCAATCACGGTCTGCGTTGAGGGGAAGAGCAGGAACATCAGGAGGGACAAAGTCGAAGGATCAAACATTCAGAACAAAAGAAGTGATACTCCTTCCGGAATCAACAACTCAAAAGGTTGTACGCCCACCTCGAAAGGCCCTTCGTGGCCTCCCAAACTGTTCTTCCCTTTCCACAGCATCACCAGTATTTTCGTTTGGGCATTCATTTGCATGGATAATGTAACTGTTTTTTTTTATATAATCTCATAAAAATACAACAACTACACAATTACACAACTACACAACTACATAACTACGAAAGATTACAAAAAACGATGCCACAAGGAGAACGGAAATACATATCAACCCTGTGGCCATTTAACATATAATTATAAATCTAAACATAAGGAAATTATCTAATATAAATCTAAGGCTACATATAAACAAGGGAAAGATGTGTCCATGTGTTGGGGTTTGCAGCAGAGATTTAAAAGCGCTTAGTCGTGTGAATAAATTTCAGGGTAGCCTCTATGAGTCGTTTATTAACATCAAATGGTAACCTTTCATTGCCATACAGAATGAGTTCAATTAACAATTCATTTGAGAGGTTAGAAATGTCACAAGGAGGCAAAATTGCGTTGAGACCATTGAGAAGCTCGCGTCTAGGTTCTTCATAAGATTGGCAAAGCAGCAGGTAATGTTCCGTGTCCTCAACACCATCGTTTGCAGGACACATCGGGTCTATTGTGTCTCTAAAATTATGCCTAAATTTGTGAAAATTTAATTTGCTGAGACCGACTCTTAACTGTGTAAGAATAGCTAAACCTTTGGGGTCATGAATCCCATATACTAGTTTTGAAGGGGGCCGAATTTGAGCAAGTATTTTTGATTTAAAAACACTTAGCGAAGGCGCCTGCCTAACTTCAGGAAGTAGCTTGTCCCATTCGTTCAAACAATTTGGGTAAAAGCTGTTTTTAAATCTCTCTGTTCTCGCCTTTATTTGCCCAATAACGTGGTGCTCACGAAGAGAGTACACAGGCTGTTCAAGTTGCGGTATAGGATGCCTTGTATACTCTGGCGTAACGTTATTTACAATCTTATAAAACATAACAAGGCGTCTACTCCATCGTCGCAGATTCAAAGATTCCCATCCGAGCTCATTGTACAGTTTCTCGCGGGATGTCCCCCTCCAAGCACCAGTTACTGCCAACGCAGCAGAGTACTGAACAGATTCTAGTTTCTCCATGTGGGTGTTCAATGTAGTATCATGACTGAATTCACGGGTTTTCGCTGGGGTATGGTAGATAACATCACCATAATCTAGATGCGGTCTCACATAGAGTTTGTACAGCTCATTTAACGTGTGACGTGGCAAGTACTTTGACAGATATTTGATCATACCTATTCCCTGTCTAGATTTAGTAATAGCTGTTTGTATATGACTAGCAAATGACAACTTCGAATCCAGTATAACACCAAGGTGCTTGTGCTCCTCAACTTTCACTACTGGAACACCTCCAAATAGAATATCAGGATGATCTGTTTTGACTCTTTTCGTGGAAAACGTCACTTCTACAGCCTGTTTATTTGGATCAGGATTGAATGACATTCTCCATTTAGACGCCCAAGCTTTTATGATTTCTAGGTCATGGTTCATGTCGGAAGCAGCAGCGTTTGCATTATGGACAATAGTGAGAAGGGACGTATCATCAGCAAAGAGTTTAGCATTGCATCTAAGGTCCTCGGTCAAGTCGTTGATATACACAAGAAAGAACAATGGACCTAGGATTGAGCCCTGGGGAACACCTGCCGTAACTGAACCCCAATTTGATGTCTTACCGTTCAGAACCGTAACTGTTGTAACTGTTGTAACTGTAACTGTAACTGTTGGTATCCAGAAGCACTTCGTTGAGCTGATTTAACGGAAATTTACATTTGTCAGCAGATCTTCTAAATAACCCTGCATGTCCAACGGACATGAAACTTCTTGGCATCGCCTGGAAAATATGCTCAAGAAATTCACATACCCTTCAAGTCTTCTTGCCCAAAATTCGATAGCATTGACATTACTATTAAACAGTTGTGCTTTTGCTTGCCGTAACTGACTGGGCAGGTCCGATAAAAATTGCTCAACGTCAATGTCAGATGAAGACGCCATGATGACTTTCCTTTAGGCCAACTTCATGTCCTCCATGACCAATGTTTTGTCCATGAATGTCTTTTTGGCGCCGAAATTCGACATTGCTGCTGCGCATATCTAGTGCGCAAAGACCTGATGAAATCAGACCTTATAAATAGAATCAGAAATCAGACCTCATAAATGCAGCCGAAATCAGACCTTATAAATACAGCCGAAAATCAGACTTTATAAATGCAGCCGAAATCAGACCTTATAAACAGCCGAAAATCAGACCTTATAAATACAGCCGAAAGTCAGACTTTATAAATGCAGCCGAAATCAGACCTTATAAATTTGACTGAAATCAGAGCCTATAAATGCAGCCGAAATCAGACCTTATAAATTTGACCGAAATCAGACCTTATAAATGCAGCCGAAATCAGACCTTATAAATACAGCCGAAAATCAGACCTTATAAATTCCACCGAATCAAACCTTATAAATGCAGCCGAAATCACACCTTATAAATACAATCGAAATCAGACTTTATAAATGCAGCCGACATCAGACCTTATAAACAGCCGAAATCCGACCATCTAATAAAGCCAAAATCAGTCTTTATAAAAATGATACAGAAAACACGACTTATAAAAGTGATTCTTTTGAGAAAACAGACTTTATAATAACTCTGAATCCAAAGACAACACATATTTCAAAAATCACACTTTTGTCCGCTATGGCGGGGGATACAAATTTGAACTTTCAAGATTGATATTTCAGCTGTCAAAGCACCAATGTCAGCAAATGAGTGGATTTTTGCAAGTCTCGCTTTCTTTTATCAGTCGACTGAGATAAAAACGCGGAAAGCAATTGGCGCTGCGGGGGAATAGAGAAGGAGTTGCGAAGGAGAAGGAAAGAGAAAACTTTCCTGTCTCCTTCTCCTTTGCAACTCCTTCTCTATTCCCCTGTAGCACAATTTAATTTCCGCGTTTTTGTCTCAGTCGACTGATAAAAGAAAGTGAGACTTGGGCAAGTCCAACAAATGAGATACCTATGTTAATGTTAATTATCGAGGATTATTTTGAAATTAATTAGTCGTCGGTAAAGCTAAATTCTTTACGCTGGACCCAACCGAATCCTTGTTAGTTTTCCGTGGATACCCGGTACTTGTTCAGTACTTTTAGTCCTTTGTAAATTGGTTTATTTAGTTATAGAAGCGCACAGCCCAGAAAACAAGTCGATCGCTATGAATTTACAAACTCAATGCCGAAACCAAGTCTCATGTCGAAAAGATTCATCGCAAAATTGCCTCTAGCAACCTCAGTACCTTTTGAAAATGTCATAGAACAAATCTTTCATGTTGTCACGTTGAAAGATAAGTTCTTCACCTATTGATGGTTTTTTAAGATGATTTACCTTCCCTAAGTGGTATCCAAGGTTGTACTTTCTTCGTTACGGAGAAATAGGTCTGTTTTCCTTTTTATACAAAGTTAAAATTGGAACATCATTTGGGAAACGCAGCTTGATTAGGAATCTCAGGGCAAGTACATCGATAAAAACATCATGTTGTTGGTTGCTTCATATTCTAATTATTTCAATTTCGTTTTCATTTTGACAAATCCATGTTTTGATAATAAGTAGCGTCCAATGATAATTAAGTTGACAAGTCCATGTTAAAATTAAAATTAATAAGTGAATGACATAAATCGAGTGGCTAAGCCATATTAGTAGAACGTTTCGAACCTTCCTAGGTCCATCCTCAGCAAATTGACTGGGTCGAATTGCGATACACAAAGTTATTAATTACATTGGAATTATACAAAGTTACCTTTATGACTGTCCAATTTCATTGTATCTTGAAAGTGCTTTGAAATCGGAGTTGTATTTGATTTAATCTGAGTTTGATTTGTTAAGTTTGATAAGTGTATCTGAGTTTGATTCTAAGTGTATCTCAGTTAGCAACCAAATTGGAAGGAAGCATAATTTTAGAAATATTTTGAAATAGGTGCAAGCAAGCTATCAACAACGGGCACTTTTACGAACTTAGCTAGCAGCTAAAATGCAGAATAAATTCAAGAAAATGAGTATGATGAGTATCGTGCTTGTGACTGGAGCATAATAGTTTACTCGCTTACTCGTTTCCATGTTATCTTGACTGACTAATCTAACTGGTTTCATTCCTTTTGTAGTAAGACGTTTCGAGGCAGCTTCTGTAAACTGTTCTGAGAACTCGGATTGATTCTTTTTTAATTTCAGAGACATATACCTTAGTTGGCATTGTGAGATGGTATGGAAAAGATGCACTGAAATAATAAATGAAACACGAATATCATCATATGATGTTTCTCTTGATTTAACAGGTATGCTTCTTGTTTTTCAAATCAATTCAGACATTAAACCTTCGTGACGAAAATATCTTCTATCCAAAAGTTTGGCCTGAAATATATTTATCTGAAGTTTGGTTCAGTTGTGGAAATTTTGCCAAATACAATTTGCCGAATAGGGCAGTTAAAAGCGTTGTTTTCTCTATTATTTCAAGTAGAAGGTCTCTTTCTACCCAAAGTTTTGGAAGTGACCACACACACCCCTTCTTACCCTACTTGCCGCCGCTAATTTGGTTGTTTACAGAATACGTCAAGATGAGGTTTGGACGGAAGGCTTCTTGGTCTAGTAACAAAGCTGCATCCTAGGGGATACGAAAAAGCAGATGAAATTAAAACAACAAAATTTCCTCTCAAAGCTTTTTGTTGAATTATTCTTGAAAATCGTTGCAGTACTGCAATATGAAAAGCAACTGTGAATGTATCTGTGCTCAAGATCTGTATTGAATCTCTGAACCCCCTTGCTCCAGATTACATATTTCATAGGGTATCTGAAGCTACTAACCGTTTGTTGAGGAATGCAAAAACAGACCTTAGATTACCATTACTGGGAACCTCAACTGGTCAGAAATCGTTTGCTCACTGAATGGCTAAGAGCTGGAATGACCTAGATAGTGGTTTCAAAGCGTTCTTGTCACTCTGCACTTTTCGAAGCACCTATAAAGCCAAACTGTGACTCATCTCGTTTTTCGTTCTTTTTTGTCAAAGATTCTTGTAAGTAGGATGATTTCATATTTAGTTATTATCAGATCTCTTTTAGCATGGCTTCCTGTAAAACAGTAATAAATTATTAAGTGGACTGCCATGGATAAAAAGTTAGAATAAAAGTTAAAAAAAGATTAAATGAAAGCAGAAAATTCTTCGCTCAAATAACAGGATACAGTTCCGAGTCCCGTATTGGCAAGGACCTACAGGATGAGTCAAAATAATGTTGCAGTTATTGAAAAATCACCAATATTTGATGATGTCGTCAGTCTAAAAGTTTGTTTATTGTGCACGCACTTTAGTTCTTCCATGAGCAGAACGATAAAATTGCTATGTGGAAAGTCATACTTTGAACAGATAGAAAACAGTAGTAAAAATACCTGGCTGGCCTTAAAAACTTTAATGTTGGTCTGGCAGTCGAAAGCTAACTTTGATGTGGAACATTTGTTTCTGGAACATTGAGGTGGAGGAATTCTGTCTTTTAATTTCTGGTTAACCATGTGGTTCATGGTTTACTTACTATTAAAATATGAATTCAACAGAATTTAATAGACAGAATTCTAAGGGCAATGATTCGTAGGTGCTAGACCAGAGTGGAATGTGGAATTATCTTTCTCATACAAACCCCTTGCCAACATTTTCCTTATTTAAGTGCTACAAGAGCACCGAAGCAGAACCTCGTTCCCAAACAGACCCCGTGCTTTCTAGGATTTTACTTATTTCTGGGTCTGAAGGATGAGTGATTTCAACAAACGAAATTTTCCCGATCTAAATTGGCCTTTCTGTAAGATTAACATTTTAGTGTTGAATATCAGCCTCGTAATTTTTATTGCACAACCAACTAAGCGTATGTCAGCTAAGCGTAAATGATGAGGTATATAACATGGAGTATTTCGTGGACCTTTTCATTCGTATAACAGGCCTAGACCTGATCTTCTCATTAGTGTGAATGCAATATTGCTCGCTCGTGGTTTTCCCCCTCTTTCGAATGAAGTTTTACTGAAATTCATTTTGTATGGCGACGAATGGTTAGACATTGACATCAAACCCTCAAATTTATTCATGCTTCAGAAAGTTTTTAAATGTTCCCTTGCTGCAAACTCCCATCTATTAGCACCTACTTTTGTCAGTTTTCTTTGTATTTGTAATTAGTTTACCCAGTTACATTTCTCTTTGCATTTATATTTAATGTTGTGCGTCTTTATGTACTGGCCATAGGGTAGTCCTCGGGGGGGGGGTAACTTAGTACTTTTCATGGTACGGTGACGTGCCATTTTTAAGGGGCATTTTTTTTCAAACCGTTACGGAACTATGGGTATCTTTTCACAATTTTTAGTCATTTAATGGAATTGTGGGTGTCCTTTTCAGGGGATTTTTCATAATTTCCGGAATTTTGGCCCAGATTTTCATTCGATTTACGGCATTATGACCCTAAAATCCACCAGATATTACGGATTATGGGTACCAATTTTTCGGGCAAAATGGCACGTCCCCGTCAGACGATAGGTTGAGATACCCCTCCCCCCTCCGAGGGGTAGTCATTGTCTGTCGCTCCTCTTGGTGTCGTCCCTATTGTGTAGTACAGTAATTGGGGAAGTATAGTAGAGTGTAAGATATGTTATATGCATTATAATCATCTTATGTGAATAGAAAAAAACCAAATGCAGCCAGGTTAATAAGAGGTGCTCGTAAATTTGATCATGTGACACCCTTGCTCATTGACTTACACTGGTTACCAATGACGTATAGACCAATGTTTAAGATCCTCCTGACTGTGTTTAAGATTCTTCAGGGTAGGGCCCATGAATATTTGACAGAATTGATTACTATTTACAATCCTGGTAGATCCTTGCGATCTAATGGTAACCTTATTTTGAATGTGCCCCGCTCTAATACGAAAAGTTGGGGCGACAGAGCTTTTAGTATTGCTGGTCCCAGATTATGGAACTCGCTCCCAATTGAACTACGCACGACGACTAACATTGAAGAGTTCAAGTCAAGATTAAAGACTCATTTGTTTAACATGGCATTCGAGGGATACTTATAATTTTAATTTTATATAAGCTTTTATATCTGATTTGTAACTATTTGGGAACTATTTCTACATTATCTATATTTGTTAAGGCGCCTTTGAATATATTTTATTGTAGATAAATGGCGCTATAAAAATGTTCTAATAATAATAATAATAATAATAATAATAATAATAATAATAATAATAATAATAATAATAATAATAATAATAATAATAATAATAATAATAATAATAATAATAATAATAATAATAATAATAATAATAATAATAATAATAATAATAATAATAATAATAATAATAATAATAATAATAATAATAATAATAATAATAATAATAATAATAATAATAATAATAATAATAATAATAATAATAATAATAATAATAATAATAAATGTATTAAGTTGTTTGAATCACATAGTATTAATTAATGAAGGCCTTCCTTCTTTTTTTGTTGTAGGATTGGTGGTCAATACGTCATGCAACAAACTGTTGCTGAACAAACAGATAGAATGCAATCTTAAGGTAGCTAAATTTCACTATGTCAACCAATGCGGTAATCAACAGGGGAAAGAAATTGCAAGCTTCTGAGAAGATTTTGAAGCGTCACCTACTGTCGCACTTTTACCTCTGTTGACAGATGATTTATGCTCGGTGCTCAAAAATACTGGTGCCAAAAGCTTTGAAATTTGGAAAAATAATCCTCACCCTCCCCTCAAGGGATAAAGCTATTTTTCCTTTGAGAGGAGCTGAGGCAACGTGCAAGCTACAAAATTTTCGTTTTTTTATAAAAGCCGATAAAGGTAGCTTTTACTAAGTTGGACTTCTTTAACCATGGAATTTGAAACTATTGGTTGCATCACAGTAGATCCCCGCATATAAGAACCTTCTGTTTTGAGAGCCAGGATTGAATAAGTTCTTGTTTTAAAAGACTAATTTCAAGGTAAGAAGGTTCTTATTCGAAGGGTGGTTTGTGTAGACCTTTCATAGTCTATACCAAAGATAATTAACTCTGTTATTTGTTTTGGCAAAGTTATTATGGAACTTATAACTAATTCTAAGCTTACAAAATACGAGGAAGGAGATTCAAACTTTGCCAGCCAACTGAGAAAAAATGAACTTAATAATGATAATCCAAATCCAATGTCAACTTCTCCATCCCCGCAGTCAGTCATAAATAAACTCGCTAGAAAACAGCCCAATGTTTGACACATTTTTAAGACTGCTGAATGCTGGATAAGAGTGGTTCTGCGACATTCAATGTCAATCCGGTTGTTGTTGGGCTATCTGACATGCCCTATTTTGCTTTGGAGGAATGAAAAAGTCCCCTAAGTAACTCTTTGCTGGTAATAGATAGAGAAACCAGAATTGGTATGCCAGTAGCTGCAGGCTTGTACTTTCTTAAATTATAAAAATTAACGTAAAGATGGCCATCATTATCACAAACGTGAGCATTTTCCTTTGAGTTGGCACTCAAAGTTGAAAGATCGAGGCAAAATCGGCAAAAACCAAAGAAAATTTGATAAAATCAAATCCACATATCAAGGAGCACAGTACCGATCCAAACGTGCTAATTACGGTAGACCTTGTCAAAGAACTCGTATCTGCCAAAAAATTCAAAGCATTGGAATTCTTGCTGCATCTTGCGCATGAATTAAGATTTGAGAACCTTCGTTTTTTGCGAGGTCAGTCCTGGAAAATTGACTCCTTTCCTCTAATTTGCCAGAATATTTGAATAGAACTTTTTGAGTAGTTATAAAATAGGTAGCTGCAGAAAAGCAAAATGTTCCATTGCCATTATCTTACTCTTGCAGAGTCGTAGAAAAACATTCTATTTGGGGGAGTGGGCAAAACCAAAGTGGTTTAATCAACAAATCTATAGATACAGGTGTCAAAAGGTATCCCATGTCCATTTCTGCAGACAGAAAGAAACTTCTAACTTTAAATTTTATCCACCAAACTGGTCGACTTGATTAGAATATATCAAACTCCATCCTAAGCTTTTCAACCACCATAGCCTCTTTAGCAAATTTTTGTTGTTGTAGTCACTTATATTGTTTGATTTATTCTTTCTTTCGTTTCGTTTTAACGTCAGTAGTTTTTACCTTAATGTTTTGGCTGCAGGGTAGACTAAATGCTTTTGCTCCTTGCGGTATCGTTCTAGTAGTATAGTAGAGTAATTTTGTAAGTAGAATAGTTAGTAAAGTAATTTTGTTAGTAGAGTATTAAGTAAAATATCATTGTAAATTTTTATTGGAATAAAAAAAAAAAAGAAAGAAACTCGCCAAAATCTGCAAACTGAGTAGAAAACAAATTTTAAATGGGCCACTTGCAATCATTTGCTAATAGGTATTTTGATGTCTGTGTGTAGGTCAAAGCAGATTAATTCATTTTCATTGCAGTTTTTGTCTGATGAACATGCACCGAGCGCAACTATAAACTTCAATCTGGATACTTTCCATGCAAGTGTTATTCAAGAAGAGCTGAATTTTTGGATTTTGGAAGCCCAAAAATTTCTTCCTGCGACAGGTGACAAATCTGGCGAGCTGGCTGCCCCAAGGTTAGTTTACTGAAAGGGGTGTTCTGAGAGTGGGTAAGTGGAAAGGGATAAACATTTGAAATCTTGTAGCTATCAAGCCATTTTTCTGATTCCTATTACATGGTAATACCTGTGTAGCTAATATTCGAATTTCAAAAAAGTCTTTTTGAAATCGGGCGTATCGTTGTCATGTTACCAGCAATTCTGTAAAGAATCCTTAATCTCAAAATCCTTCAGAACGGGCTGAGAGTTCTTCAAATAGTTTCATAGCCTTGTGATAATAGGAAATAGTCAAGAAATGTCCGAATGAGACCTAAAGATTATGCAGTTATACAGCAGTTCCTTTATTCAACCAGTAAACGTTTGACTGCCATAATAGACCGAAGGAGTTTGACCGTAACAGCTGTGAGACGAAATTGCTAGCAAAGTTGATCAGAGATTTTATATGCCTCTCTTTATGAATTCTCAGACAACTATTTTTAATCACTGTTAAAATAGTCAATTTGTTCAAACAGTCCTTAACCAATAGCAATACTTTTTAGAAAGGATGCTGTTTTTAGACAGAATTGACCCACCCCTTTTCAGATATAAGCCGCAATCAGCTGTAAATGGTTAGTGCTTAAATTTATCAAACTTTTTCGTTGACGAAAATGACGACGAAGACCATGACGACGACGACGACGACGACGACGACGACGACGACGACGACGACGACGACGACGACGACGACGACGACGACGACGACGACGACGACGACGACGACGACGACGACGACGACGACGGCGACGACGATGATGATGATGATGATGATGATGATGATGATGATGATGATGATGGTGGTGGTGATGATGATGATGATGATGATGATGATGATGATGATGATGATGATGATGATGAAGGATATTGGCTTAATTTTTTTGCAGGGAATTACAAACTCAAAGCAAGTTACTGAAATCATTGAAAGATGTCAACTGTTCCTTGCATGTGATAGTGCAGAATTGTTCAAGTGATATCATGGCTACTTCACTGAAAACACAGCAGTCATATCCAATCATAAACTCATATCTTGGAAAACTAGAGATCAATGTTGACTCTGCTAGGCAAGGTAGGTCCAATGTAGATATTATTTGGAATGCAGAGAATAGGACACTGTACGCCATAAAACACTCTCCGCATTTGACAGGCCACTATAAATCGTACTCTGGACCGGTTTTGAAGATTTGTTTCTTAATCTTTAGCCAGAATCCAGAATAACATTGTAGGAGTTTTGTAACGATTTTAGACTTCTGTTTCTTGAGCTGTAGGAGGGTTTTTGAAACCAAATCACAACAAAAAGTTTTTGTTTTGCTCATTCACGATAATTTGATTGATTTTTCTTTTATCAGCCTTTTCACAGTGAAAGTTTTGAGAAGCTCGTTCATAACTCAAGAAACACAAGACTGGATAATTTATGAAACATTCCAGAATCTTTTCTGGATTTCAGCAAGGATTGAGTAACAGATCTTCAGAACTGGTGCAGTGTACGATATATTGTAAGTTGTTAAAATGTGGACAGTCGTTTTGGGACACATATTTCATTTTCATATTCAATTCTTTTAAGGAGGATCGCCCTTCAACATAAGCTGGTATTCAAGGGGCTCTCCGATAAAACCATTAATTACAGTTTACTATGAAAAAAGTAATTTAAAACTCTACTAATGAAGGAAAACTATAAAGCCCTATTTACAGTGTATAGAACTTATGTACATTAATTTCGCAATTTACAATTAAAAGAAAACATCCCTGTCTCTAATTAAGTTTCTTAAAGCTATACAGAGAGGATGCTTGCTATGACTCAGCTGAGAGGCAGTTCCATAGCTTTTACTTCTGGAGGAGAAACATCTCTGGCCGTTATTTGACCTTTTCTTGGGTAACCTAAGGTTGGTTGCTGTATTACTAAGACTGTACGATCAGCATTGCGAAGAATGACTGATTTATCGATCGATTTCGGAAAATACAGGTTTACTATATGGTACAGCTTTCTCGAATGAAGTTCACTGTGGCAACGAATGACAATTTTTCAAAAATTACAACCTATTTTTCGATAATTGCAGATATCAAATTTTCACCATTTCTCCGTGAGCATCAAAATGCATAGCTTATTTCCTAGAAATCGATGCTTTCTTTTAGACCTTAACTATAAACAGTGACTTTTAAAATGAGTTTTCAAATATATATGTGTTAACCATATAAGATAGTGTAGGAGCACATTTCTGCAACTTAATATGGTTGGGTGTCACCAATATGAGAAAATACGTCTCCCTGCCCAAATTCAGTTCTTGAGTTGGGTTTTGATTGTAAAAATCTGGATGCAATTTTCGGAAAATCTATTTTGATACAAATCAGCCTTCTACTGATTGTTTCAGTTCAGTTTATTGTTTTGATGACTTGTTAGTTTTGCTAGCGAATGAACTTTCTGACGTACTTTTTTTCTCCTTTATCCGAGTTTCCGTTTCTCCCCTCTTCATTCGACAGAATGTAAGAGACCGCTCATAAACTGGTTGTTGCTTCTTTGTTGTTGGTTTTTTTGTTTCATGTTCTCACTACTTTTATTCCAGATGGAACCTACTGTTCAGCCATTAGGTGAGTTTTCAAATGCTTAGATACCTTCATGAACATGTGAAATGATATTTCAAAATAATCTGTCAAATTCGCTTGCCTTGTCACTTTTGTTTTCATAAATGCTTTGAAATATCTGCTTAATCTCTCCATTCCATTTTGAGGATGTCTTGAAGGAATAGGTGGTAGTAGCAAATTTTATAGCATTTGGTAGGGGATTCCGTAGAGGGTATTTGTTATAAACCTGATTGGTTCATGCGATAGAATTTTCTCTATTGTTTGTTACAAAGCACAAGATCGAGGGTGAATTTTCATTGCAATAAAAATACATCAAGCAGCAACAATAGTCACGATATAATGAAATTCCATTCCGAACTTGTTTGTTGTATTAGCCAATCGCTAACGTGACGAATGTCTATTAAGATACTCCATGAAAAGATAAACTTCCGTTTTCATCAGTAGCTGTTTTCGTTTGAGTCATTATGAGTGGATTCTTTCATCTCAAATTATTATAATTGTCCTTTTGTTGAAACATATCCCATTGTTATTTGTGGTTCAATTCATATAAGTATTAGCAAACATCGATATCAGTGGAAAATGAATTCTGTAAAGCCGCAGAAACACTACATGACGGAATTTAGCGAGACCTGTTATGGACTGTCTCTTATTGTCTGGCATGTATTATGGGCTGTCTCTTACCCCTCTGGACTAATTGACCGTAGCCTGTGAACAGGCCTTTTGGAAAAAAATTAGGCCTTTTTTATTTTCATTTTTTTGCCTGATCTCAGGCTAAATTGACCTGCATTTGTTTTACCCCGAAATTTTGACGAGCAATCCACCGTTTGATGACGTAATGCTCTTTCAAGGGTTAGAGTGCGAAGAATTATCGCGTTTATGCACATTTGTGACAGGCTTGTCACTATTAGATCCATTATAGGGAATTTCCCTTGCAAAACCCAGCCCTAAGAGGGGAACATACCTTTGGCTCCATGTAGTGAACTGTTGCACTTGTGACATTGTTTAAATTCATTGCACTCATGACCTGGCCTGACCTCTAATGTTGGACAGAGTCTCGTACAGTATCCATTAGTTTTTTCTCGTTTGTAGTCCAGTTGTATATGATTTAACGTTTCGTTTCTCTGTTTACTGGCCATGGGGTGGTCATTGTCTTTCGCTACCCTATGTAGCATCCCTCTCGTATTGTATTGTAATAAATGAAGTATAGTAGAATGTAAGATGAATTGGGCTACCTTCTATGAATATAAAAGATGACTTTCAACTGAAATGGTTCCTTACTCGCCTTTCTAACGTTTTATATGTTTTTTCCAACAGATCGACTGTTGTTTTGAGTGATCTCTATGCTTTCGTAAACAAGCCAGAGTCATGCAGCTCATCATGTTGCACTTGCGTTGATGGAGCAGACAGACCAGCAGTTTTGCCAGCCTCAGAACATCATGTTTGGGGAAGAATTGCCGAAATTGGAAAGATTTCTATAGAAGTGAGTTTTGAGATTCTGATCATGGTATTTTTTATGGTCTATTCTCGCCAGTAACCATAAACCATAAACCATAAACCATAAACCATAAAGCATAAAGCGTAAGCCATCAGGCGCTTTGAATTAAGGGAATGCCAAGTTTATGTGCTAAAATCTACCGAAGGGAACATACAGACAAAGAGTTGGACTGCACGGGACGATGTGGATGACGTTCTCTGACATGGGGCATGGGTGGGTGGAACCGAAAAGGATATAGAAGTAGGAACTACGAGAGGATGGGATGCCCTAAGCGAGATGGCAAAAAATCTGGAAATCAAAGATACCAAGGAAGCCGAAAGTAAGATGCTAAAGCATTAGAATAACGCTTGATTGAGCACACACATGGATGGTAATGGGAGCATTGAGGCTTATAGTAAGAAATGCATATTTCCCAATACTTTTTGCATGGAAATTTAGGGGAAACGGACAGTTATCTCTCAGAAATTGGAAGGAAACGGAAATTTCCAGACGAAAACATGGCTGATCGAGAGATTTTTATGCTCATGAACTTGTGTTCGTCTTAATGCGCATGCTTCGCAGAATTGATCTCAAGCATTTTTCAGTTCCATAGAGTTAAGCCTTTGACTCAGTTTAGATGTAACGCGGAAATGCATGTTATCACGGAAATTTCGTTGAGACATAGTCAGAAAAATACCGACGACTCTTGATGTTAATTACTTTGCTGCGTAATTGGACGCCTAGGCGTTTTTTGTGATAGAATAAATTTTGTTAGCCTCCGTCCAGCGAAGTAATCAAGGATCAATTTGTAAGCAAAACATTTCTACCTTTGACTGGCAAATTTACACAGAAAGGTCTCTTTCTCAACCAAGACTACCACTTTATAGCCACAACCTGCTTTTAGATGTCAGATGAAGCTTTTGTGACTAAAAGTGCCAGTTTAGGGATAAGTGCTTTTGCACATTTTTACCGGGTTTTGAGAGAAACATTGTTGAGGATAAGAGCAGCAATTTGTCATGGAAGAAAGCAGTGTTTGGGACAATGGTGACGCAAAAAGGTGAAGCGGACTACCAGTTTTCGGATGAGGGTAGTCCGATCGTTCATAGTGTGAAATGTCCACCCATGGAATTCATGCTATTTTGTTTTTCGAGTTCACCACAACTGTAAAACTTCTTAGTTTCACTGTTTACCACCATTTTGTTACTGTGTTGCATTAAAAGCATGGATTCCGTAGTGTAGCGGTTATCACGTGCGCCTAACACGCGCAAGGTCCCCGGTTCGAGCCCGGGCGGAATCAATTTTTCACTTGTTTACGATCTGATGCTTTTGTTTCATAGCCATGAAGTTTGAGGGTGACTTTTATGTATTTTCGAAGAATTTCCTCAATTATCTTGATTGAAAATAGTGAAAATTAATAGAAATTTTTCATATTAGTATGGTACGTGCTTTGTGATGCATAGATGGTTCTGCAGTAAAATGCATATAGTCTGCAGGGGTACGATGGAACGACTCAGGAAAAAATGGAATCAGAGAAATTTGGCTTAACAGCATTTTTTCTGAGCAACTTGGCTTAAAACCATATGGCTCGAATCTATCTTTGCAAATATTTAGGGAGCTGTCATAAAGAATGGAACAGAGGAGGGCGGAAGGGATTCAAACTTCGCCGTGAAATTATCTAATTATCTAGCCCCGTGCAAGAAACAGAATCCGTTTACATATATAGCCCCTAAACATCTTCACCAATGATTTGATGACCTCATGGCTTCGACATGAACTCTGTGGCTCAGAAGGTTCTTCAAGAAAAATATTCTGCTCTTCACAACTCAGTTTTCTTCCTTAGCATCATGCTGTCAATATCGCATTTGTGGAATCCGGTATACGTTTTAATAAGGCAGAGAGGACCTGCAGATACCAAAGCTGAGATGGAGAGCAACATCAATGATCAAGAGAACAGCAAAAATGATGCTGACTTTGTTAAAACACGTGTAAATGTTGAAAACAATCCTGAAAAAAATAACTTCATGGCCCATTTTTATCACTTGAAGTAGTTTGTTAGCCCCACGTTTTCCAGCGAATAGTTTTGGTAACCCTGTTAAATCCCTTCCGCCCTCCTCTGTTCCATACTTTCTGACAGCTCCCCTTAAAATGAAATGTGTAAAATGTTATTGCCCCATCATTTCAACTGAATTGAACCAGAAGACTTTCGTGACTGTAATTTACCATAATTACAGAGAGAGCATTTTTGATGTTATGATTGTTTTCAGAATTATGACATTTAAAGTTTTATTTAAAGATGTATGCCGGGCTGGAAAACATGCGTGATGTGGCCTATGCGTAGTAGCGAGTGAAAAATTTGAAGTTTGCGGGCTGCGAGTAGACTTTAAAAAGCTCTACCCTGGGCACCAAAGCCTATTGAAAATTAGAAAAAAAGAAGAAAAGAAAAAGAGAGAAGAAAAGAAGTTTATTAAGCTTTTAACTTTTCTAATGTTTGAGATGCCTCCTCTCATGGAAAACTTGATACTTCCTTTTCTTCTCTCTTTTTCTTTTTTTCTTTTTATTTTTGTTAATTTTCAATAGGCTCTGGTACACAGGGTAAAAAAGCTCAATCTCGTCCCCAGAGTGAGTTCGTTGCTCTACATCTACGCTGGGATGCAAGAGGCCGTTCGGCAATCTGATTGGTTTGTCGCCATTTTGCGCTGGGAAAACGGCCTTTGTATGTCAAAATTCGACGTAAAACCACATTCTTCACTCATTTCGACCACAATTTTCTACTTATCTCTTAAGGTCAGAGAATGACGAGCCATTTTATTTTCGAAGCTGTGGTGAGAGTTTCTCGAATTTGCAACTTAGACCCAGTTTCAGTTTCAGTTTCAGTTTCATATATACTTTAAATTCCACTACATACAATTTATGAAGTACTAAACAGACAGATAACTAAACTATACAAATATGAAATACAGAAAATTGACACATCAGTAAAATAATAATGAAAGTAATACAATATACATTGAACAAAACAAAAAGTAAAGATAAATTGTATGGAGGGAATAACTTAAAGGAGGAGCTCTCTCAGTAGTCAGACTAATCGAGGAGAGAGCACCCCCTGTTTTTAATTAGTATTTCACATAAATTTGATGACTTATGAGGAAATTATATGACTGGGCGGATGGTGACCTTTTTGTGCCTAAGATCAATTTTGATGATTATTTTCAAAGAGGAAGACTTTGAGTTTACGACAAAAACTGATAGTAGAGGGTGATTGTTTTATATCCATGGGAATGTCATTCCAGCACTTAGCTCCAAAGTAATGAACTGATCGGAGACCATATTGAGAAGTATTTTTCTGAGTTAGAAAAATATCATTTTTAGTGGCTTGCCGTGTATTATGTTGATGAACGGATTGAACTAAATCAAAAAAAGAATAAAAACAAGAAGGAGAAATCTTATTTACACAATCATATACAAAAGAAAGCAGTTTCAATTGAAATAGATCATACAGCTTTAGAATCTTTAAATCAGAGAAAAGAGGTGTAGCGGGAGAAGTAAAGTGTTCAAATGAAGTGGCCCTTATGACCCTTTTCTGCAACAAAAATACTGGATTGATATGAGTCTCATAGGTAAGACCCCAAACTAAAATTCCATATTGTAGAAATGGCGAAAATAAAGAGTTGTAAAGACAGACTAAAATATTGATGGGCAAGAAGTGTCTTACTTTGAAAAACATACCACATGTTCTAGCCAGTTTTTTGGATAGTTCAGTCAGGTGATACTTCCAAGAAAGATTTTCATCCAGAAGAACACCAAGAAATTTTACATAACAAGTTCTCTTAATTGGAAACTTTCCAATTTTGATGCTAACATTTTTAGGTAAAGAACGTTGAGGTGACTTAAAAATTATGAAATTAGTTTCATCAATGTTGAGCGACAATTTGTTAGCCTCAAGCCACATTTTCACTTTTTTCAATTCCCTGTTAACCACACTTTGAAGCTGATCAAGACTGTCAGATTCACAATAGATGTTAGTATCATCTGCAAATAAGTAAAAGGCTAGTTTTGAGGAAGAGAGAGGTAAGTCATTAATATAAATTAAGAAAAGAAGGGGACCAAGAACAGAACCTTGTGGAACCCCACAGGTAACACTAAGGTAACAAGAGTAAAATCCATTTACTGAAACACATTGTTTCCTATCAGAGAGGTAGGATTCAAACCAATTTAAAGTAGTTCCTCTAATTCCATAATGCTCAAGCTTCATCAAAAGAATATGATGATTTACTATATCAAACGCCTTCTGCAAATCAATGAATATTCCACAACCAAATTTTCTATTGTCTAGTGAATTTTTGATGGCTTCCGTTAAACTAACCAGGGCATGGTTAATGGAATGGCTGGCACGAAAACCAAATTGTAATGAATACAAGATTTCATGTTTTTCTAAGAATCTATAGAGACGTTCATACATGACTTTCTCTGTGATTTTGCTGAAAACAGAGAGAAGGGAAATAGGTCGATAATTTGATGTAATTAGTGGACAACCTTTCTTGAAAAGTGGGATTACTTTGGCAAACTTCATCTTGTCTGGGAATATCCCAGATTGAAATGATTCATTTATGATTTGAGAAAGTGGAGAAGATATCAATGAAGAAAGAGACTTTAAAATTTTCATGGGAATGCTATTAGGGCCAAGAGACTTTCCAGATTTTAGGGCTGAGATTATATCAGATATTTTAAGAGGAATTGAAGGTGCAGTAAAAAACGAATTTCCAACTCTATCACCCATAAAATCCACAGGTGACTTCTGCGATCTTGGTATGTTTTTAGTGATGTCATGAGAAACATTAACAAAGAATTTATTAAAAATACTTGCAATAACCGCTGGGTCTGATGTAATGTTGCCATTTGAGTCCTTAAGCCTGTTAATCACATTCATGTTGCTTGATTTTTTAATACTTACAACTGATTTAATACCTGACCATAATTGCTTCATATTGTTGCTGTTCTGTTGAAAGTAGTTATAGAAATAGCTGGCTTTGCTTTCATTCAAGGAAACTGAAACTCGATTTCTAAACTGTTTATAAAGATCAATAAGAGACTGATTGTTGCTCTTTTTGAGCTTTCTAAGTATCCGATCTCTGATGCGCATCATGTTTTGGATTTTGCTATTGATCCAAGGCTTGTTCCTGAACTTAAAGGTCAGATAAAGGCAAAAGACATTTTCATTGATTTCGATCATTTACGACCTGGAGATTTCAAAATTTCAAACGAAATTTAAATATGAGTTCAGGAACTTATCGAAATCGCCTGTCGAATTCTGTTTTTTAGTCAAATTTTCCAAAAAAACCGCGCAAGCAAAAGAGCCTGGAACTAGCAGAGGCGTGACGTGGAATGAGTCGAAGGAGTCATTGCAAAGCTGCGAGGGAATGGAGGAGTCTGTTTGCACTCACTGATTGTCAAGTCACGGAAGTAGAAACGACTACTTACTTTGACTATCTCAAGCCCAAACGCTGAGAAAGTAGGTAGTTTATCGTCGTGGCTAATCAGCTTATGCAGAGAAGAATGTATGTGCACAATATTCCAAACTTTGGCGTGGACCGACTTGTCGCAGCAGTGAGCTGTGGACTGACTTGGAGAGGGAACCCTTCAGACTTCCAACAACGAAAACATTGCGGGTCTGCACACGATATTTCAATCCTAACGACTTTAAACATTCATTGGCTGCTGCAAGTGCATTAGCTGGCTTCTAGAGCACCTTTCTGAGAACTCTTCGACGTGCTGAACGTGAAATTATAGCTGAAATCGAATGATACACTCACCCACTCTTCGAACATGACGACACCGGATTTTGCCATATCAAGAGTAGGCCATGTGAGCACACTCATGCTCACAGATAGAAAAGTGCAAGTTCTTTCTCCACATTTATGTTTCCTTTTACTCGATAACGCTCTGGTTCTTTGCGAATTTTTTAGGTGGCCAAAGTATTGCCTCACACAAAATATTTTGTATTTACAGATCCTTCGTAAAGCCATCCAAATGCAAATGTGCCTTCGATAGGCGCTTCTCGCTCTAATACAGAAAGTGAATCCTGATGGAAAAACAATCAAACGCTGGGGAGATCAAGGCGTGTTTTTCTGTAGTCTTTGCAAATAACACAATAGTAGAATGTTTGATCAAGACCATGACTTGATCAAGACAATCAATATTTTTAACTGCTGATTTGCATCAAAATAATTCAAATGATGTTTTTATGTCTCCATTACAGAGGCGGTCCCACTTGAGGAGAGCAGAACACAGGAAGCTTGGCCTGACTGTGTTGAATTCACTCCTCTGCATCGAGGGAAAACTATGAGGGTGTGCCGCTCAAATACTCGATCTTTGGAAATGTTTACTGTTCGATGAGTATCTGCAATGCGGCGTGTGTTCTTCACGGTTAATTCTTCAAGTGCTTTGGGCCTCTCAAGTGATGAATTTCTCATGACTCATTCCACGTCATGACTTAGCTAGTTCCAGGCCTCTATCATCACGCGGTTTTTTGAAGGAGTGCCCTTTTTCAAAACCCCCAAACCTGTCCTTTTGCATCGCAAAGATAAAAAATATTATTGCAATCGGATTCCCCATAGTTTAAAATTATAAATATAAAAAAAATCGCATTTGCCTTTATCTGACCTTTAATATCCCTTTTAGTAAGTTTTTTTAATGGAGCGTGTGATTTCACTACTTCATCAATTATAGACAGGAGTCTGTTAAACTTAGCATTTACATCTAAAGCACTGTCATTCAAAAAAGTAAGGTCAATGTTAGCAAAGTCATTGTGGAGATTTGATTCATTGAGGTTTGAAAAATCATGTTGAAAATATGACAAATTCTTATAGGTCATTTCTGCACGCTTGACAATTAGAAACTGAGGGAAATGATCTGTTATTTGAGTCAAGATGTTACCACTTATAGTCTCATTATCTATGATATTAGAAAAGATATTATCAATAAGAGTAGCAGAATGAGCAGATACTCTGGAAGGATGAATGATGCATGGCAAGAATTGCTTGGAAAAGAGGAAATTAACATAATTAGTAATAGGTGTACAAGAGTTATAATTCAGAAGGTTGATATTGAAATCTCCAAGGATAAATACTTGCTTATTAGAAACAGCTGGATTAGACAGAACTTCTTGCAGATATTCATTAAATGTATCAAAGGATGTGTTTGGATGGCGATAAGCACAGCAAAAAAGATAATTTTTGCCATTACTGTTTTCAATTTCAACCCAAACCGACTCAAAATCAGTGCTATCCTTGCTTAAATCTGGTCTAGGAATCAGAGTAAGACCTGATTTCATGTAAAGCGCAACACCACCATTTTGATTATGTGACTGACATGGAAAGTAGCTGTAACCAGGAATTTCAACATTAGTCTTAATAGGATTCTCAAAAGAGTTCCAAGTTTCAGACACACCAATAACATCAAAATTTATTTTCAAAGTTGCAAGAGTTGAAACAAGCTCATCTACATGAAGAGAGAGACTTCTAATATTTAAATGAAGTTAGGAAAAATCATTATCTGAAGTATCAAGGGTAGATAAGTCCTGAAGAGTATGATAACTAGAATTAACATTAGAAGGTAAATGTTCATCAATATCATAATCATTTAAATTAGGCAAGTTTATAAGACCAGATGTTATTTCAAAGGATGGTGCTGAATCAACAAAAGAGGAAAGTCGAAATTGTTGAGGTTAGCTAATTGTTCATTTTCAACTGAACCAAAAGGAAACATGATTTTGGTGCATTTTGGGCAAAACCAAGGGACATTTTCAGGTTCTTTTTGAAATTCTTCATATTCCTTGACAGATATACCACTGCATCGTATATGGACCCAAAAATTGCAATGGTCACAGAAAACTGATCTATGATGCTCAGGAATTCTTTTGTGGCAAATGCCACATGGAGAGGCATCAGTTCTTGTCACTGACATTTCTTAAGATAGACACTGAAATGAAAAAAAAAGAGAAAAGAAAAAAGAAAGGACTGTCAAAGGAACCAAATAAGAAAAAATACTCAAACGTTCACTGCCAACACAAACTGTCATACCATAGTTCAGAGTTACGAATCTCTAAATGTAACCTCAGCATCTGAACTAGCTGATCCTTG
Source organism: Aurelia sp. 4 Dawson et al 2005 (assembly GCA_964019985.1). Classification (NCBI taxonomy): domain Eukaryota; kingdom Metazoa; phylum Cnidaria; class Scyphozoa; order Semaeostomeae; family Ulmaridae; genus Aurelia; species Aurelia sp. 4 Dawson et al 2005. Next base: position 13,952,932 of record OZ026500.1, on the reverse strand, counting down.
TCTTGGTACAGAACGAATATCTGGTGGTTTGTCTTTTACAATCAGGCGATGCATAATGAAATATGCTATCTTCCCATTGGCTCTTGCTTGGAGGAGGTCAGGCACTTGTGCTGCTCGTTTTTCCAGGGTTTTTTTGGGAAAAGTCAGCAACAAATTTCAAATTTGCAGGTCTGACAGATCTTGCTTTCTTTAGTATGGTTTCTTTAACTTTCCAGGTGGAAAATTTTGCCACGATATTTCGTGGTTGTTCAACACCTGAATGATTATTACGATTTCCTGCATTCTTTCCTGTAATTTTGTGATTTATTCTGTGGCTTCTTTCAATTTCCACATCCTCCTGTATATCAAGGTTGTCTTTGATGAGTTGCTTAACAAGTTTCTCGGTATCATCCCAACTCTTTTCAGTTTCTTTATTTTCTGGGACACCGATTATCTTAATATTATTTCTTCTGTTCTGATTTTCCATATATTCAAGCTCTGAATCGATCCCGTCTAAACTGACATTAAAATCATTTAGATTACGTGCATGACCTCGTACTTTGTTGTCAATACTGTCCAGGCGGCTAAGCGAGGTGTCAAGTTGTCATTGAGAAAAGCTCAGGCTGGTTTGTAATTCAACTATGTCCTTTCTCACAGTTTTTATCTCTTCCTTCAGCTCATCAAACAGTACGCGGAATGAGGCCTTGAAGGCATTAGCTTAAACTTCAAGTAAACTTTGAACAATGTTCATGGTTACGAACTCGTCACCGCCCATTCTGAACAACCAATTTAGGCCACGTGGCCCTAGTAAACGGCAAGTCAAAAAGTCTCGTTTGATGCCATAAACTTGTACATTTACAACCAATTTGAACTGAAATTGAACTTAACAGTATTATAAAAACAACAACGGAGTGAATTATCGTCACTCAAGAATGTAGGAACACAAAAAGTGCTTGACAATGTCACTCAGCGAAAACAGTGGCCTCGTCGTCGCCATCTTGCAGCTAACTCCTAACCCACTTTCGCTCCGAACAAACCGAGCTTATTTTCACATTAAACACGTTGGCCAACCCCAGATTATCGTTTAAATACCTACAAAAAGGCTCAAATAAGGTACTTGACCCTGAAATTAGATTTTCCACCTCAGTCAGTGTTTTCAAGAAAAAGATCTTGTCTCTTATTCGTCCAACTTGTAAGCCCGTTTATAGCATTTTTGACCCTAAGGGTTTGTCCATCTTAACACAGTTACGTGTCGGACTCAGCAAATTAAATTCTCACAAGTTCAGACATAACTTTAGGGATACCTTGAACCCTATGTGCCCAATTAATGATGGCATTGAGGATACGGAACACTTTTTGCTGCTCTGCCATGCCTATGCTTTGATCAGGTGTGATCTTCTCGACAGCGTAAATGCGATTCTGCAAACAAATGGTTTATCTAACCTTTCTTTACAAGAAATGACAAAAGTTCTCCTGTATGGTCATGAAAGGTTACCGGCTGATGCAAATAAGAAAATCTTATTGGCGACATTAGAATACATCCATGCTTCAGAACGCTTTCAATAGACGAATTGGAAACTAGAAGTCCTAGTTACTATAGTTTCTTCTCTCATGTCACGTGGTATATAGCACCTTGTACTTGTAATTTTTATTTTAAGTATCTGTATTTATTGTAATATTACTTCTATGTATGCATAGCGTTTTGTAAATGTTAGTCTTGTTGCATGTCTCTATGTTAAAGGCCATGGGGTTGTCATTGTCCCGTGCTCCTCTTGGCATCGTCCCTGTAGTGTTGCATAGTTAATCTAGTAGTATAGTAGAACGTAGCCTTGTAATTGTAATATTTCATATGGATAGAAAAAAAAGGTACTCGTATCAACGTAAATGTATCAACAACAGCACTATTCACATTAATATATAAAAGATACGTGTTTACCTAAGAAAACAACTATTTTCTATTTCTTCAAGTACCCCCCTCTGATTATTCCAACCACCCCGATTATTGTTATATTGAACCATTTCCAACCCCCCGATTATTCTCACCCCCCCGTCTATTCGGTACTCGACAGTACTGAATGTTTCTTAAAATTGCCAGATTCTCAGTACTCAGAGTTTCTTACGAGGTTAGTGGTTCCAAAGCAATATTTATGTTCATTATCTGTTCTTGGGGTTGAGAAAATGGAATCAAGCAACATAGGGCAAGCTTTCTTAAACCAACTGAAGTAGACCTTTAGCGGGAACAGATAACAAAGTTAAAGTTCATGAAGCAGACGCCTCGATCACTTAATTTGTGCTCAGGTCACTAGGTTTCCATTAAAGAGTCTCTTGACGTAAGGATCACACCCGATCACAAGGATCGCCAGTATTGTAATGATCACAACGGACTGTTAAAACTAGCTTCCGTTAAGGTGAAAGGATCGCAAGGGTCGCATTTGCAAGGATCGCTATCGCAAGGATCGCCAGTGTTCTAACGATCACAATCACAACGGACTTGTAGAAGTAGCTTCCTTTAAGACGCAAGCATCAAAAGGATAGCAAGTTGTACTTTTCAGCTATCCTTGCATCACTTGCGATCCTTGCAATCGTATAGAAGAAGCCAGGCTTTCCTCCACTGTGTTGAATTTTCAAATGTGCACAATAGTGATAGAAGCTCTAAAACCACTCAGTCGAGCTGCCCGTATAATGATGTATAAGTATCCTTCGATCCAGGATCTTTTATAGTTCTCTTTTGTAGAGGGTCCATTACCTTCATTTCTTCAAATTACGCATATTTTTTGTTCAACAGATTGCATGTGACCAGTTTCAGTGGGATATTTCAAAACCAGTGTTTCTAAATGCTTCAGGACAAATCAGTTATGTTGGATGTGAGGTTTCTCTACCAGTGGCATATGCCTTTAAAGAATTGTTTTGCTTGATACAAGCACTGGTGCTGAAAGAGCAGAGAGATGTGGCAAAAAAGCAGAAACCAAATAAAGGTTAGCACCTTACATCTACACTTTAGATGAAGATTTGAATGTATTTTAATAAAATCAGCTTAGCTACGTCTATGCTGAGTCCATTTTGTGAGAGCCTCAGGTCCATTGCGGTTGGGCTGTTTCTTGAATTTTAGAACATTATCGATGCCAAAAGTTTCTTGTGAATCGTTCGAATTTTCAATATTCCGATTGCGTAGAATGGAGTTACCTTTGCTTTATTGGCCTCCAAAGTAACTATTAAATCCATTACGCGAAACAGCATGATTTGTTCCTTATAAAATATATAGTTCTTCAAAACAGGGTGTGTATACCATGGTATACAAAACATTGACACAATCCAAATGATCCGTCAAGATTGTTAAGAAAATATTTTGGAATATGCACAAATTGTTACTGCTCAGTGTGGGTGAACCAACTAACTGCTAACCACAGACACACGAATTTTTAGATAAGAAACTAGGAACTTGAGCCAATACTGAACGTTTGTTAGAATGATCGGATTTCGAGTTTCATACAGATGCTTGGTGGATTCCAGATAGAAGTAACAAATGCAGAATTACCTCATCATGTTGTTCATAGATCCCATGGTTTCATCTGTCTTTCTTTTGTTGAGTTTGAAAAAGAAATTACACAGTTCTCTAATCTAGTTTTGAAGATGTATTGAACTATATAAGCCATATAGTATTACTGTGTACCCTTTTAAAGAAACTGAGCATGAATCAACGTGGAGAGTTTCTTGTAGTGAGGTGTTCTGGTCAGCAAAACCGATTTAACAGAAGAAGTTTCAACTTAGACCAGGTATACATAAAGCTGATAAGAAGTTGCTGATTTTTGACGCAAGAAAGTCAAAATTATTGGTCCCCTCAAAGCCACTGCAATTAATACTCCTTTAATTTCAGCAGCAAAGAAATTGAGGGAAAGAACGTATCCAGCCTTGTTTCTGTATCTTCATAGTGAATCAGGTAGTCATTGATTAGATCGTGTTGTAACCAAGGAAAAAGCATTTCTAGGATTGCAAGAAATTGTGATATACAACACAGGCGCTGTAGGCCAGAACATCCATCCGTTAGATAGTTTGCTTCGCAGCAGTCATGGTATCCCTTTCTTATCATTTCACTCCCTTTCCCTTCCTCTCCTTTCTTTTCCTGACTGCTGTGGAAAATTGAAGTCAATTTGGTGCCCAAACTCAAGCAATAAGGTTTACGTACTGGGATAGAATCATCTAGTTTTGAAACAACCCGTGACTTTTACTTTCGATCTTTTTAAATCAGCAACTACTTGTGAGATTCACTAAAATTTGGTATCAAACTCTAAGTTGAAATCTCTTCTATTCATGAATTTCCAAAACGGATTGCCCGGATCGGGTCCGGATCCAAAACGGATCCAAAATTAGATTGACGACTCCTTAGTAGTATCAATTCAAATGGCGCACATTTTTCGGCGACACCCCGTATGTGGATAAAGTTGTGTGCTATCCAATTGTTATGTTCACAACATCGCTGTTACATTATGTTGGTATTAAAAGTTCAGAGGAGAAGGTCGGTGTCTAGCTTCGTTATTTAAGGCAATCGTAGAGTTTAGCTAAAATTAACGTGTCCCATCATGACAGACCCATGAATAAGAGATCAATTTTGTTTACAGGAGTTTTGAAAATTCACCTTGATGCTGAGATGCGAATTGCAAACATCAACGTTTTCCTGTTGGGGGAGAGGCAAGGTAAAAGTTTCCTTAATTTCTGTGTTCTTTACTTTGGCCAACTCATATCATTTCGAAATGGAATGCCATGAAACATCAGATTCCAGGCTGCAGGGTCACCTCCCTTGAGATTGTGAAATGTAGTAGGGTTTTTCAGAATGGTCTTATTTCACGTAGAAATATTGTTACAACTACAAATGATTATTTTCAGGTGGAGCCAACTCGCTGCTAGCAAAAATGAATGGGCTTGACATTTCAACTGGATCGAAAGATGAACCAATGCTTTGGGAAGTAAATGAATTGAAACTCTGCAGATTGAATGGAATTGCCAAGGTAATGTGGATCACTCAGTTTGAAGTCACGAGCGTAGCTCGAAATTCTTTCCATGTTTGATTCATTAAGTCTTTTGCAAACATGAATTTGATGTTGGCCTTTAATTTTATCGGCAGTTTAGTAGCCTGCGTGCAGACTATGCCCAAGAAAATGGTATAGTCCGGGTAACGCCGCTCGCTGTTGTGTAGTGCGTGCTTCAGCATTTATGTGATAACAAAGAAAATGCATTGTTGTAACAGCCAGTAATATCGCTTTCCAGTGAAACAAGGAAGCAATCCGATTTGAGAACGGCTATCATGTGATTAAATCTCAGGTTTTGCTTTGTTCTCTAAGCAAATATCGTTAACATCACCATACTCTGGAATTTTAAGTACCCGGTGGCGGACAATACACAGACGCTAAGTAGAAAGGGCCATTCACACTGCTGTTAAAATGCTGACTCATACACAAAATTTAGCGGCGTTGCACAGACTGTACCTTTTCCTTGGGTATTTTCTGCATATAGGCTATCAGTTTAGTGCCTATTTTACAGATTTATTTCGCTTTATTTCCCGATTGAAGTTATCATTTTTTTTTACATTCAGATAAAAAATTTACAATATTAGTTACGTTCTACTTTACTTTCTAATTATGACTCTACGACACTACAGGGACAATTCCAAGAGGAGCGAGATTACACGGCTACCCCTTGGTTGCATGAAACAAAACGAGGACAAAACAAGAAACTTTACGCAAAGAAACAACGAGGGAACGAAAAACATAAACGAACAACATAAAATTAAATACGGCATTAAACTTTGAGTGTAGGTAGCTTGTTACCAAGTAATTCCAGATATAAAGAAGTCTGAGACTTGGAAACCTGGATAAAATTTGTTCGTTCTTCGAACCCAAAGATTTAGGTTGGAAAGAAAATTTCTTACTTGGTTGCAAGCTACCTCAAACTATTACGCAAAAAGTAACTACGAACAACACTAAATACAAATAGGGTTGGGGTATGGGGGTATTCGTAGGGAAATGGATAGATTAATCAAAGCGTTCTGTTTCCAAAATAAGCTTAATCGTTAAGTTCAGGATTAAAGCATTTGCCTCCAAAGGCAGGTTTTTATCCCCGTATAAAAGAACCTGTAAAATATTAGAGCCCAGAGACTCGAAATATCCGTGCGTTTGGAGCACATCGTTAGCACCAGCGAGAAGACTGCGCCTATACTCTGTGAAAGAGCTGCAGAGCAGCAAAAAGTGTTCCGTGTCCTCTATGCCATCATTTATTGGGCACATTGGGTTTATTGTATCTTTAAAATTGTGTCTGAATTTGTGAAAATTGAGTTTGCTTAGTCCAACTCTCAACTGAGTTAAGTACGCAATCCCTTTAGGATTGTGAATACCATATACGGAGTTAGCAGGAGGTCTAATCTGTGAAAATAAATTCTTTTTAAAAATGCTAACTGAAGTGGATGCCCTCAACACAGGATCAAGTTTATTCCACTCAAACAAGCAGTTTGGATAAAAACTAGTTCTGAATTTTTCCGTTCTTGCCCTTATTTGTCCTACTACTGGCTGGTTTCGAAAAATATAGTTTGTTTCATGCAGCGGTGGAATGGGATCTCGCGTGTAGTCAGGCGTCAAGTTATTGATGAATTTATAGAAAAGAATTAGACGTCTACTCCATCTTCTTGAACTTAAAGATTCCCATCCCAGCTCATTGTACAGCCTTTCCCGACATGTTCCTCTCCAGGTTCCTGTCACTGCTAACGCAGCAGAATATTGCACTGATTCAAGTTTTCCCATAAGGTAACTCTTAGATCCATCGTCTCCTTCAGGCTCATGATAACTTACATCACCATAATCTAAATGGGGTCTTACGTATAGTTTATACAAATTGCTTAAGGTGTTTCTTGGAAGATATTTGGATAGAAACTTTAGCATACCGATCCCTTTTCTTGACTTAGTTATTGCCGCGTGTATATGAGCAGAGAACGAAAGCTTAGAGTCTAGTATTATGCCTAAATGTTTGTGTTCGTCCACTTTCGTTACTGGTAAGTCATTAAAAAGGATAACAGGATGGTCAGTTTTCACACTTTTCCTTGAAAAGATTAATTCAACAGCTTGCTTTCTAGGGTCTGGGTTGAAGGACATTCTCCAATTTTGTGCCCATAGTCTAATGAGATCTAGGTCATGGTTCATATCAGTCGCAGCTGCTCTTGTATCCTTAACAATAGTGAAGAGTGACGTGTCATCCGCAAATAGTTTTGCACTACACCTCAAATTTTGTGACAAATCATTGATGTATATCAAGAAAAACAGGGGGCCCAAGATCGAGCCTTGTGGAACACCAGCGGAGATATTTCCCCAACCTGAAGACTGGCCGTTCAAAACAGTCCTTTGTTTCCTATTTGACAAGAAACTTCGAAGGAGCAACAATAGGTTTCCCGATATACCACACCTCCGTAGCTTATAGATAAGCCCGTCATGCCATACCCTGTCAAACGCTTTAGAGTTTGTTTGTTTGTTTGTTTGTAATCTTGTTTTGATTCGATATTTTAATCTAGCTATACATATATATATAGATATACATATACAACTAATCTAAATCGAAATTAATCTACTATATTACAAGTGAAAGGAAATAACTAAAAGGAAATAAATACTTACAAAGCTAAATACTAAGAACAATTTGGATTTGAATGGATAGAATTTACAGGGTATGATTATATTTACAAGCGTTGCATTTACAAGAAGGACCATCCCATTGTTTTATCATACGTTTGAAGCTGTTGAGATTGTCAGCTGATTTTATTTCTTTTGGCAAACAGTTCCAGATCTGAGGTCCAATGGCTTTTAGACTCTTGGAACCGAAAGTCACTTGATTTGGTCGAAAATGATTTAAATTGTTCGGATTCCGTGAAGGATGCTTTGAAGTTCTTGAGCTAAAAATACTTTGCATAAAAGATGGATTTAAATTTTTGATTGTCTTGAATATTTCGATACAGAGGGTTCTCTGACGAGCGACTTGCATTGTGCACTTCTGTGACCTAATAAGAAGATCATCGTAGGAACTTTTATGATCATTGTACAAAAATCTTAGCGCGCGTTCCTGTATCCTTTCAATTTTTTGAAGCGATTTTGAAGACGAAAAGTACCAAACTAAAGGACAATAGTTGAAATTCGAATACACAAAACTTTGAACCAAAACTTCTTTTTCAGCAAAACCAATAAATGACTTAAGACGCTTAAGAACGTTCAGTTGTGCTGCAGCTTTTTTACAAAGGTTTGATATATGTGGATCAAAGTTCAATTTGTAATCTAGTGTAACACCTAGGAGTTTAACAGTCTCTTCAGATTTGATAGAATGTCCTTGAAAGTCAAGATTTATGCCACAAATATTTGTCTGGTCTTTTTTAACAAAAAGTGCATGGAATTTGTTCGGGTTCGGAATCATTTCATTTTGTTCCAGCCATGACAAAGCCCTCTCTGCTTCATTTTCCAAAACCTTGACAAGATCTGGCAAGGACTTGGAAAAGAAAGCTAGCGTGTTGTCATCAGCATAATTATACATGGTTGCTTGTTTTATAAAAGAGAAAAGATCATTTATGTAGAAATTGAAAAGTATAGGACCTAAAACTGATCCCTGTGGTACTCCTGATACAATTTCTTGAAAAGAACTGTAGACGTTATTTATTCGGACACTCTGCTTCCGTTTTTTAAGGTAGGAATAGACAAGAACCAGGGCATTTTCATCAAAACCATATGCAGGGAGTTTAGCTATAATCAAGTCATGCGGGATGCAATCAAAAGCTTTTGACAGATCCATCAAAACGGACCCTACAATAAAGTTGTTGTCAAGCTTAGATTTCCACTCTTCTATAAGTTTAATCAAAACATGCTGTGTACTGTAAGCTGTTCTATAAGCTGCAATGAAAACGGAGAGAGTCTTATCAAGGAAGGGGCTGAGCTGTTCCTTTAAAATTTTTTCAAAAATTTTGGAAAAAGTGTTGAGTATACTGCCTGGACGATAATTTCTCTCCACAGTACGAACGGGTTCACCTTTGTCTAAAGGGCAAACTGCAGCTGTTTTTGCGTTCTGGGGAAATTTGAAATTTCGAATGCTGCAATTGATGGCGTTAGTAAGAGGCACAGCCAAATCATCGCTAGCCAAAGAAACAAGCTTCGGTGGAATTTGATCAACACCTGTTGATTTACTGCCGTCGAGCATTTTCAGTTGGAGCCATACATCTCTAGCAGCAATCTCATTGAAAGAAAAGGATTGAAAAGTATGCTCAGGGTCTTGAACTATAGCTAGAATACTTGGATGATCCTTGTATTTATTAAGAATTAACCTGACAATTTCTCGATCATCATCAATTGAATTCGTATTGGCAATGCTGGTAGGCCTCTTACCGGAAGTATTTTCAACAATATTGATGTAATAATCATTAAAAGTCTCACACAAATCATGATCATCAGTGACTATTTTGTCATCTTTGACCAGGGAAATATCGGTACCAGCTAGAACACCCTTATTTGAGAGAAAAGGTTTTACCAGATCCCAGAAAGCTTTATTGGACATGAGACCATTGCTTGTAACTCTCTTGAAGTGATTCTTTATGGCTTTTTTACGGAGAGTAACACAGCGATTTCGTTGCTTCTTGAATGCTACTTCATTTTGCTTTGACGGGTGTTTAGTTAATCTGCGTTTAAGCCTAGCACGAGTGTACATAGCTTTTCTCAGCTCTGGGTTCATGAAGGGTGCATCGTTTCCCCTTAGAAACTTAGTTTTAATAGGAGCATGCTTGTCCACTATGTTACGGAAAGTATTGGTTAGGTGGTCGTAGGATTTATCCGGGTTAGCCCCGTCGCATTCAAATTGGGCATGCTTTACATCGCTCAAAAAATTCTCTGGCACAAACTTTTTGTAGCTGCGATATTTTATTTGCTTCGGTTTTAGTCTAGGCACAGTTGATTTCATAGTGGTAGCTACAAGACCATGATAGTCACTTAGACCTGTTTCGAAGACAGAGGTTTTCTGGAAGGACCTTGGTCGATTCGTTAAAATAACATCAATTGATGAGCTATGATTCTTAGTGAAACAAGTTTTCGACGTCACCAGATTGGATAGTCCAAACACATCACAGAAAGAAGCTAGTTTGTCAAAACCGGGATCTGTTTTATTTTGAGTATCAATATTGATATCGCCCATTACAATGACGTTATCGTACCGATCCAGTGCACGATTTAAAGACGTGGACAGATCTGAGAAAAATGTTTCTATGCTAGCATTTGGGTGACGGTAAATACTATAAATGATCCATTTCTTTTTTGCGACTACGAGATATCAAGATAAACAGAACGAACTTCCAGGGTGGGGTTACAGTCAAATGCTTCGAAAACAGAGTGAGTTATGGAAAGCAGTTGATTTATCGTTGAGTCACCTCGACGAAATCCCGATTGGTTGGGGTTTAATAACATTTCTTTGATCAAATATGAGTACAAGGAGTCATATATAAGCTTCTCCAAAATTTTGCTGAAGATTGGAAGGAGAGAAATAGGTCGGTAATTTTCCTTCAGATTCTTTTCCTTCTTTTTATGAACAGGGACAACATTTGCTCGTTTCCAGGGCTCAGGGAAGATCCCTTGGTGCAGACAGTTTTCAAAGATTAGTCTAAGTGGTACAATCAATGACTCATCGCATATTTTGATCATTCTTACTGAAATTCCATCCCAACCGTGTGCTTTGTTCGAATTTAGATTTCGAATGATTTTTAATATCTTTTCCTCAGAGATAGCAAACTCTGTAAGTTGGGACATGTTTTCAGGTAAATCACAAGGAATTTCACAGCCTGTATCTAATGTTGTGCATTGAAGAATAAGATAATCATTGAATGTTTGAGCCTTGGAAGCAAAGTCCAGTATAAAGATATCATTTTCCAAGAGAGGAGGTATTTCGGGTATCTTAGCTTTGTTTAAAATCTTATTGACGAGAGACCAATACATCTTTGTACCAGTCGAAGGATCTGAAAGTTTGCGACCAACTTTAGCAAAATATGCGTGTTTAGCTTCTTCGATAAGACGTGACCCCTCGGCAATCATATTTTGGATACCTTCAAACAAATCTTCTGGATGACCTTTTTTGACAAATGATTTGAAAGTGCGATTTTTCTTTCTTAGAAAACTTTTTATTAAGGGAGTAATCCAGGGTACCTGGCGAGGCTTTATTTTTTTAGTTGGTTCGGTATGAAGTTGGAGCAAATATTCAAAAGAACTTCATTTAGGATCTCAACTTGCTCATCGGGATGTGTTACCTCTTCGAAGGTTTCCTTCCAACGGAACATTTCAACACTTTTTCGTATGGAAAGAAGATCAGCCCTATCATAAAACCATAATTTACGAGTGTAGGAGGGTGGGGCAAGATTTCTGATAGACAGTCTTCCATGAACAATTTGATGATGACATTGCTCATGAAGGGAAGGATGGATGCCAGACTCGATGAACAGGTTAGGTTGATCTGTAACGATCAGATCAATGCAAGATCTTGACTGACCAATCATGTGGGTCGGTCCAGAGATTAATTGGTGCAATCCAAGGTCTGAAGTTAGTGGTTCGAATAGTTTTCCCTCATCGTTCTCATTATCGTTTTCCCACCATTGTGGGGAACGACAATTGAAGTCTCCAGTAATAATGACGGCTTGTGGGTCCTCTGCTGAAATCTTAGATAACATTAACTCAACATTATTCATGAAATTGTCAAATTCAGCTTGGTCCTGACTTGGGCTTCTATACAAAACACCAAAGAAGTACTTTTTCCTATCGAAATGAAGTTCACAAACAATGCATGCAGGTAGTATTGCAATGTCTGGCCTTTCCTTCTTGGGAAGTGTATCCTTGATATACAAACCAACTCCACCCCTTTTGATATTTGATGGATGATTGCATTTAATAAACTCATACCCTTTCATAGCCAGACGCTCCTGATTAACAGTATCATCAAGATGGGTCTCAACGATTCCTATGAGATCATAGTTATAAATGGAGTTGTATGCTTCTATGAGAGAGATTCGGAGAAAATCATGAGCAGAAATACTGTTCAAATTCCAACAGCAAAAATCTAAGGTAATTGGCCCTGGGTTTATCTCAACATCGCCACTAAGTAAGATAATCCTAGAGATCTCCCATTGTCGATAGAGCATATCAATGGCAAGGCATACAGCATATGAGTGAACATAAACGAGGGAAATATAACGGATTGTACGAAATTTTGAACGGAAGAGGCCGTACAATGCAAAGGGAACCCGTTTAAGAAGTCCAGAGAGTACATACAAGAGTATCCTTACGCATGAATACAAACGGGAAAACAAGGGCAAGAAACAAGACTCGGGGTAGATTTTATGAACGAAAAGGTGAGCTGCAACCGAAAGGGGTAAAATAAGTAGAGAGATGAAGATGAACCAAACGGCAAATTGATACATCCTAATAATTTGCAACAGCACCGAGAAAAACCTACGTACGTAGGGAAATCTTGCTGATCTGCACGTGAAGGCACGAAAACAACCAATTGCTGCTCGCCATTGATTGATATCAACCAACATCACGAGAGAACAATCCTCTCACCGATGCTAAGATGTCTGAACAAAACCATGGCATGCAAAAATTTGAGCTCCCTTTGAAAAACTCCCGTCCCCATAACAAACCAAATGAAATATTGAAAAAATATAAAACCAGTGAATACGCAAAACAACATGCACACAAGACAAAAAACACAACAAAATGGATAGAAAAACGGCATTCAGCTCTCTGATTTACGAGCATGAATGTATTCCAAAAAAAGATGCTGCCAATAACAATTTTGTTGCTATAGCCAATTTATTTAAGCAAGAAATAAGGCTTTCTCGTGACTGGGGAGTAATTATTTTATAGAAACCCGCATGAGATGTGTGATCTTTAAGAAACGTGAAAAACAAAAAATTAATTTACCTTTCTTTTATTTCATCGTTTTCATTCATCGGGGAATCATTTTGTTTGCAAAAATGTATGAATTTCACCCCATGGGGAAAAATAAGAGCACTTTTTCGCGATTGTTAAGAAACAACAAAACAAACTTAGCTAACTAGAGAGACATTCACTTGGGGAATCATTTTGTTGCAAAATGTATAAATTTCGCTCCATAGGGAAAAATAAGAGCTTTCTTCGCGATTTGTCAAGAAACACCAAAACAAGGCTAGCTAACTACACTACTAATACTGCATTCACACTGACACAGTTAGACCAGCTTCATCCAAACCAGTTAAATTTCGACCAATCAAATGACTGGATTTGTTGGATTGACCAATCAGAAGGCCCTATTCTATAACCTGGTTTAGTTGAAGCTGGTTCAACTTGCAATGTGAATGGGGCATATGTGTCATACAGCTAGATAATCTAATAAAAAAGCAAACATGTCATGTTGCTAAGGTAGCTGCACAAGATTAATCTCCCTCTTCATCATCAATGAGTTCTTCATTCTCATCATTATCCTCTTCTTCTTTGTCTAAGTTGGAAATGAATCTCAGCATCTCCTTTTCACTTGCAAAATATTTGAAGTCATCAACCAGCTTTAAACATGGTCTACAATTTACGTCTGCAAACACAAAGCTTCCTTCCTCAGCCTTTCCATTTGATTTCAGCATATCATTTGCTGTAGCTAGAAATTTCATTTTCTCCTTTGTGAGATCAAGACGAATCTTGTATTTTGCTGATTTTTTCCTTGCACGATATACTTGGGTGCGGTGACGCCAGGTGGTGAACCTAACAATAATTTGTCGAGATCTCTTACCACCATTCACTTTGACTTTCCCGATGCGATGCGCTCGGTCAATTACACAATCTGGCACATTTACCTTAAGCTCTTTGAAAATCTTTTTCACTGTGCTCAGACATTTATCACCGGATTCACCATCGTTGTCTTGAGGAAGCTGTACACCATCGATTCTAAGACAAAGCCGTCTTTGGTATTGTTCGTTGTCATCGCAGCGTTCCTGCAGTTTCTCAATCAGGTTTTCCATTACCACAACTTTACTTTCCAACTCATCTATTCTTTTTCTTTGCTTAACGATTAGTAATTCAATTCATTGATGCAGTCCTTTGTAGCCAAGTCCCTTTTCAAATCTAACAGCTTGTCATCTAAAAGCCGTTCAAGGGATGACGTCATATCGACTTTATCCGTTTCCACTTGGCCTATCGACTCGCTTTTCGCCGCTTTCGTTGCACGACTTGGCTGTGGCATAATTTAAAAAAAGACTTGACATGAAATCCTCTAATTAGTACAGTAGATTGCAGACTTTGTCACATGTCACTTTTGAGGCTACTCGTTGAAAATAAATCCAATGAAAATGCAGCATCTAGCAGCCCAGGCGCTCAGCCGAAGAAAACGTGACCGACCCTCACGAGCACCATGTCTCAGTTATCATTCACGGTACAAGGTCCATTACTCATGAAATTACCATGCAAAGTGTAGGCGTCCAATCTTCGAAGAGATTTTATGAATGGGATCTGCATTTTCCCTCTGATTCAGTGGTTTGAAGGGAGTTTCAAACCCTTCACAAATATTGTTTATTGGCAAGTCTTGATTTCTTCATTATGTTTAGAATCGTAGTATTGTTTGTGTTTCAACCAGCCTTCAGGTTGCAAAATCATCAAATTGCTAAATCATAAACCAGGAAAGTAACAGATTTCTGCTCATTGCCATGTCATAGTAGACCTTCCTAAACCATGGTTTTCTTGAAGATTGCTTCAATTTTCCTTTACTAGTTTAAGATTCACGGTGATTTGATACTTTCGAAGCATTTAATGAGTTATTTGCATTTTTGAAACAAGAGCAAAACGCTATGATTCTGAAAATAGTTAAGATATCGAATATTGCAAGCAACTAATAATGCCTAAGTGTTTTAAATGCTCCCTTTCAAACCAAACTTGGTTCGTCTTCAGCGGAGCTAAATAATGACTGCTTGAAAAATTGATACCAACGAACAAACAAAATGAAAAGCGCTGTAAACAAACGCGTGTTACATTCGCTACGCGTAAGGCGACCCGAGAACTTAGTTTCCAGGAGCAAATCAAAGGAGGACCAAAGGAATAGACGACTGTTCGAAATTAAGTTCAGGCCGTACCGGCAAAAATTGCCTGTGTTTTAAATGCCGGTTCAATCGTTGGATCAAAAGGAAAACGCAATAATTATTCGCACAATCTTTTCGTAAGGTTTAACGTTTATGCCTGCAATGGAAATGCAATCTTGGCGAAAATAGTTGTGACTATTCACAAAATGGCACCACTTCCGTCTTTGATTACGTGCCTTCCGCATCCCATGTTGCTTGGATCAAACGCCATTGGACAAACTCAACGTTGAATCAGGGGACAGGGTGGGGGGGGAGGAAAATCAGAAGGTCGTAAACTTATATTTTGGCCTAGATGTCTTAGGAAACGTCTTGAAAATACTAATATTCACCTATGCCCCAGCTTCTTTTCACTAGGATTGTAGAAACTTACAGTTGAGAACAAAAGGCTGTGTCTACCCCGTTGCCTTCAGTTATGCTCTTCTATGTTATACATAAAAGATCCTGTTGCGTATCTTTCTTGAAACCTTTCTTATTGTTGCTCTTGCATTAGAAAATTATGAAAAAGGATTCAGTAATCCATCAGAGAACAACACGATGGCGTATTTTGTCACGTAATTTAGCAACGTGTAATTTTTGAAGATGTTTAATTGATTATAGTAACGAATTTTATCAACTTTTCAGGACGATTCATTCAGCTGTGTTGGGTCAGAGTCCTTGGAAGCAAATATTGTTTACGTACCATCCGTGTCTGCTTGCTTGTTCAGGAAGAAAGAGCCAATGGTAATTGTTGTGTTTAATATAATCAAAAGCTTTGTTTCTACTCATTCGCTGTTATTTTTTGTCGTTTTAATGTGTTTCTAGCGGGTGAGTCAAAAGAAAAGAAAAAGCCCGATGTTTGAGAGGCTACTGCTCCCTAAGTATAGAAGCAATTATTTTTCGCAATATCTGATTGAACTGCTAACATGTTCAATTATTTTTAGAAATCTTTCTGACTAAAATTGGTCTGTCCGCTCAGATTCTGTGAGCGATGTTCTAAAATGAACTACTTTGAGAAACCTTAAAAAGCGTGCTAAACATACAAGCAAGAATCCCTAATGTGTTAACCTCACAGCGATGACTTGCAGCACGCTGTAGCACGTGCATTTCTTTTGATGGGTTGAAAAGTCTTCCCCCTTTGTATAAATAACTTATTCAGGGGGATTCCATTCTCCCACGAGGACAAAATACATTAACACATCCAAGAGTCATTATTGCTAGGAAGGAGAGCAAATGGAATCTTGCTTGGTGCTTTCACTTGTTTTTGCAGGTTTTCGAAAGGGGCTTTCTGCAATAAAATCTCCTATTTCGATGGGAAGGAATGGCCAGTTAAAGCGGGGTAAATTACTGAGCCTAATTTGGCATATCAGGGATAAAATAAGACAGTTTTCAATGTGACTGCTTTGATATTCAAGGAGGAGGATTTTTTCAAACGCCTGGCGTTTTTATTGATTCTCCCGGTACAAGAAAATTTTTTTCTTTTACAATACTGTAACGGTTGTCGCAAAAAAGTGCTCCCAGTTAAGAAATCAACAAAAGTCGATTGAAATTTTATCTCGAAATTTTCTTGATCTCTTTGGCAATACTTCAATTATGTTGAATGATGGACAAAATGTTTGTTTTTTAGAATATAAAAAAATTTAAAACGACAAAACTAAACTAAACTCCATCAAATGACAAAACTTTTTGGAAAACTTCATCAAAACAATTTTAGAAATTTAAAATCATCGTAAATCTTGAATTACTTGAGGAAAACTGATGTAATTTTTAAGAAAACCATGGTTTACAAAGGTCTGCAACATGCTTAAAGGAGGAATCTGTAGCTCTTCTGGTTAGGGATTTAGATCTTTGATGACGTCACAACCTCAAGATTAGTAAATGCCGCCATTTCGGAAGTAACAAACATTTAAAAAGATGTCACGGTAGATTTTCAGCAAATTACCAAGAGTTCCTTTCAAGCGCTTCAATTTAAAGAGAAATATAACAGAATTTGACACCCAACTTTTTAAAGATTTGAGCTCCATTGAAGATCGGAACCTTGAGTAGTTTTTTGAGACATCCAGTGCAACTATCTTCAAGGTTCGTGATTACAAAGAGTTGGATGTATCTCATATTTATCATGGTAATTAAAGGATGTTTGAAATGCAAAGGGGACCTCGAACACAATTGTTTTATTGAGTGACTACTGAGGCTCTCAAAAATTTGAATACATTTTTGTTGCAAAATGCGGGACTCTTTTTTTAATAAAATGTTGATTGCTCTATTCGCAGAGTTTGACAGTTAGCATTCAAGATTGCTCTGTTTGTTGGGATACTTCAAAGCATATGGTCATTTACGAACAACTGAACAGTTTTCTCGAAGCAAAGGATGTGTTTAAAGGTATATATGTGTTATCAACAAGCTATGTCAGCATTCCAAGCATTCGCAGAAAGACATTTTTGCGTTTTCATTGCTTTTTTGACCAAGATTCGCCCAAGTCTATTTTTGATTTTTCCTATCATGAGAAATTCGTGGAAATTCATCTCTTCGAAATTTATTAACATATAGAATTCGCGAAATTTTATTCCTGCGAAATTTTGCAGATATCAAATTCGTGAATTTTCGTACCGGTGAATTACAATTTCACAAAATGCGTTCTTTTACTTAGATTGTAGTGCTTGTATGGACCTTCGTTCGGTTCATTCGTCAGACTGTGGACCAAATACTTGCCACTTGATTTCGAAACCATTGAATAACCCCATATGGGCATATGAAGGCTTACATTAAAGTGAATATGACGCTAAGATGTTTATTGTCTAATATTATGCATTAAACATCGCTCGTCACGATGGTGTACTTTATTTTTTAATTTAGATGCTTATTTCTTCAGAAAATGGGGTTGAGCAGCCCCCACTTTGCTTCGAAAAATGGCGGCAAGTCTGCGCGGTCAGACCGTTGATTACCAGGCCTCTGTGACGTAAAATGTTTGTTGAAAGAGAACACCATGCAATGCTTCATACATGAAACCATTACGAAACCTTGATAAGTGGTCAGGTTTGGATTGTTTATTCACCATTTTAACCGATCAAAACTAAGGAATTCCACTCCTGGTTTCTTGAATACTTCAACTGCTAAATTTACAATGTTTTCAAATATTTTTGTCTCTCGTCAATGTGGTAAAGAACGCTTCTTTGCAAGCTGGATATCACGAAACCATGTCTCGCAGCAACCTTGGCATATCTAGCTCACGGTTTTGAAATAACAATAAATGATACTCTATGTTGCAAAGATTTCAGACATTTGTGGCTTGTAAACGGTTGAATATTGGCATTTCACGGGACGAAGTCCTGCACTCTGGGGAAGGAAGCTTGACCAGACTTATGATATTCGTGATTTTACGCGCTTCTCAATTCTCCTATCAAGAGAGTGATCAGACACCAAACTACCAGACTTGTCCTTGATTTAGTCTGATAATGCTAAGTAAAGAAATCAGCACTTACCAAAGCAAAGTTTCTGTAGTATCAGCATATCTCTGGACCTCATGAAACTTTGAAAAACTGCCATTACAGCGAAATAAATGTATTCCAGTCGAGTGCCAACCAAAACAGAATGCACATGGCCTAAACCCGTAGACCCTCTCTTTCACAGCATAGCCATAGTTGACCAAACAAGAGTCAAACTACTGTTGGTCTGAATTCTTCCCTTTCTTCGTACGACCTGTCCACCTGAGACACTGTACAGCAAATGTTTGAAGTCCTTCTGCGAACGAAGCTGCCTGTTTGTACTCTGTTTGCAATGGTTTGAAACTTGAAATCGTAAGGAAACCAAGCGAGCTGTTGTAACGAATGGATGAGCTCATTCCCATTGTACTTTCATTGTTTTCTCTGAGTCATGCTGTTAGTCACAATCCAATAACCCCTTTGGTTAAATATGGTACCACTTCTTTCATCAAAGAAAGCGTTAATTGAGTGCCAATTTGTGGAATTCAGGTGTTCAAAAGACATCAATTAATTGCCAAAATAGTGCGGGAATATAAATTCCGTGGCATTTAAATCATGTGAGTGTGGAGGTTTTCTGTAAGGCAACTATGAAACCCTAAAACCTTTGTGACTACAGTACTATCCTTTGATATGCAAGTATCTCCTGTCATCCTACCCAAACACTTTACGTCACAAGTCCAAAAACTCGACCCAGATCCCCGGACACTTTTGTGAAGAAATTTGATTTTCAAAAGGCTGTAACTAAAAAACCGTTCAGTTTTGGAAAGTTTAATGTCGAAATTCGAAATCAGCACACTCAAATTGACGTTTTTCATCAATGAAAATTTTCGCGTCATATTCACTTTAAGAGCGATGGCTCAGATTTGTCAAAAATCTTGAATTCCAAAATGATTGAACGATAAAATTTTAAATTGTTTACACGTATTTTTTGTAAGAAGCTGCTAGTAAAAAAATTAACTCAACTCTCGGATTGCCAAAAATGAAGAATCTCCAGTACTGGGAAAATATAAATTATGAAACTATTTATTTTGACAAACGAAACCCCTAATATAGTTTTGCATTATCATCAACTGTTTCCTGTATCATTTTACCTGGAAGGTACTTGAGTAATGTCTGAACATTGGAAAGCTTAAAAAAACCTTGGTTTTTTTATCAATCTAAAATTTATAAAAAACAACAATGTAATACAAATACTACGACTTTGTAGCGAGTAAAGACACAAGGTTGCCGGGTCCTCACTACAAATGCCACTTACAATTTTCTACAAAATATCAACAGTAAAATTAAGGTGGCTTCAGGAAAAAGCTTTCGGAAGTTTTTTTACAAAATTATCAAGAAAGTTAGAGATTTCTCCTCCAACCACCTTAATGGCAATATAAAAAAGACAAAACAAAAGCAAAACTAAGTCAAAACTGAAGTACCCCCCAAACCCACGCAAACAGCCCACCATCCACCAAACCACAACCACGACAGCACCGGCAGGGAGAATGGAACTATGGTGCAGAGATCCAATTCCGAGGAGGAAAAAAAAACCTCCAACTAATTATAGAACTCCCCCAGCCAACGCCAGCCACCGCGGCAGCAGCCCGATGAGCACAGACAGCTCACGCAAAATTCCGGGAGCACTTCAGTCAAAAAGGCTAATGCTAAAATGTGTATAGTATTTTAGTTGATAAGAATGTACCATTTCTTCAAACCTAATGATCTCCTTCTCGACATTCATGTGACTTTTTTACAAAACCTTACAAAACGTAATTTTGTATATTTTGGTCTTGTGATAGATTTGGTTGTGGCGCCGAGGAAAGAAGTTACAGACAACCCATCTACAGTAAAAATTGATATGAAAATTGACATTATCACCTCAAGCTTAACAATGATGACATCTAAGCATAACAGGTACGGTGTGGATGGGCATCTTGATAGATATGCAGTGGAATATACCGGGGGAGTCAATAAAAACGCCCGGCGTTTGAAAAAATCCTGCTCCCTGCATATCAAAGCAATGATATTGAAAACTGTCTTATTTTATTCCAGATATGTCAAGTTAGGTTCAGTAATTTACCCGGCTTTAATCGGCAATTCCTTTCCGTCGAAATATGAGATTTTCTGCAGAAAGCCCCTTTCGAAAGCCTACCAAAACGAGTGAAAACGCCAAGCAAGATTTCCCTCTGTTCTCCTTCCTAGCAATAATGACTCTTGGATGTGTTCATGCATTTGTTCTCATGGGAGAATGTAATCCCCCCGAATATGTTATTCACACAAGGGGGACGACCTTTCAACCCGTCAAAAGGAAAGCACGTGCTAAAGTGTGCTGAAAGTTATCGCTGTGAGGCTAGCACATTAGGGATTCTTGCTTGTAATTTTATCACGTTTTTAAGGTTTCTCAAAGGGATTAATTTTAGGATATCGCTTACAGAATCTGAATGAGAGACCGATTGTAGTCAGAACAATTTCTAAAAATAATCGAACATGTTAGCTATTCAATCAAATATTGCAAGAAATCATTGCTTATATACTCAGGGAGCGGTAACCTTTCAAACGCCGGGCGCTTTTTTTGACAAACCTGGTAGAATCAGACTTATAACTTGTCAGTTTATTTTACGCACTGGAACACTGGACTCATTTGGGGTAAGTTACCTTGACTGTGGCGCGTCTGTTAATAGTTTGAGAGGCGTTTCTCTGAAGCTCAGCGATCAAGGCTCCAGAAACAGAGTCAATGTGAAAACGGTATAACATTGTTGCAGATGTAGGCCTCTCAACCATTCGAAAGCGTCACATCTTTGCTGGCAAAATTTGAACAGGGCGTCCTGTGAACACTTGAAAATAACGACAACGGAATATTTGCAATACTTTCAAAACGAAGTTAATTGATTCTCGAAGTTCAGAGAGACTGTTTTTCGTCAAAGGCCAATCTCTTTGAGACGGGGATTTCAAAGATTACTTGCGTCAGATTTTTTGTACCGTTTTCAAATCATAGCGGTATCGTGTAAATACTTGTTAAGATTTGGCTACCTTCAAATTTTGTTGCCGTTTAAATTTTGCTGATATTACAAATGTTCTGTTGCATTTTTGCACAGACCTTTCTGAGTGAAACTAAATGTGAATAAAGGCGCCATAAGTTCGTTTGTTTGCACTTCTATCGTGAAGGGCATCTTTAAATGTGTCTTGAATAGCGTCTTGAGAAGCAGATGGAATGTCCTTTGTTCAAATGTCCGCCTCTTTTCATACTCTCTTCTCAAAATTTTATCCTGTTTGTATCATACAGTTTTGGAGTTTTGCTGGAAAATTTGTCTTTTCACTCAAGTGAAGAAGAAACCTGTGTGAAGGCATGTGACGTAAAGATCTTATTCGATGAGAAACCAATATTCAAACTACAGGTTCGTGCGTTACCTCCAGAGGGAGTTTGCTATCAGTGAAATGCCAGTTGACCTGAAGAGTTTCAAACCTTTTTGTCTATTTATTCATACACTACCTCGTTATGAGATACGGACACTAACCTAACAAACTAACTAACTAACTAACTAACTAACTAACTAACTAACTAACTAACTAACTGATTAACTAATTAAATAACTAATTTACTAACTAACTTACTAGGTAGCTAGCTAACTAACTAAGTAACTAACTAACTAACTAACTAGCTAACTAACTAACTAACTAACGAACTAACTAACTAATTGGCTATCTAACTAACTTGCTAACTACCCAGAAAGCTAACTAACAGCAGTGAAACAAAGGAAGCAAACAGATATAGTATAGAGGTAACATAGTAGGGTCTTTTTACGTTCCGTTTTTATTTCGTACTGTTTACCCTTCGTTTAGAAATTTGAACAAGTAATATATCGCCGGCACATACTTGCTGCTCATGACGTGAGTGAATTGCAAGCTAGCAGGGAGTGATTCTTCTCTGTCCAATCTTAGAAGGGTCCTTCTAAGTTCCTCATCTAATGCTGAGCACTCTGTTAGGAAGTAGGCCTCAACTTCTAGACCAGTCTGAAAATAGCTATGATTAGGTTTTTTGTGCAGCCTAACTGAACGTGATCAATCTGAAGATCTTCATGGATAGAAGCGGCAATTAAGTTCAAGGCAATCAACAGTTGAGACGGAGCCTTGGGGCAGGGAAAGTAGTAGACTTATGATTTTCATTATCTCATAATTCTCAAACTTTGAGCGGTACGGAGTCAGGGCTTAAGGTTGCCGTAGCGATAACTAGGATCAAATCATAAGTCTAGGGAAGGCAGTTTCTTTGGATGATTTCTATAGTTGGAAGTCGCATTCATCATCAACAAAAGAGACATTGAGACAGAGTCCCTTCTTTTTACATAGTTTTTTTCTTATATTGGATCTTGAAGTTGACTTGTAATTCATTGATGTAATTAACTAAGCTATGCTTAAAGGCTGGGTACATTTTTAATCAGTATATCTATATTTACTGGATGCTTTTTAACCCTGTTAAATAATTCAAGGTGAAATGAAACGTGAATGGTGACAACAGGGGACGAAGCACTCATAACGGCAGCTCTTGGTAGTTCTACGGATCTCTACTATTTTCTAATTTCCTATGCAGTTGTGTCCAAGCGAGTTTTCGTTGAATAGGCAAAGCTATTGCACCTCTTTAGACAGAAAGTTAGTGGACAATTTGTGTTTTGCATACCCTGAAACTTTTTCATAGGAAACAGAGTTGAAGAAATTTGTGAGTGAAAAGCTGATTGAGAGTCGAAAGAAATATGCAGAAATATCCCTGGAGAACAAAAATGCCTTGTAAGTTCGTCTTTTGGAACTTTTTGCTAAGTCAGTAGTTTTGGTATTTGTTTTAGAATTATTTAATCTGCACGCTACTACCGTAAGCGATTTTCCTTTTCTAACGAAACGAAAAGATGATTTAGAATTGCCGAACGAATTTTCTTGGCTTAGGGTATCAAAACAAGGGATTTTTTCTATAGTGTTGCGGAAGATGCTATAGTACAATTTTTGAGGATGTCGTGGTGCAGTAGTATAGGCCTCTGACTTTGCAGCCAGAACAGTCGCACGAACAAGGTTAGGTGTCAAGTAGAATCCCACCATTCAGCGCAAAGGCTGATTTACTGTCAGTCAAACTTTCCAAGGGTGCGGGATCTAGACTTATGACGATGAGTCTCTTGTTTCGCTGTGCTCTTTGACTTGATGATGGTGCTTCAGTCAAGAGAGACTCGTCATAGTACTCTCAAAACCTGGCCCTTTTTAGGCCCAAACTTTGCAGTTCAAAATGTACCAATTAGATTGCGTGATTTGTGAATTACTATTGTTACGGTGTAAATGTGATAGAATTTTAGATTTGATTGCAGAATTGAAAACACTCCCACGGGATCAAGGTTCGAATCCGTGATTCCATCATAATTCCATTGATGATTGAAGAAAATAGGGCCAAGTTTTTCACTGTTTCATTATGAGTCCCTCTTGAGCTAGGTTTACCGCAGGGATACCAGGGATTCATCGTCATTAGTCTACGCGGAATCTTACACAGTCAATGGCTACTCAGGCGTAATTTCTATTCCAATTTGAAGTGATATTTTTGCTCATAGACAGTAGAATTCCATCCGCTCGGCTAATCACACTGACTGGAATTTAACCGTTAGTCACTTGTCCGCACTTTTCTTACCATACTTTGTTTTTGGTAAGAGCCTTTTCCTTATCAACAAAGCAAATTTGACTACTGGGTGAGTCAGAAAAAAGTTTCCACTTTTGAAAATTCATGGCACCAACATTACTTCACAGATTTGAATCATTCAAATTCTAGTTAAAGCCGAAAGATTGAAGTATTTTTGTGATTTCTCTCGCTGTCTTACCAGCACTAGAAGTATTGTTAAATTCAACTTTATAAAAATTTTATGGCTGCAAAATGACGGAAAAATGTGCCTAAAACATAGGAAAAATTGTAAGGACTCTATTCAAAACGAACAATAGACCATGGGCGTTTCACCTGCCTCAAGAGTTATAAGAAATCAATTTTCAAACAAATACGGAAGATTTTCAATGCTTTGATCGATGTTTTAGGCCATTTTTCAGTCATTTTGGTACCATGAAATTTTTGAAAAGTTGAATTTACTTATATTTCTAGTGCTCTTGAGACAGCAAGAAAAATCACAAAAATACTTCGATCTTTTGGCTTTTAACTAGAATTGAAATCATTCAAACCTTTATAATACTCTTGCTGTTATGAATTTTCAAAAGTGGGAACTTTTTTCTGGCTCACCCGGTATTGGGCATCAACGCAAGTTTGATTTTACTCCTTTTCAGTTGCTTTACCATGGAGAGTTGTCATATTGTATTCCCATATCAGTTTGATTTTGCTACTTCTTTGGAAGGGGTAAGTTTTGTTGATAGATTTTCCTATCTATATTCTTTAACAAACTTGATTGATAAGCTTTCCGTGTTGCATCCATTCAGGACATTCAACTGTAACAAAGCTACAAAGTCATTTTCGAACTCAAATATTGAATATCTGTCAATTTCAACTGATGGACGAAGATTCTGCGAGGAGTCTTCTTCAAATCACTTGCCACTACGGTTACATCCCTTTGAATATGGATAAAACAACACATTTAAAACCTGTGTCATTTACCAGGTGAGTCAGAAAATAGGATGTTTCTTCATCATAGTGGCTGATTTTCAAAGGGCCATGCTCATAAAACTTACAACGTATACAAGCTAAAGAGATCGAAACATCGTTTACAATAAATACGTACAGTTGGTATATCACTGGGATTTGTCATGTTGTAAGCCTGCATTAATTTGATTTGCTACTTCTGTGGAAGGAACTAGTCTATTCTGTAGATTATTTGAAGTTTTAACAGAATTGAGTTGCAAATCACTATGTTGGAAATGAAGCTATTTTTCTTTAACTTAGCTACTGAATGTGTTCAAGATGCTAAAGTTACTCCACAAGAAGCCGAAACCACCAACCTATAAAGAGCCGTTACCACCTGACTTGCATATCATTTGCACAGTGAGTGTTTTAGCATAATATAAACCTGATGTCCAAAATATTTTCTCAAGGCAGGGTGCCATATTTTTGCAGAAATGAAGTTTACATGTTGCTCATTGCATCAGCTGATAGTAAAGACGAGTAAAGACACACTTGGGTTTATTATAGTGCGAGAAGGCTAGTTTTCCATTAGTCCTGCGGTTGAAACAAAAATTGTTTAAGAATAATCCATGGATTATAAGTAATCCAGTTTTGAAATGAGTCAATAGAAACGCCAGTTTTACTGTGAACTCGCTTTTATTCGTTTTCAGTCGTTTCTACCTATCGTTTTTGGTCGTTTGGACGTCATTTTATCGTTTCACAGCAAGTACTTAAAGACAAATGACGGATATATAGCGTCTAATTTAGAAATAGAAAAAGATAGGCGCCCGCCATCATTTATCTAATTGTTTTGATAATTTCTCCAGATCATCAAAGACAATGGAATGCAACATACTATATTTAGATTGCCCAGGCTACTTGATTTAAGCTGCCTCCTGGCTGCCTGATATCTCCGTCAACTGTTTAAAGCACAAAATTTAGAGCATGTTGTAGCTTTTGCAACCGGGTTAAAATTTATCCGTTTAAGGCGTTCTCTTCAGCCGAAACATTGGTTAAAAGATACCTACGTTAAACTGATCCATTCTGAGGCCCATTTTCTAAACTCATCCGTTTTTAAACTGGATTAGAGGGAATGCATCGCACAAATTGATAACTTTCAAAGCATTGTTATGTTAACCTCTGGCTAGCAAAAAGGCAGTCAATGAAGGAATGGCTGCAAAAACAAAGAGAAGTGCTTGAAGGAAGGGCCAAGTAAATCATTTCGAAGAGACAAGTTAAACAGAATCATGGGAAATGAAAGCCTATAATAAAGAAACAAGGATAAGAAACAAAACACAAGGAGCCCTTTTGTTTTAAAAGGAATATTGGATCTTAATGATAAATGACTGCTATTATTGAAGGAGGTATTGACTGAAGACATAAATTCTTATCTTAGTCATTACTTGTGCACAGTTCTTTCACCAATGTCTTGGTGCTTCGGGACGTCAATTGTTTCACTTTTCTATGGTATGAATCGATCTAGGGAAGTTTTTGTTTCAATACCGTTACTAGCAGTGTTGCAGTTTATCATCATAAAGATTTTAGCACCAGGCAATGTTTAGGAAATGTTACAATTTTCCTCTTTGATTGCGAATATTTTCAGACCAAGTCACCACACCACTATTGACCAGTAATATCCACTGATACCCATTAAATTTTTCATTCAAGATGAATCCTTGAATTTCCTGCTACAACGAATTATCATATCATTTTGATGCAATATGTAACGTGATCTTCGAATTTTTTTGCTTAGGTTTTGGTGTTTGAGCTAGAAGACGATCCATTTGAAGTCAAGCTAGAAGAAAACTATCTGGTAGATTGTACTTGGTCTTACAAAATCTTCCATTTTGGCCAATGTTTTGTAGTTAAATAATATACATTGAAAAAGATGAAATCATACTTCAGTCCTTCGTTATCTATGGTCTTCTTGGAAATTCCATCAACTTTTTCTCCATTAATTTGGAATTTTCTATGCTTTTAGATTTTTCAAGGCTATAACTAAAAAAAACAAAGAAACCTGGTAATTCTGAGAATATTCAAGATATCATGACAGCACACGTTAGCAGTATGTAGTTTCATGACAAGTGTAAAAACGCACAGTTTTATTTTTGAGGGCCCTCCGCAGGATGACAGGATAGAAAAACTGAGCAAGTGTAAATACATTGTTGGGCAGTAGTGTCCCGCATATGAGAAACAAAAATTTTGAAAAAAAACAGACCCTAATTTTCGACATAATATCCCATTTTATAAGAAACTGGCGCAGGTCTCGCAAAAGCTTGTTTCTTATTTAAAAACTATGTGTTTAAGCATTTTACTATTCAAATGAAAACAAGAAGTTTGCATGTTAAACCCTCTGCTAAATAAGCAAAGGGCACCTTCCTGTAATAATTGTAGCATTTCCAGGAAGTGAGAATTCACCAATCAAAATAACATGTTTTGTAGCGGATCGTTAGCACATGATCTTTCTATTAAGAAATATCACCCTGATTTGTATATCATCTCATTTTATAAGAAACGCGTCGGATGTGAAACTGAAAAAGTTGTGTCTTATATGCTGGACACTACTGTGTCGTAAGTCGACAAATCCAAGTCCAAAAGTAAGCAAATCCATGTTAGTGACAAATTCAAGTGAGGCATGATCAGTAGGATACAAGCGATTAAAAAATATTATGACATAAGCAATTAAGAGTTGTGAAGCAAAGGTTTCTTTAAAGCCATCGAATCCAAAGAACGATGCAATAGCAATTTATACAAGCTTTTTCTAAGTTTTACTTCCTATGGTCAGTTTCTCTGGCGTCTTCATGGTGTCATTTGTTCATTGTTCTTCGCAAATCTGTTTTTAGCTCAGAATGGATGAGATGGAAGAATGCTTGGAAAGGGAACGAAAACTCAAAGAGAGGTTGAGTGATATTCAAGGGGCGTTCATTTCCAGTAAGTCATCTATGTAATCAGAAAAGGAATTGAGGGCACTAGAGTTCATCGGATCATCAAAAAGATTCTCGTAAATCATTTCAATGAAATTTCCTCTCCTCCTCCCACCTATGTATCATTTTATTTCTTTTCGTAGTTTGTAGTTTATGCTGTAATGTACTGTTCGTTCATTATTCTTCGTGTAAATGTTTTATGTTAATTCTTGAAGCCACAGGGTTGCAATGTATTCTCACTCTCTTTGTGGCTTCGTCTTGTAACTATGTTCTGTTATTGTAAAATTTTAGATTGATGTAAAAAAAAGGAATTATGAACATGAGAACTATTTTTGATGCTGCAGAAGAAAGCCCATGGTAAGGTTTAATTTGCGGAAACTGTTTCCTTGTCAAGTCAATTCATTAGTTTGCTTTAGAGAATAATTTTGATGAATTGCTAGAACTTTAATCATGTACCCCTTGTCATTGCTAACTCTTTTGACAGCGGCTGTCTCAAAGCTCCTGTTTGAAAATCACCAAAATTTGATTTTATGGCCAATCGTTGACTTTATTTTGGCAAGTAGATGAAAGATTAAATTATTTCCCCAGACATCCAAGCTGATCTATGTATTTTTAAAGTTGCAAATTTAGCTATGTCTATGGTTTTGAAGCATACTGCAGATATACTGATGATTACTGAATTGGTTTATCTTTGTATATTAAAGGCAGTCAGTCACGTCTCTGATTGGCCGCGACAAAGTCAGAGCTCAACACTACGGATTTCTTTGTCAATCTTTATATTTGAAACAAAGGAGGGCTACTCTTCTTGACTTTCTACGGCCATAGAAAGTCAGGGGACTAGCAGCTATTCAAATTTCTTATTCTTTGTATCGTCCAAATCACCCAGTCAAATGCGTGGCAGACTGCCTTTAAGCTTCTAGTTTGTTCATAAATGTCACTAGGGAACGCAAAACATTATGTTGGGCTAGAGGGATGGTGCAAAATCTCAAAATAGTTGCTTGTAGGGAAGATTTGCGATGTTGTATCAGCAGTATAGCTCAAAATAACATTTTTCACCCTGTCATCTTATCCCCTTTACGCAATGAAAACAGAACTTTTATCATCGTTAAGTATATTTTGATCATTGAACTTAGATCAAAAGGAAAAGTTTATGTTAGGTTTGATAATTGAGTTTTGGTGATTTTCTAAACGGGAGTACTTTAATTTTGACAACTGAAAGCTAAAGCCAACCAATATCGTTCACATAATCCTAATTTTTTTAAAGGCCAGAAAATTGAAGCAATCATGAAGAATCTTGCAGAAAAGAATGCACAGATCTACATCAAGAGATCTATGGTAACTATGATATCTCATCAAGGTTATGCATGGGAGTCTGACAACGACATAACAAAGTGATTTCCAGAACGATTTTTTGCAGGGTATCTGAAGACAAGGGATTTCGTAGAACTATTTCTTATTAGTGCTTTCATCTACCTGAAGCAAATTAGAGCCAACAGTTCACGAAAGGGAAACCTCACAATTTCATTTGAGTGTTGCCTGTACAAATATTGGTTATCTATGAAAATCCTTGATTGTTTACATATCTCTTGCGCAAGCTACAGTTGTAATTCCTTATCTGATGGGTTTTGATTTCTACTTAAATTTGTCAAGGTATGCGACTATTATTTTGAGTGGAAATGAAGACCAGTTTTGTGTTCAGTGTACCTAGTTGTCTGAGTGTGTGGAATTGGTACCAAAAATTTGTCTTTAGAATTTCAACCATGAATTTAGAATTGAGATGATGTTTGGTCTTATTTTTTTTCTAGGCTTAATCTTCAATTTTGGCCAAAATACTTGGGGCAAGTCATAAAATTGCGGTACTTCGGTATTTGATTACTTCCCCATGCTCCCCCCGTCTCAACGCTGCTTGGCTGAAACGCTATTAAGCCTTCTCAATGTATTATTGAATTTAGGGAAAGTGGGGATCTGAATGTCCTAAGCGTATATTTTCGCCTCAATATTTGCCAAACACGAAAACACTGAAATTTTCCTATTTCCCAGCTCTTTTGGCTAGGATTGTAGCTTGTGAAGCTGTTTTTATTAGTCAGTCGATACATCTTATAAACACCCTTACGTTTATTAGGTACATGAATACAGTTACAGTAGCTTAAAGCGTTCTTGTTTCTTTGCTTGCAGGCAATACATCAAGACAATGCAAAGCGAACCATCTTGTTCAAATGTGCATGCCGTGATATTGAGTTGATGATACTAGGTGATGATTCTTTGCATGGAAAGGAAAACGTGTTGCGAAATATGAAGGATATCGATGATAAAAGGTATTCTTGAATGTATTAAAATTGTTTGAAATTTTGTTTATTTTTGGCTTCTGCATTTGGCACTTTCAATGATTTCCTTTTTTGAATGGTTTTGGTGAGACAATTCATCTCACATGATATCGATTTCTAGTTACTTGATAACATTTATTTACTATAGGTTTTAAAACTGAGGGTACACTTTCCTCGATTAGTGTATCTAGAGAGTTCCTTCAAGAAATTTCTCTGCATACAAACCCTAATTGTTTATGTTATCCAATTATTCTTTGCCTTCCATCAAATTTTGTGATTTTTTTTTTAGTTAATCATTTATATGAAGGATGTATGTTCTGAAATTTTAGAATGATACTAAACTGAGCTAATTTCTTGTAAAATTTTAGTAGGTCAGTCAAGCCTCATGAAATTTGTTCCGTGTTCGATGAAAACAGCATCATAAATGCATTGCAACTTTAGGAAGGGGCACTTCAACGAAGAATGGAGTACTCTTTCTGTGTTGACAGATTCTGAGGCTCTTTGTGAAATGATTAAACAGATGACCCTTGATTTGTTGACGTTGCATCGGTCAATATGGATTCATAACATTACTATGAAAGAACGGGGCTCATTTATTTAAATGATCTAAATGTGTGGGAATTTCTGACACCAACTTCCTAGCACAACATCACCTCAAAGTCTGTTTTAGACTGAAAAACGAACGGTTGATATAAAGAATGATCTGACCCTGACCAATTATAAATTATTTTACGCCTGCAGTGATTTTCCTCTGTCAGACAAAATCCATTCGTTTTCTTCATTTACTTTAATCATTTAAACACGGTCGCACCATCAGTTAATCAGCAACTGCTTTTCAGGGGGCCATGTCAAAAATCTAAAAATTAGATCAAATAGATGCTATATAATCATAGTAATAAGAAAGAGAATGTTTGTGTCAATTTTCTAATCTTTTTGAAGCTGGCAAGGGAGGGTGTCTGTTTAAGATCAAGTTCGGGTTGATTCCATCGCAGCAACTAGAACTGTTAGTGACATCAACACCGAATTTTATGCGACGACAACATCTATCTGATTAGCACCTCCTATTGGTCGAAAACTAACATTCGAGACGATCTAACGTTTTGATTGGTGCGTATACGCATCCGTTCTGTGAGGGACTAAACTGTGCCTGTCACTTCATCAGTGTTATGAGTTCCTATGCATATTGGCCGTAGTGACATCAGCGAATCAGAGAACGCATGGAAACAAGGGACTCTAGGTCATAAGTCTACCCCCCTTAAGCCTGAAATGAACAGTTGCTAGTCATTCTGCTTTTGTCTCATTGAAAAAGTTTCTTCTTCTTGGCTATTCAAATTATTTGTAAACCTGGTTTTCCTTTATTTTGAAAAAGCAGCCCGTTTCGCGTGGACGACTGATCGTGCATTTGCAGGCAGTTCTTTCTGAATTGAAATATTCTAATGTAAGAAGTTATTTTGTCTCAAGTTGTGTAATTTTTGCATTTCAGTCCCCTTCCTGTTGGTATTGAGTTCAATACGCTATGGTGTCGTATGATTGATGGTAGTTTCAAAGTTTTGACGGTAAGCATATTCGTTTACATACTGTGAACAGCATATAAAATACATACATTCTTATTCTCTGTGATTTTTCTATGAAATTGCCCAATTTCACTTTTTGTTTCAGCTTAACAATCTATTTCTTTTTGTTAGAATTCTATTGAAAGATCTTGCATTTCAAAGAAAGGAAAATATCTACATTGCTGATCGTAAAATACTTTGTGCCCATGCCTACTCTCCCCACAATTAATATATTGTAATACCATGATGTACTATCTTAACCCTAGCAAGCCTAGGGGGGGGGGGCTGAATCAGCCCCCCGAGTGGTATTTTGTCTTTAGATTTTTACCAAGTGCACTTACAAAGCCGAAACTTTCTGACTTGTAGTTTTTATCCTTGTCACGATCAAAAATTAATTTTTTGAAAAGATCAATTTCATTCATGGGGGTAAATGCGATCAGTTTTCGAGAGATGTATTTGTAAAATTTTGAATAATTCTTGATAAAATCTACAGCTAATGTGATAAAAATATGCACAGAAGGGAACACATACTACTTTTGATGCTCTATCCAACAAAATAATTATTTTTTAATTTGAGCGTATGCTTTAGCAGATTTTGGCACTACGCATGCGCACATTATTTGCATTCCTGTGTGATGACGTCATTACTTTTTGTTGATTTTTCTTCATGGAGTGAATAGTATTTAGACATAGAATCCAATGAAATTAAACTGATGTCATTAATGTTTTTCGTTTTCTCACAATCAACGATTGAAAATTTTTAGTACTGAACCCTATTGACTTTGAAAATTGAACAATGTGACATCATGGGAAGGTCACGTGACATATCTAAAAATAGATTTCATATTGGTTTCTCCACATTGATGTTCTATACACATGCAAAGTTTCAAAGCTCTAGGTTGTCTAGAACAGAAATAAATTAGGGGGGCTGAATCAGCCCCCCCTAGGCTTCCTAGAGCCTCAAATACCCTAGGCCTGATAGGGTTAAAGAAGCTAGGACACGTGACTGTAAATAGACTTATAATCTCAGTTGTTCAAGGTATGTGTCCATTGTTTTCTGCATTTAATTTGACGTATGGGTGAATCCATTCCAGTGACGGTTCAAATCTGTTTATACATTTTTTGCATTCCATTCCTGTTTTCTATTAGATGGCCCTTCGAGATTATCAACAGCCGCTGCTTCAAGTCGAGGCTTTCAATGTCACAGGAAGATTGATAGGTGCTGAGCAACAGGCTGATTCAGATCTTTGTAAGTATCACTGATCAGTGGTAAGTATACTGACCCAAGAAATTACCTCTATCGTGTCAGTTAAATCTAACCCTGCTTGGAAGGTCTTTGCTCTCTGGATATCCAGACGATGGCATTGATAAATATGTCATTTATTGGCGTATATGTTCAAATCCATTTTATAATTTACCTGCCTGAACTCGGCCTTTCTGTTCTACGTTTTCTGAACGGTTTTCTCAAAAATGTCCTTTAGGAACCTTCAAAAGAGGCGTAAATTCACGGCCAAAATTTTGTAATATTTCTACCTTACAGCAATGACTTCAACATGTTTTTGCACGGAACAAGAAGCCGAACGGCTTGAACACGGTAGCAAAGCAACAGTCTGAAAGCTTTGAAAGTTGCTCAAAATCCACAATGGCAACAAATATGGAGACATATGGATAGGGAATATCTGGCGGAAATGCTTCAAATTGAAATCCAACCAATGTAATTTAGGTTTACGTTTTGAAATTTAGATTTGAAACCCTTGTAAGATGACCAGGTCTCCTTGGCCAAAGTCTGCCGGGTGTCTCAAAAAAAAGCACCCCTTTTTGACTGGAAATGGAAGCGAAGTGACAAGATATCGGAGCGTTCGAAGTAAAAAACTAGATTTGTTAACCTTCAACTTAGATGCACACACCTTGCATTTTTAAATCGTCCACCAAACACCAAAGATACAGGCTCACAAAGTCAAAATTCAGAGTGCACTCGAAACCAGAGGTTTTGTGAAATGGCCTAGCCATGATTTGATATCACGCGCAAATTGCAAAGGAATTTCGGCCTCCAGCCCAAAGCCCTTACTTCTGAAAAGAATTGCTCTTTGAAAAATTTCAATTGTTCTTCAACTTAATGTTCGTTTTAGGCGTGGGAAATCAATCCTTACATTCCATTGTGAGAGTTTTCGATTCTGCAAAGAAAGGTGACGAGGAACATATCCACGTTCTTTTTTGCAGATGCAGGGCAAGCTTTTTATTCTTTCAGCATTTTTTTTGATGCATTGAATTGAAATTTCTTCGAAGAGAACGCTCAGAAATTTCAAAAACTTGACACCTTCTAAAAAGAATCTACTTTGAAAAGTTTCAATTGTTCTACGAATTACTTTTCATTTGAAATGGACAATCGATCCTTACATTCCATTGCAAGTTTTTGTGCCAAAGTAGGGGGGAAGGAGCACATGCGCATGCATCATTTTCATTTGGTGGCATGGTAAAGTTTTCATTTTATTCACGCATTTTTCTTTGTCTTTTTATCGTCCAATAAATCCATATGTGCTGCAAAAATTTGTCCCCGTTCCGTTTTTGTAAGCTGCTAAACAGGCTAGGTCCCGGTTTCTCACTTGATGATTTTGACATGGTGCAACTTACTCAAGATCAAAGAATTGGGTATGCATAGAAATGGCACGCTTGGGTAATGCCAAGGCAGTTCAGAGGTCATAGTTAAACCGTTGGCCTGGTATCAATGCACCTACGGCTAGAACGATTAGGCAAAATTTTAAGAAATACTCCGATCATGGAACGAGCTTGAATAGGAACAGAGGGAACAGTGGACGTCCCAGAACAGCACGCTCTGTAGAGAATGTAGCTAGGTTACGGAGATCGTTACAGAGAAATGGAAACCTTTCTGCAAGAAGAAATGGCCTTGGAATTTCAAGGGCTTCATTCAGTAGAATTATTCGTTCTGATTTACCGTTTTACCCTTATGTGCTGGTAAAGCACCAGGAGTTAAAGCCACAAGATCCTGCGCAACGTCTTCAGTTTTGCCACTGGTTTACAAATAAGTGCCAAGAAGACCCGACATTCCTAAGCAATCTTATTTCTTCCGATGAAGCTATCTTCTCAATGAACCCAGAGA
Organism: Aurelia sp. 4 Dawson et al 2005; assembly: GCA_964019985.1. NCBI lineage: Eukaryota > Metazoa > Cnidaria > Scyphozoa > Semaeostomeae > Ulmaridae > Aurelia > Aurelia sp. 4 Dawson et al 2005. The sequence goes on along the minus strand of OZ026500.1, from coordinate 13,917,830 downwards.
CTAACAGAACAAATGTAACCCAGTATGCAAAATACGGAGAGGGACATCCTCATAACCATTACATTGAGCATGCCCAAGGTGCACCTCAGTTGTTGGTTTGGGTCGGCGTGACTGGCAGTAGTGATGTTTTGGGACCTCACTGTGTGGAGGGAAACTTGAACACAAGAGAGTACCTTCGCATTGTGAGGTACCATGTGATTCAACAGGATTTTCGAAATCTGGGCATCCAAAGAGAAGTAATGTGGTGGCAACAGGATGGCGCTCCGGCACACACAAGTATCCAGGCAATAAATTATCTTAGTCAGCAATTTCCTGACCGCTTGATCAGTAAACGTGGAGACGTCCTTTGGCCTCCAAGGTCACCAGACCTGACAGTCCTTGATTTCTTTGTCTGGGGGCACATTAAGCAGAAGATTTGGGATGTACCTCGAAATCAGCAGCCTGCAAATCTTAACCAACTGAGGGCAGCAATCATAAGAGAGTTCGCGACGCTTCCACGAGATATGATTCAAAGATCGTTTAATGCCATGCTCGATAGATGCCGCAAATGTATCGATTCCAATGGTGGATGTTTCGATAATGAGTGATGATGTAACAAAGCGGCAGTCTTATAATTGTAGTCTCACTGGTAAAAGTGTTTTTCTGCGTTTATTGTCTCTTCTTTGTAAGAATTTCAAGGAAGTTCGCTGTTGCTAAGGCCTGGTTCACACTAGGTCGTCTGGGTCGTTAAGCTCGTGCAGAAAGACCCAAAAGATAAAGTAATCAAACTCCGAGTCTTTGTCTACAGGGTCTTTTTGCACGACCCTAACGACCCAAAGGACCTATTGTGAACCAGGCTTAAACGACCTACCAAAAAGGTGTCAAGCAATTCCTAAAATAGGCAAGATTTTTCAAAGTAGATTCTTGGTGTCAAGTTTTTTAAATTCTGAGCGTTTTCTTCAAAGAAATTTCAATTCAATGCATCACAAAAAATGTTGAAAGAATAAAAGTTTGTCCTTCACCTCCAAAAAGAACGTGGTTGTGCTCCTTTTCACCCTTCTTTGTTGATACAAAAACTTTTTGCAAGGGAGCATAAGGATCAATTTCCCGCGCCTAAAAAGTTATATCAAGAACAATTGAAAGTTTACAAAAAGCAATTCTTTTCAGAAGTAAGGGCTTTGGGCTGGAGGCCGAAATTCCTTTACAATTTGCGCGTGATATCAAATCATGGCTAGGCCATTTCACAAAACCTCTGGTTTTCAGTGCACTCTAAATTTTGACTTTGCGAGCCTGCATCTTTGGTGTTTGGTGGACGATTTAAAAATGCAAGGTATGTGCATCTAAGTTGAAGATTAACAAATCTAGTTTTGTTCTTCGAGTGCTCCGATATCTTGTCACGTCATTTCTTCTTCTTGTCAAAAGGGGGTACTTCTTTTTGAGACACCCGGTAGGGTAATTCTTCTTACCAAAAAATATTTCCAGATTCCATTCAAGCTTCAATGGAAGGGGGTACAATTCATGCTATTTGATGATTTGTGCCGCATTCTTCAGAAAATATGCTTGAAAACTCAACATTGTTGTGATGTGACAAGGCATCTCAACTGGAGACAAATCAACTGTCTTACTACCACAATGGAGTCTTTTATGCAGGCATGAAGTTCTCTTTTGTTTTTCACAGATATTGACATCATCTCCATTGAAAACCGGCGACAAACCACCACTGCAAAAAAAATGCTGAAATTTCACTTTGATCTTTCAGGTGGAACTTTGGAGGAAACGCACCATTTCCAAACAATTTTGATCAAGACAAATTGAACTCTCCATTTCCTTGGGATTTCCTACAGTAAACTGCCCATTCATCTAAATTGCCCTGCAGAAACTATAGGGGTATTGCGGTGTTTTTTGCTGTGCGCGTGTGACACAAATACTTTCATAGCATGGGAAAGTCCTGCTTCTCATTTTGAGGGTGTTTCAAAGGTGGTCTGAAATGAAAAGTTTTATTGATTCAAATGAATAGCACTTTTGAAGAATGTTGTTTCTAATTTTATGATACCTTGCTTCATTTTCGAATTATAACTATTTTGTATGATTGGTTGATGACGTCATTTTGTTTGCAAAGAGCTAAAAAGTGTACAAGGCTGACTATATTGACTATATTTCCGAAAGGAAATTGACTCGAAGTACTTTTCTTAAATCTACATGCCTTTCTAAACATCAGATCAGTCCATGAGGCAATTTTTATTACATTTGTTCAGCTCAACCTAAATGGCTCTTACAACTGTAACCTTTCGAAGATCAAATACAGCTACATTCCAACCTCGATTCCAGGGCTATCATTGTCTTCAGCCTCACCTCTTCAGCACAAATGATACCCCTGGTTCCTACCTGACAATTCGTGGTTAACGTATTCTAATTTATGTCAAAAATTATGCAAGCCTTATTCACAGTAATGGCGTCATATTCAGACTGGAAAGCTGCGGAGGTCATTTGGCTGTTTCCCGCGCTTTGCAAATTGATGGCGTGATGCAAGAAAAGATTGGTTTGTTGCATTGTAGCAATGTCTAGAATTTGATAGGAGTGGGCTACAAGTAGAAAATATTTACTGAGGGAAAACAAAGACATCACGCAACCCGGTAAGGGGCCGGTAAGTTTGCTTTGTGCCTTGATTTTACACAAGTCAAGTCAGTTGACTATGTTGTCTCTCATCAATTAGTTCTTGCAATATTTTTAATTATCTTATATGATTTTCTGACATTTTGTCCATGTTGCAATTATTTAGACATCTGAAACATCGGTATCTGGCACTAGAATGGTCTCTTTCCGTTGCACCACCATGACACGTCGCACTTGAAATCAATTTCATTCATTGACGTGAACAAATTTAAATAATGATTATCAAGATTTGAACGTCGATGAGAAACACTCAAGTATTCATCTGCTCGCTTTGCATCGCATTTTGAGGTTGCAGAATGTTCTCAGCTTTCGCTCGAAGTCTTATTTGCTCTTCAAAGTAAAATCGACCACTAGAAGTTTCACAAGTTATTTTGCAAGGAAGCAAGAATGAGAAGACCTTTTAAATGACTTTATGAAATTTGATCTGAACTTGACAAGATTGCAACTACATTGTTCGCAAGTCGTTGGCTGTTGCTGACAAAGCAGAGGTGAGTTCGATGTGGGGGTTGAATGGTCGGAAATTCATTGTTTCAATCAGAAAAGATAGTGACAAAGTAAGTCGTATGTATAGCCTTCAGACTTCATGATGGCAAACCCAACGAAAAAAACCTCAATTTGTGCTCGAAGTTGTGGCCCTTCAATACAAATGTGCGGAATTTAGAAGAGCCATTGCCATTCCAACGGATCTTGCCATTCCGTTGTGTACTTTGAACAAACTCGGCTTCGATTGGCAAACCTTTATAGCTCTAGGGTACTTGCAAAAATTTTTACAGCGAATTTAGACTTCGGTATTTCTACATGATATTTCGAATTTGATTACTTGCTTGAAGGTGTTATTGTTTGGTGTTGTCACTGCAGATACTTTGTAGTTTTGATAAGACTTTAAGAGCACAAAATGATTGCAAGGTTCGGTCATTTCTCTGAACGTCTTAGCTTTGCAGGATATCGTTCTTACCTGTATTTTTAGTGCTCAGTAAAATGAAAGAAAGATTGAAAAGTTGAATTCATTCCAATCCATGTAGCACCAGGGTCTGGTAGCACTTAGCACTGTGAAATTATTTTAAGAGGCGACTTCTTTGGTTCACCCAGTGAGCCAAACATTGTCGAATGCAGAAACGCAAGTATCTTCTTTGAAAGTAGGTCTGAGTGGAGCATCACCTGTGAGTTTCTTGTGAGCTTATGTAATTTCACGATCGAAAATTTCTCGCGAGTCACCCAACTGTAAGTCAGGTTGATTTATGTTGCACTCATACATTTGATGAAAACAGGGAAGTAAAACGGTTTATATGATACAGCTGCAGATGTATTTCTTAGCAGATACTGTAAGATTTTAAAATCACGGATCTGTGTATCTGAAACAAAGATATGTGTACCTACCGTACAAAGCGCAGATATTTTAGAAATTACGCCTTAGTTTACGATATTCATGATAAAAGAGATGGTTAAGGATCTTCCGATTTGCAAACTGTCACCTTTTGATTCTTTGTTTTCAAAGGCGAGCATTTTCTTTTTTTGTATCGCTAGGCCATTCACCGCAGCAGGAAAACAAAGTTCCCGTATTGACTTACTACAACTGCTCACTCCAAGTGCTTTTACATTTCTACGGGTAATAATTCCGTGACGTCATAAGTGTTATGATGTAATGGTAAATGTAATAAGTCTGCCTTACCGCCGTAGTTAATTTATGCAAAAAAGACAGTCATTTAGCATTAGCCAATGAAAACGAAGAAAGGGTCAGGTAGGCACCAGGGTAACAACTGGTCGCCCATTGTTACCCTGGGTTCGAGGTTGGCTACATTCCAATATAGCATCCTAGTAATTTGCAAACAAAATGACGTCATCAACTGAAATTTAATAGCCTGGGATAACTTGGAAACGAAATGAGATATCAAAGAAATTTAAACTGGATTCCATATCCTTCGACAGTGCCGTTCATTTGCATGAATATAAATTTTTGCCTCAGATCACCTTTAAACATTGCACACAACTGCGTTGCTTCCGTGAATATTGTTTTTCTTCTCCCAGGGATGGTGCATTCATCCTCCCAAAGGAATAACACATACAAAAACATGTAGAATCCATTGCTGTAGGCAAATGATTTGAGTGTGATTTTTAGGCCTGTTTTGAAACTCTATCATAATTTCAGAACAGAGTAGCCAATGTCAGTGTGATATTTTTCAAATACATGTAAACATGTGCGCTATTGAATGGTATACTTTCCGGTATCATTGCCTTGAAATCGACGGAGTAGTGACCCTACAAACGGATATTTTAGAAAGTTTATTGACGTGGACCTTGCAAACAAGAACGTAAACGTTGAGCTAAAACAAAATATACCGGGTGATTAAAAAACGCCGGATATTTGAAAGGCCGCTGCTCTCTGACTATATAGGCAGTGATATTCCATAATATCTGATTAACTAGGTAAGATGTTTTAAAATTTTTTTACCTGGCTGAAGTTGGCTTCTCCGTTCAGATTCTGTGAGGGATTTTCTGAAAAAAATTCTCTTTGAGAAACCTTAAAAACATGTTAAAATCACGAGCAAGCGTCTCGGATATGTTTATGACTACAACACGCTTTTGCTCGTGCTATCCTCTTTGGAGATTGAAAAAGTCTTCCCCCAGTGTGAATAACTTATTCATGGGGATTCCATTCTCCCATGAGGGCAAAATGCATGAACACGTCTTAGAGTCATTATTGCTAGGAAGGAGAACAAAGGGAAATCTTGTGAAATCAAAGGGAACAAAGTTTGTTGTTTTTGATAATTTTTTCAGGTTGTCGAAAGGGGCTTTCTGCCGAAAATCTCTCATTTCGACCGGAAGGAAACGCCGATTAGTACGGAGTAGATTACTGAACCTGATTGGCCATATCGGTATTGAAGCAAGACAGTTTTCAATATAATTGCTTTTATATTCAGAGAGTAGCATTTTGGAAACGCCGGGCCTTTTTTATTGGCTCACCCGGTATGTGCCAGGTGAGTCAAAGAAAACATCAGCACTTGTGGAAAAATACAATCTTAAGTTACTCGTACTCGTAAACTCACTAAAAGGCAAATAGCTTTGTAGTGAAAAGGCTGGTTTAGGTGGGGGAATTTATTTTACTATGTTTGATTCTGTCATGATATGTTTAAGGGCCATTTTGCAAGCTGCTTTATGGGGCCAAAAAAATAAAGGGGTTTCCCAGAATATACCATCAAGAAAATCATCCAAGTTTGACCTGCCATTTGTCTCTCACAGTAGCTAGATGGAGTAGTAAAGAGGCCTACTGGAACTTGGAAATTTATTGTTTTGCTTCCCGCTGAAGAGTTACTTATAATAAGGTTTTCTTAAAACTTTTAGTTAGTAAGAGCAAATACAGTGCAAAGGTAATTACTCCTGGTTGAATTACTGTTCATGTGAAGTTAAAATGGAGACTTCGTGCTTGAATGTTGGTTCGTTTGCATTATCAAACGTTAAGTGATCAAACAGTTTCTCTTGTTGTGTCTGGTACAGTTGTATAGAAATAACAAGTAAATACAGTAGGATGAGAGTACTTTTTTAATGAAGCAGGACGTTTCGATCACGGCGGTGGCTTAATAACGAGCTGTGCTGGAATGCTGGAAACCTCATACTTGGTTCAGTTCATATCGCAGTGATTATAGTTTACTTTATTTACTTGTTTATATTAAGACGTTGTTGATGTTTGGATTTTTCCTTTTGACAGCAATTCGAGAAGGTCTCGTAGAAATAGACTCTCCTTGGGAAAATATTAACGTGAAAAAGAACATGCCATCGCTGAAATTCTATCATGATATGACGTGGGGTAAGTTTCCTTACGTTAACGTAGCTCTTGTGCACGTGTATTTGTCTGAAGTAGCAGAGGTACTCAAAGATACTGCTTATGTTCGACTATATAAGTTGTCAGTGATCTGATTGGCTTCACCGTGCGACAGTCAATGCTGAAAAGGAAAATGGCCTTACAATGTAGGGCGTCTACCAGAAAGGAGTTGTGATCATGAATCATTTTCATTATCCTATTCTATTTCTGTGTGTATTTAAAGTGAAACCAGATAAGCTCTCGGCAAACTGCCTTCTGTGTGTTGATAAGATTTCCGTTTTGCGACCTTTTCATAAACAGCCTTGCTCGTCCCATTTACCAACTTTGATATTAAAAGAGTAAACTAAACACAAGGTTCATTATGTGGTTTAATTTTTAGTTTTGTGTCTAGTGTCAAAGAGATCTCATTACACGCGTATGATGTCTTTGATTTCTGATAAATCCTTCACATCGAAGAGATTTTGTATCAGGGCTAAGAAAGATTCATTTTGTGTGTGGCTGAAACTTGTGCTGTCTTTGGTTTATGATAGGGCAGGTTATCCCTTTGAATTCATTTTTTTAAACAAGCATTTCAATGAATTGTTTTCTTGCTGTTGAATATTTCATTTAAGCATTTGACAAAGTTGGAAATATTTTTCCTCTTAATGAGGAAGGATTCAGGTTTTAACGAGTGGAAAAGTTGTGAAACAGTACCAGGCGAGAAAGCTCTCTTCCACATAATTGAAATGAAATGAAAGAAAAAAGAGACCATAGCTGTCTACCCAAAATTTTTGCTGCATCTCAACGCTTTCCACTTTTTAAACGTAGAACCAAGGAAGGAGTGAGATCGTCCATGCATCGTTTGATAATTGTAGCTAAAAAACCATCAACACTGTGAGAGCTGGAAGAATGATCAACCAATTAAACCTTGTCTTTACTTTTTAGATATGGACTTCTTTCAAGTCGCTTGGGGAGTGAACGTTGAGCCAGTATGGGCAACAGTTTCTCAAGGCTTTGGTAAGTCATATATACTTTGTACCCAATTGGTCAGAGAATAATATGTTGTTTCCTTGCTCATCCTTAGATTTTTGCCTGGTCACAGCAATACCATACAGTTAAGCCTGAAATAGACGACTACCCTAAAGATCGCGGCAAGGAACTTGTTACCAAGATTGATTGCGTTCGAATGACGAATTTTTGACGATTCTAAAAGAATTCGATAGAAGAAGCAATGCATCTTGGTAAAGCGTTCCTTGCCGCCATCTTTAACGCAGTCGTCTATTACTGATTCCCATATTGAATGAATTAATTTTGAATCTGTCTATTTGCGAACCAATCTTACTGCAACTGAAGTTACATAAGAGTGTGATGAAAGACTGAAGAAATTCGCACAAGGGACAAACCCAGCAATACAATATCCTGGCAGTTGCTCCATAGAATGAACGATTCAAAATACACCAGGTTTAGTATTGGTATGAATAATTTAGGTTTGAGATTTTAGTACTTCTATGTAATGAGAATAGATACGGCGATCATTTCGAAAAAGAGATCATTGGATGAATAATGTCTTTTCATGAATGTTTGTTGTATCTATTCTCACCATGATGTTTATAATCAGATTGCACTTGTCACGTGGCGTTGCATTAGTCTTACTTTTCGGTAAAATTTCTTGTCGGGTGATAAGCCAAGTATAATTTTTCTCAGAAATAGTGAAAATCGTACGGTTGACGCTGATGCAGGTTGAGTTTGTTGTATTACTCCAATATTAGTTGAAATTGTGAAGCTGTTAAAGTTAGCATAATTGTGCGTAGATGGTTTTAGCTTCAGTACAGGTCAGTTTGAATGCAATCATTGTCTTTATCTTCTGCAGATCTTCTATCTAAGGCAAGTGTAGACCCAAGCAAGCCACTACCATTTTGGGATAAAGTAAGTTTTTTTCATTGATATAAACTTTGATGATTTTTTCCAGGAATAGGTATCCATTGCACGATGACGTTTTCACGTGCAACTTGTTGACATGTTTTGAGACAGGTTTCATGAATGGCTGAACGGTGTAATTGAACCATGGGCATTTTGGAAGAACTTTTTGTATAAATGAACAACTTTCAGCATTTTTCAGTTTCAGAGAGGTAGTCACATTATTTGCACTCACTCATTATTTCTTTTGCTTGCCATGGGGATTGTTATTTTTAACAAAAGAACGGTGTCACATCATTTTAGTCCTCTCTGTTTCTTTTCCAGGAAAATCTTAACAGGAAATTAGCCGTAACTTTGAAACGTCTGTTCTGTGATTTTATTGAAATCCTTATTCTTATCTGGGTTCGCCCTGCAATAGAGAAGCAGGAATCTTAGTTTTTTTCAACTTTCGGACGAATTAAAGAAAAGATAGTAAATATATGATTATAGTGCCATGAGATAGCGTATACATACAAGACTCGACGTTTCGAGCATATACTCGTTATCAAGTCGAGTTTATAAAAAATCTATGCCCTAAACGGCGTGGTTTACACATCTACGCTACTTCATGATATTGCAATTGTTTATTGATTAATTTTGATCGTGCAACGCGCACCAAACATGATTTTGTTTGAGGATCAAAGAGTTTATATTTGGCTAAAGCCTGATTTCCATTTGACCACAAGGATTGCTGGTGACGCAAGGATCGCACAAATTTGGTACCAGCAATTTGAAGCGATTGTTACGTCATGCAGTTCCCATTTGTCACAACGATTACGCTTTTCTCAGAACTTTGGCAACAAATCAGATTCCCGTGTTGGCGGTAAAAGATAAAAAAGGCATTGCCCCTAAAGGGAGGATTCGATTGCTGAAATTCATGCTCAGTTGGTTTCCCTTTGACAAAAGTTAGAAAATTTCCTATCTCAGATGCAAGGATCGCTGGCAAACTGAGTAAGACAATGATATTTTAACACAACGATCGTTGTCACAAAGACTCTCCGTGGTGGCAAATTTGTGCGATCTTTGCGTCACCAGCGATCCTTGCGATCATATCGAAGCCTGACTTTCTTCACCAGCTAATTGTATTTTGCTCTCAGATGCGCCTTCTCTTCCATGGCAAGCTAATAATGAAAATGAATGAGTTGAACTTGCTGCTGAGTGCATCACGTGACCCTAATAACACCACAGAGAAAATGGTTATCGTTTGGGAAAGAGTCCTGTTGAACTGGACGAATGGTATGGCTCATAGATTGTTTTTTAGAACAAATAGATGTTTATGTTCATTTTCTTTTTTCTCCGGCACATTTGGTTGAACATGAAGGTAGAAGATAATGTTCTGCAAAATACTGGAGAGTAACATTGAGGTTTTAACAAATTTTATCCGATCATGTCATGGAAGACGATCGCTGCCTCAACCTTTCAAACTGTGTGCCCGGTTATCAAAAATATGGTCATAATTCGTGTTTTCAGCAAAAAGATGAATTGCTTCCAAAAGGTTTGAAGAAAACACAACATATGCGTTATAAATCTACTGGGAAAGGTTACATTTAACCTCCTCTCTCTAACAAACCTGTCCCTTCTATGGCCGCATTTTAGTGAAGCGCCTCTTTGTAAAGCCCCCCCCCCCACTTATATCAAATCCCAGAAGTTGCCAGAGATTTTCCATTTATATAGCTAAACAAGTTTCACTTTGATTTTAGTATGTTTTGGCATCAAAATTTTGTTGAATTTGTATATTTGACTTGTAAAATTGTAAGTTGATTCCGCAAATTTGTCGTGAAGGAGTCAAAAGGCTTTCATTTACGGGGCGTGCCAAAAAAGTATAACTTTTGAGTAGTTACTGCGAAGGAGCCATGGTTTGAAAGTTTCGTTTCTAGTTTATTGTAGAGACGACATTTTAACTTAGATTTTGCAACCTTGCATGTCCAAATCGACTCTGTATTCGCAGAATAATTCACCTAAATAGGCAAACTTTCTGAGGGAGCTAGAGACAGATGGTTATTGAATTATGCTACTTCTATCTGTGCAGCATTTGTATGAAATTTTGACCGTAAAAATTTCTCTTCTTAAAAATTTCCTGATCCATTAAACTATTACATCGATGAGAGCAAATGTTAAGAACAGGCGCATTTACAGTTTAACAGTTAACAACAGAACTTTCTGGCATTGAAAGGCTAAGGGAACAGGAATTGTGTCAAGTATTTTCCCAATACTGAAGGATCTTTCTCATCCAATTTTCGTCACTGTTGTGATTTCTCAGTGATATTGTGCTTCTGAACTAGTGGGGTCTAAATTTCATTTCCATAGCTCAAATAAACTTCCAGAAATGTATTGTTGTTTTGTTTTTCAATTTGTTTTGAGTTGTCTTCTCAGGATTTCCAGCTACTGAAAGCTAATTTAGGCCCACTGTGCGTGCCACATCCAGGCATGGGACCCCTAGTTTAACGTCCCTTCCGAAGGACGACGGGGTGAGTTGTGAGGTCAGGCCTCCGAGGTCACCCATCCGGAGTTTGACCTCACTCGACCGAGCTTAACTTGAGTTACCTGACGAAAACTGTTTAAACCACTCGGCCACTCACCCCGTTGAGCTGCCCCGAACGATTTTAACAAATTACACACATATAATGGTAGCATAATTCCATAACCGTCTGTCTTAGGCTGCCTCAGAAATGCTACCTGCGTAAGTGAATTACTCTGGGAATACGAACTCGATTTGGACACGGGCTCCAAATCTACTTGAAGATTTCGCAATAATTGCTCAAACTCTTGTACCTCATATGGGACTCCCTGTATATCTTTGTCATTTGATATTGTGAATAAGCCCCTTCTCTGAGAAGGCCCGTTTCCCGTGTTGATCCCTCCAGAGTTTCCGAAAGTGGATAAACCCCCTTGGGCTCGATAGAGCGTTCACATTATCTATAGTCTTTTCAATTTTTGCTTGCTACTTCCCAAAGTCTCATTCTTTTCTTTATTCAGAGGGGTAAATTTTGTTTATTGTGAATGTTCTGAATGGAATTATTTACTCTATGCTGTTTTTCATTCCAGCTTGTATAGATATCGAAGGTGACTTTGATATGCAGTTCAGAACAGCATCAAAATACGATGACAGCAGAGTCTTGCATTTCCCAGGATTTAAAGTCAGGTAATAACTGCCCAAGCAAGATATCAGAACTTTACGCTCCACCCTCTTCGGGAGAATTCCAAAGTTTGGGGCCACATTAGTAAGGCTATTAAGATAACCAGTAAGGCAGGGCTGACCAGGTTTGTGCAGCAAATGTATCGCTCGGTTAAAGAATTTTAAAGACCTTGCTCGAACTTCAGGCACATGAATTTGTTTCATTCTACATCCGAAATGTATTATGTGATCACTGGTCTTATAAAGCTCAAGTAATAATTCAAGATTTCAAAAACAGACCCGCTGGATCCTTTTGAGCTTGTTGTTTAAAGCTGAATTTGTTCGGGATACTATCAGCGAAAGTCTTTCGGATTTTCTCCAGAAGAGCCAGACGCCCGTCAAAGCGCTTTGCAGTCTGCGCAGTATCGATCTAAGGGTCATCGCCTTTCATCCTTCCTTTGTTAACTCGTGCATGCCCCAAAATGCTTCGCTCGTTCCATTGATCAGCGAGCCAATCAGAATTAACGTCTTTTCCTTTGTCATTCACAAAAGGGGGAATTCGCAGTATCCCGAAAAAGAATTCACATTTGAAGCACAATTCTTGACGCATTCAATATGACAATGAAATTCAGCAATATGACAATGAAATGCAGTGCCTGCCTTGTGGCTTTCGCCCAGTTTATTCCAGTCTATTCCTTGTTGTTATCGAGCCACATCAATGTTAGCTTTCCTCTTCCCTTTTCTCTTTGAACTTCTCTTCTAGGAGAAGCCTTTGACACCCGTCTCCTCAAAATAAATCTGGTTCAAAATAAACATTTTTATCTGCTTTATTGTATTTATCAGCGATCTTTTGTTATTCGTTCCTTGTAATATACATTCATTTTTCTGTGTTCTTGGAAGATGTCTTTAGAATTCTCCTATAAAACCACGTTTTAAAGTAAATCAACGGTGTTAAAAGCAAACTTAGCTTGGATGACTGGGTAATCTAAGTATAACCTATTGTATTTGAAGTTTTCGATCTATGAAACAGAAGGAAGGTATGTGGCACCTGCGGTTCTTTTGTGCTATGTTTAGACTATGTCGCTATATCTCCGTTCATTAACTTAAAAATTTTTTTGAAGAGTTTTTTTCGAAGCTGTGGTAGAATGTTTTTTCACCATTATTAACTTTGGAGCACGGACCTTCTAGTTAATTTGCTACTTTGTAGGTTCGATTTGGAATGGATTTGTGAAGGTGACCCAAATGACCACCATCGTGCTGTTCCTTGTAATCCTTTGAAACTTTCTGATTTTGAGGTATGCTCTCATTTTCTTCTTTATCATATTGTCACCCATAAATATCATAATTTACTGTGGTAGCGTTAACAGCTAGTGAAGCCATCCTAAAATGAACGTTTTTGCACAGCCATCAAACTTCCTCGCTGCTTTTTTCTTACCCTTTACTAATGCTTTTAAGGAATACAGAATTGAAAAAATAAAAAGCCCGTTAAGCATAGTCAACCCAAATGACGTTTTGCTTTCGCCACCAGAGCTTAATTCATCAATTGGCTATGTTTCCAAATTTGTCATTACATTTATGTAGTTTCTAGAAAGGAGCTGAGCTTACTCACTGAGCTTACTTACTGCGGGGTGAGTGGCCGAGTGACTGCGGGGTGAGTGGCCGAGTGACTTATACAGTCTTCGTCAGGTGACTGAAGTTAAGCTTGGTCGAGTGAGGTCAGATTTCGGATGGGTGACCACTGAGGCCTGACCTCGCAACTCACCTAGCCGTCCTTCGGAAGGGACGTTAGACTAGGGGTCCCGTGCCTGGATGCGGCATGCACAGTGGGCCTAAATTAGCTTTCAGTAGCTAGAAATCCTGACAAGCCCACTCAAAACAAATTGAAAACAAACAAACTACTAAGAGAATTTTAGAAATGATTCAAAACTGACACTAAACATTAAACTGTACTCAAGATATGATGTGGAAAATTAAGTGGATTTCGATAAACGGCGGCTCCGCGTTTCGAACTTTTTTTAGCAGATTCAGGCACGAGTTTCTTTTATGGGGATATGATGATTACTTTGATGTTAGAATCAATCTGTTTTAACAGTTCCAGAGAAAATCTCTTGAATTATTTTGGACACACATGTCTTTCTGTAACGAGCTGCTTATAAGAGATTCTTCTCTCAGATCGCCAAAAATGAAGTAACTCCAGTACTAGGAAAATAAATATATCCTAAATTTTACTTTGTTGTCTGCATCATGATACTTGGAACGTAATTGGATAATGTATAAGAAAGGTACTTTGCTTGAAATGTTCACGAGGTCAAAGGTATTGTACATGAATATTGTTATGGTACCCTTAAGAAACTCATAAGAAACTCAGAGCACTAAAAATCTGATAATTTAGAGAGACTTTCAGTGATGGCTCAAATTTCTTAGTTGCTCATAAAAAGAAGTACGTGTAAGCCAAAATCATTTTACCAGTCAAAGTATGTTTGTTAAACTTCGTTAGCTCAGCGTTACCCTGCAAAATATTCAACACTTTCTAGATTTTCAGAAGTGCGATGCTAGTTTGAGACTCTATATCTAGCCTGGGGATCTTCTCAGTTGATCAATTTACAACGATACACCTGCCGATGGGGGTATCAGTTCAAATAAAGCATTCCCAGACATGATGATAATTGTGGAATCTAGGTTCCAAGACAGGATATGACAAATCGAACAAATTACGAGAACAACGAATATGACAATTTTTGCTGCACTCTTTTCCAAGACCGGTATTGTATTGTCGATATTTTGTTCCAGGACAGGGCCTGGCAATGTTCCTTTAGCAGGGACATGCCCGTTGGTTTCTGGCAAGGTAGACCCTTAGGTAGACCCTAAATATATCTTGGTCTACCTTAGAATATATCTTGCTCTGTTTTCTGTTCTAAAGAATTCGATTTAAAATGTTTTTCTTAAGGATCACGACTCCTACAGAATGTTTAGATCAGAGGACTTGAATATGGTTGTCACTTTAGAGACTGGGAAGAACATGACAAAGGTAACAAATTAAAGTTAATGGTAAGGCTTTTTTCCTTGGAATTTTAGGTGCTTTGTGTTTGTGAATATATTCATTTCTGTATATCCAAAAATAGTCGTATAGTTACGTACGATTTAAGATATTTGCGCATAATAGTTGCTCTAGAGACGGCCTAGTGACCGAAACTTCTCTGCAGGGGACATCGGGAAAACAAAAGGGTGTGCAAAGATGAAATTAACGCTTGTGTTCGTATGTTGTTTCACCCCTACATTAATCCTACACTACGTACCGATTTGAAATGCATAGCTACTTTGAGGGTATTCAGTAGGCAAGCACGGTGCATGACAGCGATATGGTCACTGTAGATATTCCTATATGAGATCCTTGCTCATACGGCTTTAACTACAAGCCAGACTGCCGCTGACGGCAGCAGGAAAGGGTAGGGTTGTTTTCTTCAGCTACTTAACATTTCTGGTTTAAGTGACTGTTGTTAATGCATAGGCAGTAAATTGATTCTTAGGTAGTTTTGTCTGCTGATTTTACCGACAAAATTTGCATGTAATATTCAGATAATATTAATTGGAATTGAGCAATCTTCGATTGAGGAGCATTTTAGTAGCGTTTAGTGAGCAATGTTTACTAATTGCGTGCTCCTGCTCCGTCTGATTCTCGGTATTCTTTTTGCACAGGAACAAATGAAAAACAACCCACCTTCAATCTCCTTGTACGCAAGCACGCTCCGGTGGCTTCAAAAATATCAGGTTTGTATACTTTTCCAGCCTTACGTACCTAGGGACTATGAACTTGCTGTTAAGAATTTCGACTAAGTTGCCTATTCCCAACTTGAAATAAAACACGCTGATCATTTTTGCAGATCTGAAATGGCTGTAAATCGATGTCCTGTTTATTGACGACTTTTGGAAGATTTCAAGCATTCCCTTTTCGTCAAAATCCTTACTCCGCGAAATCTATCGTGCCGAAAAGATTCTCGAAATACTAATCGTTTAGGGTAGTCTTTTAGCAACAGAACAACGTTTGAAACATTTCAATCGGCCTCTTACTCTTTTTTCTGTAAAAGATTGTGTCGGGTTAATATTTTGGGTTATCCAGTACTTGCACCTTTCACAGTGGTAAAAGACATAAAGTCATCGAGTTCCTATGCCTAAACTGTGCCCAGGAGTTACATGAAATAAGACATTCTTTAAAATATGGTAAAAGATAGGAAACTTTATAATCGCTGTGGTTTATAACAGTGCCTATGTATCGAAGATCCGAGTGCGACACTACGACCAGCTCAGTAACCACTCCGGCCAAGGCAATGGCGGCACCCAGATCTCTTAAATACCATTCACTACCAGCATGCAATGCCGAATACACAAAATTTTTCAATTTTAGGCCGTAGTGCTAAGCAATGTTTCAAGACCGATAAGAAGAGGATCTTTCTTTGGTAATGTAAAACCAAGAAAGCCATCTTTGGGGAGGCATTACAAGTAAGCAAAAATTGTTTATCATTACCTTCCACATCCCAATGCTCATGTACATGTGATCTTTGCCCTGTCACACTATGAACTAGACTTGAGAATTTGAACCAAGACAGGCATTGCGATTCGAAACTTGTTGTTTTCATGCATTGGGGGGGGGGGGTAGGCGATATCGAACTTATTCTGTAAATACTTTCATGAAGAGCCAAAATAGATTTGGAAATTATGCATTTCACAAGGGAATTTTCTCCAAAACCATGAAAAATTCTACTGCGACAGAGCAGAAATTGTGCACGCATGCACAAAATGTCATGACTTTGAGTACCCGTGGGTCCCTGCAACGGATCGTGAAATTAGGCAACATTTGATATTTCGTTCAAGCTCTTGGTTTATCATTCGAAAATTTATATGTATCCAAACACTTCTTTATCTGAAATTGCTCGATAACGGCATTTTAAGCAGTTTCTGCTGTGCCAATCGCTACATGAAACTTTCAAACTTACCGAGGGCATTGCTGAAATTATTCTCCTTTAAATGCAGATTAAAAGCAAGTATTGGCAAATTCAACGCACGTTCATTAAATTCAAATCCAAATTCAAGATAAAATGAACTGTACATTAATATATTTGATGCCGCTGTATTGAAATCTGTAAATTCATGTACGATTCTTTTGTTTAGTTCCGTTGCTTTTTATTAAATTTTCATAAATCTGTTAATCTTGTAAGTGGTTTTTTTACAGGGCCACTTGGGAAACATTCTGTATACTGAAATTGTACCGTGGGTAGATAGTAGATAGATAGGTAGTTTTAGAATGAAATAAATGAAGAACCGTCATAAAAAAATCAATTGTCATTTTTGACCAACCCTAAACATTGCTTCATCTTGGAAATCAGGCGACGAAAGATAACTGAAAAAATTACAGGTCCTGTAAACTGCATGTTCTATATATGCTCTGGGTTGTTGAATCTTTGACTCTTCTTGCAGATTTGTGAACGTCGATTTCTGCTTCTCTCGCTTGCGAGTGTCATATTTTGGCTCTTTCACTCAAGAGGCCGGATTTGAAATGACAGTTTCTTCTGGAAAGTTTGGTGTCAATTACCAAGTCGATGTACAAGATGTTATTGATGATTTGAATTTGACAAGGAGGCCAGTCGCCAACTGGATATTACGTGGACTGCACAGTGAACTAGACAAAGTCACAACAGATCTGGTCAGTAATTTACCGGAAACAGATGAGCAATACCAAGGAGTCGATGATAACGATGTTATTGAGATTGAGCGACAGACGAAGAATTATTTCCTGTTTAGTGTGAAAAGGTTTTTATTCATTTTTACTTCAGTGTTCGAGCTTCTGCAAAAATCCCAATTCTTAATTCGAGAAGAAAACTTAAAACAAGATAATTTTTCTCATTTTGAGCAAAATTATCTTGTCCCCGGAGCAAGAAAATATTTCTTGACAAGAATTCTTGTTAAGATTCCTTTTCTTATTTCAAGATTTATTTTCTAGGAACAAGAACAAGTTTTCAAGAGCTTTTTTCTTACATTAAGAAAATATTGCTTCATGTCAAGATCTTTGTTCTTAATTCAAGATACATTTTCTTGAAACAGGAATGAGCTCGGAGGAACGTTTTCTTAAATTAAGAATACTTTTCCTGAAACAAGATAATTTTTCTAGGAGATAAAAAGAAAAATTATCTTGTCCCAGGAGCAAGAAAATATTTCTTGACAAGAATTCTTGTTAAGATTCGTTTTCTTATTTCAAGATTTATTTTCTAGAGACAAGAACAAGTTTTCTAGTGTATAGTTTGTTTTCTTTTATCGCCCCAACTATCGGATGGCTAGGCTGGCTAGAAATGCGCAAAAATGTTTGTCTATTGTATCTTATTAAACTTCCTTGACTGTAGCCCCGGCAATGACAATAGGTTGCTTTTCACGGGCCGTGTCTAATCAGGCTTCGCAACATCTCCTCCGTTTACAAAATGGTTTGTAAATTTCACGCTGTGTTTATGTGAGAATCAGAGGGATTGGATGTAAACAAAATAAGATGACATTTTGTCAGTTAATCATTGGTAGATAGGACAGATCTTGAAGTTATTGACACGTTATGTTTTGCACACTGCTCCTGACAGGAGTGAAATTAAAGTTACTTTGTCACTGCTTGTGCAATGCAAGAGGCATAGTTTCACAGTGATACTGTCTGAAGGCAACCTTGTAGAGTGAGCTGCAGTTTCCATATGAAATTAAGATATCGTGTTTGGTTCATGCATCAGCCAACCTGTTTTCTTCGTATAGATAAGTATGAAGCTTGATAAGGTACATGTGTAGCATGTGTAAAGTTCCCAACAGTTACTGCTTTTTTCCAAGAGCAGAAAAACAGCGAGAGTGCGATGATTTTAACAGATCTCCTGCCAGAATAATGATTTCTAACTAATCAATAGCATTTTACAGCTAGCTAAATATTTTTGCCTTTGGTAATCTAGAAATCTGTTGTTCATACTGCCGGAGCACTATATTGTCAAGTGAAATGCAGCATTATGTAACATCATGCAGCATCATTACAACTTCCGTGTCAATATTCCTATCATGATATAATCTTAACAATACAGGAAGGCGCCAAATTTAAGAAACCACCTACAAGAAACTTTTAGGCTATTGAAAAATGATTAGCCCCCATACCTACTCTCGAGTACCGAAAAAACGGGGGGGGGGTGATGATAATCGGGGGGCTGGAAATGGTTCGATGTAACAATAATCGGGGAGTTGGAATAATCGAGGGGGTGCTTGGAGAAATAGAAAATAGCCCTTTTCTTAGGTAAACACATATCTGTTATATACTTATGTGAACAGTGATGTTGCTGATACATTTACGTTTCAACTCTGGCTTTGTTGAATCCACGTCTTGAGACTTTTTCTTGCAATCATTTCATTTCTCCAAAAATTAATAAAAGGGGGAGAGCGGGAATAAGAGCGGGGGTTGGAAAATTTTTCAAAAATTAATAAGCGGGGGGGGGCAATTATTCGGTACTCGAGGGTATAAGAAGCTCCCAAGGCTCACACCTTAAATATAGTTTCTCGTATTTTGAGTGACACTACGGAATGGTCTATTGGTCTGAGGTCATTACACTTCATACAGGAATTGCTAGCAAGGTGTCTTGGATGTAACAGATTTTTAACTAAATTTTGATTGATGTCCTTGTCAATCATTGACAACATACACATATGCCTTAATATGGCTGATACATCTATAGACAGCCCCATTGTGGCGTACCTTATTTGCCTACAGCTTTCCAGAAGATAAAAAAGAAACTTAAGAAGCTTCAGCCTAAAACAAGAGAAGTATCACAGTTATCAGAAACGGTTTAGGTGTGAAAAGTGGTTTCTTAAATGCCGGTCCTTACTATATCATATACCGGATGTGTTCTTAAAGGGTACTTCCGTTTGAAAGCATCAAAACTCGATTATCAGACCTACCATAAAACTTTATTTTTGATCTCTTTTTCAGTGATGCAAATATATAATGATTATGAAAAGTTGTTTTATCACTGAAAGTGTATACAATGGGAAGCTCGAAAACTTTATTCCATACTCTTTAGCTGAACTGTACTCTATAATTTTGAACTATGTTTTTAAAGTAGCATCATAATCTTGCCATTACTTTACGATTTTTCATTATTTTTCAAGTCTACGCTGATATTTTTCTTACTTTCTGACATTTACATCGTAACTAGAAAACTGTTATGCAAAAAGAAC
This sequence comes from Aurelia sp. 4 Dawson et al 2005, assembly GCA_964019985.1. Taxonomy (NCBI): domain Eukaryota; kingdom Metazoa; phylum Cnidaria; class Scyphozoa; order Semaeostomeae; family Ulmaridae; genus Aurelia; species Aurelia sp. 4 Dawson et al 2005. The sequence continues at coordinate 13,898,073 of OZ026500.1, read as the reverse complement.
GTATTCCGGCAATCATCTGGACTTTTGCAGCAGCCCTAAAAAGAGACAAATGTTCTAACTTTAATCACCAAATCAGTTTTGTCTTTGAGCTAATTACTAAACTAAATTTGAAGATCAAACACGTAATCAGATTTCGACGATTTTTAAACAGGGATGCTTTTCTTGGACACCCCGTAAACCTAGTGTAGTATTCAAGCTCTGTGATATTTTAACTTATTATTATCAATCGATTCATTTATAACTAGCTTTACCCGATTTGAATCGTCTTTGTTGTTTGCTTATTTTAGAGTTCTATATAATCGACAGTCGCCGAGCAGTGACATGTCTTCATACACACATAAAGTAGAATTGAATGACTTCAGAGGAGCATGGACAGCTTTTAATCGAAAGATAACTTTTGAGTTATTTGAAGCGTATGAAAACATGCAGGTAAGTGAAAGTGGAATCATTGAGGTTTTTTTGGTTAATTTTCAGTAAGTGTAAGTGTCCCCTTATGAGAATCCCCGGTACATAAGACGCATGATGCCCTTGCCTCTACCGGGTGAGTCAATAAGAAAACGCCTGGCGTTTGAAAGGCTACTTCTCTCTGAATAAATAAGCAATAGTTTGCAATATTTGATTAAATAGCTAACATGTTCAATTAATTTTAGAAATTTGCCTGGCTAAAATCGGTCACTCCGTTCAGATTCTGTAAGTGATTTCTAAAATGAGTCCCTTTGAGAAACCTTAAAAAACGTGCTAGAATTACAAGCAGAAGTCTCTTGTTTACCTTACAGCAATGACTTTCAGCATCCTTTAGCACGTGCTTTCCTCTTAGCGTATTGAAAGGCCTTCCCCCTAGTGTGAATGACTTAACCAAGGGCCCGAGGGCCATTCTCCCATGAGGATGAAATACACGAACACATCCAAGAGTCATTATTGCTAGAAAGGAGAACAAAGTGAAATTTTGCTTGCTGTTTTCACACGTTTGCAGGTTTCCAAATGGGGGTTTCTGCAGAAAGTCTCCTGTTTCGACGGGAAGGAATGACCAATTAAAGCCGGGTAATTACTGAACCTAATTTGACATATCGGGGATAAAACAAGACAGTTTTCAATATCATTGCTTTGATATTCAGGGAGCAGGATGTTTTCAGACGCCGGGCGTTTTTATTGATTCACCCGGTATGACTACCATACGTCATCTCAAAGTAGTTAGGCAATGATATTGAAAATTATCTTGTTTTTCCCGATATGTCAAATTCGGTTCAGTAATTAAACTAGCTTTAATCGGTGATTCCTTCCCGTCGAAATGGGAGATATTCTGCAGAAAGCCCCTTTCGAATACCTACAAAAGCGAGGGAAAATCCTTATTAGCGATGATGACACTTGGATGGGTTCATGTTTTTCGTCCTCATGGGAGAATGGAATCCCCCTAATTAAGTTATTCATTCTACCGTATAGTGAGGAGACTTTTTCTATTCTCAAAGAGGATAGCACGTGCTAAAGCTCACTTAAGTCATCGTTGTGATGGAGACATATAAGGAAGCTTGTTCGTAATCTTATCACGTTTTTGGGGGATTCTCGAAGGGAATTTTTTTAGAATATTCCTTACAGAATCAGAACAGAGTGACCGATTTCAGCCAGGAAAAAATTCGAAGAATAGTTTACTATTCTAGCTATTCAATTGGATATTCAAAACTTCATTGCATATATAGTCAGAGAGCAGCAGCCTTTCAATTGTCGGGTGTTTTCTTGACTCATCCGGTAGAACAGTCTCTTGTTGACGAAAGATAGGGAAGATTATGCATGATTCTACCTTGAAACACCGATACCTAAAAGCTTCACACTTCTTGTATGTCGCCCTTATTGAGGGTATTTTACTTTGGCCACCTTAATATGTCTCTTATATGTCTCTTACGTTGGCCATAAGATATGTATGTCTCTTGAACAGAAGAATTTTCGGAAAGAAGCTTACCATGAACACCTTCGTAAACTCTTACCTTGTGTCGAAATATCTTTGTCATTGGTGTCATCGTCTGTTGGAGCAAGCTACTCAAGAACATAGCGGTCGAGAGGGCCTAAATTGCAAAAGGCCGGTTTTTTGTGATTTTATACGAAATTCAGAATCCAAGATGATAGAGAACTTAATAACAGAAGTGAGCAGCCTGTTATTTTGCCCGTTATTTCCAAAGAACATTATTTCCTTTGAAATATGTCTGGTGAAGAGTTTAAGACGTATGGAGACAACATTGAGTGGTTTGATCGATAGCGAATGCAGTTTTATGACCACTTCTACGGTCTTAGAGTATGCATCAAAGCCAGGTTGCGCTCAAAGGCAGGAATTCCACAAGCGCGAAATTGCCAAGAGTTTCAAACATCTATTACCTTAACTTGAAACTTGACACAAATGCACCAAAAAATTTCAACATTGGCAGTTTGCAGCATAATCAGATTTTGGTAATGTTTCAAAAGTTTGCCTTTTTTGGTGATGCGGTATGATATTTTTGAACATCTTATGCAATGATGTGGAAGACAATACTTCTGATTCAATTTTTCTTTCGACTTTTTGAATCAACATTGCTCTTTCTTTTATTACAGATGTTGAAACGTGTGTTGTCGTCTGAAGCTCTGAAGCCATCCAAAGACACGACATCACAAGATTTTCGAAGACAACATAAAGACAGTTTTCTTGATTTAAACGCAAGTGGGTCAAGAGTACACATTGAACATGATAACAGGTTATTACAACAGCTGGTATCAGAACAGGAATCTAAATTCATGGCGCAGGTTGAAGAGGTAAATTTTGATTGAATAGTTCTACCGGGTGAGTGCATAAAGACGATATCTGCTTGGGACGGAAATGCTCCCCAGGTATCGAGGCAGTAACATTGTCACACATATCAAGCAATGATGAACATGTTCAAGTAGATCTTGAAATTACCTGACTGAAGTCGCCCATTCCATTCTCAGCTTATCAGGGATCTTCTCAAGGAAGCCCTGTCAGAGAACCTTCAAAGCGGCATAAATTCGTTATCAAATTTTCGAAATGTTTCAACCCTTTCAGCAATGGCTTCAGCACGTTTTAGCACAGGTTACTCCCTTGAGATGTTGAAATTTCCTAGAGTGATGTAGTTATGCTCGTATAGAATTGAATTTTTATTCGATTGAGCAACTGATGAATTCGGACGAGGTTGGAGATGCGAGGATATGATTCCATTATAATTCGACTGATAAATGCGGAAGGTAGAATCGGCTTTTTCACATTTTCATCACGAGTCCCTGTTGAGCAGGGCTTACCGCCTGGATACAACGGGCTCATCGTCATGGGTCCAGAAACCACGTGTTAAAAAGGTGTTGAGGTCATTGCTGAACGGCAGAAAATTTAGGAAATTTCAGTTTTGATTTTAGGGTTTTGAAGGTTGCTTAAATGTGCACTCTCAAGAATTCCGTCATACTTCTAGAACAGAATGGCCGATTTCGGTCGGGTAGATGTTAAAATGCATGAAGCACGATACGCTTGCCAATCTCATCGTTTCAATGTGGAGAGGGTAATATCCTTTCAAATGGATTGTATCACATCGCATTTCACAGCATCCATGACTATTGTCTACGTTACTCCCATCGTTGACCACTGCTGGATGGTTAGATTGTTTATCAGGCCATCAAGAATTGTCCAGGCAGCTGGCTTCAAAATTTTCGGTTTACAACTTCTCTCGTGAATATATCTAATTAGCTTGAAAAGAGCTTTTTGTAATACCTGCAAACGTTTCGGTGATGTTCTGACAGCAGAAGTGGGGAAAGTTAAGCATGGGCCCAAGCAGAACCTTCGATGTGATCGTTGCAAGCAACTTGAACATTTTTTGCTGTTTTTTACTTATTGCATAAAGATCATCAGTGACCGAAAGAAGTTCCGAGATGTTAAATTTTGTTGACCAAGTTTCACTAGATTTGAATTATAACGAATTTTTAGCATTCAACTGTTTATCATAGTGCCAAGTTCTCGAACATAGCAAGCAATTGATTGGGTTATTTTTTCGTCATGGTAGGGAGAAAATGAAAGTGAAGGACAGCCCAAGAATTCTGAAGAAGATGACGTCATACAGCTAAACTGGCATAGTAAGTCATGCAATTCATGATTTTATAATGTGTTTTAATTTCTGACAGTACAAAGCTTTGAAGATTGCAGTGAATCCATAGTAAACGATATCTAAACTGATGGTAACGAACAAGATGTAGATGATAAGTAAGTAAAGTTATTATTTGAATCAAAATTTAAGTTTACAAGGTAAGCTGGTACTTTAGGACACAACTTCAAAAATTTCACCATTTTGACAAGGGACCATACTGCAATTAACTGCAAAGGCTCTGTTGGCGTTGCTGCTTGGAATAATTTGTCGCAGCTAGTATTTCGTGCCTAAAGAAGCCGCCATACGATCATATGATGCATAGCTATTGACGAATTTGCACTCGACTACGGAGCAGTCTATCAGCTCAGAGCTGAATATACACTTAAGAGTATAACATGTCTATAAAATAAGATTATGAAGGAAACTAGTACCGATGCAAATCAAGCTGAGAGAACAGTGGATTTGAAAGACTTAGATAGTAATCAAGAGAGTCCATATTTTTTGTAATAGTCTTTTAAAGGGTGAAAATAAATGGAATAGTTAGCTATAAACGTTTAAGGCCTGATTCCGTTATTTCTTCGGATTTATTCTGTCTTTTCGCATTATAGTTGAACTGGTGAATTCTCAAGTAATGCTTAAAGGCAGTGAGAGCAAAGGTGCTTTGTTGATCACCGCTGCCAACACAGAAATATTGAAGAGACTACATCGGCCAGTTGGTGCAAATAATGATGTCCTCTTAAAGCTGAACAAAGTCACGTGGAATGGCAAATTGAACAATCTGCAGGTATTTGACATTGTTTGCCTTGATTTTCAGAGAATTTGATACCTTGTCATATTGAATAGGCTCAATCAAACTTAAAGATTTTGAATTTTGAGTGAAGGAATGCTAATAAGAGTTTCCTTCTTAAGTTTTACTGTCTTGGTTGTTTTTCTTTTTATAAAAGAATTCAAACAAAGTATCAAGACAAAGTAACAGTTGTAAATTCTAAGTGGAGCAAGATTTATGGAATTTTCATGAGAAGTTTGAAGGTCTATGAAATAGCGGTAAGGCCATGAAATTACGGTAAGGCCAAGTACGTCATTTTTCTAGTTTTTCCAAAATTTTGGATTTTTCTTTTATATCGATATAAAGAGTTACAATACATGCTATACCTACGGTCTACTATACTTTCTAATTACTCTACAACAATACATCACTACAGGGACGAGACCACAAGGAGCAAGAGACAATGGCTGCCTTGTGGCCATTAACATAAAGACATGCAAATATATAAGAATTTAGTAAATTAAGATTAGATACTAACACATACTGGAATCTGTTTTGGAATTATTCAAGTTGTGAAAAGTGCTCCAATAATATTTGAGTAAAAGACGTCAAGTTTCTTCCAAAAAGTACAGCCAAAACAGCTGTCATAAGCCTTTACACCATTGTTCTTAAAGAGCTGCATAGCAATGTATCTATCGAGTCACTAATCATTCTTTTACATTTTGTTCAGTATTTTGCAACATCGAAAGACCTGAATGACAATTCCTCCAGCTCAATACCATGGGTAAATGCCTCAGTAATAAGTGGTATGCCTACAAGTGATGACACCGATACGCAATCAAATGTTGCTGCGTTCATGAAATCAAGCTACTGCGTAGGCAGCATTGTCAATGTCTCTGTCGGTGGAGTAACTACGGAGTTGCAGCGTGTTGTCTCTCCTTCGCATTGTGAATTCAATTATGTCAGCCTCGACCCTGAATTGGATCCATTCGCAGAGGAATTCGAACCAACGCAATACAAGGTTTGTTCTTCTTGGGTATGTCTCTAGTTTTAAATACCTTGTGCGAACCATACGTCTTTGTGGTCGTCAACTATCCAACAATGCATTTTCAGAGTCCTGAAAAATTTCATTGATCAGTGTAAAATGCCCTGTCTCCCCTAAAAATAAAAGAACCTCTTCGCCTTTTGAGCTTACTCGAGAGTGCCAATGTCACATATTGAATCTTTTCATTGCCAAGTTTTCTGTCAGCTGCATACGTGAGAGAACACTGTTCTTTCTGATTAAAAAATCAATCGCTGTATCTAGCGCCCAACCGAGTAAGAAACAGTAGAGTACGATGTTTGATAATATGATCATGATCCAGTTTTTAGAGGAGCATTTGCAGCATAGACTTATGACGACGAGTCTCTTGTTTCGCTGTGCTCTTTGAGTTGATGATGGCGCTTCAGTCAAGAGAGACTCATAACATTACTCTTAAAAACCTGGCCCTATTTAGGTCTAAACTTTGCGTTTCCTAAAGTACCAATCAGATTGCGAGATTTGACACAGAACAATGTTGTCGAATTTCAATTCAAATGATGCTGTTGACTAGATTTTGAACGAAGTTGCTGCAGCAGGTAGCTGAAGATTCCTCTGGTTTGTTTTGGTCTTAAAAACATGGAAAATATAGCGTTGAAAGACTTATTTTGCACTTACCAGGTAAAGCAAATGTCGTTCTTCAGATTTATACCAAGTTTCGTTTATTAAATGCCTGCTTAATGTGATTTTCATCGCATTTTCTTTCTGAAGAGGGATCGTTGAACAGAGCTACCGTAGTCGTTCGATCCTGATTCGATCGATCGAATGCAGGAGATAGGGCCGGGTTTTCACAGTTTCATTATGAGTCCCTCTTGAGCAAGGTGTACCGCAGGGATACAAGGGACTCAGCGTAATAAGTCTATTTGCAGCCTGCATACCTTGCTCCTTCCATCTCTTTCTGTCAGATAGAGAATGTTGTTAATTTTTGCTAAGAATAGGCGCAAAGGCTGCAGGCTAGCGCAGCATCTTAATAAGCACCTCAGAATTTCTGCCACTCGCGAACGACTCCACGAATTTCCGGAAGTATCTGCTTTATAAGAACTCTGTTCATATGGCGTTTGCCTGCTCTCCTGTATGGAGTAGCTTGTTCAGATGGACTGAGTCTCATCTCGTGTTCATATGGTGAAGTCAGATAAGCAATTTGAAACGAAGGCTTTGGACTTACCTGAAAAACCTTCGAGATTTGTCAAATAGAATCTTTTCCGAAAGTAGCAGCGGCCTGTTTTTGGATAAGGGCATTGTTGACGAAGAAACTGATGGGCTTTATTTGTTCTACCTTGACAGCGCGCAGAAACAAATAGATTTTGGATCAAAGTCAGCAATCTATCATTTCCTTTTCTTATTGCCTTTATGGGCAAGTTGAAGAAGAGAATCTATGCTAATTGCTGACTGCAAAAGGAAAAGAACACAATATGTGAAAAATAAAATGTAGGAAATAAAATTTGAGCTTCAGCAAAAATAAGACTTTATAAGGTCTTTGCAGTTACATCTTATCAAGCGATAGATCTATTTTTGAAGCCCCTAACATTCTTGTGATGTAGAATGATCTTATAGGTAGGACCTTATTGGGTCCCGTTGCTGCGACACTTGGAAGCGGTTTTTTATTACTAGCTGTATTGCATCCCAGGGTAAATAGGTTTAACATATAATAGAATGAAAATAAAGACAGGAATTAGTCTTGTGCCTGAATGGGTTTGAACTGAGATATAGTGATCATTTCCCTATTAAGCTCCATCCGAAATTTCATTTCAAAAACATCCGACATTTCATCAAAACATGCTAAAAACAAATATTGGATGAAAAGTTGGATGCATTTGTCCAAGGCTTTCGAATCATGTCATACGCTAAGTTAATCATTTGTTAAGATGCTTCAAATTACTTGTTGCGTCTTCACTGAAAATATGTAAAGAAGTGATGTATGATACAAAATATTAGAACAGCACTGAATAGCGGACTCATCCTAATAAACCCATAGACGCACGATAAAATTGTAACGTGTAGGGAGAAATCATCAACTCCTGGAAAGAGCTGAAACTGAGTAAAATGACGTCATCAAGCAATCTGACATAAGGAAGTGTTTGGATTGATAAGCTTTTTGAAACGATACATCAAGAAAGGAAGGAAGATACATCATTTAGGTGCAAGGAAGAAAATATCAAGTGTTGCCGAATTTTAGGATCTGTTGCAAGGAGTTAGCGGGGCTGAAAGTTACGAGTTTTCGCGCATGCGTGCGCAGTTTCTGCTCTGTCCAACTCCTGTAGAAGAATAACAACCAAAATATAAATAAACGTGTAACTAAAAAGAGAACTGTTAAACCTGCAGGGAAATCAAGTAATCCAGTTGTTGGTAAGTGATTACTTTATTTTCTTGCAGGTTTAACAGTTTTCTCTCTTGTTACAGGTTTATTTTATATTTTGATTGTTGTTCTTTTACAGGAGTTGATTGTTTTCCCCCTATAAGTTACAATTTATTGTGCGTTGAGTCCATTATTTACGGCTGTTATAAAATTCTTTAGTATCTCGTAGTACACCTTTTAGCTGTCCCAAAAATTGTTTGGATTGAGCCATATTTTTCACATCTTGTAAAAGTCTGAGGTTTTTCTCTTATGTGCTCATCAGTGAAAAAGCCTCTAAAGCCGCTCAGTCGAAAATTTTGTATAATAATGTGTCATAAAATCATTCGACACAGACTCTTCTGTAGAATGCATAAAAGATCTATTTAGCTCAGCTAGATTTCCTACTTGTCCCGTTCACTCTGATCTCCTACTAATTCATTTTCAGTTTACAAGGGTAGGTGCTGGCAAAGTAAATCTTCAGCCTGTTGCACTCTCTCTTAGTTTCTTGATATTGCCCTACTTTGAGGCTTCTAGGCAGCATTCTTCACACCATTTATGAAAACGTTGATATTTTTCTAGTCGTCCACTGCTGGTGCATCATTCAGCCCGCAAATGAACCTTGCCAATACTTTGCTCATTCGTCATCCATCTCTGGAGATATCTACTAGTCCAGTAAGTCAGTATCTTTATCTTACAATCTTAGATATTAGTTAAAGACAGGAGCGAAAGATTGCTACTCTCTTTTAAGTTTATGTTTTCTCTTTCTCACAGTTGGAATTTATTGAGCCCATCTCTGTGTTTTATCCTGTGGTCAGATGTTGGACAAATTTCGATCATTATATTTGGAGGCTGCCATAGTAGATTGTTTAATTCGAACGTGTTTATCAGATTTTACTTACATATAGATCTTTTCTTCAAGTTTCAAAACCGCTGCAAAGTCTGCTATGCCAGAATCCCAAGTATAGTGGATGAAATGTGTTGAGTACCTGACAAATATTCAATATGATTTTTTGACACTGCAGTCACACTTGCACATTAAACAAGCGTGCAGTAAACCAGGCTGTCAAATGGGGCCATGTGATTGGTCCAGTCCAAAAAATTGACCACATTTGATTTGTTGAAATCTTACTTGGTCTATATCTATAGCTGGTTTAACTGTCATCGTGAGTGCGGAAAGAGATTGCACCAAAACACATCTAGAACTGAAGTTGAATCCAATGATAGTACAAGAGGCTTAAAAGCTTTTTAACCCATCTGGTGGTTATTCGTGATGTTATCCATACCAAAGAAGGAAATTCTACGGGGTGAGCCAGAAAACAGTGCCCACTTTAAAAAACTTCATAGCACCAAGAGTACATCACAGATTTGAATGATTAATATTCTAGTTGAGAGATGAAAGACTGAAGTATTTTTGTGATTTTTCTCGCTGTCTTACCAGCACTAGAAGTATCGGTAAATTAAACATTATGAAAATTTCATGATTGCAAAATGACTGACAAAAGGACTAAAACATTGATCAAATTGTAAGGACTCTCCTTACACAAAACGATACGCAATGGGCATTTCACTTCTGTCGAGAGTTATAAGACATCAGTTTTCAAACAAATACTATAAATGTTCAGTCCCAGAGCAATACATGGGCAGTGGACAACTCTCACCCGTGTAGAATTTCATTTTCTTTATCAATCTGTTTGAGGAGTGCTTTGTGATTTGATCACTGTTTTAGGCCATTTTTCAGGCATGTTGCGACCATGAAGTTTTTGTAAAGTTGAATTCACCTATCTTTCTAGTGCTAGTAAGACAGCGAGAAAAGTAAGAAAAGATACTTCAGTTTGTTGGCTTTTAACTAGAATTCTAATCATTCAAATCTGTGAAGTACTGTTGTTACTATGAAATTTCAAAAGTGGGAACTTCTTCCTGGCTCTCCCGGTACGTTTTCAACAGGAAATATCTTCTCTGTAGGGATTAATATCCACCCATATTTCCCTATCTTCCGGAAAATATCCTGTTATTTCTCGTGGATCCCTGGGAATTATCCTGTTATTTCCTGGAAGCTCTCATGAGGCATACGAATGATGACTGAGGCCTTGGTTGGCAGGGATAAACACAATATTAACTCCGACGCTAGGAAAGAAGGTGAAAATTCATCCCATGGGAGGGTATATGCGGTATGAATATTCACCTGTATTTCACGGTATCGGAGTGAAAGGGCAAGTCCGGGGTCGATAAAATATTTGTTAAAAAGCAACTTTACCAACTGCTGTACACCAAACGTAAGTTCTTTCCAAGTTTTTACGCCTCTAACTTTCATAAATCAGTTAATGAATCTTCATAAGTTAAGCCAAATATCATCGCCATTTCGTATTTTGTACGAGTGTGCAAAGGCGTGATAAAGAGGCTAGAAATGTGATTGGTATAACAGCTACACATTTGGCAGCCTCGTTCAGGTCAACCTGAAATGACGTTATTATGCATTTCTTAAAAGTTTGAAATATGTTGTTTCGCGATGAAAAGAGAAACTTGAAAAAATCGAAGGACCAAGTACTACACACCATTCACAACAGTGTAATCTCTTGAATAATCAACAATTATACCAAGCCCGGACTTGTCCTTTAATATTGTGTTCTTTTTTATTTCATAGGACCAATATGCAATGATAATGGAGATTTGTCAAACCTTGTTGCTGTATACTGAACCCAAAAAGAGAGCACAACAGGATCGATTTGAGAAAATGAAATTTAGAATGCAGTTATCAATTGGTGAGGATACAAAAGGAGATATCCAAGAACTGCAAGACTGTGTCAGGTTAGTGTCTTTTGAAATGCCTTGATTGTTTGTTGAAAACCCTTCCGGGTGCCCGCAAAAAACTGTCTAGCATTTCCGAAATTCTAAAGCTAAGAGTTTAAAACTCTAAAAAGCTAAGAGCTTAAAGCAAATATGTATTTAGACACTCAATGACCGAATCAAATGCTGACTGGATAGTCTTATAATTATCTGTAACTTGATTGCAGAGCTACCAAATCTACACATGTAAAATTTACTCTCAGGCCTAAACTGGACGGCCTTTGTTAGATTCCTAAGGAGGTAGGACACCATGAAACTTGGCAACCCTCGACATGCACATCAAACATTTGCAGCTTAATTGAATTGAATAAAACTAATCAAAGAATCTCTTGAGAAATTGTGTCACTGTTTCTTGTTGGATAAATTCTTTCGATTTACTGCTATGAACCAGTTGAGCTGATGTGGAGCTAAAGTAATCGAATCCCTTGATCAATAATAATGTAACATGATGGCCCATTTTTTGTTGGTTGTTGACAGCAAGAATCACGAGATATCCCAGTTTTGGATGTCGAAGGCTGATACGCTTCTGTTTTTTCCTAGAAGTGATAGTCGTTCTCTTCTGGAAACTCTGATTTGGACCTGAATGAAAATTTGACATTTCCTGAGTTATTGCTCTGTAATCGATCGGGTGCGCCAGAAAAGTGTTCACACTTTTGAAAATTCATAGCACCAAGAGCAGGTCACATATTTTAATGATTCAACTTTTAGTTGCAGCCAAAAGATCAAAATATTGTTATGATTTTTCTCGCTGTCTCATGAGCACTACAGGGTATCCCAACATAATTGCGCCCCGTTTTTTAGCTACTGCGGAGGAGCTGTAAATACAATTATCTCGATTTTTACACAGTTGCATAGGTCAGGCTTCAATTTAGCGTTTGTGACTTTGTTTGAATCAATCTGCCCAGTGGTTGCTGATTTATGGCAGAGAAAGGGAAAATGTATGGTTACTTCAAAACCAGCACCTCTCTTGTCCTCCAGAAATATCAGAATAAAGTAAGCTTTCAAATAAAGGACTCTGGCATCGTATCCAAATTTTCACTACATTTTTTAAAGATAGAAAGTGCTCTCTTATGAATACAAAACACTGCCAACCCTTTAGAATAATTAGCTAAAATTGGAATACGACGCCAGAACCATTGGAAAAGTGCTTCATTTTGGCATTGCAGGAGAACAATAGAAGTGCTCTTTTTCAAGATACCACTTATTTGCATTTTCTCTGCCATAAATCAGCAACCAACGTGTCAGATTGACTCATAAAAGGTCTCAAACAGTAAGCTGAAGCCTGTCCTATATAACTGTGCAAGGAACGAGATAATTGAATCTACGGCACCTCTGCAGCAGCAAAACAAACAGGGCAAACTTTTTCGGGGACACTCTGTAGAAATATAAGTTCAATTTTAGGAAAATTTCATGGTTGCAAAGTGGCCGGAAAGGAGGCTAAGACATTGATCAAACCACAAAGGACTCCTCACACAGATCAATACAGAAATTACATTGTTCTAGGGTGAGAGATATTCACTGCACATTTATTGCCATTGGACTGGCAATCTTGGGTATTTGATTGAAAACTGATGTCTTTTAATTTTTGAGAGAAATGAAGTGCCCATTGCGTATTGTTCTGTGTAAGGAGAGTCCTTGCAATTTGGTAAATGTTTTAGCCCTTTTTCAGTCATTATGCAACCATGAAGTTTTCATAAAGTTGAATTTACCGATACTTCTAGTGCTGGCAACACAGCGAGGAAAATCACAAAAATACTTCATTCTTTCGGCTTCTAACTAGAAATTGCATCATTGACATCTGTGAAGTACTGTTGGTAATGTGAATCTTCAATAGCGGGAAGTTTTTCTGGCTCATCCAGTAGTTACCAAAAACTGAAAGAAATATACCTTCAGTCAATTCAGCCATTGAGGGTAAACATGAAACTAATTTTTGGATGATTTGACCATAGCTCTTGGCTTCAAAATTTTGAAAGTTGTTTACAGTATTTTTGGAAGACGTGGTAGAATACTGGGTGCAACCTAAGCAAAGATCCCCACGTTGGAATGCACTATCGGGTTTATCTCAAGTCATGTCGAAGCAAATATTTTATGAAAATGCTTGCATTAAATTCAGTTTTATGAATTTAATGCAATTCATTTTATGAAAATGCTTGCATTAAATTCAGACATAGGAGAGAGGGGCAATGGCGGCCGCAGCTACGCACGACCTGAACGAGGAAACTCTCGAACAGACGAATGGCAAGCTTCCATCCGTTGAACTTGGAATGAAATCAAATAACAACCTTCCAGAAATCGAAAGAAGCATCAAAGATGCAATAAACAAGCTGAAGAAAAACAATAAACGTGCAGATTCACTCTCGATTGCCAAAGCACTCACGACACGGCTAGGCCTACCTGACAGCGTCCTGTCGACAGCAGTCAATGAGATGATAGCTTCTGGAAAGATTGTGGTTAAAATGTATGGCGGTAGAGAGTCATTTTATGTGTCCGATGAAGTAGATGGTCAGGATTCTGAATCAGAAGGAAGTGATTTTGTTTCACCAAATAAGGTCTCACCGATGAAATTTTCTAACGCCTTTGATTTAGAGACCCACGAGCCCATTCGCTCAGCGTCGCAGTCTTGCCCTCCAACGTCATCGACGGAAACTGTTTCAGTTTCATCCAACATGGCATACGACCTACTTAATAAAGAGCGTCAAAGAACCCAGGACTTATGGCAGGAAAATACTGAATTAAAGCTCCGAATCAAAGATCTGGAATTAGGAGATAGGCCCACTTCACAATGTCATCATCGAGAACCTCCATTGACCCCCAGGCATACGCCATTTGAGACTGGTGATCAGTGCCCACTTGCTGACGATATTATTGAGTTTAAAAAGTTTATTCATGGCGAAGTTCTCTCATTGAAAGTGCAGATATCAAGTCGCTCAATATCGGACGCAGGAAGATCACTGAGCCCCCAGCCCCCCAGGTCCCCCCCAGATTATGAGAGAATGTTGATTAAGAACCTGGAAGACAGGATTCTCTCCCTAGAGAATCAGTTAGACCAGAAACAAAAGATCATTGAAAAACTAATGGAGACCCCAAAGGTCGATGTGACACCTACTTCGAAATGAAAAAGAAAAGTCGCCAGGTCCCAAGAGCACTAGCACCGCCAATGACTTTGTACAGCCTATTGATTTGACTTCAAAAGAAGGTGTCCAAACAAAAGCCTCTAAGAAAAAGAACAATCCGAAGGCCAACAAAAACAATGAGAGCAGCAAAAATACCGATACAAGTCGGGATCAACAAACCGTCAAAACTGGTCAACAAAAACAGGTCGAGAACGAACTGCAGTGTGAACAAGCTGCCCGTAGTAATGAGGATGGAAAGCGTAGCAATACAGCACGAAAAGCAGCCAATGATAATACCAAGAAAAGAATCTTTCTTGTTGGTGATTCCATTGTCAACGGAATCCAAGAAAAAGGACTTTCCACGAAACACAACATCAGAATACGCAGATGCCCAGGTGATACTACGAAGGATTTGGTTGACCTTGTAAAACCAATTGCCAGAAAGCAGCCTGATTTGGTACTCTTCCACTTTGGAACGAACGACATCACAAATGAAGTTAATACGGAGGAACACATGCAAAAGGCCATTGATCATTTACGTAAAGAAGCCCCTAACACGGATATTGCAGTTTCGCTGTGTACAAGACGGTTTGATCAACCTGGTGCAGACAAGAAAATAGCATCATGCAACAAGGTTTTAAAGGATATATGCTCAAGGAACAATTTGAGATCAATCGACAACAGCAATATTGACGAATCATGTTTGGGGATCAAGAAATTGCACCTAAATAGAAAGGGTACGTCGTATTTGGCTAACAATCTTAAGCATTTCATACATGATATTTGACTTCCTGAAAATACAACTGACACATGTGGAGAACATTCAAATAGCACTGCTGACTCTCCAAGACATGCACTCGGTTTTCGAAAGGGAATAGTCATTGCATCACTGAACGTAAATAGTTTAATCCCTCATTTAGATGAATTAGAGGCTATTATGGTAGATCGTGGTATTCACTTCCTTGCCCTCAATGAAACCAAAATCAGTAGCGATATTCAGTGTGAAAGCTTAAAAATCAATGGGTACAAATTCGGTAGAAATGATCGAAACCGTCACGGTGGAGGAGTTGCTTTCTACTGTAAAGATACCCTTAAGTGCGAAGTTAGACATGATGTACCGGTATCCGATTTAGAAATGTTATGTGTTGAAATAACACCCCCTAAGGCAAGGCCTTGCATTATTCTTCTGTGGTATAGGCCTCCCAGTGATAACAAAGATACATTTGAAAAGCTTGAGAATGTCCTACTCTTTTTGGAACATGAGGGGAAGGAGGTTATTTTACTCGGCGACACAAATTGTGATCTCAGTGATGCAAACAGTCCATGTCACGTTAAGTCTATTAAGGACATTTATGCCACATATGGTCTAAAACAGTTGATTAAAGAGCCTACTAGAGTAACCGTTCAGTCGTCAACCTTGATTGATCACATTGCAGTTAGTAATACCGATAACATTGTTGAATCTGGTGTACTGAAAATTACACTCAGTGATCATTACCTTGTATATGCAGTTAGGAAGTTCCAAGGTGGTGTCAAACGTCAACATAAGTTCATCCGAACGAGGCAAATGAAAAATTTTAGCGAAGAGGCCTTCCTATCAGAATTAAGATCTGTTGATTGGCAGTCTATATTAAGATCTTCTTCTGATGTACGAGAAATCGTACATAATTTCACAAGTGTGCTTTCTGCTGTAATAGAGAAGTATGCGCCTTTGGTTGAAAAACGAGTGTCCGATAAATATTCTCCTTGGCTATCTCCTGAGCTCAAACAACTGTTTAATACGCGTGACAAGATCAAAATCGCTGCAGTCAAAAATAAATCAGAGATCTTAATGTCCGCATACCGGCAGTTACGGAATAAGGCAACCAAGCTGAATAAGGAGGCTAAGAGAGCTTATTTTACGAATAAGATTCAAGCTTCTGAAGGAAATTTGAAAGAGACTTGGGCAACGATCAATAAACTTGTCAATAAAAGGTCTAAAACTACCAATATATCGTCACTGACTGTTGATGGAAGTTCAGTCTCTGATTCTGTCGGTATTGCTAACTCAATGAATGAATTTTTTTGTAATGTCGGCAATGAATTATGTAAAGATATCCCCGATACAGAAAACGGTCTCCTGAAAGGTGAATATACCATCAACCCTTCTAATGCCACCTTTATTTTTTCGCCTGTGGCATCCAAACAAGTGATGCTAGCAATGAGCAAATTTAAGACCTCCAACGGGTTTGGCCTTGATGAAATTTCCAGCTTTTTCTTAAAGGCCGGAATATCCATCCTGGCCGAGCCATTGAGTCAGCTCTTTAATTTGTCATTGTCGGCTGGAATTTTCCCCGATCAATGGAAAATTGCTAGGATTGCTCCTATTTACAAGGATGGTAAGAGCGATAACAGATCAAACTATCGTCCAATCTCTGTTTTGCCTGTAATCTCTAGGTTATTTGAGAAGCTTGTTTACGACCAATATTATAATTTTCTCGTGTCAGGTCGTCTGTTGTATTCACAACAGTCCAGCTTTAGATTGCTACATTCAGTATTGACATGTCTATTAAAGTGTACAAACGACTGGTATTTGAATATCGAAAACGGTACATATACCTCGGTCACATTCATAGACTTGAAGAAAGCTTTTGACACGGTGAACCACGAAATCCTAATTAACAAGCTAAAACTTTATGGGGCTGCAGGCAAAGAGCTACGCTGGTTTCAATCATACCTTTCTAATAGGAAGCAGTGCTGTAAGGTAAACGGGAAGCTTTCTGACCTGGGAGAAGTAACCTGTGGAGTTCCGCAGGGATCATGTTTAGGCCCCCTACTTTTCATCATCTATATAAATGATCTTCCCCTATCTATTAAGCACTCACAAGTTAATATGTATGCCGATGACACCAGTTTATCTTTCTCCTCAAATAGCATTTCCACAATAAATGAAAAGGTTAATGAGGACCTAGAATGTCTAAACACATGGCTTGCAGGAAATAAACTGTCACTTAACGTTGCTAAAACAAACAGCATTGTGATTGGAAGTCGGAAAAAGGTTAAGGATATTCAAAGAACATCAGCTATAAAACCGTCACTTGTCATTCGTGACGAGGAAATTTCGATGATAGAGCACACGAAATACTTAGGGGTACATGTGGACCAATACCTTAGTTGGGATGTTCACATAGCCGAAATGATAAAAAAAATTTCAAGGGCGTTAGGTATGATACGCCATGCAAAACAGTATCTCCCTTTAAGCGTACTGCAGACCATGTACAGAAGTATGGTTGAGCCTTATTTCCGTTTCTGTTGCCCTGTCTGGGGTGTTTGTGGCACCACAGCACTCAACAAGCTTCAGAAGCTCCAAAATCGTGCAGCCAGAATCGTGACAAATAGCCCCTACAGAATGTCTGCACCACCCATCATCAAGCAGTTGGGATGGCTAACGGTGAACGATCTCATAGAAACTGAAACATTGAAAATGGTCTATAGGTCTATTAACCATGAAGCACCTGAGTATCTCACAGGACTGTTCCAAAGGTTATCTGAAACCAGCGCTAGACAGCTTCGTAATACCAGCACTGACCTCAATGTACCTTTTCTAAGAACTGCGTGTGGCCAAAAATGCTTCTCTTATAGAGGAGCTAAACTTTGGAATGATCTAACTAGAGAACGTAAGATGGCAAATACTTTCACCCAATTCAAATCGTCACTGAAAAATGACAAATCCTGAGCACTGTCTCACATCTCCTTTTACTTTACTTTTGTATACAAATTTTTATCTTGAAATTGTAATTTTTATAGCTTATTTTCTTTTGTAACAGGGCAGTTTGTAAATCAACTTCACTTTTTGTATTGAATACTTACCCTGTATAAATATTATAAAATGAAATGAAATGAAATGAGTTCAATGTTTTATTTAATTTAACTCTCTTCTTTGAAATCGGACAGACAACTCATGTTATACACACATATACGCAATGCGACTCAAGGGAAGTGAAAGCATTTGATTTGGAGCGGCAAAGGTAGAAGCTTTAAGCAACAAGAAAGAATTGTACGCCTCATCGTCTTACTAAAAGCCAGTAACTGCAATGGAAATGATAGCAGTACTGTTTAAATAATACTTAATGATTTCGACTTTAAAGGGGATCGACATAGTCAAAAGCTGACCCAGGCCAAGCTAATAGCTTCGACACGTGTAGCTTCATTGTGGAACCAAAGAAACAATTAATGCGTAGGCGTTTTTTCTAGCCTCTATATAGCGGCTACGAGATATCGCTTTGTTTATTTCCTTTAAGCTTTTTGAAGAAGGACTTAAAGTCTAGGTTACCGAAGACAGTTTGTCTCAAAATAAAAGCACCGTTAAACCCCTCCCGGGGGAGGGGGGCTTTTTGATTTCGGAGACCTTAGAGAGGGTAAAAGAGAGGGGATAGAGAGAGGGGGGCTTATTCACAAAGTCAAGTAACAAGGATGTAAGCGATAACTTTTCAGTTGCTTTACTCTCTTTTTTCGGAATAAACGTACAATTTTACAAGTCAAATGTACAAATTCAACGCAGTTTTTACCCATACCATATCAAAATCAACACGCAAGCTTGTTTTGCGAAGTAGGTGGAGAATCTTTTATAGCCCGTAGCATATGATTTGAGTGGGGGGGGGGCTTAACATAGAGGGAGGAGATATTTAAGATTGTTGCTTAGAAGGGAAGGACTTATTAGAGAGGGGTTGAATAGAGTTGTTAAGGTAAGAATGTTCTTTCATCAGTTTAGGAAATGAATTGCCTCAGAATCTTCCTTCAGAAATCTAATAGAATCATAGTCGTAATTTCGTTTCCTTTTTTTCTAGAGACTCGCTATCATACCTTCGGCGTTGTGAAAGACAGTTATTTGAATATCGTAGAAAGGCTGATAGTATTTCATCCGTAGAGGATGACAGGTTAGTTGTGTAAATGATTTACGTCAAGTGGTCTTATGAACATGAGCATGGGTTTCAAACAGATCTTTGAAAAGGTTTGTGTAAATCCTATGATCTATTTCCTTGAACTAGATAGCTTCCATGGATTGTTAGCTATTTTGCTTTAAATCTACCGTAGGATTCTTCTGAAATGTTCAATATTTTCAGAATTATAATGTTTCGATAAGGATTCATCAATTGTTTGAAAAAGGCTTGCAGTCCGTGTGGTTCTAAATATTTGGATGAATCACAGAGTAGTTTTCAAGAGAATCGTTGTGTATTGATGTCTACAATATGGCATCAAACTAGATTTATGACCTGAAGTCCCTTGTTTCCCTATGCTTTTTGACTTGACGATGGCGCTTCGGTCAAAAAAGACTCGTAGTATTACTATGAAAAATCTGACCCTATTTAGGCCCAACTCTGAGTTTGCTAGAGCATCAATCAGATCGCGAGATTTGGCAAAGAACAATGCTGGCGAATTTTCAAGTTGAGTGATGCAGTTGACTAGATTTTGAACAAAGTTGCTTAGGCAGGCAGTTGAAGACTTCTAAGGTTGGTTTTGGCCTTAGAAAGATGGTACATTTAGCGTTGAAAAAGTCATTTTGCAATCTTCAGGTATAGTGGACTTCCTTCTTCGGATTTATTCTAAGTGACGTTGATTGAATTTCTGCTTATTGTGGTTTTATCGCATTTCCCTCCCGAGGAGTAACCGTTGAACAGAGTTAAAGTAGTCGTTCGATCATGATTCGATCGATCGAATGCAGAAAATAGAGTCAGCTTTTCACTGTTTCATCATTAGTCATTGTTGAGTAAGGTTTCCCGCGAGGATACAAGGGACTCAGCGTCGGAAGTCTAGTATCAAACGAAAGAATTCCACACTTCTGATGTACCATTTGGAAATTTGACGATGCTACATGCTTAAATGATTTGCGATATTAAATACGCAGTTATTTCGAAAAATATTGAAGAGTGAAAGCAGCTTAAGTTGCTTTTAAGCAATTCATTTAAAGAAGTAGATGATAGAATTTTTACCCAACTTTGTGCACCAATTCAAAGATTTTTAGCCTCTGTTGTTGACAAGCTATCGGAAGATTATAATTTACTATGTACGAATTGGATATAAGATTGCAAGAAGTTGAAAAATAATCATATTGGAAAGGAGAAACTTGATACTGTGCAAAATAGCCCGGAGTATAAAACTCTTTAAGTTGTTATGTTTTTCAATGGTATTCAAAGATTTCCGGATTCATGTGTATGACTCTTGGAAGAAAACCATTCGTGGATATACTGTTTTACTTTCTTCGGATTCATGGGTATGATTTTGGTAGAAAATCATTCAAGTGTACGCTGTTTTTACTTTTTGACCGAATTTCCGAATTTATGGGTATACGTTTTCGGCTTTCCCGGAGTTATTGTTATGCTATTCAGAACTTTTTCCGGATTTATGGGGGGGGGGTACTTTTTTATTCTAAATGGCATATCCTACACCATGAAAACGTAAGTAACCTCCCCCTGGTTTCGAAGCAATGTACAAATTTTCTTACCAATCCTTCCACGGAAAATACGAATGCAAGGATACGGGAGCTCATTATGAGCATGAAATCTGGTTTTTTTACTTTTTCTTGCAATATTTCTAGCCTCTTGGATATGGCATTAGAGCTCAAAGAAGCCATTGTGGATTTACAAGAACAAATAGAAGCAACAAAGGAGCAACTAATGGCCGATAGTGAAGAACTGAAAATCATGATCAGGTAAAATTTTGTTTCTGCATTGTTAGAAAACAGTAGTGGGCACTTTCATCGAGATCTCATCTAATGATCAGGCAAACCTGTTCTGTTTGGCAAAATCACCAAAATCATATCTGCAAACAGTCATGCGCGGGTGCCTTTTGATTCAAGCATTCAAAGTGTCGACATTCAGTTGGAAATTTTACCCAATCAATCAAAATGCATCCACATTCTGAGAAAATTTATTTTGTCTTAATCTATGAGGTTAGTCTTAAATCCCACGGCCCGTTACTGAAGCTTCAACGTACTCTTTCGGATTTTACTCTTCGCTTCAATTTTTTACTCCTCTGTGAAATGTGGCCATCCTTCTGGATTTGTTGTCTGAAATCAGAATCAAATACACAAAAGAGCAGTGTTTGATTTGAGGCCTATTTCGAAACAATAATTCCAGGAAAGTCCACTGCCTTATTTTGATACTGGAAAATTTAATAGAGTCAAACGACTTTTCAATGTTTTGTCCAACATAGAAAGAAGTTAAGAGAATTTATTCAATTGAGAGCCAGCGGTTTTTCAAAGATTTCAAATTGGATTCAGAAAATTAGTTGAAAGCCTCTTCCTTCTGGGTGATTTTGCTGCATAATTTTGCACGTAGTAGATATGAGATCTTTTTACTCTTCCGGTATTATCAGTATTTCTCGTACTGCGTTAGATTTTCTGTAGACTACGCCATGAGAGTGCTTCTTTTGAGAGAACCAACCTTCATTGAAGCTCCTTAATTACAGGGGTGTTAGGAAATCCCACGCTTTTGTTGAATTCACCTTGATTTGATTGGGACTGTTTTCTTTGTTGTGTTTCTTCGCTTCTTTAACTGAGCTTGGCGTAGTTAGCCTAACTGCTTTCAGTTTCGTCATTCGAATCTAACTCCTATTTACTTGCGAAGGCGCATTAGAACGTAGTAATGCAAGGAGTTGTATTTAAATGACTAAAGTGAACGATAATGGGCCTTCCCATCTTCGTCAAGTTCAATTGAACGCGGGGAGAGACATAACAAAGAAGACAAAAACAATAAAAGAAGGCAAATGAATACGAAATTGAAGCATATGTGTCCTAAGATCCTTGCTAAATGCTTATCTTTCTACTTAAGGTTAGTGTGTGTTTAAAAAATTATTAAATTAAAGGCTTATTGCCTTAAGCTTTTACCATCCATCGTTGCCTATATTTCGATATTTCATGTACGTATTCTTCTGTTTTCAGAATATACAAAGATTTCGCGCTGACTTCAGCTTCTCCGTCACCCAATAAAAGTAAGGAAAATTCGTCTTTCCCCATGTTCGAACTTCTTTCGCGAAATCGTTGTGGTGCAGTGAGCGTCGTGACAAGTGGTCGAGGACTCGATTAGCGCTTCGCTACTTCTGCGATTCCAGCGCTTGGTGCTAAGAGCCGCAACTTCACTTTCACCTTCACCGTCTTTCGCTAAGTGACCAAAGTATTGCTTCCAGGCATCTATGGCCTTCATTGATAAGGCTATGTTATCATGCTGGAATGATATTTTCATGTGAATCACAGAATATTATTCAAGAAGGTCTTCGTTTCTATTATGTATCACTTTATTCTGGCGAATAATAGGAGATTCGCCTCTTCATTATGACCTTGTTGGAATACAGTAAAAAAACCGCGTATAAAACCTATAGTGATTAAGTACCTACGTGCTGAAATTTTGAAATTAGACCCCAATCATGTAAGAAACCATTCAGCATGAAATTTGAACTAGGTTCTTATTTGTGGAGATCATCAAATCAAATCAAAACTCCTGTTGCTTGGTCATCAATCGTATGCAAACTGATGACACCATGTATCCATATTACAGACATATTCTAAAACTACAGTACTCTGTACGTCTTTGTCAAGTGGCTCTTTGAAAGCTTTTCATTGCATCATATGAAACTTCAGATTCTTCTACAAACTGCTGCTGTGAAGGAGGCCTCATGAACTCAAGTGCTGTGAAGTGAAAGTAAATAACAGGCTTTAAGTTTGAACTTGAGCAATAGGAATTTCTAAAAGCCCTGAACAAAATAAGAACCTATTTAAGAACCTGAACAGGCTCATTTCCCACTTAATACCCAATATATAAGAACCTAGTCAGTCTGAATTGGAAAATTGTACGTTCTTATACGTGGGTGTTTACTGATATTCAAACTGAAATGGTAATCTATCAGTCAAAGGCTAACTTAGATGAGAACATTTCGCCTCATAAAATCATTCACCTTCAAAACCAAAAAGTGAGAAAAATGCCTGTAAGGTGCTTGTATTAGAGTCAAGAATTCCAAGATCCTTTCTGGTCCAATCATTTATGTAGCATTGGACTTTAACTTCAATGCCATCGTCAGTTACAGAAATAGAATTTTAACTTCAATAGCAGGTAAACCATGGACCAGACTGGAATATGGAATCTTAGTTCCCATACAAACCCCTTTCCCGCATTTTCCTGATTTTTGGGACTATAAGATGAGTAATATTATAAAAATAATTTTCACATCTAAGTTAGCGTTTGACTGATAGCTTAATATTTTAGGTTTTAACATCGGTTGCATGCTTTTTATTCCATAGCCCGCCAATGCGTTAACTTTATTTGACTCACCCAGTATATCTTTATGCGAATGATTTAACTGAGTTGCGTCAGAGCCTCTGTAACTATTATGCGGATTCTAATTTTCTTCAACTTGTATCTATACATCTTTTGATTCAGATCATTTTGTAGAATAGGTGAAAGGTTTATTGCTGATAATGTCTTCTGTTACCAGTAGTGACTAGAATGAGATTAAGTACCATGCGCTACTTGTTTTGGAAATACAGAATATCATTTTTAGCTCAGTCGTATGATTATTTGTAGATCGAATTAAGAATTACATTGTGAAGCAGTCAGATATCATTTTTGATGATATGCGATGGAGGCTAACTCAACGAGATGGACAGCTTGGTATTGCTGACGTGCAATTCAAGAAATTTCAGTAAGTTAAATCAGTGCTAGCTATCCGTCGGAGCAAATGTAAAAATATCGAATACCTCTTACTGTTTATAATATCACATTGTAGAATTGTGAAATTGTTCGATCAATTTCTTTTGCTGAGATGATTAAAGGGAGTATAAAGACCAGCAGCCTTTGCTATTGTTTGTTTTTGTCTTTTTTTAATTTTGTACATTCAGTTATTCCGGAAACTGTCCAGACCATGTCTCTAACTGCGCGCAGAATATGCTAGTCTTTGTAATCGTTGAAAAGTTCAAGATTATTCACAGGTTTATTCACAACCAACAGCTGCTACTGAAGGACATGCCTGCTATTCTTAAAATCTCAAATATGACCAGTTGAAGCCTTTCTTAGTAGCTATTACAGATAAGTCATGGGAACGAAGTAGTAGAGCGATCAGCTAAGCTGAAACTAGGTAAGGTACTTGGAAATTTGAAGTACTATTACTGGGTGCATTGGAATGAATTAAACTACAGTGTTTGCATAAGAGTTGAGTTGTATCTTTGAAATTTCTTGTACCTCTCGTGCATTGATAATGTATCTCTTAGGAAGAATGCTAGCTTAATGCAAGGTTGCGAGATGCATGAAAAAGAGACTCCTTCGATCGAATTAACTCATGCAGGACAATTCGAAATTCCATTTATAGCTCCCAACAGTTGAAACCCGATTTTCGGACCAAATTCTTTTCAGGGGATGAGAGAGAGAGAGTCGGCATATTTATGGCCTTGTATTGTCAGTCAAGAGTGGTTGTTCGTTTGTGCAAGGAAATCGGTTATAATTTGGTCTTGACATTGACGTTCTTTTCAGGCGTTTCATAACTAAGATTTTCTTGAAGTCGAATTCAACATTTTTTTGGTTGGCAGAAAAACTTCAATAAAGTCGCAAAAATGATTAGCTGGCTTTCCATCAGAATTTAATTCATTTTAATCTGTCCTATGCTCTTGGTGGTACGAATTTACAAATATCACTTTCGCAGCCTCACTTTTTTACATCCAACCCGTTCGTCATTTACAGCGGGATGTTAGTTTTCAGAAAACTTGTGTATTGCATCTGTCGTTTGTGATTTTAGAGAAGAAAATGTAATTATTGGTTTTATCTCTGTAGCTACAACAAGCTAACATTCAACGATAATGGTGTAGAACATCGACTCGAACTTGGTGGATTTGCTGTTTGCAATTTAATCCCAAATGAACCTTACAAGGAATTACTCGTGCCGCACGAAATCAACTTACGACGCCACGTTGATAAATCTGTGTTCGTGCGTGTGTATTGTCGTGTACAATCGCCAGTGGCTGGAATAAACGTGCGAGAACATTTTGAAGTGAATGTTTGTCCCATAGCAGTAAGGCTGACGCATAGATTTTACCATTACTTGATGTCATTTTTCTTTACACGGAAATTTGAGAGACCAGACCAGACTGATGGCATGGATTTTGACATAGGTACCAAAGGTTGGTATGATTTCTTCGAAATTTGTGGCTATTTTCATGCTTGCCTTATGATATATCTTTTGACTGAGGCGGCCTGCCGAGCCACTTTTTGTGTCACCAACCAGAGAGCAGCATTTGCTGTTGGGAGAGAGTAACAGCCAGATATGAGCGAATAGCACTAACACAACAGATTCCGACTGATGACCAAGTCTGCATGACAATACTGCCATGCTAGCAAGTCAGTTTCAGTCGCTAACCAGTTGCTAGTGTTAAGCCTGCAGGATCGACGCGATGTCATGATCTGGTCAGAATGTACCATCATATCATAACCAGGCTGAGTGATATCTCTCGACATGATGCGTGTATCTAACCGTAGGGCACTGAGTCTGTTTTTACTTTATCTTCGGAGCAGATGTGTTCACAGTTCCTTGTTTGTATTCAATGAGAGGTTTACAACGAATGAACACCTAAGGCAATGCTACTATGTAATAGTACGAGGATGATGACATTTGGAGCAACATGCCATGACCATCCCCTAGTATTTGCATGAAGAACATTGAGTTATAACAACTAAAGATACAGAAACGATTTACTACATATACACAATTTTTACAGATCAATATTACCTGACTGAAGTTTCAAACGAGACAATACAGAATCTCGCTACTCCTATTGGTTAATCACATATTTCTTGCAGGTCTGCCACAGCTACTGTTTTAGGCCAGTGAAATTTACAATAAACTCAAACGACAAGACAGTAACAGAATTGGTGTAACTAAATGATACGAGTCAAGATTAAAAGCTATCAGGTGATAAGAACCATACTAACCGGATTTGTCGTTGCACAGCAAAATATAAAGCCCTCGGTCTTAATGCACAGACCTCGCAAGCTTGGTCTGTACTTTTAAGACCTTGGGATATATAGTTTCTGTACGACGCAAAACCGGTTGGTATGAGCATAGTATTTATCCCAGTTTCACATTGGACGTCAGACAAACATCGGCGATTGGATGAAAAATCAGAGTTCCAGCCGAGCGAGCAAGAACGAGAATGACTGTCCCTGTCAGTACTCCCCACCCAGAGTCCTTATCGCTAGAGGTACCGCTTGGTTATGGCTCGGGGTTTCTTTACAGTTCCATCACTAAACACCGTAAAACAAGAAAAAGCAGCGGCATAACAACGAAGAAACAACGGAGAAGAAACGAATGGAAATTTTTCAGTATTACAGAGCTAGACTGACTTTGATTTAGCAGGCCGTTATTTTTCATGTGGAAAAGAAGTGGTGTCTTTCCTCAGCATATGCTCGCAGAGAATTATGATTGACATCCGTTTTTAATTATTTAGATGCGATCTGTCATTTCCCAATTTTTTAAAAGATAACCATTTTGGTTTTCAATCGCAGGAAGGGAAGATGGAGAAGACTCTCAGAATGAGCAGGTTAAGGTAGTTATCTTTGCATGGTTTGTAAACTTTACATTCATTCGAGAAGAACTTGCACTGCCTGTGATGCGTGATCAGACAACGGAATATCCTAGATTAACTGTTCGGTAATTTTGGTAATTATAAGACTGCTTTCAAAAATTAATGTAGGGAATTTTGGTAAGGGTACAATGCAGTGAAAATGAATTGGAAATGATACATTTGTTCAAGATTTAATCATCCAAAAGTCTTTGTGTTAGACGTTACCCGCTTGCCGTTTATTCTATTCAGACACAGCAACCCTTCAAAAAGCCTGCACCCCCACGGCCACCACCACCTAAAACATCACAAGCTTACAAACAGCAACAATTGATGTCATCGCCAATAAAGCCTGCTCCTTCCCAGCCCATGTGTCTCGATATCCAAGCAGAGGAAAGGCTAAAAAAGAAACCTACACTTTCTATATCACTAGCATCGCCGAAGGATGGAATCAGCCCACCGATTCAATCACCTGGCTCTGGAAATACAACACCTTCTCGTGTATGTACGATTGTTTGGCTTTTTCTCTCGAGGTATGACTCAGATAGACTGAAACCAACGTTTTAAAAGATGTTTTTCCCCGAAAAGACCTTTCACCTAAATCTAATGAATCTAAATCTACGATATTTTTTACACATTTTGAAAGAATTTTCATAGGTGTACACTAGTAATAGAACCTCTGATGCTACTAAATTATTGAATCCTCAGGGGGACTCCCTATTAGTAAGTGACGGGGGTCAGACATTTTTTGGGTTTATAAAACACTGACTTGTGTACGTTTTGGTACGCTATTTGGTGCATAATCAGAATATTTTTGGGGTTGCTGATGAGAAAATTTGACAAAGGTGAGTGCTAAGCTGGGTTTTTCACCAAAATATTTCAGGTTAGGTGCCGAAAATGCTATAAAACTGCTAGTCTTCATGTACCATGAAGCTATGAGTATATTTTTGGGGTCTAAAATGTCCTAAATTTAGTCTATTTTTGGGTTTGTCAAAAATATCCTGTGTCTCCCTCGTCACATACCAATAGAATCCCCCCTGGAATCAAATCTCTCATATAAGAATGTATTAAAAAAAACGCTCCATTCAGACTCCTTCCTTATAATAGCTAGAAGGCCTATTGCAGCTCGAAAGTACTGTCACACAATATCTCACATCCAGTATTGGCTTTTCCTTAACCATATTGTTTCTGGCTTATCTGACATGACCTATTTTGTTTGCGGGTATTCCCATATATGGGAAAAACTCCGCTACCGAAGTTTACACCATCTTAAAATAGAGCATTCATATTTGATCTGGTAATAGCTGCATAAAGCAATAATGTGAATGTGCAAAAGGAAGATAGAGTGTCATCTCAGCTTTCGCCAGCAAGCTTCTTTGTGTTTTACAAAAGCAGCAAACTTGGAAAAAGACTCCATGGATGAGATGTAGTTCAGAGTATAGCCAAAGCCAACTAAACTATTCACAAGTAAATCCAATCTGTTAAGGCTGGATGAAATAGTATGAAAGTTCAGCGACGGAAGTCTAACATCTGCTTATCTGCGTGTTCCACTGATGAGTACTAAAATGGGTAACAGCCTTTCTCATATCGTGGGGCCAGACTTTGGAACCAAATTAGCTTCGTTGCTAAACGGCACTTTCAGAAGACTGCAAAAAATTGATACTTTTTAGTACCTTTGTTAGCCATTGTATTTTTGCTCTGTTTATCATCTTAGTTGTTACTTAATTATGTCTATTCACAGATCATGAATATTGTAGTTATTATTCAATATGTTTGACAGTACATTATGAATTAGCTATTACCCTGTATTACCCTATTCTCGAGGCAGCAACTCTCTTATGCGATTTAATTGGCTGAAAACATTCAAATTCGACTTAGTAATAGGGCATTAAAAACGAAATTCCTACACCCTTTGTTAAAAAACGAAAGGCCTACACCCCTCCCTGACCATAGGGTAATAAACTATATAATAACTGTTTCCTTCGAGAAATACCTAAAATATCAACCCTCAGGCTCTGTACAAAACGTTGCAAGCTCGATTTTGTACCGACGGCTTCGGGCTAATATTTTCTGGTATTACCTTGGGAAGCAGTTCCTACGGGCTTTGTATAGATTATACTAAAAGTGAATGTAAATAAAATCTGATGAAACTGTTTCTTTAATGAGCTTTTCTATTCATTTTATAGACACCATCAGTTAAAAAGAGTTCATCGTTCTACAACCGTTTTTCGACTGATGAAAATGTGGATCGTATGAAAGAAAGAGCTGAAAAGAATCAAACTTTCATTTACATTAAGATTCCTGAGGTCCCAATTTGTTTCAGTTACAAGGTATGTGTTTCGAAGTATCTGTAACTTTTTTGAAGCGTGAAGACCAGTCGGTACAACATTCATTTCATTCCTTCATTTTTTATCAATTTCAAAATATTGATACAGATATAAGTTTCATATATACATGTTTTACAAACTGACTTGTTCAACGTAGAAATTAAACGAAAAGAGACTAAACTAAGAACGAAAGAATTTATATACCTAGATTTAATTTAACATGTAATATGCTATAATATCCAGTTAGAAATTAAAGTTACGCCGCCTTCTTTAGTCGATCCTTGAAAGTTTTCAGTTAAACTGTTAAAAGTTTTGCATCGCGATAAGAAAAAGCCTTTTGTCCATATCATACAAATAATCGTCAAACATCCTTATGCAAGTATATGATGAACGGCATTGATTAAAAAAAAGTCCGATGAGTTAGTATCTGACCCATTATATCAATGAGGCCTTATTCTTGTTAACCAGAATAACAGATTACATTCTTAACGGACACTTTTTAACGATTGTATTATATTCTTATTGCGTAGCTAGTAGAGAGCTCCCTGGGGAAGATTATTTGCTAGGCTAACCACGTTTATCCTCTGTAAATAAAGTTTATCTGTCATACCTATCTTCGCATTAGCAAGGAAATCTTTGATTTCCATTTTATTTTCTATTTTAGGGTGAAAAAGACCGAAACATAGAGGATGCCCATGACTTTAACCTTTGTCTACCAACGTTGGAGTACCATAATAAGACATGGACTTGGCAGGATGTATCCATGGCACTTAAGAAAGATTACACTCAAGTTTTAGTTCCACAGGTAGATTTTTTACTTGATTTCGAATTGATGTGAATGCAGTCAGTAAATTTTTTGCATTTTTGCGTTGAGAAGCGTTTCAAATGTCTCAGTAATCAATTGAGCAAGTGCTACTGTTGCTTTACAAGTGACACGAAAAACTTACCAGTCATGCCATTTCTTTCTGAACGTATGCGATCTGATGTCCTTTTTATCATATTTTCTTCATTTTTCCCAAATCCTCCGTGGGGAACTAACGATCCCCGTTTCAAAGGCCATCACACCCTAGGTATAAAGACAATGATATCAAAAACTATGCTTTTGAGCAACGAAAATGTTCAAGTGACTGTTGAAGCAACGTGACTGAAATCAGCCACTCTGTTCTGAAATTACGATGGATTTTCTCGAAAGAGCCCCTTCAAGGAGCCTTTAGAAGTGGCCTAAAATCACAATTAAATTCCCAAAGATTTTTGCTGTACAGCAATGACTTGAACACGCTTTTAGCATGTGTTATCCTCTTGGGTGGTTTGTTTGTTTGTTTTGTTTTCAATTTGTTTTGAGTGGGCTTGTCAGGATTTCTAGCTACTGATAGGCCCACTGTGCATGCCGCATCCAGGGACTCCTAGTTTAACGTCCCTTCCGAAGGACGACGAAGTGAGTTGTGAGGTCAGGCCTCCGAGGCCAGCCATGTGGATTTTGACCTCACTCGACCGAGCTTAACTTCAGTCAACTGACGAAGACTGTATAAGCCACTCGGCCACTCACCCCGCAAATGGTTGAGATTACCTGAAATGAATTCAGTATGCTTTCATCGTCTAGAAAATCATTTATAGTTGTTCAATTTCAGACTGTATTCACACAATACTGGCACAATCTGCAAATTTAGAAAAATGTGACGGTGGCAGAATTCTTAGCTAACGATCACACGATACCGACACTATTTGAAGACGGTAAGAGTTTTTACGGTAAAAAAACTCGTGGCATTCTCCCCCAGAATTGTTGCCAAAGAAATATATTTACGCCTTAAACATCGATCAGCATCGTTGCGAAAGCGTCGAAATATGTCCTGTTTTCATCGTTTTCGAGTTTTCACGCGATGTCGTTTTCAAAATGTGCCAGGTAAGGTTCCACTTTCAAGGTAAACCAATTCCAAAATCTGTCGTTAAAAAGAAACTGGTTTCATGTAAAGGGGCAGCCTATCCGTCAACTTTTTCACCGTTTTCATATGGTGCCGGTATCGTCTTAATGCAGTTTTGTCAGGTAAATATTAAACTTTATCTATGCATGTCCGCTGTCCGCTTTTGAATGAAATATTTGTCTATGTTATTGCCTCGATATCCAGAGAGCAGTAGCCCTTCAAACGAGGATTGCCAACCGTTACTCACTTGATAGGCCTTGCGTTATAGTTATATAACTTAGTAAAAAATTTACGTGGTTACAGAAGTGAATGCAGATTACCTCCCTTTATCGAGATGTTGGCAAATGCATTCGTGTAGACCCTGTGCTTGAAAGGAACCAGAGATCTCAAGTGGTTAGTCTAGACGGTCTAGACAGCCAGAGCAAGTCTGATGAAGATCCTTTATTTAGATAGCTGTTGAGGAAATTCGTATTCAGATTTAGCTCACATGAAAGTGAAACTTTTATCAGCCTTCCTCTTTTCAGATCATAAAAGAGAAATTACATCTGAAAGGTGGCTGGGACAATAAACAAAGCATGGCTAAAGTCGAGTAAGTATCATGTTAGCAAACACCCTCCTTGAAGAGCGTATAAGTTCAAAACGGGGAAGAGTGCTCATTATGGAGAAGTATTTTAACGATTTTCAGTCTTACTACCTTGTAACTTCAGTTTTGGTGTGGTTATGAATCTCAATCTTTCAAGTTTGCACATGTGTCAAAACTTTGACAGTATCACAAGAGATACGAAATAGACACCCAGATTTACAAACTAGAGTTTCAAAATATAGTTAGAGTGGAAAGGGCAAATTGCTCTTCAGCCCACTTCAGGGTACTAGTTTTACCTTTTTACGGGAGATTGGCGAGTAAAGATTTACGTTAATTTCTGCCGTGTTAATTTTCTGTCTGCGTTAATTAATTGGCTCCTTAATCTCGTGTGCGCCTTGTTTCATGACTATCAATGTCATGCAAAATATCTTAAAATTGGAAAAAGTATCTGTAAGAGCTGGGCCATTGAAAGGCACGTAAGCTTAGTCTAGAAATTTAGTATTATGTGGGTTATTCCCCTTTTACATCGGGTGTCATTACTTTCAAAACATTGTCAGATGTTCACTTCCACTTTCTTTTTTCGTTTTACTCTCTGGGAATAATTTACGGTAGCTTTCTGAACGATGGTTTGATATACCGCACTATTCGCGTTAATCTTCTCCAAAAATTCATCTATTTTCAAGACTTGCGTTGATCTTCAATGTCTTGACCTTTTGTGTTCTTGCTTAAGTGACTCATTAATTTCCTGTAATATGGTATCACTGTGTTATCTTTTTATCAAATGCCATTCTACGAAGATTTGCTGTTCTTGGTTTTTGCTCTAATACAGCTATCTCTTTCATTTTCAAGTGACGATGACAAAGCAAAGCTACTTTTAGGAGAAGTAAGTCATTTTCAGATTATTTGCTTCTCTCTAGCCTAAAGAAATCTCAACTTGAAAACATTTTTGGTGCTTGTCCCATAAACAATTTTGAATAGCACCCTGGATTGAAATAATGCAGCACGAATGTTTGCACAGTCTTTATGAGTGTAGCAGAAACATTTTGTGGTCCCCCCCAAAGAATGTTGTATATAAGTTGTTTATTTAGAGCTAGTGCAATTCCATTAATTTCTTTCTGCATTGACTTTGGTATATCACATAGCCGTGGCTATTCTCACTCGGTATGTCGGGTGACTCAAAGAAAGTTTACCCTATTCGAAAAGTCGTTGTAGCAAATTTCTTTGCGCGACAATTATCAAGTTGATTTTTTCTAATAGCTATAAGAATGAAGAATTTTTTGTACTTGTTTGATAATTTGCTAGATAGTAATGATGAAGTAAGTCTGGAAGGTTCAAAAAATTACTCTTCCATTGTATCCAGAAAACTGGCCTAAATTGCACGATCAACAGCATCTCAAAATAGAAGAAACGTAAGCTGTCAGTCTTACTATTTTCAATAACCCTTTCTCAGAGCAATAGATAAAATAACAATTTCAGTTTGAATTTCTGTCCGTCATTTTATTAGTCATGCGAATCTTCGAAGAGAGTTTGATTACATTTCAAACCACCTGGAAGATTTGATCCTTTGTTTTAGGCCATTTTTAATTCTTTTGGATTAAGGAAGGAGTTTTAATTCTCTTGGATTTTCCAAGAGACGGCTACTTTAAAAATTACCAAAAAATACAATAAGTACTTCAATTATTCAGACATTAGAAAAGCCAGTCCTTATAATTATCGTTCAAGTTCTTTTCTTGTGATCATTCTGCAAACAATGATACATTTTTGAGTCACCCAGCATACCACGTGTGCCAAAACTTTTCAGGCGTTTGAAAATATGTAGTATCTCGAGTATTTGATTAATTTTAGTGAAGTTAGCTCTCCTTGATAGTCGAAAGACCCAAGAATTTTGCAAAGTTCTGCGTGTTCTTTTGAGCACTGAAAAAATATATATATGATCGGTTAGCCACAAAAAGTTCCCACTTTTGAAGATTCATAGCAATGCAAGTACTGCACAGATTTGAATGATTCAAATTCTATTCAAAGGCCGAAATATTGATATATTTTCGTTACGTTTATTGCCGTCTTACCAGCACTAGAGGTGTTGGTAGATTTAACTTCATGAAAATTTCATGGTTGCAAGATGACTAAAATAAGATTTAGAATATTCATCGAATTGTAAGGACTCTCCTTACACAGAACAATATGCAATAGGCGTTTCACATCTCTCAAGAGTTACGAGATATCAATTTTCTAACAAAAACTCAACATGTTCAGTCGCATGGCAACCATTGTGCAGTGCTTATCTCTTAAAGGTGCTCTGTCAAGCGGGTGATTGGTTTAGAGAACAAAGCTTAAACAAAGGGAAGGTGCTAGAACTCAGACACTCAGACTTGTGAGACAGCGAGAAAAATCACTAAAGTACTTCGATCTTTTGGCTTTGATTACAATTTGAATCATTCAAATCTGTGAAGTCCTCCTGACCCTATCGATTTTCAAAAGTGGGAGCTTCTTTCTGGATCACCCGGTAGATTCAACGGTGCAAAATTTCTTTGTTTTTTAAATGTTTGAAAAAGGGGCCTAAAACGCACAACCATATCCTAAAGATTCTCAATGTAAATAAGATTTGGCTTATAAAAAAGAATGGATAAACGAGTTTATTCTAAATAGCTGAATGTACTTGTAATCAATATAACTTTTAAAATTCAGCTGCCTGGCACACAGAAGAAAACTGGAAAGAAATTGTTGTTCGGAAAGTTGACAAATCTGATGTCAAATTCCAAAGGAACAAGTGAAGCAGAACCAAGCAAGAAAGCTCCTCCGCAAAAAGGTTTGTTTATTCTTCTTTGAGCAAAGTAGCTTCATGCTTTTAGCTCTGAGGCTAGCAGGATACGATGCCCTTTGGCGTAAGAAACCGTGAAAAATCCATATAAAGGTATCAAGCAAGCCCTTGTCGGCCATTTTGCATCCTTACGAAAACATCTTAACAAAATACAGCAGAAGAGACTAGGGGAAGTTGTAACACGGAACAGTTGTAGCACTGGCTTCCACGCTTATTAGAAACGAGCAGTGAATCTGATGTTTGTAAAGAACATGGCCGTTTCAATGCTCTACGTAGCTCTTAGATGTAGGAATGTTCATTCTGGGGGAAAGCATGTGTTTGGGCACAAAGTAACGGCGTGAACTTTTGCTCCAGTTTTACTTTTTCTTCCAGAGTAAATTTGTGTTGCAACAATTTTGCTCTTAAGCAAAAAGACTTGTCACATCACAGATATTACATCGACTTTGGATCAAAACTACGTTAAACTAAGTTCCACAGCTTATGAGATTTAAAAAGGAGAATAACGATAACAGGTCAGGTGTAAGGGGCAACGTTACAACTGACCCTGGTCTCCCCTATTCTGGATGAAACAAAGGAAGAGTTTTCTTTTCTTATTCAAAACAATTTAAGGAATATGAGTCAGCAAAAGTCTTCAATTGAATTTTAGAATTTCTTCTATCGGTTGTCCAAGGATGATACAGTCTGTTGTGGCAATGAAGCAGGAAGGAATTGTAACAGTTCGTTGATTATTCATTTATCGACGATGGCAGCATCATAGCTAAAGCCTTCAAGGAATTCGATTTACTAATTTCTGAAAGTTTATTAGCAGTACGAGATTGACCAACACTTAGTCAAATGAGGGAACAATTTTAGGATCTCCAATTTATTTTGGGACATGGTCTTCTTTCTTGCGCATTTCAAATGCTCTATGTTTCCCATTTAGAGTTGTCATGATTTTTGTTGGAGAGAACTTCTGCAGGCTTTGCCTTTTTAACACTTGATCCTGTTCCGATGTTTAAGTTTTCGAAAGCCGTGTATTGAATTTATTAGCGGAGGACGAGAATTGCGAAAATAATCAAATTCACGTTAAAACGACATTCTAGGGAGGAAATTCTAAGCTAAAGACGTTTCAAATGCTATGACAGGACTGATAGATTATCAGATAGGATGAACTGATATCAGATGTTTAAATGATTCTCATATTTAAATTATCATTGTTTTTGACGTTTCGAAGCTGTTCTGTGCTTCATCATCAGAATTAAATGTTTTAAGAGCACCAGGCTACATGTGTATTCATAAAGACAATACACAACTAAAAGTGCATGCTTGCAATTTATACCTGTCAAGAAAGTGAAAAGGCAGGCTCAAAGGATAATGATGTAAACAAAGCTAGGAAAAAGGAAGACTGTTGGGAGCTAAATGTCGGACAATCACTCAAAATAAGTAGACTCTCGTGGATACGTAAATCGAAATCATTGCTAGCTCTACCCAAAACTGAGAAATCTCCCTACAACGTGGTGTGACCCAATTGGTTGGTATGCGCCCAGATGGCGTAAGGACTTCCTTTCTTTTTCTGGTCTGCTGCATTTATGCCTAAGTTTTCCCTGCAACGCGTAATCAAATTACGATGTGCTTTTACGAATTATGGCAGCCAGGACACTGAAACTTGTGATCATTAGAGGAATGTATGGAAGCAGACAAGTGATATCTGAATGGAAAGAATGGCTGTACTTGCATGAATTTAGAAACCAAACACTATTTATGTATCTCGACTTGAGTATTTCTGCTTTTATGATGCCAAGAAATTTTTTTTCATTTCTAGAAAAGACAGCAGCTCTATCTGGGAAAGGAGTTGACCCATTGGCACTTGAAGATGAATTCAATCGACTTCGTACTGTATCAACTGACAAGACAGATCCTCCTAACACCTGATGTTATGATTTTCTTTACCTTACTGCCCTACCTGTTTTACTTGTGCAGTATATATCCCTGCTAGGCAAGGGAACTTTCCTACCATGAGTACAAACTTTCCGCTC
Source organism: Aurelia sp. 4 Dawson et al 2005 (assembly GCA_964019985.1). NCBI lineage: Eukaryota > Metazoa > Cnidaria > Scyphozoa > Semaeostomeae > Ulmaridae > Aurelia > Aurelia sp. 4 Dawson et al 2005. The sequence continues at coordinate 13,861,592 of OZ026500.1, read as the reverse complement.
AGGATTCTCACGGCCAAAACCATTCGAGCTCTTAACAGAAACAGGCATTCGTATTCAGCAATTGTAGTAGAAGTGAAGAACACTGCCGACGGACGTAAAATGTCCCTATAATGGTTGATATAACAAACCTAGTGTTTAGAATTTGATCAGAGATACTAGAAGCTCCATGAGGATAAGTTCCCTGCTACAAATTTCGCAAACATAACAGAAGGCATAGAGAATCAATAAACACGTTCAGTTATAAACGCACTTGGAAATAGCACCAAAATGTTAAAAGTTAAGACCTTCCGTGCAAGGTATTTTTTTGTACCTAGTCAATTTATGGTCTCATATCAATGATCTTAAGAATAAAAATATTTTAGTTGTCAAGTGCACGGCTTTTGAAAAGATATTACCATCGTAGGGTCAATTGGAGCTAAGTAGAGCGATTTAAAGCCGGTAACCTATTTGAAATCGTACTTGGGCTTATGAATTCATACCGTTGCTTGCATATGCCTTTTGCATCGGTAAATTATTCTGCTGACGGGTAAGCAGAACAACTCGTGTCCACTGCTTGAACAACATGACTGCTCAAAGCTTGTATCCAATTCGCAATAATTTTAAGCTTTGAATTGATCTTTGAGTATTTTTGGCTGCACTATCGATTTTCTGTCCCCCCCAAAATTAGCTTGTAGTCAAAGCATTGTTCTTCGATTTGCTCAAAATAGCTAATAACTTCGTATTCATTGTCATCAAAATTTGTGCAGAAATGCTAATTTTGATGTTAGTTATCAATTGGAAGAGTTTTACGTTTTGATGCCTTCCTTTCTATCCACAAGCAAATTCTGTGCTAAGAAAAACATCGTTTCTCAATTTTAATGGTTTAAAATTTTGGCCAGTCTCCCATAAGGCAAAGCCACGTTTTAGGGGACCCCAAATTGAAAGACCCTGTGCTCCCCATGATCCTTTGTATGCGCACAAATCAGAAGAACATCCTACTAACCGGATACAACGTACTTTGACCACACAATAGTGGGCAAATGAATAGCTCAGAAAAAAACCACCTTCCCTAGTCCTTCAATTACTTTCAGGAATATCTGTTATTTAAGTTGAAAGTGATGACATAACAACGGTCATTTGAAGATTAAAAGGACAATGCTGCCTTGCAAGTTTCAGGCACAAGTCATTTTCATATAGCATGCAATCTGTTGATAGAATAGAAAGGATCATGGGGAGCACAGGGTCTTCAAGAGGAACACAGTACATCGTAATTTACAACTACTGTATACTATCAAACTGAAGTTGAAGCAAAGTTTAGCAACAGAGTCTAGATGTTTTACATATCAGTTGGGTGGGTTTTAGAGACGGTTTTTCGAACAGTTTGTACTTTTTTTACTCACCCCCCGTGATGCACGCTTTTGAAATCTCCTGGGTCCCACTAATCTTCCTCTACGTTGAACTCTGTAAGTCTAGCATAAGAATCAAATCTTGGATCAACATTTTGTGATTGGTTAATGCTCGTTTCGTTTTCTTCAATGGCTTAGAAGGAAATTAAGGTGTTTGGTTATAAGTCTTCACTGGCAATCTTCGATATCTTGATTATTGTCAGAATTACGGCGTATTGTTGATTTGAAATAATGCTGGATTCACACTGACACAGTTAAACCAGCTTTATCTAAACCAGTTTAAATTTCAACGAATCAAGTGACTGGATTTTTTTGATTGACCAATCAGAAGGCCCTATTAAAAACCTGGTTTAGTTTAAGCTGGTTTAATTTGCAGTGCGAATGGGGCATAATTTTCAAGTTGTAACGTCATCAAATTGCAACATCGTAAACCAATGAAGCTACAGATTTGTTGTACCAGGTGAGTCAGAAAAAGTCCTGGTACTTGCAAAATGTTGCTCGTTTAGTAGTATTAAAGAAATGAAATTGACAGCTGTATTGTTTCATTGCTGATATGTTCAATTAGACTCAATAATTTACCCGGTTTTAATCAGTCATTCGGATATGGGAGATTGTCTGCAATATGCCTTGCAGAAACGAGTGAAAGCGATGAGTAAAATTTCCTTGGTTTTCCTTCCTAACGATAATGACACTCAAACGTATTCATATGTTTTATCCCCGTGAAAGAATTGAATCCCCCTGAGTAAGTTATTCATGCTGCAAGGAAGAATCGTTCATCCTCCCAAGAGGATAGTACATGCTAAAGCGTGTCCAATTCATTGCTCTAAGGTAAACATACTCGAGAAATTTGCTCGTGATTTTAACACGTTCTTTAAGATCTCTCGCGGGGACTTTCTCGAGAAAATCCCTTGTAAAATCTGAACGGAGTCATCGATTTCGGCCAGGAAAAAAGTTCAAAAGTGATTGAATATGTTCGCTTCTCAATCAGATTTTGCAAATATCATTGCGTATATGTTTAGGGAGCCGTAGCCTTTCAAACAGTCAGCGTACAGAAAATGATTGTGATATTAAAGATTGCAATGCTCACTCAAAATGAAGTACAGTAAAAACCCGCATTTAAGAACCTAGTGATTAAGAGCCATCAGGGTGAAATTTTGAATTTAGACCCCATGATATAAGAACCCATTCAGCCTGAAATTAGAAATACGTTCTTAGTTGTTAGAATCATCAAATGAAATAAAAGCTCCAGTCACGGAACCTATACAAAATGATAATACCATATGCACATATTGCTAAAATACTCTTAAAACTTCTGTACTCAATGTCCTGTTCGATATTTCAAGTACTTCTGTTTCAAGTTGTTCTTTGAAAGCTTTTCATTGCATTTTATAGAATTTCTGATTCTTCCACAAACCTCTATCGTGAATAACACCTCATGAACTCAAATGCTGTCAACTGACAGTAAACGATAGGCTTGAAGTTTGAACCTGGACAAAAGAAATTCCCAAAAGTCCTGAATAAAATTAAAACCAATTAAAACCTGAATAGCGTCATTTCCTTGTAAACACCCAATATATGACAACTTAGGCTGACATGGCAAAATTGTAGGTTCTTATACGCGGGTTTTTACTGCACCCGAAGTCCCTTTTAAGCCAGTGAATTAAGCGAAAGATACATCAGCCAATTGCACAATGTTTTTGATGTTTTGATTGCTAATCTTGCATGTCCAAGCCGAACATTGGTCCTGTCTAGCACTATTAATTTGGTACACATGGAGCTGTATGTTTTAGATGCTAAATCAATGACTTTACGTATAAATAATCTGTAAAGAAGAGAAACAGAATCTTAGAATCATATAATGTGAAATAATGTATCATCAAATAACCAGATAAATGTATTCGCAGTTTTTCTTGTTCGTGTTTCGGGTTGATTATCTTGAACTGATTTTTGTGAAGGTTTTAGAATTAGAGACAATTGTAATTGAAATGGAGAGAAAGCAATATATTTGAGCAATTAAGACGGCCATACTGAGCGGCATATCACTGCAAAAAGGTCTTGTATTTCTTTGGGACATCATTTTGTTCTTTAAGAAAAGTTCTCGCATTTGAGCGATCTCTGAAAATCCTCCGTGCGCTTGTTTTGAAGCAGCGTCGCACGATAGAAAACCGCAAAAAGGGACCTTATGAGCCTATATGGTGCTGGAATGGGCCTCTTCCTTCGAAAGATTGCGAAAAATTTAACATAGTGCTGGAATGGGTTTCTAGGGTAAAAAATGATGAAATATTCACATTGTATTAATATGGGCTCCTTGCTTCAAACCTTGGTGAAGTCAAACAAGGCCGATCTATTTACATGCATGTGTTGCTATATTAGCTATGTGTATAAATGGTCTTCATTTTGTTTTGTAAGTAGCTGTACAGTGTTAACAGTTCATACTGCGATTATACCACCTTAACAGCATGGATTTTCGATGGACTTATGAAGCCCCGTTCGCAGTCTCGTCTCTGTGTCGTTGTAACTGCTCAAAATTTTCTCTTCAAACTTGAGTCACTTAAGTCATAAATTGATAGTTATTTTAGTACTATAATTGTTAGATGCAGTTACAATGAATTCAAAATCGTTGGAACCATCTCTCATTTGCTGTGGCTTTCTCATTATTTCTTAAAAAATGAAAAATTTCCCTGTGTTTAGGGCTGTTTTTAAAATGGTTGATTTCAGGTTGATCATTTATCTAACTGGAACCATGACTCACTTTAGGCACTGCTTTGCTTTGCATGAAGGTGCTATGTCATCGATAACCCTTATTTTTGCCATTTAGGGTCATCTTGAAATGGAGACAAATGTAAAAAGCTCTATCGTAAGTTTCTAGCGGATGTCCCGAAAAGGTGCATCTGTTCATCTGTTTATAAATAATTACCAAAAATCGATTATCAAATATTTGATAAAAGTTTCTTTGTACTTCCATTGTCACAGACCTAAAAATATTTAAAGATGGTATAAAGGTTTGCTTTGATAGGACAAGATAGAAACATTACTCATTGAAAAATCTTACTTTGAGCTTCGAAGCAAAATACGGTAATCAATCCTGCCTAAGAGTCAGAATTTTGCCGAGTTTTTATCATTATTTAAGTTTCCAATGACGCAGTGCATTCCTTGTCGTTTATGACCAAACGAGAAGCTTTACATGCACAACGAAATTGATCTTGCAATCATCAGTGCTTTTTTCGGCATCATTCAAAACCAGGTAGCCCCAAAATGAGCTAGATTTGTTGATTCTTTAAACAATTACAAGACAAGCTGTGTTTGGGCATATAATTTGGTCCTTGAGCAAGCGGGTGTCCCAAAAAATATATAAGCGTTTCAAAAGTTCCTGCGAAGGAGTCTTGGATTCAAAAGTTTTACTTACACTTAGATTTTGCAACCTTGCATGTCCAAATTGGATTTTAGTTGGCAAAATAATTCACTTAAATAGGTGAAGTTTCTGAAGTGGCCTAAGACAGATGGTTATTGCATTATGCAGAGTTACTATCTATTTGTATTTGGGAAAGCTTTTTGGGCAGCTTAACAATACATTATCTTTGGAGGCTGATTGAGCTTTGAAAGGGAAATTTACTCCTCACTAATTCAAAAGCCCAAGATGGCTGAACAATAACAACTGTAATGAAACTTGGATGAGAGAGATTCTTTATTCTTAGAAGACACTACGTGACACTATTCCTATTGTTTCAGGCCAAGAAAGTTGCGCTGCTAGCTGGTAAAGTGTAAATACAGCTTTCCTTAACATTTTCTCTAATCTACATTGCAGTGTAATTGATCAAGCTCATTTTAAGAATAGAAATTCTAATTGTTGAGAGGACTCATAACTTTCTTCAAATTACGCATACTATAGCTCTTAAGCTGCCTCAGAAATTTTGCCTGTTTAGGAGAATTACTCAGAAATTTTGCCTGTTTAGGAGATTTACTCTGCGAATACAAGTCTGATTTCAACATGGAAGGTCGCAAAATCTAAGTTGAGATCTCATCTATGCCGAAAACTGTATCTGAAAGTTTTTGAAACCCGATACTTGACCGAAAGGTCCAGGATCGGCCATGTCATCAGATTTTGGTGATCTTTGAAACAGGAGATCTTTTTAGGAGGATGCTCGGTATCTTGGCGCTAATGTTATTTTCGACGCTACACGTTTTTTTCTTTATAGGAAACTGGTTTATAAGAAATTAGTACTAAGATGGCCAAAATTTTAAGAAACTCTAATACTACGTCTGAGAAGTACTAAGAAACTTTTCAAAGTTAAAAGCATGGATATTATAGCAAATAGATCGTTGAACCTTTATTCTTGAGTAACATTATCTAAAAATTTGTGTTTTCAACATAAAAGAACACTGTTTATTCCTTTATGATGTTTTAAATGTCAAGAAACACATCTGCCGCAGTGTTAGCAACCACATTGCTCATTCTGCATTCAAAAATAAGAAACCAATTAAGAAACTTTTAGTACTAAAATGGACAAAACTTCATGCAAAATTTAGAAACTTTTAGTACTATGGCCTGTCCTAGTTTCTTATAAAAAAAACGTGTATCTAAACTGACTTTTGACAAGTCATAGTAATTCATATTCAAAGCTCCTTCCAGACATTTCCTTCATAATAAATTTGCCGTGGCTAGCACATTAGCACTGATATCGAAATGACTTACCTTAACAACTTATTCATTAAATCCACGAAGCAATCAGTTCATTCCTGTAACAGTGTCCAAGTCTAAAATTAGCTGTAATCATTGCCCACGCAATGTTACAATCTTTCCGCAATTTCATTTAAGTCATTTCATCTTGACGTATTTAATTACATTAAGCACACATTAAGATTTGCATTTTAGTACTTATGAAGTCTGGTTGGTTCTTACATTACGTTCCTCTAACCTTAATGCTTCCCAAAACAACCTGAAGTCTTCAATCAATTACGAAACATGGATAACAAGATTGTTACATTTCCTTAATTTCCTCACCTGATTTTATTAGTGGCATGAATGTCGACCACAGATTCAATCTTTTTACCTCTGAAAGTGTAATAGCATCTAATTATGGTATGCTAATGATTAGGAGAAATGTATAAAAGGACATGGGAACTTGGGAGATGCACCAACTCCAGCTTCTCTTGTGGAAGAAGACATTTAATGCAAACCAATATTTCATTGCTGAGAAGTCTTGCTTGAAACCGACTTGAAGATGAAGCTGTTGATTCTTTGCTGTTTGATCTTTGGTATGTTCCATTCATCTGTTAATATTTCATGTATTCAAACCTCTTTTACTGTTTAGTGTCGAACATTTCGTATCTTTTTGTGTCGATAAATGTTTCTTGATCCAAACTTTAGGTCTGTAGGCTTTGCATCTTAAGATGCATGTCGTGTTTTTACAATAAAACCTCGGATTTAAGCCAGTACTGAAAGTTTCGTAAAATTATCAGATTGAGAAGTACTCGAAGAGTTGTGTTTCAGCACATTCCAGTATTTAGACATCAGTCGAGCAATCTGATGTAGGAAACAAGTGAGCATGAAGTAAAGTACTAGCATTTCTTCCAAGTAATTGAGTTTCATATTTCCGCGATCTGGGAATAAATTTCTTATCACCTGCTTCATTTAACGATACGAAAACTGTATGGTTTTTTTCAAAAAGGTTGCGTTCGATATTTTTGATGCTTTGTAGCCCTGAGTATTGCATCAGTTTCGAGGTACTTCACAAAAACAATTCTAACAAATGCTCTTTTTTACCTGCCTCGTTTTATTCAATCACCGCATTCAAGATGCACAGCAATTCACCTGGGATTTAGGCCTTGTGGGCTTGTGTCCCCTTTTCGCGTAGGAGATGCACACCTCGCGCCTTGCTTGTTTTTCCTTAGTCTGGTTAGTGACATCCTAAACATTTTTAAGACTAGTAATTGTTTCTGATTAAATGGATATTGTGTCATAAAATGGATTCATTAATGTAGCTGATTATTTCAACATGATCACATCGTCGTCGCTTGCCTCGTCCTAAAAAAGCACAACTGTCCGCAAAACAGGTTCCTGACTCAATGTCGTGCAGGTAATCCTTCATTGCTATTTTTTGCAGGCTTTGCCAATGCATTTTACTTGAACGATGAAGACGAATCTCAAAGTGATGAGACGAGTGCAGACTACTACTATCCAAAATACAAGATAATCAAAGGACCACCTGGCCCCCCAGGTCCACCAGGACCAAGAGGACCAAGAGGACGCCCTGGTAAAAGAGGTTAGTTGTTTTTGATGTACGAGGTCGAAAGTTGCTCGCTTTTATTTCCTTTCACTGTTGCAAGTCGGGAAAGGCAGTTTCATTTTATTACAAATTTTTTAGATTTTTGAAAATTTTGTGCCTACCTGGTACTTTTTGTTAGTCAAGCTCGATGAAATTGGGATACGATTATCAACTCCAATCTTTAATCTTGCATGATTTCAGCTTTAAAAAGTAAATTTTGTACCCCACAGGATACAGGTCTGTTAAGACAAAGCAATTTGTGGCAGCGTCAAGAAATAGATTTTTTCACGCCTTTTTTGCACAACCAACCATAATGCTCTGCCTTGTGTTAGTTAATGTGTGTGAAATCTATTTTTCCTGAAAGATGTGTTGCAATTGTCTTCCGAGGAACGTCCGTAAGTTTTGTTTACAAAATTCACCCTTGCCATCAGCTTTGAACTAATTTACTTGTCCTCGCATTTTAAAAGGACCAAAGGGACGACGAGGCAGACCAGGCAGAAAAGGACGCCCAGGAAGACGTGGAAAACCCGGACGTCCAGGAAGGCCCGGCCGCCCAGGAAGACCCGGAAAGCCTGGGAGAAAAGGAAGACCAGGAGATGATGGGGAAAGAGGACCGAGAGGTCCAAGAGGACCGCGTGGAAGACCAGGAAAACCAGGGAAGAAATATGGATACGATCGCAAAGGATATTACTAGCAGCAAAATCGTGTCGATAGATTGTTCATTGGTGACTTAGATAATTCTAGCATTGATAATAGTATTCAGAGAAACTAGCTGAAATGAAAGTCTTTATCTAACAATTTAGGCGACAAATTTTGCGGCAAAAGGCAACCTTATTGCAACAGTCTCTACTAATTACTATTTACGCAACATCTGTGATGAAGGCAGTTGTTCAGCTAGTTTTTCGGAGAATTGAACAAATAAATCTCTTTATGATATGGGGTCAACTGTTCGTTTCTTCCCGGTGTCTTCTGCAAGAATTCTGTCGGCAGGTAGCAGAAGCTCTTTCGGAAAACAAGAGATGTTTGTTTTTTGGTTTGTACATAATTTGTAACCAAAGTATAGTGTTTCGCTCAATGGTTAACTTTGATTTGAAAATTTTGTTTGGTAAAATTTCATTTCCAGATCCAGTTTCAATGACAGGTAAATCACGGACCAAGTCGAACATCGAGTTCTCATTCCAATACGAGCCCTTGGTATTTTGCGAATTTCTGGGCTAATAAATGTTGGATGATTCTTACCAAAAATTTCATATCAAGTTGGCCTTTGACTAATAAGTAACATTCCAGTTTGGATATCATCTGCACAATTTTGCAAGACGACTTAATTTTTCTTTGCTCCGATTTCCTTGCTCTTTGGAGCAGAGAAAAAATTGCAACAATGGTTGGAGCGCGTTTACACGGTGCCGGTAGAATTTGTTAAAAATTGACGTTAGTAATCATTCAAGATAGATAAAACGTCTACAACAACGAGAACAATAAGGAATGTTGAAATTATTGGCCTCTTGACGAAAGCGGCTAAAAATTGTACCGACAAAGTGCGTTTACAAGATGCGGGCAGAATTTGAAAACGGCATAATTACAACCTTGGCGTTTTGCTAACCGTCTTAAATTTCAACTGGTAGAATTTCCAAATTCTGCCGGCATCATGTGGACGGGAGGCCAAAACGGCACTTTTTTATGACGACGTTTGATCTTCGGTAACCTTGCTATCATCCTACTCTTGATAATCTTCAGAATAGCAGCCTTTTTCTCTATATCAACAGGCCCGTCGGAACGAAATTCATATTAGGGGGAGGGGCTAAAACGAGGTGAGAGTGAAGCGAGGAAAAAGGGGTCCGGGGACTCGCCCCCGAGGAAATTTTTTCATGACCACGCCCCTTAAAATTTTGAAAATTTGGAGTTGTATGACAGACATCAAGAGATATTGCATTTTTGATACAATCTGGTCTGGTAGTTTCTTCGAATATACACGAGTTCAAATTTTCATTCCCACGACGTTGGCTTTTGCAGCTTTTTCCATTTACTAAGTCAACAAACTTCAGCACATTGTTCCGACGGGCCTGTATCAAAAGAATTCAATGAAATTGCCCAATTAATTTCGTTGGAGATCCCTGAATTGATATAGCAGAGACTGTATAATCTTCAAGAAACTGCATAGTTTATGAAAGATCTTTGAAAGATTGTGCCTGGGTACCAGACTCTCTCTAAAAGAAAATTGAGAGAGTCTGGGACCCAGATTTTCTTTTAGAGATTGGGGAACTGGGGACTGGGAGCGTCAAAAATTGTCAAAGAAAAATGGCATAAAATCTTCAATGAATAGAAAGCAAAGTTGTTAAAGATTTTATGCCTGTGAATGCTACTTCTTGAATCTAACGATTAGCTGTTACCAGTGCCAAAAGAAAATATCAATTCATCATCACAGAATTCGACCCAATTTCATATATGACATCTGTGCAAAAATTTTGCCGAACTGCGAAGGGGAGTAACGCTGCGGGGAATGAGCGCGAAGCAATTCTGCAAAATTTTTTGCGCACATGACAGATATGAAATTAATTATTCTCTATTTGCCATTATTTATCCTTATTTATTCTTTTTATTCATTACCAATCAATCCTGGTTTTCCTGTGGAAATATTTGGCATCAACATGATCCAGAGCATGGAATAGATAGGAAGTTTCAAATACATGCCAATTTTTACATCAACATTAAAGAGGACATCGTCAGGCTTAAAAGAAGGCAAACAGTTACAAAATCGGACAATCCACTGATGCGAAATTGACTTTTTGTCAAAAATTTCAAGTGGCTGTTTACTTTAGAATTTCGGATGCAATGGAGCGCTTTAAGCTAACTTCAAAGTGTCCTTAACCAGCATAGAAGAAAGCAATGTTCATGATTTTTGTACAAAGTGGTCAGCAATCGAATTGTGTCCAACGTGTGCAAAGAATTTTCCTTTCTATATTGGCTGCAAAGTCATGGGCAGATGGGCATAGTTTGGTTATGTTTTGCAGCAAATTTTTGAAAAATTTGATACTGAGAAGTTGAAAACAAAAGATCTACTAGTAGGCAATTACAGTTTTAGCCCGTGAACGGCTAAAACGTACACGTAACGGAAAAAACATTTTCCTTTTTCCTTCCTCCGCAGTTCGCCTATTTTTCAAGTTTTTTTGGCCGTTGGGCCGTTCAAAAGCTTTGAATTCCTTATCAAAGGCGAATAGATTGCTGCTCGCGCATGCACATTTCGCAGCAACAAAAGGTGAGCGCCTGCCATCATCTGTCCAATTGTTTTGATAATCTCTCGAGATCATCAAATATACTGGAATACAATAGACCAAACTTAGATTGCCCAGGCCTCTGATTTAAGTCCAATTATATCTCCGTCAGGTTGGAAGTGAATTTGTTAACATTTCGATGATGAGCATTCTCGTTTGCTATCAAACTTGCCAATTCCTTAACCTTAAATCTGTACTGGTACAGTAAACATCTCCCCTATGCTGTATTCATCCAACACCTCCACTATAAAGATGATCCATGTACGTTTGTCAATGATTTGATGACAAACAAACCACTATAAATAAATATTACCAACACTTCATCAAGATGCCCTTCGCCCTAGCCTCCTCCTCCTAAATTACTTATAACGCAGCATACATCTTTCCCACCTGGGACATCAGCATCAACATTTGGGACATCTTGTCTTCTGTTATTGGCGTACTTTTTTCACCTGATATCTTAGTTTGAGACAGAGTGTAGTGCTCTTTTTTCCATGTCTTGTACTTATTCTCCTTTCGTAAGAACAGTCATATGCAAGTCGTCTTAGTTTTTTTGTGATGCCGCAGAGTATTCATATTTGCACTCTGTAGCATCGTCCTCGTAGTCTCGTTTAGTATTCTGTAATGGTGTAACTAATAAAATTGTACTGCAAATTTTCATTGGAGTGTAAGAAAAGGCCTCCTCGTGTTTGCTACATTCTCCAAGTTCCTGCATCTTCTTCACACAACGTAAATTCTCTCTGCAATTTAAAGTCCTCTACAATAACAGCTCTCACAATCCTTCCTTAAAGCGGATACTAATTTCAACGTCCAAGCTACTTAAAAGCACTAGTGGTTGGAATCAGTGCATCCCCCTTTGCATTCCCTTTCAGTGCATCCCCCTTTGCATGCCTCCTTGGTTTTGTCATTTGCAACCCAGGATAAATCTTGTTTGCCAAAACGACGACTCGCATGTTTAACCCTTCTGGTGTCATCGCCAAACGCATTTCAAAGGGACAGATCAGTTTTATAGGGTGTTCCAACATCTTATGTTCAAACATCAACCGTAGTCCTCGCAATACTCCATCCTTTTCTCTTAGTCACCCATATAAGAGCCCATGATGCCATTTATGATCGCCTTTTCTGTTGGAAACAACCAATATAACCTCTCCTAACTCTGGATCGTACTATTTTTCCTTTGCAATGTCTTTCTCTCTCAATCCTCATGCATGACAGTTTTGCAAGGAAGTCAAGCAAGGAAAATCGATGTCACATGATGTCTTCAAACTATTTTTGCGAAAAAACTCGAACGATTTGAAACGGGCCCGATTTGGAATTGGCCTTTTGGCTGGAATGCTCCAAATAAGTTATGGTAATTTGATATGATAATTCCGAACACCTACGATCACCAAGATTTTCTGTTTCAACTTCAAGTAGCAATTTTCACGAAATTTTCGCTGCAAAAAGAAAGCATCAAAGCAGTATCCATTAACCCATGATTTTACACCCAATGTACAACATTTTTATCCATGTTAAATACAACTTGATCGCTGACCTTTCCGTACAAAAATCATGAAAATTTCTTTTTTCTTGGCTGATTTATGGCACTTTAAAGTTGGCCAAAAACGCTATGGTGCACTGGATATTCGAAAGTAAGCAGCCACTGGAAATTCTGACAAACTTCAAAATTTCATTTATCATCAGTGAACTGTCAAATTTTGAAAATTTAAGACTGTTCTGTTAAGCTCAAGGATACCCTCTTTAATGATGATGTAAAAACTTCTATGTTCCCGAAACTTCCATAATTCCGATTAATTCCATAATTTCGAAGATTAAATTTCGTCACATTCACGCGTTTAAAGTCAGTATTTCTCAGAGGAATGAACCTTCAAGTATTCAATTTGTAGGGATAAACAAGATGGAGATATTTTGAAGATGCTTAAAACAGTCGAAAGATGGACATGTTAAGCCTTAAAATACTATTTAAAGGTATTCAAATTTCACCCAAATTTCTACTCCTTTTTCAAAATTGAATTTTGGTAATTGCCTCGAAAGTGTGAGTAAAAGCCAAGGCACTTTCTTTCCTTTGAAGGGGATATCTTTCAATCTAGAGCATTTAGAATATCATCTGTAGTATTATGGAGAAAAGTGTCTTCCAATAACGAAATCATTGGAAGGTATCCTGAATTTCTGTTGCAACTATGCATATGCTGTCAGTGCAAAAAGGAAATTGTGTCGACTCGACTGCTGCCAAAAGCGATTGACGCAAGGGAAACGTGGGTGACTGCTTCGCAGAAGCTTACGTTTTCCATCTTTTTAATTTCTTATCAAGAGTCTGCACGGAGGCTGCTTTGCAGTGACTATTCGAAACTTTGCCACAAAATGAGTCTATGACTCGGCCTTACGTTACAAAACGATCACTATTAAGTCGAAAAACTAAAAATCAACATGTGAAACAACCCCACAAACTTTAAAACGGAATTGTGTCCACCCCCAAACTCCATAGGAAAAAAATATTCTTTTTAGAAATGTTTCCTGTCGCAAGCAGCAGTGAAAGAGTGGAGATTAGTGACTTCGCTGGTGTACAAGAAAGTAAATCGACAAGGAACGGAGTGGTGTGGCTGTGGCAATGTACCGGTGGAGTGTGAAAAGGAGGGAGTCTGGGAGCAAGACCCCAGGAAAACTTTTGAGGATACGCCCTCTACTTTTCTTAGGGAGCGGTCATTTTTAATCATAGGTACCGGGGCGGAGGATTTTAGGCAGGGGTATGGAACTTTTTTCCATTATTTTTTGGGGATACGAAAATTTTGAGTGTAAGTTCTTTGGGGTACGAAACTACTCTCTTGCGAAAGTTTGGATGAAGTCATCGATCAAAGATTGAAAGAAAAGTAAGTAGACATCTGGAAGTGATGAATCACTTAAACTGCATGAAAATCGCCTGGGACAGCTTGCCATCTCTCCATATCTAGCTTGCTATTTCTCCATATCTAGCTTTTAAGCACGAGAACTCCTGGATGGGGTACTAAACCATTTTGCTAAAAGATAATGGGGCAGGAGAATTTTCTACTTGCAAGATGGGGTATGAAATTTTCTCTAATCGTGCAAAATTATCCTCCGCCCAGGTACCCAGGATTTAAAATGGCCGCTCCCTTAAGAAACTGCTCCCGATCCAATATTTGCCTTGCGCTAAAATAGAATTTCTGACCTTTGGTAACATAATCTTTCTGAATTAGCGTACCCAGGAAATTTCCTCGTGAATATCGTTTTCTTTGGCGTAGAACGCCTGTCTTCATCTCATTTTCATCGAAACCAAGCTTTCTATTTACGCAAAAGACCTTTTGCACTGTCTTTTAGACTGCTTCTCACAGTCCAGTGCTGCTTGCTGTCAAAATAAAATGCATTGACAGTTTTGTCTACGAAAAGTTTTGAAATATCAGCTTCGACTTTGGCCGTAAACGACTCTCTCAATCAGTTTCGAGCATTTCTTGCAAAAACTTCTTATCCTACCACTCACATACTCAATTACGTTTCATTTGTCTTTGAAAGAATCTCGAAGAGCATCTTTGACAAAAGTAGAGGGCATTTGGAGAAGCAAGAAGTCAAAGATTCAGATCAGATGTAGAGCATTTAGAGGATATACGAGAAAAGTCTTTTTGAAAAGTGCTCTAGCAGCCCACTAGCAGCCCCCGTCCTGCCCCCGTGCCTTCGGCGCCCTTGTTTTTATAAGAAACTGCTTACAAGAAACTTAACTCTCAGATCGCTAACAAATTAAGAAACTCCAGTACTGGGAAAATACAACTTAAGGAATTATCCATTTCGACAAACAAAATCCTTAACATAGTTTACTTTGCGTTCTCTTGTTTCCTGTATAATATTACTCAGATGGTTCTTGAGTAGCAACTAAGCATTGGAAAAGATTCAAAAACGTTGTTTTGAAATGCTCGTAAGGGAGCGTGAGGGAGCAGGAACTGAAAATGAAGACTGCTTGAAACATTTAAGAAACTCGCAAGAAACTCCAAGTACTGAAAATCTAATACATTTAAGAAACTTTCAGTACTGGCTCAAATTCTTAGTTCCTTATAAAGAATACGTGTAAATCATCAATGTTTGTTGAGCAGATAGAAAAGTCAACAAAAGTCAAACTTTCATATAAACTTTCTCAGCGAGGATTCCTATTTCCTGCTGTGGCCAAATTTGAATTTCAGAGAGTTTCAAAATTGAGTTTCCCTGGGAAGGACTCTTTGACATCAGGCCTTTGCCCTTCAAGTGCTTACAGCAAATGGTTCATTTCTTTAACTGTATCCAAGTCTATAATTAGCTGTAATTCATTTCCACGCGATGTTACAATCTTTCCGCAATTTCACTAAGTCAGCTCATTTGATACGCATTTAATCACACTTAAAACACAACAGTACTTCTATTTTAGTACTTATGAAGTCTGCCTGACTTTTAGATTATGTTCCTCTAACTGTGATGCTTCCTAAATAACCTGAAATTTTCAATCAATTAACAAACGTGAATATGAAAAGAAATATTACATTTCCTTAATTTCTGCATTCGATTTCAATCATAGTATCAATGTCGACCACAGATTCAATCTTTTTACCTCTGAAGGTGTAATAGCATCTAATTATGGTATGCTATTGATTAGTAGAAATGTATAAAAGGACATGGGGACTCGGGAGATGCACCAACTTCAGCGTCTCTTGTGGAAGAAGACAGTTAATGCAAACCAAGATTTCCTTGCTGAGAAGTCTTACTGGAACCCGACTCGAAGATGAAGCTGTTGATTCTGTGCTGTTTGATCTTTGGTATGTTTCATTCATCAACTGATGCTTTAGATTTCAACATTCATTGTTGTTTGTTATGTCAAACTTTTATATCTATCAAGTGTGTCGATAAATGTTTCGGTGCCTTTTTGAGCCATGTATCCAAGAGCACATTTTTCTATGAAAAAGTAAGATTGGGCCAACATTGAAAGCTTTCCAAGATTACACTGAGGCCCCGCATTTAAGAAACAATTTTCATACCCTAGGATTAAATGTTTCTTGTATCTGATACTTGCTATCAATGATTGTCATATGAACAAGAATACCAATTCAAACTTTAGGTAAAATCTTGGTAGAAATTTCTTATATATATTCTGCACGAATTTGAAAGTTCCCAGACCATCAGATCAGGACATAAAGTGTCATTCAAAGTGCAAGAAACTTTATTTTGGGTGTGAGCCTCAAAGTGTTCCTTATAAGTAAGGGGGCTAATCGTATTTCATTAGCCTAAAAGTTTCTTAAGATGTGGGGCCTTGCTGTATCAAGACTTCTCGAACACTGTGCCCTCATGACTCGTTATATCTAATCGCAGCGTTTAAGATAAAGAGCTTGATGGGTGCTTAAAGAGAAGAACTTTCCGTAAAAACGCTTTTTAACTCGATATCGTACAGGTAATCCTGAATATCGCGATCTTTTCTGCAGGTTTTGCCAATGCATTTTACCTAAATGATGAAAACGATTCTCAAAGTGACGAGACAAGTGCAGACTATTATCCAAAATACAAGATAATCAAAGGACCACCTGGCCCCCCAGGTCCACCAGGACCAAGAGGACCAAGAGGACGCCCTGGTAAAAGAGGTTAGTTGTTTTCGATGCTGTAAAGTCGATAGTTGCTCAAATTTATCAGTTCCTTTCACAGTTGCAAGTTCCAAATTGAGGTCCTATTTTTCGTAAGAATTCTCTAGGATTCTTTAAAATAGTGGTCTTACAATAGTGACGGATCTCTTAAAATCCCAGTTTGATTATGTGGCAGCTTAAATTTGGCGCGTGTGGTCCAGAACTTTAAACTGCTGATAAAAGGTTAAAAATTCTGACCAATTTCTTTGCATCGAATGATTTAAAAGAAATGTCGGCAACAGTTCAGACTTTCAAAAATCTTCCAATTTTTCAATGTCACAGCGTACATCGTATTTCAACTTGCCTCGATGTTAAGTCGTCAAATTTCTAAATTATCAATTATCAACAAGGGTGAGTGAAATTTGCTTGATACAATATCGAAGACTAGTCTAACTTGAAAATTATCGTAATTGCTCAGCAATAAATTCTTGGAAATCATGCCAACCTTTTTCAAAATTTTTCTCTTTCTCCAGAAAGAAGCTTTCGGAAAGCTGGCATTGTATCGAAGACTTCTTTAAAGCCGTTCAATTCTAAGAAATAGGTCTTTGAATTATGCATTTGGACCTATGTCTTCGCTTGATTGCTTTGGGTTCCTTATTCAGTGGTTAGCATTAGCTTCAAGAAATCAATTTGCTAATTTTTAATATTTGTTATAGGACCAAAAGGACGACGAGGCAGACCAGGTAGAAAAGGACGCCCAGGAAGACGTGGAAAACCCGGTCGCCCAGGAAGGCCCGGACGCCCAGGAAGACCCGGAAAGCCTGGGAGAAAAGGAAGACCAGGAGATGATGGGGAACGAGGGCCGAGAGGTTCAAGAGGACCGCGTGGAAGACCAGGAAAACCAGGGAAGAAATATGGATATTATTAAAATGATATTATTAATCCGACTTGAATGAAGCAATAGATTGTTTATTGGTGATTTGAGATATGAGATGCATAGTGGCGTCTTTTCTTCATAATTGTACTCCCGGAGACTACCAAAACAGTGACACAATTTTTTTTGCGGCAGAATTTCACATTCTTTAAACTATGTTGGCTCGCATCTCTGTTGGAAAGCGAGTCTCTCTGATCATTAATTTGCCATTCGTAAAACTTTTGTGATGAGATGAAGGCATTTGTTGAGCTAGTCTTTTTTTGGGGGGGGGGAGTGGATTGAACAAGTTCTTTATGACACGAGGTAGCTACATTTATTTGTCTCTTCTGGTTTCTTCTGCAAGAATTCGTGAGCAGGAATCAAGAAAAATTTGTTAGAAAAATTAAAGTTTGTTTGCGCAAAATATGAGACGATCATGGTCATCTGATAAGATCAGGCTATTGTAAGCCTTCTTTCTACTCCGGGTTGAATCAAAACATACTTAATATATGGTACCCTTGGTACCAGACATTCAAAAACTGAAATCGTCACATATCAGTCGAAGGCCTTGGTAAAATCCAGCACCCTCCTTAATGGTCAAACAACATGGAACATGGAATATGGAACAATGAAAATACAGATCATAAGGATGGCATAAAATTCATTTACAAATTTAGTGCGGCTTTATTTGAGTTCAAAAATATCTCAATGTAAGCAACAATATTTTGCAATATCTGATTAAATAGTTAACATGTTCAATTATTCTTCAAAGTCAGTCACTCCGTTCAAATTCCGTCCGTTCGTTCATATCGAATCTCCAGTTTAGCGATTTTTTAAACGACCTGCTTGCCCAAAGTTACCCTGTAAGACAAAACAAAACGAACCTTAGTAATTAAATTATCAGTAAAGTTCATGTTTATTTTTCGTAGTCGTATATCTCGTTTAGTTTAGTCACAAGTTCTCTATGTTAATGACTGCGGAGTTGTCATGGACTCCTGCACTCCGTGGTATCGTCCTCGTAGTTTAGTAAAGTAGCTCGTACGTAGTGTCTTAAAAGTAGTCTCGTTTTGTAAAATTTTATATTGAATACAAAAAAAAAAAAGATTCTGTAGACAATTTTCTAAAATGAATCCCGTTGAGAAACCTTAAAAAACGTCCTAAAATTCTCGTGTGTTTACCCCCACAGCGAAGACTTTCAGCACGCCTTTATCACGTGCTTTTGCTTTGGTGGGTGGGTTGCAACGAGTTGAAAAGTCTTCCTCCCAGTGTGAATAACTTATTCAGGCGGGATTCCATTCTCCCATTGGGACAGAATACACGAGCACATCCAAAAGTCATTATTGCTAGGAAGGAGAACAAGGGGAAATTTTGCTGGCTGTGTTCGCTCATTTTTGCAGGTTTTATAAAGGGGCTCTCTGCAGAAAATCTCTTATTTCGACGGAAAGGAATGACCGATTAAAGAGGAGTAAATTACCGAACCTAATTTGACATATCGAGGATAAAATAAGACTGTTTTCAACATTATTGCTTTAATATTCAGGGATCAGGCTATTTTCAAACGCAGGGCGTTTTTATTGACTCGACCGGTATATTACAATTTTGTATTTGATAGCGAAGGCTTGGGGCTCACAGAAGGAAAACCTACAACGAAGGCACTGCTATTTTGCAGTTTAAGGCATCTAAAGATCTTTGAACGTATTTGAATCTAGTGCCTATATATGGTTGCAATCTTTATGCAATAATGTTGCTGTTTCCTCCTGTGAAACTGTTGCGCTTCTTTAAGTTCAATATCTGCAAGCTACGAGTTAATACCATACCATTCAAATGAACATCAAGATTCTGTCTTTCTTTTGATCAAGCATGACATGACAGTCATACAAGAACTATGAAATGCAGCAAATACTACTAATAGGCCCTGATACCTGATACTTGCATTTTGTTGCAACAGTTTGAGGGTCTTTGACGATACCTTGATTTCACTTGATTTCAGCTTGCTGTTCATACGAATCGGCACTAAGAAGCGAAGCTGAATACAGAAGGGCTGGCTGCTGTCAAACAGAATCGTAGTTTGAGAAATTCTTCCAAATTGCTGTTATTGAGGCCCCCCCATAGTACCGCTAGATAACGGATTCACGTGCTGATTTTCCATTTTTCACGCCATCACGGACTATAAAACAGCATTTTCACGATCACGTTGCAGAAATTTTGAGAATGTTGCAGAAAGATATCGCTAACACAACAGGGCACGCAGACTGGTTTTATCATGGATTTTAAAGTTTTGCAGCTAAGGTTGCAAGTCAATGAGATAGATGGGAGTCATGAGGCTAGCCTCAGAAAATTTTTCGAGCACTCTCGGTTTAGAACGTCGAAAAACGACGTATTGTAGGAACAAAAGGCTGGTAACGTACCATTTGCTTCTGAGAAAAAGTTGACTTTCGTTCAAATTGCAATTGACTGCATTTTATGCTTGGCTAGTGGTAATTTGAGTAACACCATGTACTATTTTCAGGTAACCGAGAAATTCTTCATGTTAGATCAATATGCTCTATTTTCAGTTTTAAAGACTTCACATGTAGCTAAGGCTCTCCAGCAGACAAAATTCCTCCAGAAGGACTAGATTGCGAGGGAAGCGACGGAAAATGGGGGTCCGGGGGCTTGCCCCCGGAAAATTTTTGAGACTTCACCCTCCACAACGTCGGAAAATGGCATTTTTTGTCAGATTTCAAGGAGCAATCACGTACTTTAAATGTCCATTTCACGAAATAACGACCAACTTTTTGGCAAATCACGCTGCACGACGGAGTCCTCGATCACGAATTCACGAGTCGAAAATATCAAAATCACGAAATCACGCGCCTAAATTAGCCAAATAACGCTTCACGTACCAATATTGGGGGGGGGGGCCTGTTATTCTGAGACCAAACGATTGCGACTAACCTGCGAGCTGCAAAGCGACTAATGATCAAAAATTTCAGTTTGACAAACATTTATGTCAATGAATGTGATTTAATCATTACGTCAGATTGAGAAGCAATGCCACTTTGCCACTTTGTGATGCAACATTGATAGATAAGATGCAAAGATATTTCATTTCATCCATGAAGCAATGTAGTCAAATATAAGCACTTTAACGTCCAGTGAATTGAAACATGCTCGAAGTTTCAAGCATAGCCTGTTATGAAGAGAAGAAATACCAATGGAACCGAAATTGATAAGGGGCAAAGGAAAATTAGCTTCTAAAGGATAATCAAAGGAAGCGCTGTGACATGGAAAGGACTCAGAACAGAGATGTACGAACAAAACTGTGATTAAATGAATCTTATTAGAGATGCAAATAATTTTTCTTTTATATTCTTGAAGAGAATATACAAAACAGCCACAAATTCCTTTAATGAAAATGCTGCTCCGTTTTTGTTATCATGCGTTTTTGTTGCATCAAAGCTACCCGTTCACATTACTCCGTTTTTGTACAAAAACAAGGGGAAAACATCCATTTTTGTGCGTTCACGTTGATCTGCCTGTTAACAAATTCGGAGCCAAAGATTATCCGTTTTTGTGCGTTCACATTGCTCCGGTTTTGTGAAGCTCATTATTGGATACTGTAGCGTTTTTAAAAACCTCCGTTTTTTGTGGCGTTCCTGTGCAGATCAGTGTGAACACTTTCACAAAAACGGAGCAGTGTGAACTAAGAGTTACGCTCGTGACATTTCTTTAAATTCAATGCAGCCCTGACGTGACACCTAATGTAAGACAGAATCTAGTGCAGTATAAATTAGTTTTAAATAGCTGGTTGTGTGTAGATTAATGTTGCTTGTCTTTATATATTGGCCATGTGGTAGTCGTCGCATTTTGCTTCCCATCGTGTCGTCCATATGTAGTCTTGTAAAGTAAATGGGAAAGTATAGTAAAATGTAAGACATATTCCCAAGGGGAACTTCCATTTGTATGTGCTGGGGGGGGGGGTCAGACTGGGTCAGACACAGCATAATTTTTAAAAAACTCAAAAACATACTAAATTTAGGACATTTATAGACCCCAAAAATATACTCATTGCTTCATGGAACATAAAAATTAAGGCTTTTATAGAATCAACTGCGCTGCAATGTCTTCGTGAAGAACTCACCCCTAGCACCCACCTTGTCAAATTTTCTCATCTGCAACCCCAAAAAATACTGATTATGCACCAAATAGCGGACCCAAAGGTGTACTAGACATTGCTTCGCAAACCAAACTAGTCTCTGACCCCCTTGTCATATGTTGATTTGGACTGCCCCCTGGGGATATATAGTGAATATTTCATATGAATAAAAAGTGTTGCTCATGAACTTATTCTTTATTCTTTATTTGTTACGTACCTGTGAGGTATAGCTGGTGTTTGTGTTTCTGACTGCGAACAAAATTTAATTTTCCTTTACTCATTTTACTAACTTACTTACTTCTTTTACTGACTTTTATTTTTTTTTTACTTTTCGTTAGGGGTCTGGAGGAAGGGTACACCATGGGTACACAGAGGAGACGACCCATGCTTTCTTATGTTTATAAGAAACTAATGTGTGATGCTGGTCACCAGATTCTAGAGTTTACGCCATTTCTGTTAGCAAGTTACATCAAATCAACAATATTGAACACTCCTCGTTGCATTAAAAACAATCAAAAAAATATTAGGAGCTCTACTCTGAAAACAGTTATGGATGACACCAAAAAAGAAACTGTGTTCATTTAACCCTATTTTCGGTGGGGTAACCCCCAGTAGATTGTTTTGAATAACTCTGCAAGGAAGAATCTTATAGCCACGAAGCTTCTTGACTTCTTGCAACTACTTATTGTGCAACTTCTCAAGAAGTTTCATCACATTATTTTGGAAAATGAGGGGTTGGGAGACGATTTTCTGAGACTGACCCAGGAAAAATCGCAAATTCTCAAATCTCAATTACCGCGAAAAAAGGAGCAGAAGTGGAATGTTTTGCAAGTTTCTTTTGTAATATAGTGTTATTTGATGCATTCTATCACAATTTTCATGTTTGGGTGGAAAATGTGCTCCAAATTTAATTTTATCGCGATTTTCCTAATTTTAACCAATTTTGCCGCTTTTCTTGACTACACAAAGGAAAATGCTGACGTGAGCAAAAATGATGGCAAATCTTACGTTAGTTTTTATATTTACAGAAAGTACACCAAATTTGGTCGCTCTAACTATTACCAGTCAAGAGTTATGTAGGGGGGCTTTTTTGCCCCCCAGCCAAAATAGGACTATCAAATAGCCCAACCACTAGGTAGGTAGGTAGGTATTTATATTTAACGTGGCTAGCCCGCGAAAGTCTGAGAGACTTATTTCCAGCAGGGGCCACGGATGTTTTACCATCAGTCCGCCGCAGCTACCCGCCACAGCTACCAGATTTCCCTCACATGGCTCTGGTCGACCCGGGCTAGTGTTACGGACAGCGACCAAACTGTCCAGCGTGGGATTTGAACCTACGGCCGTTCTGACCTTTGGTTTACGAGTCAGACGCCTTAACCACTCGGCCACACGCTATGGGTTAGTAGTCCACATTGTACGGTTTTCAAAAGCTGAGAGTACATTCGATACCTCGAATATGTTTCAATTATTTGTAGAACATTTGAAAATTGCTGTTTGATACAATGAAACAAGGAGTTATAGTTACTTCCCGTTGTTTAAAAATTTCTTGGAATTGTTTACAACAGCAGCAACATATTACCTTCTTCGCAAGACAGGGATCCCAGAATTAACCACAAGAGGTCTAACAGGGCCTAAGAAGACAAAGATCTAGCAGTTGTCTTCAATTGTCACGGCTAAAAGCATCAAAATGAGCTCACAGAGTGATGAAGAAGTGCTAAGTAAGAATTCAAACCACACTGCAGAAAAGGATAGTAAAGATTCTGTTCCGCTGGCTTGGACAGCGAGCTCTCCTGGTGAGGAGGAACACGAGCAAGTTTCAAAACACCCGGAACAGGACCCATCATCAAGTCTGAGTTTTGCATGGAGAATGTTGTTAGGCACCATACGCAAGACTTTTCCAAAGGCTAAACAATTAAAGACGAGATTGTTGAATGAGTGGATGGAAGATGAAGAGAGGAGTAAACATTTGATGCTGTTTGTAAGAAAAATTGAAATTTTCCGTATTTCTTGAGCACTTTTTATTTGTTTTGCTGCGTGTTCTCCCAGGGTGCATTCCATGAAAAACTTACGCCGAAGGTACGCCAAGCCCTGAGCTTTCGTATGCCAGGTATTTTCAGAGAGAGAGAAGCTGCTAAAAAACCAAAATCAGATGATTTTAAGAAATGTTCTGTACTGGCTCAAAATTCTTAGTTTCTTATTAAAAGATCGAGCACAACTTCACATTCACACCAAGGTAGGCAGATTTCCAAACACTGTCACGTCAAGAACTGATTTTACTGAATAAATGACGCCGCTACGCTGACAAAAAAGTCAGGTCTATGCCAAAGATCTTTGGGCCTAAGTGCACGGAATGCACCCTGGGTGTTCTCTCATTGCTGCGCTCAGTTTCAGTGCGAGGCTCAGCATTAATATTCTTGCACAATCTCTCACTCTTGATGGATGTCATTCTGGTGAGATATATATATATATATATATATATATATATATATATATATATATATATATATATATATATATATATATATATATATATATATATATATATATATATATATACCCAGAACTATATGTATATATTGCCTAGCAATGATGTAAGTGACTAATTGATATTTTAGTATAATTTGACAGGTAATTGCACTTGATACATTTAGGGTAAATTTCATTGCTGTATCTCTTATTCATAGTTGGATCTGTTTTATATGGACAGAGTTGTGGGAGGTAAAAGCATCCTCTCTCAATGAAAAACAATTTGCACATTAAAACTCAAAGGGATCTATAGAAGATTTCTGAAGAGTGTAATTATTCTCAAACTATTCTTATGCAAGAAAATAGTGCATAAATTTTAGCTCAAAGAGATATTTTGTTCATATAGGATGTAAGAGAAGTAGATGAGCATGCTGTAAGCACCATTGATGGATCAACATACATTCATCCTGATGGGTCTGGTATTGCTGGCGTTATGGAAATGATATCCAACAGAGTCCAAGGTAAAGCTGGTTTTTCACCAGGCAATTTTATTTGACTTGGTGGAAATCAGCCTAACACCACTTCATTGTGGCCTTGGATGTAGACTTACCTTTCAAGTCTGTATGGAGGCTACTCCATCAAATCTCTTGCATGAAAATGCATGAAGGACTATTTGCTTGATCCAGGAAGCTCTTTTGAACGGGTCAGACATATTTCAGTGAAGTGAGGTGTTTTTCAGGTGATGTTGGAAATTTTTTGCGATTTTCCCAATTTTGGCCAATTTTGCCGCTTTTCTTGATCACACAAAGGAAAATGCTGATGTGAGCAAAAATGATGGCTAATTTTAGGGCATTATCCATATTTTCAGAAAGTACATGCCTGAGGCTATTAGCACACAAAATTTGGTTGCGTTACCTATTACCAATCAAGAGTTAGATGGGGGGGGGGGGCTTTTGCCCCCAAACCAAAATAGGACGTATCAGATAGCACAACCATTTTAGGGTTAAAAGGTATATTCTAACAGAAATGATCTTATTTGCGCCATATTTTTGTTGATATTCACTGATTGTGTTGATTGCAAGGTTGGATTGCAAAATATGGCAAAATCCTAGTTTCTTAGGAGTTAGGTTGATCATATAATGCTTAGATCTAACGTATGTTCATTCAACTTCAGTTGTTACCGTCGTTGTTGATAGTTTTATCATAAGAAACTTTTGGTTCTTCGCCCCCTCCCTATACCGTCATGGCTGGTATCGGCCCTGACAAGACTGTTAACACCTGTAAAGAATAACAATCAAAATGAATCTGCAACTATAGAGAAATCCATTGAATCCTGCAAAGGAAAAACGAATTAATCTTAACCCTGCTAGAAAAGAAACATGTTAATAGCTGCAATAAAGAACAGCGCTGAATAAACAAAAAAATGTGTTTCATCGCACCCTCTTCAGCTCAGTTTGTGACTAATCGCTTTCAATATGTTCCTCCTTGATAGCCAGATTATGCATAGATACCCCATTCGTTTGTACTTGTGCTTTGAAATTAATATAAAAAGCTCAAATTTGTGTCCACCAACAAAACAGAGCTTTTGGGGATTCGTCTGAATGAACTCTTAGGGCACGAAAAATAAGCCAACGATAGAATATTAGATCATTTCACATTCTATTTGTTAGCAATCACCCACTTGCAATTTCTATCTCTCAATTCGTCATCAATTTCAGGTTTTAATTTTTTTGATGCGATTCAAGGATTTCCTAAAGCAGAAAGGCCACAGCTCTTGTTTCGAGGTGGATGCATAACGCAAATTTGAGCTTTAAGTGTATTATTTCTACTCTCAGAGCACCAATGACAACAAACATAAGTATCTGTGTTCAAATAAATTATCGAGCAACGTTTTTCATTCCAATATTAAATTGCAATGATGTGCTACTAAGTATTCTACTTACGAAATTACTCTTAGAACGATGCCGCAAGGAGCAAAAACGTGTGTCTACTCTGCAACCATAACACAAATGGTAAAAACTGCTAATTTTAAAACGAGAGCAAAGAAAAAGAAGACTAAACAAGACACATGTCTACAACAACAAAAATTTGCTAAAGGGGCTATGGTTGTTGAGAAGCTTATGGTAAAAGCTCTATTAAGCCCCCGGGGGGGGGCTTATTTAATTTTGGACCTTCCAGAGGTGAAGGCTTATTAGAGAGGGGGACTTTTTCGCAAAAGTATGTGACAAGGATATATTTGGTAGCTTTTCATTTCTTTTATCCCATATTTTGCAGAATCAACATACAATTTATGGCTCCAATACATAAATTCCACACAGTTTTTATCCCAAACCATACTAGAATTAACGTGCAAGGTTGTGTAGCTAAAAAAATGGAAAAAAATTGGTAAATTCTAGAGTAAGGTATAAGTTGGGGGAGCTTAATAGAGAGGGGGGGCTTATTTCAAATTTTGACTTAGAGGGGAGGGGCTTATTAGAGAGGGGGGCTTAATAGAGCTTTTACGGTATAACGGAGTAGGAGATTTTCTAATAAAGTCGACCAGTTTGGTGGATAAAATTTACAGATTGAAGAAGTATGCTTTCATTGAGGTCATTAGAAAGGCTCTAATCACCATATATTAGATTAGATCTTTCATAAGAGCTTCTTTTGAATTATTGATATATCTATATGGTTGTAACAGAGCTAGAACTCCCGTGAGAAGATCTCTCCGTGAAGCTGCAAAAGATGGGCAGAGCAACGTTTTGAGAGTGATTAGCCATTGATAAGCTGACTTCACATCTCTAGGCCCAACCAAATCTGCATATTTTTTGGCGGCATACCCAGAAGTCTTTTTGGAAAGTTGGGTCACATTGAGCTATTCATATTAAGATCTTTCTGCATCCCTATGATTGTGGTGACAGCACTGCCTAGTTCATTTCTATGAAAGTTTGTGATGTTGATGAAGAGAAATAAAATGCATGACGAGTTTACCGCAATTGCTTTTTTTGTTCGTAACCTTATTTCAATTCGATTTTGCTTGTAGTTTTACATAGATATATACATATATAAACACATAACTAATCTGAATCGAATCTACAATATAACAAATGAAAGGGAAATAATTAAGAAAATAAATACTTATCTACATAATCTAAATATTGAAAACAACTTAGATATGAATGGAAATAGTTTACAGGACATCGATGGTATTATATTTACAAACATTGCATTTACATCTAGGACCATCCCATCATTTTATTGTACGTTTGAAGCTGTTTAGATTGTCAGCTGATTTTAGTTCATTTGGCAGACAGTTCCAGATCTGAGGTCCCGTGGCTTTAAGTGTTGCTGTTGCTGCTAGGGGAAACTGATAAACAAGGCTGATTGAATATCTCAAGGGATTAGAGAAAGCTACGTAGATTGGGACGAAATCAGATTGACTGATGAAAATCGTCGTAGTTTCGCTCCTTGATAGGCTGATAATCGCAACAACTACGACTCATAATCAAACTAATCAAAAGTGCGGCAAGAAATTGATGAACCTCGCTTTGATACAGTAATCCAAGGGCTTAGGCCCATTCTACACGATCACAACTCACCAATTATAAAATGCCTGAAATTCGTATTTCATTGAGGTTGTAAAGAAAGCCAAACCAACCAGAGTCAAGATGAGTACTTCTTATGTGAACTGCTTGAAGATGCCTTCACTTTGACATGGGAAACCTGCTTTTAAAGGCCAAATCATTCTTCGGATTCACCACAGCAATCGACAACGATCCTTCGATCCTTGCACGTTTCATCCCTTTCGAAGCCTCGAAATTAAAAGTGGAGGCTAATTCTTGGAATGAGGTTGAAATGTTGATATCCTATTGGTCAGTTTGAGCATAGTCAATTATTGTTTGGAACTCTCCAATCTCCATGGTCGCACAAGTTTCACTGCGATTTTAGCCGGATTTTCAGATAGTTTGATTATCAGTCCCAATTGAAGCGGAGTGCCATCATTCAGTTCAATAAACGAAGTGAAAACTGGGGCGGAAGTAGTTAGTCTAGAAATCAGATAATGACGAGACAATCAAGATACCTCAAGGGAATAGAGAAAGTTGCGTAGATTGGGACGAAATCAGACTGCGAGACGGGACAATCAAGATGTCTCAAGGGAGCAGAGAAAATTATGAAATCGTGAAGACAGCATGCTCCTTCACCTTACTATGAATTGCTGGCGAAGGAAAGATTTAGGCCCCGTTTACACGATACAGTTTTCATTTCATATCGGATTGGGTAAGGCAATCCGATATGAAAATTTCTCCTGTTTACACGATGCCGTTTTCATTTCATATCGGATTGGTTTCATGCCACTTTCAGAGCGTTTTCATTTGAAAACGCGAAAACGGTATGAAGGATATCGGATTGGTGCGTTCTCGTGTAAACAGGAGGCCAATCCGATATGGAATGAAAACGGTATCATGTAAACAGAAGGCCAATCCGATATGAAACCAATCCGATATGAAATGAAAACGGTATCGTGTAAACGGGGCCTTAGAGAGATGCCATGACCTTCACATGTAAAATCGACGCAAAGAAAAGAGAAAAATGAACCGATGAAGAGAAAGAAACAAACCGATGAGAAAGCCAAGTAAAGAGACGTAAGAATAAACGATCTGACTGTTTATGACTATGATTCATGCACTATTTTGTTTTGCTAATATCTTAATAGCGTCACATTATGCAAGTCTTGTATCTTAATTCTTTGTTGTTGTTTTTGTTGCATCTCAAACTACTCTGCCAGACATCAACATTAAGGCCCTTGGAACCGAAAGTTAACGAACCCTTTAATCTGTCCTTTGTGGAATGTCGAGTTGTGTGATTTCAATAGACGATTGCGCTAAAGATGGCGGCGAGGCACTTTTTACCAAGATGCTTTGCGTTCTTCAATCGAATTCCTGCAGAACCGTTTGAGATTCATAATTTGAACGCAATGCATCTTGGTAAAAAATTGCTGGCCGCCATCTTTTGCGCAATCGTCTTTGTTGTTACAGAGCCGCTTCTATGAGTGATCGAAGCTGTCAATTCCATATAAACAATCATATAAGTAACAACTGAATAATTCTTGAGATGGGGCGAGACGAGCATTGAAGATAGGTATCGATCTTCGGATTCTGTAATGGTGACAAATCGTGAATGGCTCATTTAAATTTTTGCCAGATGTTGATTCAGTTTTTTTTTCAAAGTCCCAATTGCTGCTCTCTCTGACTGTTACTTTTAGTTTTAAAATCGATCACTGTTTGATGGCGAACATAAAATTCAGTAATTTAGCAATGCACTGCTAATTCTTTTTAAATTTTTATGCTATAGATTCGCAAAAACAATTGGATATAATTTGCTACTGCTCTGTTGGTTATCGATCAGCAAAGATGGCAGAGATCATTCAGGACAAACTCCATAGCAGTGTGAAAGCAAATGGAAACGTACATGTATACAACTTAGAAGGAAGTCTATTCAAATGGGCAAATGAGAAGCGACCAATGATTGACCAACAAGGAAAGAAAACAATATTTTGTCATCCTTACAGCACTATATGGGGGAAATTTCTTGATAGTGATCTACGAAAGTGGACCCCTTGATGAAACACTAGCGAGTTTGCGAAACCAGGACGGCAACGCCAGCCAGAACGTCATCTGATTTTCTTTAAAGGCCCTTTCCTGACCAGCGTCCTTTGCGGCATTCGATTGCTGTTCTCCACAGCTTCGACCCGGTCGCGATAATTTCTGACATCCAGAAATTATGACAGTTGTAATCCGTCTCAATCTTCAACTGAAATCGCATAATTGGTCAACGAATGATATCAATAGTCTCTTTAGTACATAAACAAACAATGTGTTTAGGCATATATTTTCGTATTGCATAATCGGAGTTTTGGAAATTAGACCAAAGAATCTTGGGTCACAATGGCTGAGAGAGTGAACAGAAGTGGAAAGGAAATTATCTAATTTGCGGAAAAGAAAGCTTCTCAGGTTGAATATATCTTGTTGTTTGTTATGGTCAAGCATTAAATTCATCAAATAAATGCATGTAAACGCAACGATTATAAAAGTGAGAAATTTAATGAACTGTACAGACCCTCCTTGGATTGGACTCCTTGTTCGCGCAACAACGGGAAAATATCCCAAAGTGAGAACAGGTAGGTGAGAGTTTATCAATTCAAATTTTTCTTCCTCCCCTCAGGAATCATAACTGTTGCCATTTCTTTAACATCCAATCGGTCTTGTACCGATATCTGGCAGTAATCCTTCATCGATACTGGCTTGCCGCCATAATTCGTTTGCGATGGAATGAACACAAGACTTATTACACCATCGTACTATCACTACAGATAAAATGGCGGCAGTCTTGCTTTTATGAAAAGTAACTTGGACTCTTTGTAATCAGTCTATACAATTTTTGTAAACAATAATAAAGGCTTGCAAAAGGTGCCGGTCAGTAAAGGGTCTTTGAAGTAAGTATTGTTTCCTTACGCTAAAGGCCAAAATGTATATCATGCAAAAGGCCAAAATGAGGCCTCCTACAACTCAGAAATGCCTGAAAACCATATTTTTTCTTTGAAGAAAAGCATTCTAAAAGATTGAGTTTTACTTTGGGGGCCAAAATCTGCATTACGGAAGGCCAGAAATAGGGTTTCCAAGTTGTGAAATTGAAAAGGAAAGCTTCAGAGACTCTCGGGGGAAGCAAATTTGAATAGAAAACAAGGAGTCTTTTGAATCTAAAGTTCTGAAATAAAAGTAAGATTGCGTTGCAGTTGTCGTTGCCGTCATGTTTCATAAACTCCTTACTAATTTAGTTTGTTGCAGGCAAAGGCTAAGTTGGTATCAGCATTTGCAGAAGGGTGCTGCTATCTTTTCAGATGTTGCTTGGTCAGTTCATACGATGACCACCCTTTGAAAAGACCAATTTCAAAAATATGTTCATTGCCTCATTTGCCTGTTACAACAGGGCTGTTGCAATAATTTTTGCCCATGTTTTGAAGGTTTAACAAAACCGACCCCGAGTGTGGCATGAGAACATGGAATTGGAGAAGCAACAGAAAATCAATCTTTTCAGAAACAGTAAATTTTTTCAGACGATCTCAAATACTTTTAAAAAGGAAAAATTTTGCACAAGAGGGTCCAAGTTTAAAAAATGCGAAGCGATTCTCTCTTCTGGAGAATCGATTTCATACCTCTGTGTGCATTTGGTCAACCAAAACAAACAATGATTGGAAGTAAAATCAGCTTGAACTTTTAATGCTATCCCTACCACTGTAATTGGGGGAGTTTCCTTTTAAGTCTTTATCCTTATAAATTGTATTGGATCATTCTTATGTAAACGGAATTGTAAATATTTGTGATTGTGGCAAGTTGATGCATACATATGCAGAGAAGGAAAACATTACGGTTCACTGCGCAGTATGTGTGAAATCTACCTTGCGTTCCTTTGGCGATCAAAACGATCATGTTTTCATTCAAAGTCAGCCAGCTGGATCTAATTGCTTTGAAACGAAACAATGTCAAAATCTCAAACAATACAATCATGATTGTTTTGATTGCCAAAGGAACGCAAGGCTATTCTCGAGACTTCCAAATCGCTTTGCCTGATCAGAACTGTGACCTTGGTTCACAAATTCACCCTTCGTCTTTGTTTGAATTGACGAAGTGACCAAACAGCATCTCTAAGATAGCCTTGCCTTTTACGGTGAAAGTGGAGGAAGCGTACGATGTAAATTCGAAGATTGTTAGAAAAAGACTGTCATGATTGAATGACTACCGGGTGTCACAAAAAAACTTCCGGCGTCTGATTAAACGCAGAGAAAAAAGTTTTGAATCTGGCAATTTCTAATCAATTTAGTTAAATTCTAGACATTTCAACTTAAAGTTCGGCATGTCGTAGGAAGAAATAAGTAATCTGAAAGTGGAATTATGAGCTCTGACATTCCATGTTCATGTTCAAGGCAAAACAAGAGAGTACGCCTTCCTTCATCATCGCAATGAAGGGGGATCTCCGGATGAGTAACAGACGACGAGCAAGAGTTCTGCTCATTGAGAAAACCAGATAAAACATTCAAATCAAAGTCTGAAAATCGAATCCAATAGGAGATAGGTCTCGGGAGAAACTAAGTTATACCTTTAGGCCACTCAATTCGAGCTGCACGAAGCCGGAAATGAAATGTCGCATTATATGACACGTCGAACAAGGAACTGAGAACTATTTTAGTTAAAAAAAATGAAACTGTGAAACTGTGGAACAGTACAACTCCCATTTGAAATTCCCAGTTGGCATAATGCAACCTTAAAAGCAGTAAACTTTTTGTCTCAAAACAGTCCATAAAATGATTTCGAGCAGGTGTTATTTCACACAATTAAAAAGTATCAAAAGCTAACAGAAGAATTTCTGCACCCTCGGCAAAGTCCACCCACTGGAAAATAGCATTTACTTTGAATGTGCTCAGTGAGTACATACCAGTGTATGTGTTGGTCTCTGAGGGAGTCCCCTTTACTACCATGAGGCAGGATGCCATACAGATCTCTCTGATTTTGTCTTGGGCATGAACATGAAATTTTAGAGCTCATGATTCCATATTCAGATGAATAATTTCTTCCCACGATATCATATGCAAAACTTTAAGTTGAAATGTCAAGCATGTAGCTAGAGTGAATAGAAATTGTCAGCTTCAATAACTTTTTCTCTGTGTACCATCAAACGTCGGAACTTTTTTGGGATACCCGGAACTTGAATGTTGTTTTGTTATTTGCTTCCGTTTCATTCGAATATTGCTTCCATTGGGCAGAGCGTATGAAGGATGACAGCAGAGGTTCCTTTGCTTCGAAACTACAATGAATAAGAATGTTCAATTATTTCTTCATGCAAAGAAAACAAAATGAAGATGAAGATACGATTCAACAATATTGACAACATCGATGGTACGCTTCTTCCGCTTTCACTACAACAGTCTTTATACTCATACAAAACATGCATCAATAAGATTGGTTTCTGGAAGTTAGCTTTGATTTAGCTCATGAAGTTTTTTGTATCACCCGTTATAGGGTAGGAAATAACAATTATAATGATATATTACATCTATTATCAATTACACTACCAAGAAATTCAAACAGAAAAATAACAGCAAGACTTGTGCAAACTTTTCGATATAAAATCTTCGTTAATCTGCAGTGAAGATTCTATATAATTGACACCTGTGGGACCAATGTTGTTGTCCGTTGTAGAAAGTTATCCGCTGTACGGAGGTGTCATTTCTGTCATTTGTGCCTATAGTCTGGAGGTGTTTGTTGTATTAAGGTGTCAGTTAATGGAGGCTCAGACTGGTTCAGACAGCCAATTATGCGATAAACCTAACATCTGAATCAAAATTAAAGTCCTTTTTAAAGAGATAGAATGTAGTAAAGGAAGTTTGTGCGTTTAAACTTAACAAACCGGTCTTAACGCTATCTTAACCGGGTGAAAAAAGTGATTTTCTCCGGGGGGGGGGCGTTTGTCGCCCCTTAGTTATCTTCGCAACTATAATAACTATGACAATGAAACTTGCATTGTGTCATAATCAAACAAAGGAGAATCCAAAAATAGCATCAATTAATTTTTAATCAAGTGATTGGTTGCTAGGCAATCAAAGGTAGGGCAAATTTTGACGAAATTGAGCTATTAGGAAAAAATGTGGATTTACATTAAATAACTGGCTAAAATAGGCTAAAAACTATCCAAAAACTTACCTGATAGCCTTATTTTGAGATTTAATTTAGTTTTGTATGAATATTTTTGGTTCCTTTTAAATTAATTCCAGCACTTTGAACCATGGTAATGTATAGATCTGAGGCTATATTGATTGGTATTTTTCTGAGTTAAAGATATATTGTCCTTTCCAGGAGGTTTGACAGACCCCAGAGAGATTCTCATTGTCATTTTAAAGATTCTGAAAGCGAGGCGAATCTGCTTTCGTTGCTACGGTAATCGATTCAGTGCAATCTTTGTTGCCAAGCACTTAACTCGCCTTTGTTTTCTCAACTCGAAACCTCGTTTCTGCCCATGATGAATCTGAAACCTGTTGTTTTGAAGAATTTTTGCGATTTACTGGGAAATGTGTTTCCGTCTCAGCGAAGCCAGCGTTCTCTGAATTTCGTAGGTTGGGAATTACCAATCAAGCACACCCTTAAAACCACATTTCTTGTGCACAAGGTGACAGTTTGGCAACTTTTGCAGATTTCTGTTTATTTACTGGTTGAGAGAATTTCTTTGTTGGTAGTTCCTGATTGCTGATGCTTTTGCCATAGCCATACAAATTTTGTCCTCGTGGAACGAGTGGGATAAAACGTAGGGCGTTCAAGCAAATGAAAATATATCTTTGAGATGAGATGAACGGAGAAAAGAATCTTGTCTAAACATATCGCAAACGAATGACAGGCATTAGCACGAATGACTTTTGTAAAAAAGGATTGAAGGGCAACTTAATGTGCGAAAACATCTGAGGCAAGATTCTACCTTCCTTCCGTAGAATCATTTGTTTGTTCATTTCGCGCTTATATGACAAATGGAACACCACCGGTGTAGTGAGGTATTACCTCTTCAAAGGTGAATTCTCGCCTGGGCGAAGTGAATTGTTTCGATATAGACGAAATACCACCAGCATAGCGAGGTGAATAGCATTATTCGTTAGTTTTTATTGCTGAATTCGTTCTAATTTCACGGAAGAGAGACTTCATTCCGCCTCGCTTCGCAGCCCCGGGGCTGACTGGTAAGGTAAATCCTCATATAAACAGTGGCTGAGATTTCCTCCAACACCGTTCCTATGGTGTTCTTACGTAATACGCTAATCACGAAGCCGAATGAACATCCTGGTACACTTCTATCAAATGCGCCCAGAATCTTGGTGCATTAGCAGCCATTGTGGATTTCCCCGTTTGCTAGGCAACGCGACTTGACAGAAAATGGCCATTGGTCTAGAGCTAATTCTGCAGTAGAAAAATCGAGAAACTAAAAACAAACACTTTGAGGGCCTTATTCAAACCTTTTTGAATGTATTTGAACAATAATCTGGGGTTAGAAAGTGTGTTTAATGTGAAAATAAGCACGATTTGTTTGGAGCGATAAGGGGCCTAAGTTGAAAATTAGAGAAACTTTTACCGCAGCTTCCAAAATGAAATGGCTCGCCATTCTTCGAATTCCGAAAATAAAATGCAAATGATGACGTCGAATGTTGACATACCACGGCCATTTACCCCACGCAAAACGGAGTTACCGCACAAAATGGTGAACAGCCAATCAGACTGCCGAGCGGCCTCCTGTATCCCAGAGTAGAGGTAGAGCAACGAACTCACTCTGGGGACGAGATTGATTTTCCTCGCATGTCTGCCCCGAGTCTGGTAGGTGAAATGATTTTCCACATATAAGCAGGCCCTAAGACAACGCGATTTGACAACCTTAAAAATAAGTTTCACGTCCACGACGCAGGCAACCATAATGTTTGCCGTATATTTTGATTTGGTTGAGTGCACTCTAGAGGTGAGAAATCTTTCGAGAGTGAGAAAACTTCGGAGAGGCAAAAAGCTTTATGTTGTCGGAAACCTGAATCATTTGTTTACCCTCGCTGCCTCGCAAATATGGTGCCCATAGATTGCGTTCATACAGGTTTATCCACAGCTTTGATCGAAGTCAGCCTGGGGTATGGGGTACTTAGCCTGTCTGCCAGAGACAAAGATGTGCCGATTTTAAAGGCATTTTTTTCTTCTATTGTTTTAGCACCAGGTATCAAAAGGAGACAGTTTTCTAGAGCCGGTTATCAAAACTTGTCAAAGTTGGATATTTTGTTAGATCAGGTCGTTGCTCCGTCCAGCATAATTGTTGATTATTCAATAGATTACAGTGTTGTGAATGGTGTGTGGTACTTTTTTCAAATTTTTTCTCTTTAATCTGCGAAGCTACATATTTCAATCTGCTGAGAAGTGCGAAATGATGCCATTTTATTTGGCGT
Source organism: Aurelia sp. 4 Dawson et al 2005 (assembly GCA_964019985.1). Classification (NCBI taxonomy): domain Eukaryota; kingdom Metazoa; phylum Cnidaria; class Scyphozoa; order Semaeostomeae; family Ulmaridae; genus Aurelia; species Aurelia sp. 4 Dawson et al 2005. The sequence goes on along the minus strand of OZ026500.1, from coordinate 13,825,581 downwards.
CACTTTACGTTGACATCAACGAGGCTGCCAAATGTGTTGATATTATGCTTTATGCCTATGCCACCTTCATTGTTAGCCTCCTTAACACGCCTTCTCACACTCGTACAAAATTCAAAATGGCGACGATATTTTGCCTAACTTATGAAGATTAATCGTCAAATTCATGACAGTTCGAGGCTTGAAAACTTGGAAAGAACTCACTGGTGGTGTTCAGCAGTTGTTGGTAAGGTTGGTAAGTTGTTAAGGTACTTGTCCTTTAAGGAATCTCTCCAAACACTTCAACTTCGCATAACATTAAGTGGTATTGTTTGTTTGTCTGCACATATAAGTATCTTCCATACAGTTTTTGATTGCAGAAAAAAGATTTAGTTATGCCTTCAACAAAGAAACCAACATTTGTCACACATGCTGCATTCTGCTCTCCCCTGCCTGCATCGCTGTCCCCTACCCGTATATCAAAACTGGTCAGCCGTTCAACGCAGCATGCTCTATTTGTGATCTTCAACGCATAGATAATTGCAGTGGCGCCGAAATCTACTCTCCACCACGGTAATGGCACACAGCATCCAGTATGTGAGCATGATCCTGCAAGAAATACTGTGTTTGTGTTTCCATCAACTGCATGTTTGGGTGATCCCATGCTATCATAACCTGGTGCTTGGTGTGTCACTTTCCCTAATGCTATATTTGTTAGATCTGTGAAAAGAAAGGGATTGACGATTACGCTAAAGATGGCGGCAGGTAACTTTTTACCAAGATACACTGCGTTCTTTAATCGAACTTCTATGGAATCGTTAAGAATTCGTAATTCGAACGCAATGCATCTTAGTAAAAAGTTCCTCGCCGTCATTTTTAGTGTAATCCCCTATTGTGCAGAATGCACGCAGGATCCATTCCTTCTTGTTTATAGAGTAGACTCGCAATATATATCTGAATAGTTTCACTCTTTTAAAAAACCCTATGACATCAAATTAGTGAGAGCTACTTAGGGATTGAGGATTCAAAATGATTCTGATGCTTTCGAAAAATCTCATGGATTTTTCAAAAACGGAGTACTGCTGTAATTCCGATAATAATAAAGGTATCAAATATCATCAATAAAGAATGATAGAAATGTGCCTGAAGTTCATTCCAAGTCATGGAATCAAGAGAAAGATGCAATAGCCCGTTGTGTAATCATTTAAGATTTGAAGCCCATGCCACTGTAATGTGGTAATGGCTTTTAGGAGAAGCTCACTATCATAGAAGCCTAGTTTGAATCTAGGAGTTTGTACTTACCAATGCAGCTATAACCTTTGTCTTTCGTACATTCACATTTCTGGAACTCATCACATGTAGAGTTTTTGCAAACTAGTTGCAGATGTTCCTGAATAAAGGCAATTGAAGTAAACAAATGTCAAATACGTACGGAAAATGTGCAGAATGTTTGAGGTGTATTCACCAGCCATACTGACCAATAAACCTTTCTCCCGAGATCCACCTATTTTTTACCTACGAGAACCTATGGTCTGTGTGTTTTGAATCAATTTCTACAAGGGGTACACCACCATATCCCTGAGATGCAAACTTGAATTTTTTCAGGCGTGAGCCACCCTTAGTGCAGACCCAATTGTATACCTTAGACAACTGTATACCACAATAAGCGTGATTGGCTGACAAATTTGTCACTCGGTTATGAAAACGGGCTGACCAAATTGCTAAACCACTTAGATCTTGAGTTCAAGCAAGGGGGGCATGACTTATGTTTTGGCCGAGTTCTCGGAGGGATTGTTAAGAAAGGGTTGGAATATTTCCGGTAGTCTTGCCTCTCAGGCTGCTCCGGAGTTCCACACTGACAAACAACTCGAAATTAGGTCTGTAAAGGCTCAATAGATTCAACTCGATCACAACTATTTGCATACTATATACAAGCAAGGTAAGTGTTGGAAGGACTGTACATCAGAATATGTAGGCTCAAACTCGAACGGTATTAGACTTGTCAGGCTCAGTAGAATCACAAAACTAAATCAAAAATATCATGTCTCTCTATACATACATTGTCAGTGGGTGTAACTAGACCCGGGGGTAAGAACCTAACTTATCTAACAGGGATATCCAAATCTAGCTTCAAAACTTACCGTTACCGGGGACTTCCATTGCTTTATGCAAGAAAGGACTGAATTTAGGGCATTCAGCTTTTTCAAGCCCATTCATATGAGCAGCACATACATTTACATTCAATTTTTTATGTACATCCACCCGGGGAGAGGGTGGAAATAAATGAGCTCTGCTCACACGCAACTGTATAATCTGGAATTAAGCTTCTATACTGCAGACAGTAGTAAGATGAGGGATTGCAGAAAGGCGAAAAGTTGTCCCAAAATAGCGTTTGCTGCATTTTCACGCCAACTTCACTGAAATGTACATTTTGACAGCCAAGTTCAAGCCCGTTTTACTTGTGCCAACCTTTAGTTTTTCCAACGGGCGGGTACTCCGGCATGTTAAGGATAGGGGTTACTCGGGCTGGGATACAAAGCATCAAGCCAACAAAATAACTTCTGGCATAAGCATAGAAATGGACCCTAAAAATAATTTTTCTCGTCCATCATACCCAAAAACTATGAAGTTGGTATCTTCAGTTTATGAAAAGGTGCATTGAATGTTTAGATTTCACATAATCTGTTAGGATATTCAAGTATTTTGATTTTAGTTATGTTACTTTATTTTAAATTTTGTTTGTGAGATATCTTTTTCTCTATTGTCTTCTTTATCTTTTTCTCTATTGTCTTCTTCTTTAACCCACACTTGATACCAAAAAAGTAACGCAGGACTTGAAACTGTATAAATGATTGGCCCAAAAAATAAGCTCTGTCCGAATTTTTGACCCAGAAAGTAACCTGAGCATCCCTATCCAAGATATACCCTCGCACCCCTCTGGGAGTTTGCTTAGAGAAATTCTTCCAATCATGCTTGGGATAAATCGTTGCCCCTACCCAGGACCGCCGAGAGGGGGGGGAGTAGCCGGGGCAACTGCCCCGGGGCCCGGGCCCCGCCAGGGGCCCGTAAAAATTAAGCTTTGTTTTTCCATTATATGTTTTTGTGATATTATCGAACTGGGCCCCGCAAGGGCCCCGGAAGAATCAAACTTTCATCTTGTCCGTTCCACTCTGCGTTGATATCACGGGCCTCAGTTCATTCCATTAGCAATAAACTTTGTGTCGTGACAACAAACCAAATCGTAGCGTTACATCATCCGTAATTCGATGCGTATTTTGACGTCATGCTTTTGGGCGGTAATTTGTTGTTACGTTGTAATGACCTATACTTTGGTTTCTTTCGTATTCAATAGTTGCTTTAATTGCTTTTGGAAAGAGATTGATCAACGATGACGAAATTGAATATTACAAATAGCTCCTTAAAAGGAATAACGTTTGGACAAAAATAGCCACTTTTTAACATAAAAGCTTGGCAGTCATCAATAGCTTCAGATTAGATTTGGAGACCTTCTTGAGAGAACAGCACAGCAGAAAATCGAAGCGGATATGTCCTTCTACCAACACAAGTCTGGTGCTCAGAAACGACGAGAAAAGGAGCAAAGGGATAAAGAAACAAGGAGAGGTGCACTGACGTTATTTGATGTTGGTGTTAAAAAGCAAGCTCAACCTGAAAAAGAAAGCCCCGGCCCTGGCCCCGCACATGAAGAACAAGCTGGTCCTCAACCGACAGCTTCAGCTTCGCCAGAACTCTCAGAACCCTAACCCGATGAATCAATGTCTGGAGCATCTTTAGAAGCAAGCATAAATCAAGAGGAATCTGCATTCGCTCGTGGTGAAACAACCAAGCCTAGTCATTTTGGTTTTGACATAGGAATGTCTCCAGCAGCTCCTACAACACTGGAAATCGAAGAAATGATACGGAAAGGCCATCTACCACATCCACAGCAGTTTCCTAATGATATTACTGGCAGGAAATTTCCAACGTCTGTGCTGAAATTCAAACAACAGAATGGTGAAGTGAGTTCCAGACGATGGCTCGTGTTCAGCCCTGCTAAGAGTGCTTTATTCTGCTTACCATGCAGACTTTTCCCAAGTGCAGTGGACCAAGGATCATCCCAGTCAATCTTGGCTTCAGCAAATGGATGGAGCACAGCACAAAAATGGCGAAAGCTTTTCGACAGGCTTCCCGAGCACGAACACAGTACGGCGCACAAAAAATGCTACCTTGCCTGGCGAGAAGTGGAGAGGCGTTTGGAAGAATCTTCTGGAGTTGACATGCTCACTGACGAAAGAATTCTCTCAGAGGCTCAGAAATGGAAGAAGATTCTCACAAGAATCATTGATGTTGTTGTCTTTCTTGGTGAAAGAGGACTGCCTTTTCGTGGATCTTCACAAAGAATTGGTGACATTCACAATGGAAATTTCTTGGGTCTCATTGAGCTCCTTTCCCACTATGATCCACTTCTACGAGAGCATGTAACAAAGATTCAAGTATCCCAGGAAAAAGGTGAAAGACTTCAAGCTCATTATCTTTCAGCTTCATCCCAGAACGAGTTCATTGGTCTTTGTGCAGAGTACGTTCGCAGTCATGTCTTGGATGAAATCGATGATGCAAAATATTATTCAATCATGGTTGATGCAACACCTGATTCAAGTCATGTTGAGCAAACTACCTTCATCATCCGGTATTTGACGAGAGAGCTTCAAGAATTTGCTGTCCAAGAACGATTCTTGACATTTGTTGATTGCTGCAAGAAGACTGGTGTTCAAATAGCCATGTTAATCTTGGAAACTTTGAAACAGTTTGGGATTCCAGTTGCAGACTGCCGTGGTCAAGGATATGACAACACTGCAAACATGTCTGGCAAATACAATGGAGCCCAACAACACATCCTCACTGAAAATCCTTTGTGCCTGTATTCACCGTGCGCATGCCATTCACTGAATCTATGTGGAGCAGACTCTGCAGCTTGCTGTAAAGAAGCAGTGACGTTTTTTGGAATGGTACAAACTGTGTACAACCTATTTTCCAGCAGTCCGCAACGATGGTTAATACTTCAAGGAAGCATTGGATCCTCATTGCATGGCCTGTCAGGTACAAGATGGACGGATCGTGTGGCAAGTGTGCGACCGTTTGCGGCTCATCTTCCAGGTATACGTTCAGCTCTGGAGCAACTTCATACCCTGAATCTTACTCCTAAGACTGCCACTGAAGTTAACGCCGCCATAAGGTACATCTCTTCGTTTACTTGCATCCTAATGTCAGCAATATGGTTGAAGATTTTGGTAGCAATCGATCAAAGAAACCAGATCATACAAGCAAGGGAAGCAACCATTGATATAGAGGTCGCCAATCTTAAATCACTTGTCCACGACCTTAAAGATCTGCGCAGTAAATGGCCTCAAATTTTGAATGAGTCGAAGTTGGTTGCGGAAGGAATGCAAACTGATCCAAATCTTCCTGCCAAACGAAAGACGAAAAGGAGATCATTCTTTGACGAGACACAAGAAGAGGTCTCTCCAGAAGGCGGTGCAGTTGAATCTGTGGAAGAAGCAACATTTAAACGTGATGTTTTCTATGTCATCGTCGATGCAGTCATTGCTGGCCTTTCAACACGCTATGATGCTGCATACAAAATAGATGGCATGTTTGGTTTCCTTTGGAGATATCTTGCCTTAACGGAGCAGCAAATTTCGGCAGCCTGTGCTATCCTGGCAAAGAAATACGAGGGTGATATCTTGCAAGATGAATTGAGAGAAGAAATGATACACCTAAAAGCAATTCATGCCGCAAACTTTGGAGACGAATCACTAAGTCCATTCAGCCTCTTGAACAAAATCAGCAAATTCAAGCTTGGCGAGATATTCCCAAACGTATGCATTGCCTTGAGGATATTTTGTACATTGCCAGTTACAGTTGCTTCAGCAGAACGATCTTTCAGCAAGCTCAAGCTCATCAAAAACTTTTTGCGGAGTACAATGACACAAGAAAGATTGAACGACTTAGCTATTCTAAGCATCGAGAGCGAACTTACGCGAAAAATTGACTTCAGTAGCGTAATTAATACCTTTGCACTAAAAAAGGCTCGCAAAGTGAAACTATAGACATTTTAGGACTTCTTAGCGCTCAATAACGAACGTGCCGGCAAAATTCTTTGCCTATTTGACAATACACAGAAAATGACCTACAAATGTCTTGTTTAACATGATTTCATTTCTTGCAGTTAAATGGTTTACTTAGACGTAGACTATCCACAAAGACCTTTTAGCTACTCCAGAAAAGATATTTATACGACCTCGAGCCATATTTCACACATTTTTATGCAAAAGGCTCGGTTGAGTTGGAGCACCTTTAACCATAGTGAACATTTGAAAATTCTCTCGTTCGATTCAGATTCTTGTTTAGAATAGCTAAAAAGGTCTGTTTGAGAAAATATGGAATAGGTTAGATCACCGATAATATATTTGTACTATAACTATTCTGAAGATGTCGATGCATTTTGATTAAAGTAGAACGTAAAAAAAGCAATGACTAACAAATAGCTTTGCCAAGGCATAGGGTTCTGGATTACTATAAAAATACGAGTGAGGGACTCCTACTAAGATAAGATACGCCGTGTTCTACCAAAGAAACGTTTAGGATTCCAACTTAGAATGCGCGGGAGTGCACCGTCTCGAATGCACTTTTTGTTGTCCTGCCCTCCTTTTGAAGTACCATGTAGAGATCTTCTCACAGGAGTTTCTGCGTTATTACAAACACTTCGACATCGCATCTTTCAAACAAGTTCCTAATTCAGATTTTAATGTATGGTATCGTAGAAAAGATTTCCCCGATTGTCCAAACAAACATATTTGCCTTTAACTTCGTGTTTGATCTAGAAAATTTTAAACTCGGTTTTAAATCACACAGCCACCACGGCCCCTTTATTAGGTGTGCTTCCTTTTGTAGCAGTTACGGGTAGCTTGATGTCCCTTTTCTATTTTCATGTGATAGGATAATAGTCATGAAATAGACATAGTTTTTGCTCCCAGTGGCCTTGCCCTAGTTATTAAAAAGTACCCTACAAGGAGAGTAATTTAGCAATACGTACTGTAAGTTTTAGACGGAATGTAAGAAAATGCATGGGAGAATAATGCGTTAATTTATTGCAAAGTTGTTTCGTTAAATCATCTTGAGACTAAGCAAAAGGAACTATTGCTCATGCCATTGCTGATGTTTTCGAAAAAATACACTCTGTTAGAAAGTTAAAACTTTTTTATAAATGTTCTTAATATGCATTTGAACAAGAAATCTCAGGGAAACATTGTGTGGCACTTCAGTCTCAACAACCGACAAAAAGATCCACTACAATTTTTAAATTCTGGAAATTATGTTCAGTGCAAGTGTCAAGCAAGGAGCCCGTGTCCATAAGCTGCCCCGGGGCCCCGGCCTCGCTCTCGGCGGCCCTGCCCCTACCCTATATATGCAATCGCGTTTTCCTCGCTTGAAAGAATTTTGAGGATTATCTCTAACCAAAGTGGGGCGGAGTGAAGCTTGCATTTCGTTTTCATCAAGACTGTGGCTATTCTTACGATCGTAAGACAATTCTGCCGTTCAAACTTATAAGTCTGTTGTGACTGAAAACTAAGGGTATGGGGCCACCAGGAAATTTCCCGGTATACCCATTGGCCAGTCCGCTAACTTGAGCTCTTAAAGTAAATTCAATGTTTGAGTATAAGATAAGGGAGTCAGCATCATTTTCATTTTCCACCGACTTTCATAGCAATTCAGCGGAGGTAAGAAGTTTAGATTTTACGATAAAGATAAATAAAGTTGTATCATTGACTCACTACTTCCTTCCCAATGGGAGAGTAAATCTTGCATAGATAATAGACAGCTTTATTATCAAAGTCGCATGTGTTTACCTTATGTTCTTGTAATGTTTCATAGTAGTTCCATCCAGCTATTACAGCCAATTTGGCATTGCCTGCTTCAATTCTGTCTTGCAATAGTGCTTGGCATTCTTTCGTAGATGGATTGTAGTTGAACGACTTACACTTTGGAGCATCGATGCATAACTTTGCGCAGAATTTCAACGAAAGTTGTTTTGAAAGAAGCACAAATGTTTTGAGTTGGTGAGACCTTGCGTATAATTTGAAAGTAGCCTCTTTTTTACATGTATACCTGATAATTTCACCATTAACTAACTGAAGAATTAGAACTGATATCCGAAGGAATAGCATGTTACATGCCGTGTGCTGTCTAAATCTGCTGTCTTCTTTCACCAGGATACAATATAAAATGTCTTTGTGTTTGAAGACACACCCAGAGCGACGTTGGTTATAATGTTTATAATGCAATGCTTTCATTCGATTAAGGATTCGACTGGTCGCTGTCACGTTCTGAAAAATTTGAAAAGTTTTCTCACACGATGCTAAATCACGTCAGGTGTTTATCACAAAATCGCTTCAGTTTGAGGTGACAGGAGCAATCGAAAGAGGAAATCAATTTCGCATTTATAAGCAACGTTCATACATTGACATTTGAAAGCTTAGGCGTGCTAGATACTTCTTCAAGCATTGACTTAAATTTCGCAAAAGTGAGTCGAAAAGTTTTGGTAAATCTGAATTTATGAAAACAGAACTTATGTTTAATACATTAATACAACGAGGCTTCCTAGTCTATCAGTCCGCTCTTGATATGTCGAGTCGCTATTTTGCACGTAGAGAGAGCAGTCACGTCATTCTCCTCTCCCATGCAACAAGACTCGATGTATGCAGAAAGAAATAATGATACAGTCTGGTTCAAAGTGCCTTGCAGCAGCCCACACTGCACGTGTTGCTATAGGTCCTGAACATTACAATATTTTCAAGTTGCATCGAAGTCTAAGTGATCTTTGAGTAAAGGCTTCAATTTTGCTAAATTGTGCTTCGTGACTTTTTTGGTTTTTAAATCATAGCTTGAAACTAAAATTGTGTTGTATGAGATGTTGAAGGTATCGTAAATCTTCCCCAGGAGTCTCAAGCTCATCATTCACATCAATATCGATATGTGAGACGACTGTGGAAAGTCTGGCCGGAACAACATTAAACAACATTTTGGTTTATAAAATGATTACTGTTGACTGCAATGAATACCTTACAGAAGCAAATTAACTACAAAATAATATCGAAAAGTGTGACAAGCTACCCCGGTGACAAGTAGCCTCATCTTCCAGTGTTAGATTCAGATCCATTAAATCATTTTAGATTACGTTAGATTTCATCAAGTTGGTAAGTAGAAATTATAGAATCCAAATTTCAAAGAAATTTAAAGGAACTGCATAGAGGCAAGGAATACCTCAGATACCTTACATTGAACCAGGTTAACACAAAAAGGTGTTTATGGTACAGAAAGAGTAGGAGAGATTGTGGCTAATTTTCAGAGGGGTACATTATCACATTCTCTTTTTCATTCAAATCAATTGATTTCTATGTTTTACTGAAACATTGTGAATGATTTGAAAGGAGGACATCATAACTTCCATTGGAGCGTTATCGGCAAAGTTTTCCTTCATTTGTGCTTGAATCCAGTTTGTGACTGTGACAGGCTATCGTTGTGACAACTGGCTCCACTCTCTCCTATTTTAGCTATCAATGTTATTTTGATGAAAGACATGGCATGCTTTCCATGTCAGCTATATTTATAATTTCTTCTGTAATTGAAACTGAAATAAAATCTGCTTCTTTAGAACCTCTCAAAAAGGAAAAGTCGTTACAAATAACAGTCTGTGGTGGTTCTCACAAAGATGATTTTAAACACGTGCGCCATTTGAGAAACTAATATGAAGGCAGGCCCGTCTTTATGAACGAAGCTAAACGAGTACATGCAGGAGTGAGGTAGTGTCACTAACTAATTAGGAGCGAATTCGGAGCACCAGTTAAGAGCGCAATCAGCTGCCAATTGTGACGTAATGCGGCGCATCCGTACCATCACATCACCACAACAACTAAAATTGTTTCTTAGTCTCAGCATCACTAAAAAAATATCAAAAATTGATTATTTTCATTTGTTTCCGATTTTATCACAAAGCTTATTATTGTGGATTGTGGATTTAACTGAAATTCATTTAACAGAATGGTACTCTTACTTGAGAGTGGAGTGAATAGCTGCTCTTACTTGAGAGCGCACCCACCTTCAGAATTCAAATCGTTGAACTCCCGCTGTCCGTCTCCCTAATGTTCTGACTTCCCAGGAAAAGGCGTCAAGCCTCTAGAATCTTTAGGCTTTTGGGCTTGAAACTCCTGGGCTCTTGGAATCCTGGGCTCTAGAAGGCTGCTAGACTCTTGGGCTCTACACCCTCCAGGCCCTTGGGCTCCTCCATTAGAACACTCGATTTCGAGCAGCATATAAAGGATTTAGGCGGCATATGGTGATTCGACATCCATACGGGGACTTTAGACGGCATGTAATGGTATTGAACACATGTTGGGGGGGGGGGCAGTTGGGTTCGAGCAGCATATGCGAAATGAAACGGGCACATTGATCATTTCAAAGAGCATATAAACAAATTAAAATGGCATGCTTTAATTTTCGGTCAGCATAAGAATCTTTTCAGCAACAAAGACCAATGTTTACAGTAAAAGTCGTAAATATAGCTAACTAAAAAGCAGACGACGTTAATGAAACAGGAACAAATATGAAATATCCAAAGGCCGAATATAGTCTCCACTGGAACTGGAGCCTCATACGTCTTTGAGAGGTCTACTGAATACTTGATGCCTCTGTTTTCTGATCTTGTTAATGAGAGTCAGATATAATTGTCGTTCTAATTCAATAATTCTCCATACACTTGCGTTTCACATATAGTAAAAACAGTCGCCAAATTATCTTGTAGATAAAGGTATTTCCCGTCCATATATGGGTAGCACCTAAAAGTAGAAGTGGCACCGGTAGGAACACTTGCTTTGGTTGCACAAGCGGCATTTTCACCGCCCCTGCCAGTGGTGCTGTCTCCAATCCTGATATCAAAGTTGGAAAGCCTTGACCCACAACAGTCACTCCTGTTTGTAATCTTGACGGTGTAAACACGGGCAGTTTTCCCAAATGAAACTCTCCACCATGCATGTACACCGTTCGAGTAGTCAGCTTGCGTACAAGAACTGTACGCCCAGTTGGTTGCTAAGTTACCATCAACCGCTCGTGACGCAGGTCTACCTGGGTAGTCTCTTGCTTGGATTGCTGGCTTTCCTAGAGCAATGTTTGTCAAGGCTGAAAGAGAAAATTGATCGCTGTCATTTTCAGAACCCTTGTCCATTATCATTGAGTTTCATTTTATCGCTTCATCTTTAAGTTATTTACCAGTGGCTACAGTCCAGCTGAAATAGCCGTGTTACATTTGACCCTGCAAAGTGCAAGTTAATGGTAAACATGACATGATACAAACAATCGAGTGTCCGTAGAAGAAGTATGCAGGTTGAGTAAAGCGAGGAGAATGTTTGATTTAATCAATGGCTAATCAAAATCAATTTCGAAATGTTCCATGGTAATTAAACTGGACAAAGATTCGTAGCAGAACTCCTACCCTTTGGTTAATGCAACTTCTTTAATACATCAAGATTTAAACTTGAATTAAGGAAAATGGAGAAACTACAAACCGGGCTACTTCTAGCTCTCTAGCAAACAGAACATAATATGATCAGAGTTTTAATCAATTTTTTGATGGGTATTTCTTTATCTATTCGTTGCTTTTGAAGAACTTTCTCCGGTCAAAATACTAAAGCTCTTGCTTGGAGGAGACAGCATGTTTGAGTTTTCAAAATTAACGTTTAAGCACACAGCACTATTTGGTAAAAGTACAAGTTGGCTGTGCATGCATATGTACAAGTACATGCAATACGCAAGGAACGATGAAGAAGAGAGACAACACAATACATTCTCAGAGAGCAGACATTGAGTTTTTCATTTTTTCAGTTACGCTCCAGTGCCTAATGCAAGAAGGATATAAGTGCATGGGGGTTGGGGTCGGAGTCTTTCAAAGAAATTTATTAACGGGGGGCTCTTAATAAGTAGGGAGGGGTTAGTAAACAAGAATGTGCACCACTTTTATACTTCTGACTAAAAGAACTTTTGCTACAACTGTTTTTCTGAAAGAAACCATTTCAATTAGCTTACGAGTACACTGCAATAACTTCTTATCTTTCGAACAAAATTTTGTATCAAAATCATATTAAGCTCTAGACATTGTTTTATCAAATTTAATAAATGTTAGGGGATCTTAATAAGGGACAGGGGTAGAAAAATTTTTGCAAATCAATAAGTATCCTCCTTGTATTAAGCACCCGGGAGTATCTGCTAGCTAGTTTCGGCCACAAGGCCATCACCAGAGCAACTGAAGAATTTCTTAGAATGCAACGGTCTTTATAGAGAATTGAATTTAGTGTTAAGAACTTCCATGTCAGGTTAATTATTGTAAGAGGTTCTGGGGCCCATCCACTTTGGTCTGTTTGTTTTAAGAAGCCAGCTTTGCTTTGCTCATCAGACAGCCTCCTTCTCAGTTTCTGGCTATCTTGGGTCGCTACCTTTCGCAATGGAGTATGGGGGGGGAACTTAATACCTTTCATGGTACGGGGACGTACCATTTTTTCCGGGTACTTTTTTCCAACCGTTACGGAATTATGGGTATCTTTTTCACAATGTTTTAGACATTTAACGGAATTATGGGTGTCCTTTTCAGGGAATTTTTCATAATTTCAGGAATTATGGCCCAGATTTTCATTCGATTTACGGAATTATGACCCCAAAATCCACCAGAATTCGCGGAATTATGGGTACCAATTTTTTGGGCAAAATGGCACGTCCCCGTCAGATGATAGGTCGAGATACCCCCTCCCCCGAGGAGTATTCGGCGAATCAATACACCACTTTAATTAACAGCCTCGTTTTGGAAATTATTCAAAATTCTGTCATATGAAATTTTAGAGGCCAAATTCAAATTCACTATCCAAACTTTAGGCTGAACACAAGTTTTCATGTTGCTAGCGGTCATCGTGTTAATCTTATGACGATTTAAAGTTTGAAAACCTATAAGGGATTTGACCGTGAAAATGACTCGGGGTGTAAAGTTTCACCCCGAACGATTTTTCACGGTCAAATCCCTTATAAACCTTTGAACTTTGCGTTGTCATAAAATCAACATAACAATTGCTAGCGGTTTAAAAACATGAAACAAGACTAAAGTTTGGGTGCTAAATCCGAATCTGTGCTCAAGATTTTCATATGAACAATAGGAAGAGATTTCGACAAATTTCCACAACGAGGCTGCTTAACCCTTTCACCCCCGGAAGGGCCATATGGCCCAACAGTATTCATTGAGAACTGCGAATTTTGCAGGGGGTAAAGCATTTGGAATTTTGATTGATTTGAGAGGTTATGCACATTGCATTTATCTATTGCTTACTGAATCACTGGTTATGATACCCCATAGAAAACGACAATCTACATTAGGTTTTCCAGTTAACCTTAATTTTAGCCGGGCGTGAAAGGGTTAATTAAAGTGGTGCGTTACTCGAGTGGCCCCATGTAAGCGCAGCCTTCCTGAGTGTATCTAATTCTTAGCTTCAGAAGAAAAGAACACATTTTGATAAAAATTTTCAAACCTTCACATTTGTATCCTGCTAGTTTTTGGCAGTCCTCTACACATTTCTCTGTTGGCTGACAAGGGTAACTGTCCAGTTTTCGGCACCTTGCAGATCCCTGATGTAAAAGAACATTAACAATTAATCTTCTATTTCTATTCAGTTCAACCAAAGTCAAACGAATTCTGCTCGAGTGAGATAAGCTGAGCTGGATTTCTTACAGACAATTTTAGAGCTCCAGCTCTTTAAATCAGTGTGAAAAACTGGGTTTTCGGGGCTGGAGCACTTTTTGAGACCTATTTCTTTCAGGTGAATGGTTAATAAAAGACTTTGGCTTCTTATGTATGATCCTACCATAGAACTTTTTCAGAAAATGTTCATCTTTTCAGAAATTACGACGTATTTTATTTTCAATTTGTTCAAGGGTGTTAGGACACGGATGTTTTGATTGATTATTTATTTTCCTTGTTTTGATCCCAACCGCTAACAAGTTGTTTGAATAGAGCTCCCTTGTATTTCTGTGTTTCTTGTGCGAAGGCGCACTAAGACACAGAAGTACAAGGGAGCTCTATTTGAGCAACTTGTTAGCGGTTGGGCCTAACAACGCTCAGTTGAAGACGAAACAGAACAGAAAACAAGACAACAAAACAAGACACAGGGATCAAAACAATGTAAATAAATAATAAGTCAAAACATTCGTCTCCTATCGCCCTTTAGGAATGTTGCGTCATCAAATTCATAAATCCTGAACCAGAAGAATGACAGATTTTTCCTTGATACCAAATTTTAGAGATCCATGAACTCTGATTTTCTTTAATCTTATTTCATTTTTCGTCGAGGGTTGAAGAATTTCGTCGAAAAGTTTAAGAATTACGATGTTTGAAAGTTCTTTAAAAGGTTTTCTTGAATTTTTAGAAGGAATGAAGAAAAAAACTTCAATTCTGAACATATTTAAGGTATCAGAAAAATTCCAACGGTAAAATCACAGCAGAATGACCTCTATGTCTTTGAGGACACTGAGTTTAAGTAAATAAGTCATAGAGTTTATAAGAAATTTCTTCTTGATCATTTCAACTATGATTTTACGTTTGAAGCATCTCTTCCAGATCAGTCAATTGATCCATGTTACATGTATTATAAATAGCAATACACAAACTGTTCGAAGTACAGAAGTAATATTTCACAAAAAAGTTGCCAGAACATAGATAGACAAAGGCGAAAACTATCTTTCTAGATCGGAAGGAAACAAATATCCGCTTATAGAAGATAGCCTCAATATCCACAAAATCTTCGCTTTGATTTGGAATTTGACGGTACTAATGTATCTCAGAAAGGGTTCAGCAAATGTAAGAGATTCGAGAAAGGTGGTACCGCTAAACTTTTTGGAAGATAGGCCTAACCGTTGTCAATGAATCACTTTGTAACATTTTAGATCCTTTCACCGCAACTTGTAAAGTAACCTTATTGTTCCTAAAAGTTGAAGCAAACTCAATGAGTTAATATGGTAATGGGTTGATTTGTAATAGATGTTTAGTCAAGTATATTGTGCTTAAGTCCACAAGCAGTTGGAATTTTGTTGGAATGTTGTTGGAACTCTGAAAATTTACAGTTTGAATCTTCCTCAAACTCCGAAACTCCGAAAAAACTCCGAGGAAACTCCAAAGAAAACTCCGAAAATTTGCAGTCCGAAAATTTACCACAATTGTTAGACGCAAATATTTTCAGACATTGCGGATGTCCGCAAATCTTAATGTTAGAAATTTCTTCTAGTCCAAAATATTCAGTGCCCAAAAGTTTTTGAATTAAAGAAGAATAACAGCAAAACATCTCCAATGTTTGAAAAGTAAAATCATACTCTTGAAACGCTTTGCTTTGGAAAGAGATGTAGTCACGCCCGACAACCCCTACTGATTTGTGACGTCACATTGAATCCTCGAAGCTGTGGAGGAAGGTGGAGGTCATGTGATTTTTGCGCACCCTTTTCCTGATTTCATCACGCGTACACACTAGACTAGCTACCTCAGTCCCAGCTTCCGCTTCGTTCATTGAATTGGATGCTGCCACTGCGCTTCATCTGGGCCTGATAATCAAACTAACTGAAAATCCAGCCAAAATCGCCGCAAAAATGGCGCGACCAATCAGATTGCAGGACCTTCTACTTGTGATCTGATTCGTCGAGAGAGGATCAGCGTTGCACCTATGCTATACGAAGGGTCGATTCCACAAAATGATTCTGTTTTCCGAGCCCATAATGAATGCATGAAAGAATGCCATGAAGAGACGGGAGCACTAGGGAGTTATCTGGCAAGGAAAGAACAATAGCACAGATCAAAAGACATGCTTGCTAATTTACCGACCATGAACATCCGCTTTATGTGTATTCCGCAGAACCGGAATTATCATTACCAGGCTGGCCTCAATTAGCCTGAACTGGCCGATTTTTCGGATAGCTTGATCATGAGTCGTAGTTATAGCGATTATCAGTTTATCAAGGAGCGCAACTACAACACGTAATCAGTCTACGTACACCCAAAAAACATTTCATTTTTGTAAGATCTGATATTGAGCGTGTTTAATAATAAAAACTGTGCAAAAAGGGAAGATTTTGATGATTTGGAAGCAGAGAAACAAACGCTGTGACTACTAGCAGGTAAATAAGCTAAATCCAGTTTTCAGATTATCTCAAAGCTCCGCAAATATTTTCGAAATCCTATGAATAAAGTTCGAAATTTTTTGTCGAAAAATATTTTATCTGAAATTCGTTCGTTTGAAATCTTCAGCTTTTATTGTAGTCTTCATAGGATTTGCTGATAAATTGCGTAAAAACTGCTACTTAACTTCATCAAATCTACTTAAAGCTGTAAATTGCTACGGGAGATTCGTTTTTCACACTACAAACATGTTTGGCGAACCACCATACGAATGCAGGTATGGTTGGCATGATTATACAGAATTTGATTATGGAGCCTCTAAATATTTTAGAAGATGTCTATTTCAAAACCATCTTTTCATTAAATATTGATGTGTTTGGTTAACAGAAGTATATTTCTTATCATCCATTTGAATAAAATTTGCTGCAATGTCGAATAATCTACAAATGCTATTGACTGAACCATCGCATATGATGGATTATCAACATCGTGTTCTGCTAGCGACAATATACGACCTGGAGTGTGAGAGAGGAAGAGAAGTTTTGTAAGGATATATAAAACGTCATCATCTTCTCTCCGTATATTTTGATAAGATTTTCTGTGATGTTATGTTTAAACTCATTGATTTTGTTTTAGCAATATTGAAT
Organism: Aurelia sp. 4 Dawson et al 2005; assembly: GCA_964019985.1. Taxonomy (NCBI): domain Eukaryota; kingdom Metazoa; phylum Cnidaria; class Scyphozoa; order Semaeostomeae; family Ulmaridae; genus Aurelia; species Aurelia sp. 4 Dawson et al 2005. Next base: position 13,808,712 of record OZ026500.1, on the reverse strand, counting down.
AAGATTATAGGCTGTTCAAGCATGGTAGGTTCCAAATTTTTTAAATATGCCTTCCCCGGGAGGGGGAAGGGGTACATGAATTGCGGATGGATGCCGGGAGTCTGCCACCCGGTTCTCAGGAAGGTACCTTTTTCTAAATTTCCGAACTTGCCGTCATACCCACTTGTTTGATGAAGTTTGGTGGAAAACCACCCATTTTTCAATATTTTTCGCCAATTTCTAGATAACCCACCCATGCTTGAGGAAAATCTGCCTAAAAAGGGAATTGTTTAGAGAGTTTTTGGCAAAAAACCCACCCATTATGTATGCTATTTTTGATCCTTTATCCAACTAATTACCTTTTTGTAATGTGAACTCATGAATTAGGGAAAAACATGCACATGCTTACACATGCGCGCATTATTTGAATTCCTGTGTGATAAAGTCATTGATTTTTGCAAATTTTCTTTAAACGGCAAATAGTTATTCAACCATATGTTTCATTGAAATTGGACCGATGTCCTTACTGTTTTCCATTTTCTTGCAATGCTCGTGTGCTGATATTGAAAATACAACGTTGTGACGTCATGGACAGGTCAAGTTACATGCATGAAGTATATTAAATTTTTGGAGTTTAGGCCATGATGTTCTACACGCATGCCAAGTTTCATGGGTCTAGGTTGCCTAGGGTTGGTGAAGGTGAAGGTGAAGGTGAAGTTGCGTTTTTCAGCACCAAGCGCTGGGATCGCAGATATAGAGCAGACCTAATCGAGTCCGCGACCCCTTGTCATGACGCTCAAGTGGTGGGGCTCTACCGGGACTCGAACCCACTCCGCCTGACTATTCTGGCTGCAATGTCAGAGGATTACACCACGGCGCCACAACACCTTCAGGGTTAAAGATCTTTTTTGCAATCCATGCTGGGTTTCCCTTATTTTGAACTCCATTTTTGGCATATGTTACTTCTGCGAAAAGGAACGTTTGATGAAAGGTACGCTTTTGTGCGAGTCTGATATTTAGGTTCAATAATTTTCAATGATAACATCTATCGTTGTCCTTGATAATCGCTGAACAACAGAAGCCTCCTCACTAAGCTATTACTTAGCTGTAGCTTTTGCCCTGCAATGAAGATTCCCTGTTGCAGCTTTCACAATAGTGGCTAAAGCATGGAATTTTCGAAATGTGAAAGTAGCAACAGCGCAAAGTACCGGGGGGGGGGGGGTTACATAACATGTTGAGTGTACGGGTATGTGCCGCCTATATGGATGGGTTTTAAGGCCCAAAATTCTCTAAACAATGATCCCTTTTCGGCAGATTTTCCTTAAACACGGATGAATTATCCAGAAATTGGTGAAAACAGTCAATAATGGGTGGCTTTCCGCCCAGACTCATCGTAAGAGTGGGTATGACGGAAAGTTTCACTAATTAGAAGTTGGTACCTTTCTGTTATGAGAACCGGGTGGCAGAGCCCCCTCCATCCGCAAGTCACGTACTCCCCCCCTGTGGGCAAAATGATGCGAAAGAAATGACGACGATTTTTTAGATTTGATGTTGATTATTTATATGCGAGCTGATATTTCGCCTCAGCATACGAGGCTTTTTCAGAGGTAACCGACGTAATCACCTGGTAACAGCTGCCAAATTCTATTACATACTACAGATACAGAAGACTTCCATATGGGTTGCTCATAGCAATGCATTCTACTGGGATCTAACTATACTATATCAGGGCTTATCAGACTATGTCCTCCCTGACTTTTTTTAAGAAGTCAACTTAGAGTTTTTTCTTTTAACAGTGAAGTTTTGTATTGTACGTAGGCCTTTATCACTGTTAATAGGTTTCATTATACTTTAAATTAGTTATTTTTTGTAAATTAGTTTAGTTTCATCAAGGGGAGGGTCCCTTGAAAATCAGCACTTACCACCGGGTGTTCCAAAAATGTACAAGCGTTCAAACGGTTCCTGCGAAGGAGCCTTGGTTTTGAAAAGTTTTATTTACAGCCTATGGTATTGATGAGATTTCAGCTTAGATTTTGCGACCTTGCAAGTTCACATAGGATTTGTATTCGCAGAGTAATTTACCTGAAAAGGCAAAATTTCTGAGGCAGCCTAAGACAAATGGTTTTTGCACTATGTTACTACTATACCTAGTACATGCGTACTTTGAAGAAAGTTTCGATTCGCCCTCGAAACAGTTAAGATTTGTATTCTTGAAATTAACTGGATGAATTACACGACGATGTCGATTATAGAAAATGTTAAGAAAAGATGCATGTATACACAGTTGTGATTGCTCCGTCACCTTGGGCTTTTGAGCTAATGAAGATAAAGATTCACTTTCATAGCTCTGCAAACTTCCGAAAATAATGTATTGTTGAGCTGCCCAAAACCTATTTTTTAATTAGACATAGACAGTAACTACATGATTCAATGACCATCTGTCTTTGGCTGTCTCAGAAATTTTACATGTTTACCGGGTGACCAAAAAAAGTGATCCGACGCAATCGGTTCTACAAAAGTGAGTAAGCTGACGGAAGTGCCTCGAACATTTGTCGCAAAGAGATGACCCTAAAGTATGAGAATTTTTTGCGATTTTTTCGGCACGATAAATTTCGCACATTAAGGATTTTCAGGAAAAGAGCCATCCTGAAATCATCAAAAAGTCGTCAAAAACAAGGGATCGATTTACAGACACTTCAGATCTTCAAAACAATGAGGAGCATGGTTTATTCTATGCTGGAAATAGGCAACTCAGTCAGAAGTTTCAAGAGAAAGATTATGGTCCTCAGGTACCTAATAATCGGAAGTAACGTTTCTTGTAACTTGATTGAATTTCAAGTGAATTCAACTGTCCACGCAAATCGAAATCTTCAAAAATTGCTTTAAGAAAAGTAGGAATATCCTTGTACATTGAAACAAGAATATTCTAGGTATCTAGGGACTATAGGATTGCTCTGAAAACTCTTAATTGAGTTGCCTATTCCCCGTTTGATATAAAACGCGCTCCTCATTGGTTTCAGGATCTGAAATGGCTGTAAATTCTCTGCCAATTAAAATGCGATTTGGACAAGCAAGGTCGCAAAATCTAAGATGAAATCTCACATATACCATAAACTGTAAGTAGATATTTTTGAATCAAAGAGTCCTTGGCAGGAACTACTCTAAAGCTTAAAATTTTTTGTGACAACCGGTGAGTATATTGAAAGTTTTTTCTTGTTGAATCTTAACAACTTTGCAAAGGATAAAAACTGTAATGGTGCCGCGTAAACGCGCCCTCTTTCACCGCCGCGATCTCCTCCAATCCCCATAAATTGGCTTGGAAGTCAGAAAACACAGATACTTTACTGCAAGTCTGCCCTGATTGCATATGGCCAGCCTCCTTGACCTACTTAAGTCAACTTTCTTTCATAGGTAAATGAGCAGAAACGGAGCAAAATGAGAAGAAAGTTAGGGATCTATATGCCTATAACCATGTGATGCGGTGGTCAATGAAACTTTACAGACCGAGCACTACTTACCCATCTTTGAAGAGGTTCATAATACTTCCAGCCACTAATTGCAATCATTGATCCAGTTGTTGCATTGTTAGTTGCATATACCGCGCACATTCTGGTTGATCTCTCGTAGTTGAAACTTTTACACGTGTTTTCATCAAGGCATTCCTTTGCACAAAATGCAAGTGATTGCACTTTCACAGTTTTTAAAGCAGTTGCGTCTAACTTAACATTTTTGCCAACAGCCTTAAAAAGTGAATCTCTTCTGCAGCTGTTACGAGTTATGTCTGCCTTGTAGCAGGTGATCGCTACGAGCACATATGGAAGTAGGAAACAGTGCATTTTCAAGATTGCCAGTATAGTTGTGAGGAATGAAGACTTTCAAATACGAGAACTTTTTGCTGTTTTGCGTGTTATGTCATTGCAGGTAAAACATCTTAGTGTTAGCCTTGCTGTCGTGCTGGTCAAAAAATCAATAATTCAATACTTAACACCAAAACAAATGAATTTTCCTGCTAACTGTCGTCAATTCAGTTTCTATGGAGGCCTAGGACCGGGTAGTTACTGAAATCTTTAACAAGGCCGCGTTTGTCATTTGCGGGCTTGACATTTGATTACTTGTAATCCTGGGGCTGCTGTAAATTTGCGTTGTAAAGACCCGTTGCTAACCATGATCCAATGCGGCGCAAGGGTCGACTTTCGTATTATCTGAAAATCATTTTTGGCCTAAAATTCACTTTGTCTTGCTTTTCATTTGGCGAACAGAGGATCATGGTTAGCCATTGGTCATTAAATGATAAGCAGTTATTTCTCGTTGTTCGTTGCATATTTTGCCTTCGAAGCAATCTTTAATTCGTTTGCTTTTTAGCTATTGTACTTCATCTTCCTCAGGATTCAGAAAGAAGGATTCAGTGAACATAGGCAGTTCTAAAGCCCGCCGAAATTCCTAAAAGGAGACTGATTTTCATTATATCGACACAATGAGCATGTTACAGAAGCATAGAAGTTCGACTGAATCGAACTTATAATGAGTGCTCCGCGAAATCGGTAGATGTCTAGTGTCTGAACGAAATTCGGATGAATCAGTAAAGCTGCCATTTGCCAGTAGATTCGATTCGATTATGCCATCTTTACTAAGACAAAATGGAAAGCTTTTCTCGTTTTCTACATAGTCTTGGCAGTCGAAAGAGATTCGTAATTGATTTGCGCTGCTTGCAGCGACAAATCTTTAAAATCGACTTCATGTCTGAACGTTGATATGGCGCGCATAACTGAACATGCAGTGAACATTTGATGCTTTCAGCCAATGACATACTTGGAAAGCAGACACATGTTTTCTGCGTTCAGGATTGACGTCAACGGAAATCGTCGTCCATTGTTGTCCACGCACGAGGGAAAATTTTGCGCACGCGCATCAAGGAAGTGATCTGCATCAAACTAAAGATACAACCTCCATTGGCTGGTGTTGACAATGTTTAGAGCGATACTTCTTTGTTATTTTTTAAGGTTGCCAGCTTCTGTGTCTGATGTTGCTAAGCTGGCGTAGCAACTTTTAGACTTGTTTACCAACTCTGACTTGAATATTTGCCAACAATTTTTTTGTAGCTAATAAATGTTTCGATTTAAAATAAGATGACACACACACATTCTGACTTTTAGGTAAATTTAACAGGCAATTAAATTTTTAACATTCCATTGTTGTTACTCTGATCATGTGACGACAGTAATACCATATTTGGAGAGTAGTCAACAAGCAAGTGCTTAAATCCTCCATAGCATTGGTCTTGTTTGTCCTATTGATCTCAAACATGCAACATACAATTGCGTTTGATGAGTGCTTTCATTTGATAGATGAATTTTTTATATTTGCTCAGCAAAGTTTAATATCTATGACGTTATATCAATTTATGACGTCATTGCACAAATAAACAAGTGCATGCAAAATGTAAAAATTATCTAAGAGTCTTTTTCCTTTATCTTATTAACATGATTATTTCTGAGCCTATATTTACTAAACGAGACTCAGAAATAACAGCAAAGAAAATTAGCACATGGAATAAACGCTAATTAAGAGCTAATTGTGCTAGATATAGAAACTGAAAATATCTCAAAGTATGTATTTTGAATCCGCATCATGTTTCCTACAATTTGAAAGAAATTTGGAGAAAATAAGAATTTTTCTCGTAAAGAAGGTAAATCATTGCCAATTTCCCATTGTTTATTGGTTGCCTAGAAACAAAGCAGGTGATTAGACAATTTTTGTCGTTATATTTGAAAAGCGAATTGTCTAAGGAACAATAGAAGCAAGTCTTATTGTTATATCTCGTGCGGTTTAGGAGAAAAAGAGAGGGGGTGGCGAAAAACGATCCTAGTACAAAGTAATCGCTAAGTCCTTAAATTCGCTGGCTCCTGATTATTTGTCATCGACATTCACTAGATGCTTTGACAGAATTGAACGACATCTACGCATACGCTCAACGGATCTGAATCTTGTTGCTCAAAACAGGAATAGGTCAGAAATCTTTCTGCTACAGAGGAACTACCCGGGTCCATTGGAATAGCCTGGATAAAGCTAGCAATTTAGCTCCGTCTCTAGGTGCGTTCAGAAATCTGCTTTAAAAAGTCGGATTACATAGCCCTCCGTTTTATTTCACGTTTGTTCTTCTTAATTTACATGAATTATTGGCCTTTATAAATAAGGAATTGTGGTTAATTCTTCTTTGTAAGTTAACTTTTTAACAGGTCAGTTTGAAAACCAGATGAAGCTCTGAAACCTATTCAATCTGTATCGAGATTTTAAATGACGACGATAGATGATGATGATGATGATGATGATGATGATGATGATGATGATGATGATGATGATGATGATGATGATGATGATGATGATGATGACGATCGATGAATGAGGTCTTACTTAACTACTTTAGTCAGTTACTAAGAGCAAGATAAAACTGATGTCTTTTGACAACTTTCTTTGAAGCTACTATAGTCGGTTACTAAGAGCAAAATAAACTGATGACTTTTGACAACTTCTTTTGACACATGATATCTCGAAGAGGAAGGTATTTATTGTAAACTTATTCTGTCATAAAATATTAAAGTGATCCCACCCTAGTCTAGAATGAACTAGAATGAAATTGTTAATATCTGAGTGCAACAGACATGGTTTGCAGCTTATAAACAATGATAACATACAGTCTAGTCATCTTGACAAATGGGGTCTCCATTTAAATTTTCGTGGGACAAATATCCTTACAGGCAACCTGATTCGTACTTTAGAGTGACTGAATTCTTTAAACTCAATACCAGATGAGACTGTTAATACAGATAGTGCAGATCACACGTTTTCAAATAGAGATAGCCAGGTTAGTAGTTTTGAATCTTCTAGTGCATCAGTCCCCTATTCGCAAGTCATCATGACCTCACCTGTGTTATCAACTGACTCTGATCAATCCATGTCCTCTTGTGACATCGACAGATTTTTTGGTGTAAGGATTAAATACCCAAACAATCTAGTCATTGGTTTTTTGAACATAAACAGTCTGAGAAATAAGATTATTGACCTTAGATTAATAGTCGAAAGATGCAAACCTGATGTATTGGTAATTGGGGAAACAAAGCTAAATGCAAGTTTCAAAACTGAAACATTATCTATTGATGGTTATCAAAACCCTTATCGCAAAGATAGGACGGAATTTGGAGGAAGACTGATGCAATACATTAGAAACGGAATTGTATGTAAGAGAGTGCCCTGTTTTGAACCTCCTACCATCGAGCTAATATGTTCTGAACTTACTATATGTAAGAAGAAATGGGTTGTTTTTAGTTTCTATCGACCACCGGACTCAAATCTAGAATCATTTTTTAGGGAAATGTTCAAATCTGTAAATACAGCTCTTGATAAATATGATAACATTATTATTATGGGTGATATCAACATAGATACACATGATAAGAAACATCCTGGCTACAACAAGCTGAAATCTTTCTGTGAAGTTTTAGGGTTATCCAATTTAGTAACGGGTAAAACTTGCTTTTCCAACCAATACCAATCTTCCATTGATGTTATACTTACAAATTGTCCGAAAAGCTTTCAGTTGACCTCTGTTTATGAGACTGGGCTGAGTGACTGTCATGACCTTATTGCTACTACAATGAAATATCATATTCCTCGCCTTAAACCCAAGACAATTATGTATCGCAGCTTCAAAAATTTTAATTCTGATGAATTTTTACTTGATGTAGGAAATATGGGATTGGATTGTATCATTGAGGACCCTAACTATCTATAAATTGACCTCTCAGACAAATTTCGGAAAGTCGTTGACAAGCATGCCCCGCTAAAAAAGAAATTTCTTAAAGGAAATAATGCCCCTTTCATGAACAGAAACTTAAAAAAGGCAATCTATGTCCGAACGAATTTGAAAAAACAGTTCATAAAAAATCCAACCAATGAAAATAAAGCAAGATTCAAGAAACATCGCAATAAGTATGTTTCTTTGAGGAAAAAAGCCATAAGAGACCATTTTAAGAAGGCAACAAGTAAAGGCCTTATGTCAAACAAAGATTTTTGGAACCTAGTCAAGCCTTTCCTCTCCAACAAAGGGGGCCTGTCAGATAGTAATATTACTTTAGTAAAGGGCGAAAAAATGATAACAGATGATGCCGAATTGACAGAAGTTTTTAACGACCACTATATTAATATTGTTCAGAAATTCAGAGGTAAGAAACCTAGCAGTGTTGCCGAGAACTACGGCATCAAAGATGATCGTGTAGCTGTTAAAAAGATTCTTGCAGAACACAAAAATCATCCAAGCGTTCTAGCAATCATTCAAAACCCGAATAACAATTCCGAGCCTTTTTCTTTCAAAGAAGTGGAAAACTCTGTAGTTTTGCAACTATTAAAGGAGATGGACGGTAAGAAATCTACAGGCGAAGATAACATTCCCCCAAAACTAGTCTCTCTAGCTTCGGCTGAACTCACAGCTCCGCTGACTAATGCTATTAACAGCAGTATCCGTAACTCTCAGTTTCCAGAGAAAGGAAAACGCGCATCTATCTGTCCTCTAGACAAGGGAGAGCAAGATAAAACAGTTGAGGGAAACTTTCGGCCTGTGAGTATTCTAAACGCATTCTCCAAAATATACGAAAAAGTCATCAAAAATCAATTGATCCCACACCTCGATAAGTCTCTTTCTGTGTTTATTGCAGCCTATAGAGAACGCTATGGCACTCAACACGTCTTGATAAGACTAATCGAAGAATGGAGATCTAGGTTAGATAACGATTACGTGGTAGGAGCTATCCTTATGCACCTTTCAAAGGCATTCGATTGTATCCCTCATGACCTTTTGATAGCAAAACTGGCTGCATATGGGTTTGATGAAAACTCTTTAGTATATATCTATTCCTACCTGAAAAGACGAGAACAGTGTGTTAGGATTAATAATACTAATAGCAAATTTCAACTCATTCTATCAGGTGTCCCCCAGGCTCCGTACTAGGCCCTATTCTTTTTAACTTTTTCATAAACGACCTGATCCTGTTCATCAAAAAAGCATCGGTTTATAATATGCCGATGACAACACCCTTGTTTACTCTTCTAAAACAATGTCCGATCTTATAGATGTTTTGGAGTGCGAAGCAAATATTTCTTTAGAATGGCTAAAGAATAATGATATGATTGCAAATCCTGAGAAATTTCATGCACTTTTGATTAGAAAAGATCAGTCTGATACCAGTGGTGTTAATATTAGTATCCAGGGCAAGAGTATAAAATCGGAAGACAGCGTGAAGCTCCTGGGCATAAAACTTGATAACAAGCTAAACTTTGATTCGCATATTTTTGATCTTTGCCATAAAGCTGCAACTCAGCTTAATGTCCTGAAAAGGCTCAAGTCTTTTATTGGTTTTGAAGAACGTAAGGTGTTGATTCAAAGTTTTGTATATTCGAATTTGAATTACTGTCCGTTAGTTTGGAATTTTTCATCAGCAAAATCCTTGCAAAAAGTTGAAAAGGTGCAGGAAAGGGCATTGAGATTTCTATATAATGATCACACAACCTCGTATGATGCCTTGCTTGTGAAGTCGGGTAGATGCTACATGCACATTTCTAGGCTAAGATCCCTCTGTATAGAAGTTTACAAGACTATGAAAAATTTGAATCCCATTTTCATGAAGGATCTTTTCAAATTCAAATCATCAACTAACTCAACTCGTTCTCAAAGAAATCCTTATGACCTACTGCACCATACGCCTAATCAGGTAACTTACGGCTCCAATAGCCTTAGAGCCTTGGCACCAACAGTTTGGAACAGTTTGCCAAATGAGATTAAATCGGCTGATAACTTCGCTTCTTTAAACGTTTGATTAAAGAATGGGAGGGTATCAAATGTGGCTGCAACGTCTGCAGGCACACAGAATCCTAATGAACGGTTGCGGGATGGTTGGCCGGTGGGATACCCGGTGCTCGGTCGGATGGCTACGCCTGTGGCGTGGTTTGTCCGTTCGTGTGCTGGGTGTCCTGCTCGCTTGGCCCCCTTGCACTTGTGTCAAAGTTTACATTGATTGGTGTAGTGTCTTCTTTTCAAAAATATAATTGGTCTTTTCAAGGTCCTTCTGAAGGGCCTGCAACTTTTCATCCTCCTTATAGGAAACTAAATTTCTTTTCCTTGGTGCTTCCATATCGAATTTAGTGCATTTATTTAGCTTTAGATTTTCTTCGAATTTGATTAGTTTCTTTTTGTATATAATATATGATTAGAAGCTATTTATTTCATTCGAAGTAAAATAAGTCGACAACAACAACATGAACAGAAGTAAAGCACTCTTCTTGCTTGGTAAATCTTGTCAGTTTTGCAATGCTATCGCCTTGGCTTTGTAGATTGAAACAGAGTTGTGCAACTCAACAAATTGTATCACCATGAAATATCTCACAAGTGTTTTGTTATTGTGACCTGAAATGAACACAGGGAGCCCAGCAATAATTGGCAAATTACAAAATGAATTGTCTGGAATAGGAGCTGCGTAGGAAACTGCGAAGGCTTAGTGAAGCCTTTTTCGCTGTTTTAGACCGACAGAACACAATTCATAACTGACTGTCGAAGTAGGTTTGTTTAGCGGGGCACCTTGGAAAATGTAAAGTGGTGGTGAAAATTTTCACCGTCCCTTTTTGTGTGCTAAGAATGAGCACATTACGTAGTGGGGCAGATTTTTTATAGGAAGGAAGGAGGGAAGGAAGGAAGAAAGGAAGAGAACGAGGTAGGTAGGGGTATTTACGGACGCTTTTTTTTTTTTTTGATACTTTATTTATCGTTGGATACATAATCTAGCTTAATCATAAATAGATACAATCAGCTAATTGATACCAACTTTTCGTGACAAAAGCTTAACAATAGGTAGGCACACCTGAAATAGTTTGACCTTGAAGTTGTACTCACATCCTCGATTAGGCTGGGTAATTTGGCACTTTTATCTGGCAACTTGACAGCGACATTTATGATGAAAATTGGCTGTTAACAAAGTTAAATGATTCATTTACACCTTGTTCGAGATATGCATATGGCCACCAGATTTAGTGAGTTCAATTTTGCAGCGTTAGCTGCATTATATATCAAAACAATTAACAAGGTGCGATATCTCTGTCTCTTTCTTTCTTTCTGTCAATTTGTGGTCAAATAAATTCAGTGCCAGTCTAATCTCCAGAGTGAGTTCGTTGCTCTGCCTCTACTGTGGGATGTGGACAGAAATTCCACGCGGAGTCAACTCCCCACGGTTTTGGGCGTAGTAAATGGCTTCAGGATGTCAAAATTGGATGTAAAACCACATACTTTACCTATTTTGATCATCATTTGCAATTTATTTCCGACATTCGAAGAATAACGAGCCATTTCATGTCAGAAGCTGCGATGAGAAAGCTCCTCTGTTTGCAACTTAGGCCAATTTTCGCCCCAAACAAACCGTGCTTGTTTCACATTACCACTCTTGCTAACCCCAGATTATTGTTCAGATACCTTCAAAAAAGCTTAAATAAGGTCCTTAAAGTGTTTGTTTTGAGATTCTCGATTCATCCACAGCAGAATTATTTCTAGAGCAACGGCCATTCCATCGATTCGATTAGGGTTGCCCAGCAAACCGTGTTCGGCACGTTCCGCATCTTGATCAGCGCATGACGTAAGAACACCCTGGGAAGGAGGTTGACTGAACTGGTTGCATACACAGGGGAGGGGGCAAAGGTATCTTGTAATATCAGCAGAATGAGAAAGGCCTATTTCTGTTATTCCATTTTATATGATGGTCCAGTTTCTTCGCCTAAAACGCTAAACTCACTAACTAACGTTATTGCTAGTTATATTGCTTACGAATTAAACTGTGACAACTTGGACATTCTATTTCAAGCACTGTCTTCATGGTAACCAAGTTGTCCTGTTGCTTTGCGTAAATGATATGCCTTGTATCTCTCGATATCTTTTTGAGTAGTTCCAATTACGCCTAAGGTTTGGAATTAGACAATTCTTGATGATGTATCTTTTCCATTTTCTCATGAAAGCTCAAGTTTGATAGCTTTTAAATGCTTTCATTTATATGACGTTATACAGCATCATAAAGATTATCATGCTTTAGCAACAAAAACAACATTGCTATTCATTGTTATTATAATGAACAAACATTGTATCAAATTTGGTTGTCATATCTCATATAAAAACGGAATTAAGCGGCGGAAGGGGGCAAAATGCGCCCCTTCCCAGGCATTGAGTGTTTTAAAGGTCAGGTCAGATCAAGTTAACTGTGTCAGTAATAATGCAGTATAATGCACACAAAATATTCCAGAAATGGTTAAAACTCCTGACATTATTCAAAACCAAACAGCAACTATTGTGTAAAATTCAACAAATAGTCTTGCACCTGAATATATGTAAAATTATTCACAGAAAACTCATCTCATAATACACTGAGAACACCAAATCTGACTTTGCGTTTCTTGTCTTTAAAACGACAACTGGGCATATTTTGACGTTTTTCCTTGAACCTGGAACCAATTAAACTCGAAAGTGAAACATGTACCTTCCCTACATCTCCATTTAGGCCTGGGATACACGATATCGAGTTGCTTTACGTATCGCCATTGGTTGCTAGACTAATTGCATATTCGTAGTTATCGCTATTGATAGACTGATGGACGCTCAAACTGCGAGTCATGGACTTTGACACTGACATTTAGGATGAAGTTTCCCCTATCGATTATCGATTCCAAAACTAGATATGGAAACCATAGCAACATTGTACGAGCACCAGGCAATGGTGGATGGGCCTAAGTTGCCGGCTCGAACCCCAATGTTAAAACAGCTAAGAGTTCAAGTTTACAGTGATAGTAGCCATGAACAAAAGCCACAAGTATCCATACGAAAGTTTTCTCAATCCAAGAATCAACAAACCTTTCACTGTGAATCAGGGTTTCCTCATTTTTAAGGCCAATTAGCTTCCATGAACTTCACCGCAGCACCAACTGTCGAGGGTCGCTTGCCTCGCTTCTGAGACTACACTGCAGCCTCTTTCCGTGTTCATCTCCATCTCAAAATTTTATATCAAAGTCCATAAGGCCCAAATTGAGCATAAATAAGAAATATTGTTGCTGTTGTTATTGTTGTTGCTATTTTTGCGATATCTGGGACTATTTCGTGCGGCTAATTGGTTGCGTCCAAATCGTGCTGTTTTCATTGCAGTAACACGACACCGGATTGCCGTGAAGCCACTTCTGATTGCAGTGGCAAGTCTGCCAAATGACATGCCGCTGACCAATAGCACGATGCGCCTTTGCACTTGGTTGGAATTTTCAAATCTGGGAAACACCCTGGAAAAGCAAACAATGGAGTTTAGAGGATTCCTGTCTCCAAGGAATCAGCCCATTGTAATCGGCACATGATTACTTGCACGGATTGGATTTCGAGGATCACAAGGACGAAAGCTCAAGACTGTGAAACATCAAGAAATGCATCAAAACATTGGAATAAATATCACAGTGATCGGCTTGTGTAAAATGCAGGTCAAATTTTTGCAGGTCACCGCAGCAGGTCACCGCGAGGGCCGAGGATTCATAGGCTGCACAAAGGAATTCTATTGTGTATCAGATACTGCGAACCGCTAGTGTATTGACGTTTTCCTTAAGTTGTATGTATTTGTTAATTTCAGGATTCGCAAAAGATAAGAGGGTGGCAAAATGATTTTTTATTTCTCCGAAAGCTCACAAAACTGTGTGATAATGCCTCTTCCTTTTGGTGTTAAATGGGAACGCAATCCTAGCCTCGCTTTTGTCATTACACAATATCTGGTTACACCGTGAGAGATGGTTATCAAATCCTTTTGATTGTCATGTTACACAAAGTGACGATAACTTGACATTGAAGAAAGCCGCCCTAACCCCATGACGGTACTCTGTGCATAAATCAAACGACTGAAAGCATTAACCAGCTGGTGATGTAATAATAATAATAATAATAATAATAATAATAACAATAATAATAATAATAATAATAATAATAATAATAATAATAATAATAATAATAATAATAATAATAATAATAATAATAATAATAATAATAATAATAATAATAATCTATTTATTTAAGGTTGGCATGATAAAAATAGCTAAAAAACTAATTAAGGCCAACCATTTAACAGAAGTGAAACCGAATAATCCTATTTACATGTTTTTTATAAAAATCCTAAATAATTTACATAGGTCTTGCATAATCTACAGTTGCAATCGCTGAAATGATGTTGTTTTATTTTCCTCTTAAATTCTGTCAGGGTATGAGACTCTTTTATTTCTAGCGGCAACGATTGCCAGAGTTTGTGCCCAGTGTACCTGATTGTCTCTATACCATACGCATTTGTGCGTGGAATTGGTACTGACATGTGGTCATTACATCTCAGGCTATATGAGATGTTCTTCTCGACAAAGATTTCACCAATGAATTTAGGATTAAGGTCATGTTTGGTCTTATAAATTTCTGTAGTTAGCAACTGTAGATTTTTTTGGTGAATGGTGACTGAGGCTGCCTTTATCAACAATTCTTCAAAATTTGAGGACGTATCCTTGAAAGCGATTCTTAAAGCTCTTTCGTGGATTTTATTTATTTTGTTGTTCAAGTTTCTATCATGAAACATCCAAATTACAGGACAATAGCTAAATTGGGACAATATAAAAGCATTCATCACTGTCTGCAATTTCTCCTGGCCCATGAATTTTGCAACTCGTGCAAGCGCATGAAGCTTCTGGCCAGCTTTTTTGCATATATTTTCAACGTGACACTTGAAATCTAAGTTTTTATCAAGTGTTATACCAAGGAGCTTTTCTTTGTCAGATTGTTTTATACAGGACGTGCCTACGTTCACTGAAGTGCTAGACGACTTACTTCCGAATAACATAAAATGACACTTTGCATCATTTAGCTTCATATGGTTGTCAACAAACCACTTGGATAGGAGGCTCGCATCCGCCTCTAACTTATATTGAACTTTACTTACATCAGAATCGCATGCAAAGATAGTCGTATCATCTGCATAATTGCAGACCTCAGTGTCATTCACCAAAAAGAAAATATCATTAATAAATATATTGAATAGAAGGGGTTACTTCGGCGGACCAAAATACTTAGGCTGGTAGCCTTGTGAAGCCCAATACTCCTTTGATAAAAGATTTAGGTACCATCCCCTATTTTCCCAAATAGCTCACCTGGTGTAATACAGTCACCTGGTGAATGTAATTCTGATCAGAGAATTGGTGCTATAATTCTCCATTATTAACTGGTGATAAAGTCCTCTTGAGTAAGGAAGACAAAAGTGGTCTTATTGCACACATCCAGAGTTGCATATTTCCCTTGGAAAGCTTTTGGTCAAGATAAAGCGAAAAGTTGGCAGTTTTGTCCAAAAAGTGGTATCTCATGGCACTCTAAATGGGGAATTCGGCCAAGGGTATGATTTTCACGAAAGTTAGTCTAGTCAGTCACGGTTTCATTTCGAAAATTGGTCAAGAATCCCGCCACCCGTGCTGAAGACCTTTTCGTCTTGGCTTAGTCATGGGGCACATCTAGCCGCTTCACTTTGACACATTACACGTCAACACACTAGCGGCTCTCAGTACCTCATACACAACAGAATTCCTTTGTGCAGCCTATGAGCCTTTGGCCCTCGTGATGACCTGCCGCAGTGACCTGCAAAAATTTGACCTGCATTTTACACTAGCCGTCACAGTGATCACCAGAAAATCGAGCAAATTAAACGATTTATTGTTTGGTAAATATCTCCAAATCTAGCCGCAGCCTTTTCACCATTATCGCTGAAAACTTTCTCCAAGATCCAAGCAACATTCTGAACCAGGTGAGCTATTTGGGAAAATAGGGGATGGTACCTAAATCTTTTATCAAAGGAATATTGGGCTTCACAAGGCTACCGGCCTAAGTATTTTGGTCCGCCGAAGTAAGCCCTCCTAGTGCTCAAAATCCTTGATATAAACAAGCACTCAAATCATTTTTGAAGAAGAGGATCCTTTGTTGTTTATTCCATTGAGTTGGAAGCCTATCTGTTCCTTCTGAGTCTCACTAGCGAAGAAATTGTAAGTTTATCAGACTTTTGTGCAAAATTTGTGAAGAAAAATTGATCGAATTTCTATGTAATTTGCTAAAAATCTAGCCGCAGCCTTTTCAGGAGACTTCTTGTATCGATCGAGATTTTATTTGGCTATCAGAAAATCGTATCGGTATTGCCGGGAAAAAAAGGGGATGATATTGTAAGAATTAGGTATCTATTGGTTTTATGTCGATTTCAGAGCCCACCATTTTTGTTTGTTTACAATCTGGCTGCCGCAAACAATAGAGAGCAACGACAACAGCTCAAGCGAGGTCAAGATTATACCCCCTGGTTTTGCCATGTAAGCATAGAGTTGTATATGTTTTTATAAGTTGCAAGGGGTCAGTAAGGCTGCCTGTAACTTGATCTTCCGAGGGGTAGAGTAATAATGGGTGGCGAAGTTCCCTTGCTTGCTTGTATGTCGTATTTTTGTGATGTTAACTTCGAATCTCATTTACAGTACCGAAGTATTCTGTCACCCTCTGAGAAAATAGTATTTTGCTGTTTCCCACGTTTGCCTACCCATGGGTATGCTATTTATGGCAAGTTGGTCGTTGAACGAAACTAATTTTGAAAATTCTATCCAAAAACTTCAGGGTAAGCATTACTGCATCCAGCAAATTTACTTGCTCGTCAGATTCAGCTCCTGGCGACCCCTCGGCTCGTTGTCGTTGTTTCTTGGGGACAATACGCATGGTGGACAGTTTTAGGCCATCCACTAGTTAGTTGAAAACAGAAACTCGATGCTTTGCACGATTAAACCTGCACAGAATGAAAAAGTTTGATTTCCTCACAAGGTTGGTTAGCGATCAATAATCTGAGAAAAACTACGGAGGTCTAAGCGAAGCTGTCTTCTTTTTGTTTCCGTAAAGTTCCATTTGAGCTATGTACATGTACCCTTTACATTTTCTCTTTGTTGTTGCTGTCAAGGTTCTGGGAGTAGTCATTCCTTCAGCTGAGACAAGGAGCGTTTGCAATAATTCAAATTTCACTATTGTCTCGGTTTTGATGGATATCTCATGAAAATCATGAAAATCATTTTGCAGCCTTTAGACTGATTGCATATTTGCAGTTATCGCTAGGGTGCTTTCGCCCTGAATGGGTCTAATATTGTTATTCGTCAGAATCACACACTCCTCTTTCGACGTGAAATACTAGGGCTCCTGGATTTGATATTTCTCAAAATCCAATGAAAATGGTTTGTTGACACTTTTCTTCATGATATTCTTTGCCTGTGTTTTGTTAAAGAGGATATTTCTAAAATGTATGAAGATTTTCAGGCATGCTATTTCCCGTGGACTTGTAAGACTCGTCAAATCTTCCGTTCGCGTTGATATTGGGTTTAATGGGTCAGCTTGTATTTTTTCCACTTTTGCACATTTGAAATCCAGTTAAACGGTCTCACAGCTCATACCAACCTTTAAGATTGAATTCTAAATTTATCGCAACATCTCGCAAATTTTCATTGCCGATACATGGGTATTTTTCAGGAGGCAGATAGATTTGGGAAAAATTCGCCCTGAATGGGTCTATTCTTTTCAAGCGACTCCACGTAGCGAGTCAAGTTTATATGTGCTGGTTTTGTGTCAGTTTAGAAGGGAAGGGTGCTGCTTACTTATTTTGATATCTTCTTAGCTTTTCATAAACTTTGGAGCCTCGTCAATTTTGAGGAATACTTCAACGGTTGAGTTTTACGTAAATTTGAGCGTCATTGGCGCAGGAAAGGCATGATCTGTTTGTCAAAGTCTTGTGTTGTCAATAATGTAAAAAACCAGATGCCATACACATTTTCTTAAAATCTACTCAGTATTGTAAATGTAGCGAGATTCCTGGCTTCTCTGCTAGTAAAGTTTCCTTGATAAGGTCCTGACAATATTTAGACCCATTCAGAGCGAAAATTGAGGCAAGCTGTTGATTTGAGTGCTGCTGATGATAGCTACAGTTTTGGAAGCAAACGCAAGTAAAAATATTTTCTGCTTAGAAATAACGGTTGGCAAGGAAATGAAGTCTACGTCCACGAAGAAAACATTTCTGAGAGTCATAGTATTTAACAAGAATATTAATCCTACTAGGCTTGCCGCGCTGCACCTGCGGCGCCGCGCTGGCCCGCCGTCGTACCGAGTAATTTCTCAAGGAGGAATTTGCTACGCCTGTTGACATTTGTAGCTATTAATCACTTTATGTGGGCAAACTATTGTCATAACGGTTTCGTTAAGGTTCGATCTACGATATGGCCGGTCCTATATATGCTCGACAGTTGTTCAATTTCCTCTGTTGAGGTTCATCACTGCTCTTTTCACCACTCCCTACCATTTAGTTGCATCGTTACTCTTTCTCATGTACACCCACTCTTTAACTCTACCTCATCTGGGACTTCCTGAGGGGACGGATTCCACTCTCCTCTATTTTTCCGCTGTAAAAGCATGAGCGATAGGACACCCAGTGTGTTGCAGTTTGAAATTTATCACAGAAGTGAGCCTCCATAACTTATTGTTTTTTTTTGTGTTTTGAACTTATTTTTACTTGGTATACAGCTACCTTTCACTGTTTCATAATTTTGAAATTTTTCGGTAGTGAGCCACCTTAAGTGCAGAGCCATGTTAACCGTAAAGCCTTTAAGTAAGTGAAAGGTGGTTGTATACCAAGTAAAAATAAGTTCAAAAACAAAAAAAGACAATAAGTTAAGGCGGCTTCTGTTATGAATTCTGTTTTGAATTTCAAACTGCTACACACTGTGGGTGTCCTATCGCTCATGGTAAAAGCTGCTATGATCATTAAACTTTCGATGCAAGCAATCAAAATCACTCGATCAAATCAAATTGCTCTATTGTCTCTGTTGCAACGACAATAAGAAGAAATAGGTTATGATTGCCATGATTACCAGTATCATGCTTAAAACAATAAAATGAAATCTTTTGCTTCTAATCGAATTGGATATACTTAGATATATGCTTATTTTCATACTATTTTGTTTGCGATTAGACCCATTCAGGGAGACAGTGCTCTAGTGATAGACTGATGGACGCTCAAACTACGACCTATGGACTTTGATACTGAAATTTGGGATGAAATTTTCCTTTATCGATTTCATACTCTCGAGTACCAAATAATCGTCCCCACCCCCTCTTGTTAATTTTTGAAAAATTTTCCAAGTCCCCGCTCTTATTCTTATTCTTTTATTAATTTTTGGAAAAATGAAATGATAGTAAACATAATTTCTGAATAAACGCAAGAAAAAGTCTCAAGAAGTGCATTCAGCAAAACCAGAGTTCAAAAGAAAATATATCAGTAACATACATATGTAAGAGATACGTGTTTACCTAAGAAAACGACTACTTTCTGTTTTTCCAAGCACCCCCCCGATTATTCCAACCCCCCGATTAATGTTATATCGAACCATTTCCAACCCCCCGATCATTCTCACCCCCCCCGTTTATTCGGTACTCGAGAGTAGATATGGAAACCATAGCAACGCTGTACGAGCACCAGGCCATGGTGGATTAATGATCATAGCCATGAATAAAAGCCACAAGTATTCATAAGAATGATTTCTTCATCTAACAATCAACAAACTTTTCACCGTGAATCAGGGTTTCCTCATTTTTAAGGCCAATTAGCTTCCATGAACGTCACCGCAGCATTTAAAATTTCCAACTGTCGAAGGTTTGTCGAAGGTCGCTTGCCTCACCTCTGAGACTACACTGCAGCCTCGTTCCAGAGGGCACACTTAAACGTGCTCACTCACCTCCGTTTCAAAATTTTGTATCAAAGTCCATAAGGCCCGGATTGAGCAAAAATAAGAAATGTTGTTGTTGTTGTGTTGTCACTGTTGTCGTTGTTGCTATTTTTGTGATATCTAGGACTATGTCGTGAGGCTGATTGCAGTTACAAGACACCTGCACTTCAATGCCTAAATCTATTGTCTTTGACAGGTGCGAAGCCCAAATAGAGTTGGATCGTATTAAATTTATGAGGGACTCATAATCAAACAGTGAAAAACTTTGCCCTATTTTCTTCAATCATCAATGGAATTATGATGGAATTACGGCTTCGAATCTTTTCATTTCTTTCATTTCATTTTCATTTATTTAGGCACGGTAGCCCCGTCAATCCATGAGAACTGCTATCAGTCCTATCCTGGGTACCAGAGCCGAATAAAAGTTAAAAACAAAAACATATCAGTCCATGAGAACTGCTGGATCCCGACCCCGTGGGAAAGTTTTTAATTCTGCAACCGAATGTAAAATTCTATCACATTTACACCGTGATCTTGTTGTACTTTAGGAATTGTAAAGTTCAGGCCCAAATAAGGCCAGGTTTTTAAGAGTAATATCACGAGTCTCTCTTGATTGAAGCGCCATCATCAAGTCAAAGAGCATAGGGAAACAAGAGACTCATCGTCATAATTCTAGGATCATATCGGATTGATGCAGTTACAAGAAATAGAATGCGGAGCGGAGTGAATTGGATTGATTTTCACCACACCTCCAAAGCCGTGTGATTTCACACCGCGAAAACGGAGTGGAGTGACATCGATTGCCCCGGCGTCGTGTGACTGAACTCCCCATTCCGATGAGAAAAGCAATCCGGTGTGTGATGAATTCAGTATCCTGTAACGTGGACTTAATATTTGTTGCTTGCTTAAAGCTTATTTAGATCACTGAGTTGGAAATCAGGTTTTCACTTGCTGCGCCCCCTGTGAAGCAGTCTATTGACCGACAGGGCTTTCGTGATTAGAAAATAAGGAATGAAAATGAAACGAAGCGTATTAATGCTGTTTACAAAATATTCATGGTGTTGACTCACTAGATCATAAGATTGGGAAGACCGCTTGTGGATGACCATATTAGCCTACATGGTGTTGACTCACTAGATCATAAGATTGGGAAGACCGCTCGTGGCTGACCATATTAGCCTACATGGTGTTGACTCTCTCTCTCTCTCTAAGTGCCTTGTTCTTCCAGAACGTTGGCGGCCATGGTTCTCCATAAGTCTCTGTCTTTTGCAGTTCTAATTATATCCTTTTCATTGATCTTCATCCAATGGCTGAGACTTGAGATGAAAGTGAGCCTCTGTCTTCCTCTGGCTCTTTTTCCTTCAATTTTTCCAGTTATTGCTACATCTTCCAGTTCTTCTTTTCTTAAAACATGCCCTAAAAATTGCAGTTGCCTCTTCCTGATCGTTACGACAAGTTTCCTTCTTGTTCCTGCCTTAGCCAGTACTTCCTCATTTGACATATGATCTGTCCAAGATATTCGAAGCATTCTTCTGTAAAACCACATTTCAACTGATTGTAATCTCTTTTCCATAGTCTGTGATATAGTCCAGCATTCACTGCCGTAAGTGAGGGTAGAAAATATGTAGCAATCTAATACTCTTAATTTTGTTTTCATTGATAATTTTCTATTTTTATATAGAAAATGTTGACTCACTAGATCATAAGATTGGGAAGACCGCTTGTGGCTGACCATATTAGCCTACATGGTGTTGACTCACTAGATCATAAGATTGGGAAGACCGCTTGTGGCTGACCATATTAGCCTACATGGTGTTGACTCACTAGATCATAAGATTGGGAAGACCGCTTGTGGCTGACCATGTTAGCCTACATGGTGTTGACTCACTAGATCATAAGATTGGGAAGACCGCTCGTGGCTGACCATATTAGCCTACATGGTGTTGACTCACTAGATCATAAGATTGGGAAGACCGCTTGTGGCTGACCATATTAGCCTACATGGTGTTGACTCACTAGATCATAAGATTGGGAAGACCGCTCATGGCTGACCATATTAGCCTACATGGTGTTGACTCACTAGATCATAAGATTGGGAAGACCGCTCGTGGCTGACCATATTAGCCTACATGGTGTTGACTCACTAGATCATAAGATTGGGAAGACCGCTTGTGGCTGACCATATTAGCCTACATGGTGTTGACTCACTAGATTATAAGATTGGGAAGACCGCTCGTGGCTGACCATATTAGCCTACATGGTGTTGACTCACTAGATCATAAGATTGGGAAGACCGCTCGTGGCTGACCATATTAGCCTACATGGTGTTGACTCACTAGATCATAAGATTGGGAAGACCGCTTGTGGCTGACCATATTAGCCTACATGGTGTTGACTCACTAGATCATAAGATTGGGAAGACCACTTGTGGCTGACCATATTAGCCTACATGGTGTTGACTCACTAGATCATAAGATTGGGAAGACCGCTCGTGGCTGACCATAATAGCCTACATGGTGTTGACTCACTAGATCATAAGATTGGGAAGACCGCTTGTGGCTGACCATATTAGCCTACATGGTGTTGACTCACTAGATCATAAGATTGGGAAGACCGCTTGTGGCTGACCATATTAGCCTACATGGTGTTGACTCACTAGATCATAAGATTGGGAAGACCGCTTGTGGCTGACCATATTAGCCTACATGGTGTTGACTCACTAGATCATAAGACTGGGAAGACCGCTTGTGGCTGACCATATTAGCCTACATGGTGTTGACTCACTAGATCATAAGATTGGGAAGACCGCTTGTGGCTGACCATATTAGCCTACATGGTGTTGACTCACTAGATCATAAGACTGGGAAGACCGCTTGTGGCTGACCATATTAGCCTACATGGTGTTGACTCACTAGATCATAAGATTGGGAAGACCGCTTGTGGCTGACCATATTAGCCTACATGGTGTTGACTCACTAGATAATAAGATTGGGAAGACCGCTCGTGGCTGACCATATTAGCCTACATGGTGTTGACTCACTAGATCATAAGATTGGAAAGACCGCTCGTGGCTGAACATATTAGCCTACATGGTGTTGACTCACTAGATCATAAGATTGGGAAGACCGCTCGTGGCTGACCATATTAGCCTACATGGTGTTGACTCACTAGATCATAAGACTGGGAAGACCGCTTGTGGCTGACCATATTAGCCTACATGGTGTTGACTCACTAGATCATAAGATTGGGAAGAGCGCTCGTGGCAGACCATATTAGCCTACATGGTGTTGACCCACTAGATCATAAGATTGGGAAGACCGCTTGTGGCTGACCATATTAGCCTACATGGTGTTGACTCACTAGATCATAAGATTGGGAAGACCGCTTGTGGCTCACCATATTAGCCTACATGGTGTTGACTCACTAGATCATAAGATTGGGAAGACCGCTTGTGGCTGACCATATTAGCCTACATGGTGTTGACTCACTAGATGATAAGATTGGGAAGACCGCTCGTGGCTGACCATATTAGCCTACGTTCGACACCGTTGGAAAAGTTGTCAAGAGGAAACATATTCATTTCCATGCAGGAAGTTGACGAAATCTTTGGAACTGTGAACAAAAAGACACTCATTTAACGTTTTTGGGAATAATTTTGGAATGAATGTTGTAAAAAATTAGTGAACAGTGTAGTGTTTGAGACACTTAACAATCTTGGCAGAGAAAGATTTAAGTCACAAGCCCAAGTGTGAGCTCTTAGGTCTTTAGACATGAATTTATGTAACTCTAACTGCAAAAATTTTTTAGTAGAAGAATAAACACGGTGAAGAGCCTGCATTTGCAATGAGCAAAACAATAAAAGATATTCCATACAATTCGATGTCGCACTTGCGCCAAGATATAGTGCTATGTTTGTGTGTCTTGTTTGTTTAGTCATGGAGAAACTTACTTAACATTACGCACTCTCCTAAGAAGTCGTAAAAGACGATTTTCATTTTTATTCATTTCAAAATACTTATGCAGGTTTACAGATTTCAGTAAAAAGTAATTGTTTTACAAATCGACCAGTGCAAAACAGAAAAGCCCAACTTAAAAAGAATTATAATGTACTCTAAGGTAGCATAAAAGCATAAAAGAACTAAATATGAAATTAAATGTACATCTCATATTGATTTTTAAAGGTAGCCAGGGACAGTGCCAATTTAGTTTCCTTATTCAGCTCATTCCATAATTTTGCTCGACGATAAGAAAATGCTTTTTGGCCTGTGCATGTTCTTAACTACCCTGGGTACCAGACTCTCTCTAACAGAAAATTTTCTGTTAGAGAGAGTCTGGTACCCAGGGTTGTTCTTAACAGGGGTATCTGCAAGTTTACTTGCATGGGCTATATCTATACCTACAATGTTGGTGATTCAAAGAACAAGATTCAAAACACTTGGAGATAGATCTTTTGCTGCTGCAGCTCCAAAACTGTGGAATAGATTGCCAGTTCAAGTAAGAAAATCTCAAGACATTGGAACTTTTAAATCAAGATTAAAAACACATTTATATACTACTGCTTTTAACCAATAAGTGACATTTATTCTTTAACATTTCCTTTTAGTATATGACCTGTATATCATGTAACTAAAGGGAATAGACATAGTTATATCTCGTAGTCGCTATAAATAGGCTATATATAACGCCTACGCATTCATTGTTTCCTTGGCTCCATAATGAAACCGCACTTGTCGAAGTTCTCAAATTCAATAGATTATGTTTTTAACCTGGCCCGGGCCAGCTTTTAACTATGTCGATTCCCTTTAAACTAAATATGATCTTACTTTTTAATTCGGAAGAAAGTTGTACAGCGCCTCAAAATATGTATACATAGATTTTGGCGCTTTATGAATGTATCACTATTATTTATTATTACTTCGGTAGAGCGAAGATTGCGATAAAAAATGCGATTGTGATACCAGCAGTGGGGTCAGGGTAAATAAAGTGGGGGGCAAAGGATGGAGGGGGTCTGGAGGCAAAGTCCCCAGGTGATATTTTTGGGCCACACCCTTTACTTTGGCTTAGAACGCATCTCCTACAATCATTCCCACTATTAGCGATGAGGAAACTTTCCTAATTTTGTGACCGTTATTCTATAAATTAAAGCGCAAAGAAATTTTTTTGAAGAAACATCCTTTGATTTGGAGCAGAATGCATCCTCTGATTCCCTATCTACCCATGCTAAAATGCAAGGTTTGACAATTTGGTATAAAGTATCTTATATATCAGCTAATATATGCTTCCCAACTATTTTTCTCCTCTTTTCTAATGCAGGCAATTATAATAATTGCATTTAGAAAGAACAAAATTTTCAATGTCATGCCATCTATGTCGTACGTTTCCTGATAACCAGTGTATTACACAAACTAGATATTAGAGTACCTTTGGGTGAGCCGAAAAAGTTCCCACTCTTGAAAATTCAAAGCACCAAGAGAAGAGTACTGAGTGGTTTGGAGTCAATCAACTGCTGCTTGATAGTCGACGGATTGAAGTATTTTATGAACACTGAAAGTATAAGTAAATTTGACTTTAACAAAATTTCATGGCTTCGACTGCCCGAAAAAGACTGCAAAGATTTGATGAAATGAACGACAAACTCCTCAAACAGAACGATAAAGAAAGTACGATTTTCACAGATGAGAGATATCGTATGCATGTTTGTTGCTATGGGATTGAAAATCTTCACTATCACTGAATTCCACATGTATTGTCACGTGTAAATCCTTGTTTAGCTAATCATTTGCATATTCATTCTAGTTTATTAGTTTATTATAACTTTTGCATATTATAACATTTGCATATTATGACTAGTTTATTCAGAGTAGCAGTCTCATTAAACCCAACAACATGTCCATATACTGCTCTCCGTTCTGCACCTCTACAACGGAACACATCTATTTCCTACCTACCTATTATATGTTGGATGGAAGGGGCATTAGACCAAGAAACATTGCATCCAGGGGACAGTGCAATGTTTATTTCATAACAACGCCACTGCAAAATGGAACGGGGCAACTACTTCTTTGAGTGTGTACATAACAAAGTCAAAACGTTTCTAAAGCAAATATAAAGGCATTAGCATTTTTCAAGCCCAAGATGAAGCCTGTAATATAAAACTGTACATTTTGATCACAAATTTGTATACCAAGCAAGGTGAGAAATGCTTGGAAATATGTATATAAAATAACGCAACATTTCCTTGTTCGTTGCTTGTAAGAACGATTCATCAGTCATTTCTCTTCACCTTCAAAGTAAATTTTTCGTTGACAAAGATTCGAAAGGCAAGAATTAATATTAATATGGCCTTTGGCTAATTTATCGTCGGTACTATACAACATCTGTTGTTATTAAATACAAGGCAGATGCATTTTTGAGGAAAGTGTGACGGGGCTGTTGGTTTTTTACAATAATTTCATATCTGGTGGGCACATTCTTTTTGCAAGAATTTCAGTTCTCCTCCGCCCATGTCATACAGTAAGGTCTGGGTTACACCATACCGGATTGCTTTTCTCATCGGATTGGTTTCGTCAAGATCGTCCAGTATTCGTTCCCGGGGGGGGGGGGGGTGGGGGGTACATGACTTGCGAATAGACGAGGGTCTTCCACCTGGTTTTCAGAGAGCTACCCACTTCTAATTACCGACAGTTGCCGTCATACCCACTTTTATGATGAATTTTGACACAAAACTACCCATGTTTTACAAATTTGCCAATTTCTGGATAAC
Source organism: Aurelia sp. 4 Dawson et al 2005 (assembly GCA_964019985.1). Classification (NCBI taxonomy): domain Eukaryota; kingdom Metazoa; phylum Cnidaria; class Scyphozoa; order Semaeostomeae; family Ulmaridae; genus Aurelia; species Aurelia sp. 4 Dawson et al 2005. The sequence goes on along the minus strand of OZ026500.1, from coordinate 13,782,110 downwards.
CCACCCAATGTTAAGGAAAATCTGCCGAAAAAGGGACCCTTATTTAGAGAATTTTGAACCCAAAAAACCCACCCAAATAGGCAGCACGTATCCCTTGCTCTCAACATGTTATGTGACCCCCCAGGTTTTCATTGCAGTTACATGATACCCGACTGCCATGATATCACTTTTGATTGTAGTTACACGACACTAAGTCGACCTGTACTAAGATGTCTACATCTATTGTTTTCTGAGAAGCCCAAGGAGTGGAACCACGTTGGATTTGGTACAATTACACAAGATGGAATGCAGAGCGGAATGATTCAGATTAATTTTCTCCTCGCCGCCAGAGCGGAGTGGTTTCGCTCCGCAAAGACAGAGTGGAGTGACACAAGATTGCCTCAGCGTCGCATAACTGAACCGTCCAATCCGACGCAAAAACCAATCCTGTGTGTGATGAATCCCGTATAGTGTAATATAGTGTATAGGCATACTGTCCGTAATGATTTGTCAAATTTATCAATCCTGCTGAAGACCAATGTACCGGGTGACCTACAAAAATTTGACCCGACGCGATCCGTTATGGAAATACTACTGAGGTACCGATTGTGATGCTTCGAACGTAGTTCTGTCGCTGAAAGACTACCCTATATAATGAGAATTGCTTGCAATCTTTTGAGCCCGATGAATTTCCTGAATTGAGGACTTTGAGGAAAAGGCCAGGCTTGAAATCCTGATAAAGTCGCCACAAAAAAGGAATCGATTTTAAGCCACTTCAGATCTTGAAAAGATGAGGAGCGTCTTCTACTTCAGGCTGGGAATAGGCTTTGTTTTTGTTTTTCAACTTGCTTTGAGCTTGCTTTGAGGATTTCTAGCTACTGAAAGCTAATTTAGGCCCACTATGCATGCCGCATCCACGCATGGGACACCTAGTTTAACGTCCCTTCCGAAAGACGGCAACGTGAGTTGTGAGGTCAGGCCTCTGAGGTCACCCATCCGGAGGTTGACCTCATTCGATCGAACTTAACGTCAGTTACCTGACGAAAACTGCTTAAGCCACTCGGCTACTCATCCCGTAACTCAGTCGAAAGTTTCCAGAGGCAATTCAGTTGAAAGGCAGTAGGCAACTCAGTCGAGACTTTCCAGAGAAAGTTGTTAGTCCCCAGATACCTAAGCATTTGGAATTAATGTGCCTGATAAACTCATGGAATTTCAAAGGAATTCAATTTTCCACGCAAATCGGAATCTTCAAGAATTGCTTACAGAAAAGGCAGGAGTATCCTAGTCCTTTGAAACAAGAATATTTTTGCCCACGCAGAATCGCGATAGCGATTCCGTGTGGGTTTGTAGTCAGCCGCGGGAAGGTAAGCCTGTTTGAAAGTTTAGTACGAAAATGCGTCAGCACAAAATTTCACCAGTTTGTATTATGACGTAAAACAATTCAGGTCTTTGTTCTAATGTTTTCATGATATCCGGAGTTCAATGACAATCGATTTCATGACAATCGATATTGTACTGGTCGACGAACAACGGTTCGTCTGGGACTTCACAAAACTTCCGCTTTCTTGAATTGCCACACTGGCTTTAGGATTTCATTGTTTGGAATTTGTTGATGTGTAATAAATGGCTTTGACATTTTGATTGGGGGTTTGTTTACCATGCAGGCTTCAATGAGAAAGCCCTGGCAGGAATTCCGCCTGTGTTCTCGCTGCAAATTGAGCAAGTAGGTTAAGTTAGGCCAAACCAAATTCTAGGTATTAGTATTTCCCTGTTGAATCAAATGAGGAGCCTGGTCTTCCACCGTGCGAGAGTAGTTTTCGCTGTCCGTGGTTTCGTGAACATGTCAAAACAAAGTTTTTAGCAGCCGTTGCAACGTTTTCCTTATGTAATTCAGGCTTCCACTGAAGCGATGAAGCGTGGGCATTAGCTAGCGATAGCTATTTCTAGTAGGTAGGGTAAGGTTGGGGTAATTTGGGTCTAAAATGGGCAATTCTCGAAATAAATAGACTACTTTCGCAAACTTTTTGGAAGTATTGAAGATCTTTTCTCGTTTTACCTACATTGAATCTTTTGTCGTACTTGGAAAGTTGTTTCCATCAGCATACAGCTCAAATCCTTACTGGTTGCTGAAGCACGAGGAAATCATCAAATTTCGCGGTATTCAGCCAATCAAATAGCCCCTTTCCAACCACGTGGTACCAAATTGGCCCTCCGATGTGAATTCTTGAGTACCCTCATGAAAGTTAAAATGGGTACTAAGTTAAAATGATTACATGGAATTTTCTTTGACAAATCCGTGAAAGGGGTGCCCCTCCACAGTTTGTAGCGTGCTTGGAAAAAGATCTCATTTGGAGCCGAAATTACATTCATTATCCGGTCGAAGAATATTGACATTCTTTCAAGCATCGATAAAAGTCGCTACAAATGAGCTATGAAGATAAAAATCTCAGCGTAACCCAAGCACTGTCCCTTCAATTACATCTCAAATTCGCAGGTGATTTTCAGCGATTTCTGCCAGAAACGTGATATGGGCCTACACTTCTTACCGATTAAAACTCATTCGTTGCCCCTAAAAGGCCCTACTTTGTGTTATTTAGCTTAATGATTCACTTACCAACGACTCAAGAATGAATTTGACTTCATTTTCAATCAAAATGTCTCCAGATTTTGCTTGAAACATCCAGTCTTGAGCAACTTCTTGCAAATTCGTCTCGTTTCATATTTTCTCTGCAAGCGCCAGTAATCTCCTCAAAAACGTCGCATCGATAGGCTTTGTGCTGCAGATAATGCGATTCGATACAGTTCATACACTCGTGAATAGATATGGCATACCTGATTTTGCTCAATTCATTCAAATGGAAACAAAAACGGATAAATCAGTTTAGACTGTGTGTTTCACCAATGAATAGATCTTACGCAAAATATTTTCAAGATTCAAGATGTATTGACTGTGTCCATACAATACTGACACAATCTAGAAAGTGTGTCAGTGGTGATTCTAAGCGTGCCAAATTCTGAAAGCGCTAGACTTCGAGAGACGGAAACACAGTTCCTAATCAAATACAAAATTTCTTCACAGCAGGTAGCAGGTTTCAGATTCATCCTAGCAAAACGAGGTTTCCAGTTGAAAAACATGAAGATGAGTCCGGTGCTTGTCAACAAACATAGACCTGACCCAATTACCATGGCAGCACAAGCAAATTGGCCTCATTTTCAGGGTTTCACAATTGAAAACGCGAATCTCTCCGGAGTCTGCCAAGCCTAGCCCCTTCCTCCCGTTGGAGTAGTAGCTTTAATAGGCTTTCTACCATTGCGGAATTCGCTGGTCTGTCAAACACAAATCCCTAGTCTTCTAAGTCTATCGTTTTTAGAATTGGCATCAAGGAAACACACCCCTGAACAAGGCAAAAACCGGTCAAAGGTAGGCCCCCTTTTTAACGAAAATAGCACTTTTATTGCTGGCAAAGTTTGAAAATGGCAGGATCTGAATACAGAATCCTGACGGGAAAAAAGTTGGAAACATCGTCGCAAGTACACTCGAAGACCCTGAGAACGGAACAAATTTCCATGCTTTCAAAATGAAGATAATTGATTCTGCAGGTCTAAATAAAATTCTAAGTCATCAAGACAGTCCCTTTTGCAGAGATTCCAAAGAAATTAACAGTATCGAGCTTTCTATCGCTTCCAGATTGTACCGGTAATACGTGAACACTACAGGGTGTCTCAAAGAAGAACTGTTCAACGCTTTTGATCAAATATTGAAAATAACGACAACATAAACAGGCTCATGGGAAGATAAGCCTGTCTCTAAGATTATGAAATAAGTTTAGAGACTAAAATCTTGCAAATCGGTTAAAAATTCACTGAGTTGCGAGCTTTCAAAGATAAAGAATATGTGCTAGTTGAAACCAGAGATTACCTGTATTGCAAAAAGCTCGAAGACAGAGGTAAACGAAGCTTATCACATGTCATACCTCTCGTTGATGTCAGAGCAAACCAATAGGGCTTCTAAAATAGAATGATTCTTGCAATCATCCTCAAAATTGATTTGTCTGACCTGAGTGATTTGAAAAACTCAATACCAGGGGGGTCCCTGTTTACTTCCGTTGTTGCTTGAGATATGACAACCAAATTTGGCACAAAGGTTGTTCATTATATAAACAATGAATTTTTGAAACGATGGTTTAATCAGCATTGCTGTCGTTGTTGCTAGAGCATAATTAATATTATGACGTCATAAGACGTCATAAAAATGAAAGTGTGCTATTATTATTATTATTTTTATTATTGTTATCATTATTATTATTATTATTATCAATTTGTTATCAATGGCGCTCTTGTTATTATTATCAATTTTAGGTTGGCAACTTACATAGCTAGAAAAGCTAATTCAAGGCAACAAATTAAATACAATGTTAAATGAATATATACAAGAAAAACAAGTCAATAAAATTACAAAGTTCATTCCAATTTACAAAGTTCATATTAAAAATAGTGTAAAATCGATAAAAATCCGAGCCGAAGAATGTACTGCCTGCAAAGTCTGCAGTCGCAGCTTTCATTTTTCCAATATTTGATGTTATTCTTAAATTGTTGCATAGAATTTGAATCCTTAATTTCCTGTGGAAGAGAGCGCCAAATACGCTGCCCTCTGTATCGAATTGTTTCAGTACCATGATTACCTGTATGTACCATAGGAATTAAAAATGTATTCGTATTTCTCAAATTATATCTAACACTTCTTTTCAAGAAAATTTCGTCCATAAAACTGGGGTTTAAATTATTTGTAGTTAGTTCGTGCTAAAAGGTCGCAAAACTTTAATTTTCGTAAAGAAATGAAGTGTGTAGATCAAAATAGATGTAAATTTATAGTTTAGACTTAATTTGACCAATTAAAAAGAATTAAGAGAGATACAACGCATATTTTACACAGAGTGGTTCACGAAAACTTGGTTGTCATAGAGATAAGGCTAAAAATTACGGTGGCCCACAACTGCCACGGCAAAATCTATTGTTCACGGCAAAATTTCAATCTCCAAAGCTACTACCAAATCAATTTTAACGGCATAAATACAACACTTTTTCACGAAACAAACACTTTCTCACGACACAAACATTCTTCACGGCACAAACACTTTTTCACGGCACAAACACTTTCTCACGACACAAACACTTTTTCACGGCACAAACACTTTTTGCGATTCTGCAAACAAATGGTTTATCTAACCTTTCTTTACAAGAAATGACAAAAGTTCTCCTGTATGGTCATGAAAGGTTACCGGCTGATGCAAATAAGAAAATCTTATTGGCGACATTAGAATACATCCATGCTTCAGAATGCTTTCAATAGACGAATTGAAAACTAGAAGTCCTAGTTACTATAGTTTCGTCTCTCATGTCACGTGGCCCCCCACGTGGTATACAGCACCTTGTACTTGTAATTTTTATTTTAAGTATCTGTGTTTATTGTAATATTAATTCTATGTATGCATAGCGTTTTGTAAATGTTAGTCTTGTTGCATTTCTCTATGTTAAAGGCCATGTGGTTGTCATTGTCCCGTGCTCCTCTTGGCATCGTCCCTGTAGTGTTGCATAGTTAATCTAGTAGTATAGTAGAACGTAGCCTTGTAATTGTAATATTTTATATGGATAGAAAAAAAAACACTTTTTCACGGCACAAACAATTTTTTCACGGCACAAACAATTTTTTTGACGGCACAAACAATTTTTTCACTGCAAAATCATAAGCCAAGCTCCTAACAGGCTGGGAACTGCATCCGGAATGGGCATACGAGGATGAACGGTCCTTCGTTGCGATATACTCTTCTCTGTAAGCGATGAGACCGTCTTTGCTGTACACCATTTGGGTCTATTTCTCTCATTAGATTTTCCACTAAATTCCTTGGGACTGAAATACCTTGCATTTGGAGTTGGTGCCATATTGCACGATAACCCCTGGACGAGTTAGGACCATCCATTAATGCCCTTATCTCTGCGCGAACTAAATCTACATCATACTGACGATGTCTTCTCCTGAGACCAAGAATGCTCAAAGGTCTCATGAGGTTTCGCAATGACATCCTCACACCATGCTTTCTGAACATTAGCATAGCTATCTCCTCGTACTCAAATCCTCTGGTGAAATGATATCTTATTAATTCACTCTCACGTTGGTCTTGAGCATTCATCCTCGTAGGCCCATTCCGGATGCAGTTCACAGCCCGTTAGGAGCTTGGCTTATGATTTTGCCGTGCCAAAATTGTTTATGCCGTGAAAAAAATTGTTTATGCCGTGAAAAAAAATTTTTGTGCCGTGAAAAAGTGTTTGTGCCGTGAAAAAGTGTTTGTGTCGTGAGAAAGTGTTTGTGCAGTGAAAAAGTGTTTGTGCTGTGAATAAGTGTTTGTGCCGTGGAAAAGTGTTTGTGTCGTGAGAAAGTATTTGTTTCGTGAAAAAGTGTTTGTTTCGTGAAAAAGTGTTTGTTTCGTGAAAAAGTGTTGTATTTATACCGTTCAAATTGATTTGGTAGTAGCTTTGGAGATTGAAATTTTGCCGTGAACAATAGATTTTGCCGTGGCAGTTTTGGGCCACCGTAAAAAATAGAACACCAAAATTGTTACCGTTTCATTGCTGTATGATAGAAAGATAAACTTGCTAAATCTCAGAGGCATTCAGAAACCACGGAAAAACGTATGAATGAAAATGTACGAGGGGGGCGGATTCCGCCCCCAGGTCAGATAGGGCGAAGTCCAAAAAACAGTGGCTAAAACATTATTGACAAGAGACTGAAACTGTTCTCAAAGCATCCATATGCTTAACAGTTAGGTTATCAAAAATCTGTTTGAATCCCATTTGGTTCACCATGAAACAATTGAGAAATTACAGAAACGATGGCCCCTGGGGCTTTTACCAAAAATGCCATTTCGAGGCCTCTGGTTTCAGTTTTGGCACAAACTTGAACTTCAAAAGCTTTTAACTCCATGAATTTTTAGCAGATTTGCAAGATCCTCGCGTCAAAATGAATTTAAAATCTCATCAACAGGGTGACTTGACCAAGGGTCCATTCAGTGTATCGTTATTTTTAGTATTTAATTAAACGTCGAAAAATTTTTTTAAGTTACCGGGAGGCTAAAATTTTTCACCATCACATCCATACCGCTTTCAGAATTGAAAGATCATCGCAAATCCTAAAGCAATGCAAAGAAATTAATACAATCTTCAAGAAAAACAGTTTACGAAGGATGTCGATATGGTGGCAAAAAGAAATCGGCAGCTTTTCTGGTCTCAGATATAGAGCTTATATGACATCACAGCCTCAAAAATAAAAATTCTTCAATTTCAAGACTGATCAAGATAACAGGAAATTTCTTGGGCAGATTCACAGGTAAGTATCGCAGGTTCCTTTCAAGCCATTAATTCAAAGAAAGACGTAATAGAATTTCTTGCCCACACCTTCTAATGATATGAGTCCAATGCACCACACCAGTGCAAGTGTCTGCACTGCTGCTTTGTAGCATTCAGTTGTAAGGTTTGATTTACATATGAAGGCAATTTTGAACGTACAGAGTAAAATATCTATCAGAAAGACATATCTATTGCAAAGCAAAGTATAAAAGTTAACACTAACTATCAAAAATATAATGTTCAGAATCAGTCAAAATAGCATCTTCAGTACTAGACTTTATATAATCGGTTACATTTTCTTGCAACGTCAGGTATCAAGCCAGGTAAAAACGTGGTTAGTTTTCATTTCAATTCAGTTCGATCTACATGCCAATTCGATGGCATCAATGGCATTATTGAAGATTTTATCTAAATAAAAATGAGCTGTTATTCTAACAAAAAATTCACAAAAATCGTTTCTATTTAGGCAGAAGAAAATTACGCTGCCTTGTGCAAGTCAAGAAGTGCTAAAGCACACGAAAAGCGTTCATGAAAATCCAGTTCTTTCTCCATAACTGGCTCCTGTTCAAAATTTGATCCTTCAACGGGACTTGACTGATCTTTTGACGATACGTCAAGGTGATGTACAACTTCACATGCTAGCGAATTTTGATTTGGTAAAATGTACGGCCAAAATCCTTCTTTCATATCAAAATTTGTTGCAAAATTCCACTGGGGATAGCCAGTCGAATCAAAATGTCCATACCATTGTTTATCAAATTCCAAATCTGAGATGTTTTCCTTTGCGAGTATCCTTTGTTGATTAGGCTGCCGTCCAGCTCCCTTCAATCTTTTCGCGCTTGAATCGGACTGAATTAGATTACATTTCTTTGATCTCCAATCTCGAATTTGTTTCTCGTTTATTCCAAGGTATCTTGCCGTTGCTCTGTTTCCATATGTTTCTGCGTAGCATACTGCAGCAAGCTTAAACATAACGCTGTAAGAAAGACGATGTTTCTTTGCGCTTTTTGTGCTGCCCATGTTTAGTCCTTTAGTGTGTGGAAGTTATTGCGGTTAGAGCTGCGACTGACATAATAGCCAGGCTAATCATGATCATGAGCCATGCAATTGACCGTGATAGATTTTATTCCGTAATGCGTCCAGAATCATTGAACACCCATAGACAACAAAGATCCCTGGTTCATATATTATTAAAGGCTACGTGAATATAGCCGGGCATCAAATACACTGCTTCCTTGGTAGGCCTTTGAATTCGGCTGTATCTTCTGCTTGTCGCTGCTATTTTCTGCAAAAGTTCCCAACTTTGTGTTTGGCCTGTTTCTCTTTCAGACGAGCAGAATTTACTTGAGCTTCTGCTCTTTTGCAGTAATTTTTTTATGTTGTCATTCTTTTCACCTGAAGGCTAGCAGAAATGACCTATCTTTGCAGTTCCTTTCGCAGAACGGTATCAAAGATTTTCTACGGGTTCTTGTTCCGTTTTCGCAGGAATTTCAGAACTTACATCAATATTTCCCTACTCTTTTGGAGCAACTATATAAAAGCATTCAAAGCCTTATATAGTAGTCAGTCATGCAGATGTGGCCTGCACTGACTGCTCTTCTCGCAATGGTTGGTCAAGAAGTTTCAGTCTTTTCATTCTTAATCTTGCAATTAATGGCTAAGTTGTTTTGCTTTGTGAATACTTAGGTTGCTTTCAGTTAGAGAATGATGCACAATCTAACATTTATGCGCCTTACCATTGAAAGATGCTTTAATTTTCAGTTGACTGTTCAGCTTTGCGCAACGTTTCTTCCTTAGGGGCTCACTAACATGCTCTTCAATTCACTACTCTCGTAACGGGGCGAATCGCTTGGGAAAACATTTCCACTGTAAAAATGTTTTCAAATTCTCATGAATATGTGTTTGTGAAGACATGAAGACCATGAGTTAAGAAAATCATCCTAAGGAGCGACCTACTGCCGAAGGGGGCCTGAAGTAGTCGAAATAAATCATTCCTGCAACATCACCACTGAATGTTCAGCTTAAATGGTAGTATATCAGAATTTAGGTTTAATATTTTGTTTAAGAATATATCCTAGTAATGTTTGGCCGTTCTTTCATTGCCGAAGGAAAGAAGAATGTAGCAGGCGGATATGTTGCAAAACACTTTTGAATGTTGTTGCAACTTATAGAACCAGTGAACGAAGTTTCAAGCCACCTCGTATCCAACAATCTCTCTGCAATTTCTAATAATTTTTTATAGCTAGCATTTTATCAATGATAACGTATCTTTTAGCGCTTATGCATGCAGGCATATGTATGCAGGTGCATTATCTATGTACGTATGTATGTTTTCTACATGTCAATAACAGGACTAAGTAGTATCATTTGTTTTCGCTAGGATTTAAAACAGACAAAATGAAGCAAAATAGAACTATAATCACGCTAGATATTAAAAAGGTTGCTCATAAAAAGTTGTTTACAACTCTTTCTGAAGACTTCGACGGAATCACTAATTTTAATGATGCTGGTAAAGAGCTCTGCATATTCACTCCACTGTGTTGAGATGGCTTACTATGGTCTCTACTGCTACACAAACAGTTATTTACAGAGAATCTAGTTGCATGAGGTTGGACTTGATTGCTTTTGCAAAGACTGATGGCAAATGAGGCGGAGCCATACCATTCGTAAATTTGTACATTAGATTACTGGAGTTAGAAATTATCAGAAAAAGGCCGGGAAAATTGTCGTTTAAAGAGAATATCTATTCCTGTGGCCGCACTCGTACTTGCCGTAGAAGCCGCGTATTGAATTGAATATCACTGGTCGTAGGTATGCTTAATCAAGCGGGTAGACGCGTGCGATCAATCACTGAATTATCATTAGTCTCCTTCAATTCAAATTCACTTCAAAATCATGTCAAAGCAAATTTTCCTTAGGTCATCCTTCTGGACTTTTATGAACAGCTCCATTGTCTATGTTTTGCTTCTTGCATGAGTGAAGCCGCAAAGGTTCAGCGATAGTCTTCGTTGAAACTATCCATAGACGAATAGTGGTTGCAAAAAATTACAGTAAATCCCCGCATATAAGAACCTACCAAAATAAGAACCTGGAGGCTGTTTCACCCAAATTATGCACCTTCCGATTAAGAACCTGTTTCATTTTGATGAAACATGGGTTCTTATTGCAGGGGTAGCAAAATTGATCTTTGATTGCTGTTATTAAGCTCATGCTGGTCCCACTTGGCTTTTAAAGGTTGATTCTCATCCCCAATTAGGTATTAGGTCCATGTTGATGTTCCCAAAACAAATAAAAGGGCTATACATCTTTGAAAGACTCTGAAAGGGCCTACATGAAGCACCCTTCAAAAAAGTCATACCTTGAAATTAGTCTTAGTACCTTTTAAATGAGAACCTACTTCAGCCTGGCTCTCAAAAAATGAGGTTCTTATATGCGGGGATTTACTGTAGCTGTCGAATCTCGACAGTATCGTTCCGTTTTCATCCTACACCAATTATGGACAAATCAACCCTAAAGCAAATAAAAAAAAACTTAACCATTGCTGCTCTCCAGATCGTTGTATTTTTAGACTCTAGCTATCTAGATGCGTTTTAAGTTGTTTGTTTAAAGTGATTTAGTGTCGGTGGCTAAAGATTTTTGGCATATGTATCATCAAAGGTGTGTAGTGAAAGCCTTCGTGCAAATTAATGAAGACGTTGAAGAGCTCTTAGTTTTGTTTTCGAAAGAGTACCCTAGATGATATCGGCATAACACAGGTGACTCTAAGGTAATGCTTGCTCATTGCACAATTGAAACTGTGGAAAGTTACATAGAGCTGCAAGACTTCCACTTATTTTGCCTTTGGTGCGATGCAAAGGACAAGACAAATCACACAAGGAGACGAGTTTTGGAATTTTAACCGAAAATGCTTCCCTTCTTTGCTTCTTTCTCCTCGTCACTACAATGATAATAACCATATAATGAAAATGATAATACCTTTAATTATACCAGACTTTTTCGGGATACTATCAGTGAAAGTCTTTCGGATTTTCTCCAGAAAAGGCAGACGCTCGTCCAAGCGCTTTGGAGTCTGCGCAGTATCGATCTCAGAGTCATCGCCCTTCATCCTTCCTTCGTGAATTTGCTCCTGCCCCAAAAACACTTCGTTCGTTCCATTGATCAGTGGGCCAATCAGTGTTAACATCTTTTCCTTTGTGATTTACAAAATGGGGAATTTGCAGTATCCGGAACAAAGGAGAGGCGAAAAACTTTAACAAATTTGGCTAGCTGAGGAATAATAAGTATGCGGCCAATTCAAAACTAAACTACGATGTTTATTATTTAGTCAAATGATAACTTATGCCCCATTCACACTGCAAGTTAAACCAGCTTAAATTACGGCATTCACACTGACACAGTTAAAACACCTTTATCTAAACCAGTTTAAATTTCAACAAATCAAATGACTGGATTTTTCGGATTGACCAATCAGAAGACCTTATTCGAAACCTGATTTAGTTTAGATTGGTTTAACTTGCATTGTGAATGAGGCATTAACCCGGGCTTTTGAATAAGGCCTTCTAATTGGTCAATCTAACAAATGCAGTCATTTGATTGGTTGAACTGGTTTAGATAAAGCTGTTTTAGTTGTGTCAGTGTGAATGCAGTATTAGTCAAAGGTTAACTTAGTTGGGAAATTTGGTGGTTAAAGCACTCTTAAAAGCACTTTTACACCAAGAATTATGAAAATGCTAATAACAGGGTTTGTATCGGAATTAGAATCGTATTTGCAATCAAAATTTAGATTCGTTGCGTCAGGAGTACAATTATTATGTCAATATGACATGGAAATTATAGACTATCAAGGAAAGCGGAATTCTTGCTTCCATACAGGGCCCTTACCAGCATTTTTCTAATTACTAGCTTGACAGCGTGAGTACCTCGGCACACAAAATTTTCAAATCAAACTAAGCTAGCCTTTGAGGTTTTGAGAACAATAGATCAACATCTTAGGTTTGAACATCGGTCATAAAATTTTTATCCTACGTCCTGCCAAACATGGCAACTTTTTGATGCACCTGCTGGCTTATTTAAAGAAATAGTGGTCTTACCTATCTACCCCTACTTATTTACAATGTTCTCTTCTATCTACATAGTATACAATTCCAAGAGGATCTCATCCAATCTTCTATGCTGTTTTTGAACGGACATTCGTTCGTAGCAGCTTGAGAAATGTCAGGGAGTGTGTTCCAAAGTAAGGTTTCTCCATGTGTCAATGAATCATTCCCGTATCTCAAAATTTGCTCCAGGAAAGCAAATCACTTTCAGGAATTTGACTCCATGATATGCACCTCCCAGTATGTTTACTAGGGCTGGTAAGGGCCCTTCACTCGGTCTTAACATGTCTTCTTAGATTCACAAATGATTGGTACATGAACATTGATAGGAGTGAATGTGCGGCTGCCCCATTTATTGATCTCAAAAAGGCTCTTGACACCGTAGATCACAAACTTTTGTTGCAAAACTAAATTTTTACGGTCTAGAAGGGAAGGAACTTAATTGGTTAAGTCTTATCTCGAAAATAGGCGTCAATACTGCAAGACAAATGGCAAAGTTTCTAAGACAGAGGTCATAAATTGTGGTGTGCCACAAGGGTCATGCCTAGGGCCACTTCTCTTTTCAGTGTACATCAACGATCTCCCAAATTGTCTCGAAAAATCAAATGTGTCAAGGTACGCCAATGACACTTGTTTATATTATTCTGTTGATTCCGTTGATGCAATGAATCAAGCCATTAACGCTGATTTAATAGCTTTGAAGGGTTGGCTAGATGGCAACAAATGGTCGTTAAACGTTACACAAACAGAAGCAATGATAATTGGAAGTAACAAAAAGCTACGCAATATAGATACTCCAGACGCCCCTAAGCCGCAGTTTAGAACAGGTTCTGAAGATGTCAAACTTGTAAATTGATGTAAAATACCTCGGAGTTCAAATGGATCAAGAACTCAAATGAACTAATCATTTAACCACTATCACGAAAAAGATCTCCAGGGGTATTGGCATTCTTCGTTATGCAAAGCAATGTCTTCAACCAGCTACGATTGAAACAGTGTATAGAAGTTTGGTAGAGCCCTATTTCAGATACTGCTGTCCGGTTAGGGGGTAATTCTGGTGTATCACTTTAGGAAAATTGCAAAACTGCAACATCGAGCAGCAAAATTGATCACGAACAGCCCATTCGATGCTTCGCCACTCCCAGTCATTCGTGCACTTGGATGGTCCACAGTAAGGGAAATAATCGATCTTGAATCTGCTAGGATTGTTTACAAATCCCTGAATGGTGATGCACCATCCTATATGAGTAACATGTTTACCAAAGTCAAAGTCTCTACAACACGGTCTCTCAGAAATTCGGAATATGACCTAAGCGCCCCTTTTCTAAGAACAACCACAGGACAGAGATGCTTCTCTTACAAAGGTGCGAAACATTACTACTTGCTATACACGCGAAACACGCACTACTTGCTATGGCTTAGAGACGATCTCGTTTCTAGGGAGTAGATTATGGCAGGCACTTCCCAATGACATGAAACAATCAAATACCCTCTCCACCTTTAAAAGGAGAATAAAAACCTGGAAAGAAGAGGGATGTAACTGTAGACTGTGTAGACCTTTCGTGGCTCAGGTTGGGTTCTTAAAAGGATAAATGCGTTGCATTGCATATACTAAAAATTTCTGTAAAAACATTGTAAGAATCTGTATATATGTATTATACTGAATTAATCCTTATGTTAGATATATATGCATTTTTCTTTATTTTGAAACAATTTTACTTTGTAGTAGGCTTGAATTAGCTTTTATTTTATAGCTATCCATTATACGCCTACTTTAAATAAATAGATAATAATAATAATAATAAAACATTGGAATGGTTTTTCTAAACAGATATATATCAACTTTAACAGATTTTATGAAAGCCATAAAATGATCATGTGTACACGACGGATCGATGATGTCTCCCTTTTCGTTTTTTAAACGTATTTCTCTTTAAACTTATTTTCACGCTTGTAATTATGTTATCGATTAGTTCTATTTTTTAACGTTATTTTAATTGAATAGTTTTTGTATATTTTAGCATGGCCCCCTGTAAATGAGTCCTCAACCGAAGAGCTACCATGGGTAAAAAAGATAAATAGAATAGGAATAGCATGCTCTTGGACCAACTACCTACCCCTCGCTCCATTATGCTCTCGTGAACGATGGAGACTAGCTTCATTATCAATTGGTCTATCATGAAATTTCTAAGTAAGAAAACTTCTAGCTGAACTGGAGTGGGATCAAGGCCTCTATCAAGGCAGGTTTCCAGTTCGGCGAATTTGGTCGCGCGCCCCGTCGAACAACTATCTGAGCATGCGCAGTTCATAGCACGCTCTGAAATCAGGCGATCGCAGGCGAGCGCGCGACCAGTTCTGGGAGTTGAATCAAGTTCAACTCTTTCACGACCAAGGCAAGCGCAGCCAATCAAATCACTTCAAAACTCATTCGCATATTATGTGATTTCGCACATGCCACATTCACCACAGCAACAGCTAAAAATTGGCCTGAGCAAACCAAGACGATTTTAAGAGATGATGCTGCGGCAAGAGGCTCTGTTTCTGTAGGACATACTTGCAGCGAAGATATGGCTGAAAATGACGCTTCAACGTTGCAAGATCTGGCTGGTGGTGCTAGCGAGCTTGACGACCATAATCAAACGCAACTTCAGAACCAAAGGACAGAGGAGGTACTTGTTGAGGAGGTCTGGTGATTCCAAAGGTGATTCTTGCAGGGCTTAGAAGGATGAAATGAAAAAGCAGCAAGCTTGGCGAGAAATCAGTGCCAAATTTGGTACCTCAGGTATGTGAACTTGATCCCTTCGCGCACTTGCATCAAAGAGCGAATTAGGCCCGCACTTGGAGCATCAAAATCGCTATCTTCGTTGTTCTGAAGTTGGCGCGCTTTTTGCCATAACTGGAAACTGGTTGTCTCAACATGATGAAGAGAGTAAAAAGTCTCGAGAGATTTTGCAAATGGACTTTACTTGCTTTGAAGCATAGCGTCATTTGGAACCGAATTAAAAAAATTTTACATTCGCTTTCACGTCATTCCGCGTAAATGCTCCTTACGATTTTATTTAAACTCTACCGTCTTTTGCGAACGGACCATTGCCAAGTCATAAGAAAGCAAGTTAACAGTGGGTTAGTCATAAAAGTAGATTTTGAAGCTACCTCTATTGATTTCAGAGTATGCTTCAAATCAGGTTACTGGTAAAACATACATCTCATGAGTTCAAAGCTGTTTCTTGAATCTGCATCTTGAATCTCCAAAATCAACTGTGCTCACTGCCGTAAATGAACCCACAGAAACTTCCAAGTGGGCATCGTACGAGGGGGGGGGGATATCAAAATCCGTAAAACCGTCACATGCTCCAGAAAACCGAAAGGCCACCTCAAATTTAGCCAAAACCAAAACCATCATATCATCGTTCTGCCTATAAGATATGCAACCTCGGTTCTATGTAGCCGGCGACTGCCTCGTAGCCATTTTTGTAGCATCCCAAACTTAAAGATAGTTCTAGTGCTAGAAATCAATGGAATTCGTCCAAAAATTGTATCAAGTTTGGGCAATTGTCCATTATTGGCTTTATCTTCAGTGTGTAATAAGTCAACTCGAATGATAATCTTAGTAAAGAAATCTACAAACCGTTGCGAGAGGAAAGACCTGTAGAACTGCAATAGACACAATTCACAATTCGAGAAAAAAGATGTGATTCCCGGCGTAGCGAGAAATCTACATCGTATCATTATGTTACATCTACACGTACAAAACAATTTCATGCGTTGCTGAGAGCAATGCACGCTTTTGAGATTTCGATCCACATTAAATCGAGGCAAGTGATGTTCCTGGAAAAATTTCAAAGAACTGACGTCATTGTGAAAGGGGTCTATTTTACAACAAAAGCTAGGCAATGTTCCAAAAAAGATTTAAGTCTGCTACCCATATAACCCTAACTTTCAAGATCATCAAAATCATCAAATTTTAGCGACTTCGCAAGTTAGGACCCTGATGTAAGTAGCGTTATATTTCTGCGCGAGATGGTTAAACATGATAACCAAGTGCAGTGATCAATTCATTGATGATAAATTCACACAAAACACACTGAATATCATTGGAAGCTAATAGGAATCAATGAGCAACGAAGCGTGAATAAACTGCGTCCAAATACAAGTCTTTGCATATTTCACGATTAACAAATCTTGCTAAAAATAACAGAAAACTTGGAATAGAAAATGATGAACTGATCGCCAGAGGTGTTGAAAATTGAAGATTCGATCTTGAAGAGATGAGAAATTATAAGAATAAGCAGGAAAAATAGCGCCGTATTTCTTGTGTTATGAATCGTCGATAACCGACATATTTCAATTTACCGAGCTACTGCACATGGTCAAACCGGTAATGAGCAAATCTATATACTTGTAAGTAATTAGATGATCAGGATCAACAGCTTATCGAGATAAAGACGGATTTAGATAACATTATGAAGTCAATTTTTACGACATCCCGGATAGTCTAAGATGGTTCTTAGGGACCGAGAAAGTTACTTTTAGCCTTTGAAGCGCACTAGATTCTATGTTATGGTTGCGGCGATAAAGTTGAGCTGGAGAAGCTTATATGAGTGCAAAGCGTATTGTTTGTTCATGACCAGTCAATAGCCAGCAATTACAATTGGCCAATGGGTGCCAAATCATTACAGAATCTTTGCTATCACGCTTTACTGCGCGGCTTATCATTACAAATTGAGCTAGCTATTAGATCAGGAGCAATTGCAAGCAAGGTATAGCCTAACAACGATGAACATCTCCTCAGCGCCTAAGAAAAAATGTCGTTTATCGTATAGCATAACATTCAAACTTGCAGCAGTTCGCCATGCAGAGATCAACGGCAATCGAGCAACCGCACGGTATTTGGGAATAAATGAAAAGCAGATCCGCGATTGGAGATCTAAAAAGATGAGCTTGATGAATACCAATTGCAATGCAAAGCGTTTGAAAGGAGCTGGCAGGCAAGCGAATGATGCAAATAAAAATAAAATCGCAAGCAGCCCTGAAGATGTGCAAGGAAAAGAATTCAAGATGAACTCAAATCAAAGATCATTTATTGAAAACATAGAAAATATTGCTCGTGAAAAGAAGCTGCAAATGACTGCGGAGTGGATGCATCGTTGGAAAGTAAGGCAGCCAATGTTGATACAAAGATCAGATAATCTCGATATCATGAGGGCTTTTAGCCATCCAGGAGTGCTAATGTATGGACCCAGGTACGATTACGGGGCTACTAAGAACTTGGAAAAAGAGAGAGAGTTTCACGAGAAAATAACATGCGCTTTGGCTCTGTTAGATTTAAAGACAGCTATCATTATACATAAGTATTCTCAAAAGTAAAATAGGAGAATGTTGTCATGTCGATTTATTTGGCTTCATAATTGGTTGTTCTGGAAAGCATAATGTTTAATTGATCCACCAATAACCTTCATAGTTTTGCAGCGGGAAGTTGTCCGCTATGCTGCATAACGCTAAACTCTCCGAGAGTATGGTCATATGACTTGAAATGGGTGAAAGAAACTTTGGTCGATTAGGCTTTGTGGCAAATGTATTTGTAATTGGTGGACAAGTGAACACGTGCAAATTTTTGTGAAACAAAGGATTTAAGTCCTGTCGAGGCAAGTGCTGGGAAGACCATGGGTGCTTTGACACCACAGTTACTTTTCCATGGATTTACTTCTGCGGAGGAAAAAATGGAAGCTACTGCGGAGGAGATTTCATATGCTAGCTCCTCCGTAGTAGCAAGTAACTTTTTCCTCCACTAAAAAACCAAGCGGCGGCAATGAACCACAACTGCGTTGTCTACCAACCCATGGGGGAGACGAGATAGGCTTTCTGGCCGAAGAAACTTACGTGTCTCACTGTGCAGTGGGCTGAAGTTGATGTGCAGTAGCGTTTGGGGATCAGAGTACTCCAACCCAAAAACGCTACTGCGCATGGGCTCAGCCAAATGCACGGGGGACACATAAGTTTCCATGGACAAGATCTATCTCGTCTCCCCCACCAGTAATGCGATTTTCAACTTAAACGAAACAGGGTGGAATTTGCTTCTGAGCTACGAAAGCCCATAAGTGCCAGGCAATTTTTATTTTTTCGGTGCATTTTAATCTTTGTTTTTTTGGGGACAAGTTTTATCTTTTGAGGACAACTCGTACTTTTAAAGGACAAGTTAGAAATTTGGAGGACAAGTAAGAAATTTTGAGGACAAGTTAGAAATTTTGGGGACAAGTAAGAAATTTTGAGGAAAAGTTAGGAATTTTGAGGACAAATAAGAAGTTTTGAGGACAAGTTAGAAATTTTAAGGACAAGTTAGAAGTTTCGAGGACATATTTGACTTTTTTGGGGACAAGTTAGACTTATGGGGACAAGTTAGAAATTTTGAAGATAAATTGGACTTTTAGAGGACAAGTTAGAAATTTCTGGAAAAAGTTAGAAATTTTGAGGACAAGTTGGAAAATGAGTCTCCTAAGGTGAGATATGGTACATAATTTATTCCTGCCCCAACTGCTGATTTTGCACAAGCACTTAATCATGGGTATTCTTTTCGAGCCTGATTTGCTTTTGGAAAATACCAATGGTGGTATCCTTCGCAACTGCCACGTTATGTCATGGATTTGGCTCATTTTGCCCCCAAAACTGGCAATTTTGCAGTAGCTGTGGCAACAAGATGCCCCTAGCGGTAGCGGTCAGGCAACATTCAGCGTCTTCATCAGACCGAGCATGAGCACCAATAGTGCCAACAGGCCCATGATCCCCATCAGTGTCATGGGAAGTACCAGGGGCGGGCAAGTACTTACTGTAAATTATTTGAACCTATGTTTGTCCGAATTGGAAAAATAACCGGCTCTTTTATGACACAGCATGACTTTCTTGCCCCAAACAACCAGTTTTTGGGACAAAGGTCAAATTTTAAAATCAATCATCTTACTCCTTTACTTTCTTACAAAAATCAAGCTTCCTCACCTCCTATTTGGTCAAAATCCTAAAGCTTGCCTGTAAGCTGGTTCTACCTTTGTCCGCCAAGTTTAAGCTCAAAGACCAGTATTTCAAATTTCCACATAAGCGGTTCCACCTTTGTTCGGCAAATTTTACAAAAAAGACCTGAAATTCCATTTTTTGCACTAAAGTAGTTCTACCTTTGTCCGCCAAATGAAGATAAAAAGACCGGTTTTGGGACAAACCAAGAGAAATATCAACAAAATTTTTAAAACCAAGGAGCCACCTCGGAATTGCCGCTTGAAGACTACCACTTTTCGGACACTGCTGCTCTCTAAATATAATTACGACGGCAATGATCCTGCAGGATAAACACTGGATTCACTGCGCTGCGAACGATGTGGGATTTTGGTGAGCAAGAAAAACCGGTTTTGGGACATTTTTGCCTTCATGGCTGCGGGTACCACCTTCTTTCGAACAACGGTATTTGGCCGAAACTAATAGCCTCATTTTTTACACCTTTTCAAAAAAAGGCCTGTTCACAGGCTACGAAACTACCGGTGTTCGGGACAAACGTCGCCATTGATTAAATTGTCCATCAAATCGAAAAAGAATAACAACGTAAATGTGTCATCAAAAAAGACCAATTTTTGGGAAAAAGATGGTGAAAATGTTTTTCGTGAACTTCCAGTTTTCGGACAAAGGTAGGACCATTGTCCTCAGTGTGACATGCCCGCCCTTGGAAGTACCTTACTGGAAGCACTGTCAATGGTGCAAACATCAAAACCTTTACGCTTTGAGCAATTTTGAAAGGAAGACAAAAAGTGACTACCAAAACAAATCATGCGAATAAAGTGAAAGAAAAGCTCCTTCACTTTCCTTCCTTGACTGCTGAAAACCAGAAAAAAATTGTTCAAAACTTAAAGACCTTTTTGTTTTTGGGGTTTGTGCCATTGGCAATGCTGCCGATGAGGCATTTTCCATGACACTAATGCCATTCGTAGGCCTGTTGGCACTGCTGTTAGTGATGCTTTGTCTGATGAAGTCGCTTCTGCAGTTTTGAAATATTTTTTTCTGGTTTTCAGCAGGCAGAAGGAAAGCGAAGGAGCCTTTCTTTTCATTTTACCCGCATGATTGTTTTGGTGGTCACTTTTTGTCTTTCAAATTGTTCAAAGCGTAAAGGTTTTGATGTTTGCGCCATCGACAGTACTGCCAATATACCGAAAAAATTAAGATTGTCTGGCACTTATGGGCTTCCATACTGAGCCAATCAGCGACTTTGTTTATGTCGGAAACAACGAATCATATTTCTGTATTAAACAATAGGAACAATAGAGGTCATGACGTCAAAGTGACGAACACAGATGTAAACATATCTCCTCGCAGCTTCTCGCTGCAAAACCACCAACTCTAAAATCGATACGATGCACTTTAGGGTACTACAAAGAGTATCATTTACTTCTTCGCAATATTCATGAGTTAATCAAGTTCTTACCGAGAAACTATTTGTTATCTGCCCCAAGAGCGGTTATCTGCCCCAAGAGCGGTTATCTGCCCCAAGAGCGGTTATCTGGCCCAAGAGCGGTTATCTGCCCCAAGAGCGGTTATCTGGCCCAAGAGCGGTTATCTGCCCCAAGAGCGGTTATCTGCCCCAAGAGCGGTTATCTGCCCCAAGAGCGGTTATCTGCCCCAAGAGCGGTTATCTGCCCCAAGAGCGGTTATCTGCCCCAAGAGCGGTTATCTGCCCCAAGAGCGGTTATCTGCCCCAAGAGCGGTTATCTGCCCCAAGAGCGGTTATCTGCCCCAAGAGCGGTTATCTGCCCCAAGAGCGGTTATCTGCCCCAAGAGCGGAGAAAACGTCAACACTTAAATAGGCATTTTCTACTGTATTTGCTTAGGTCCAATTAAGAGATTAAACTGTTGTGAATGCGAAGCCAAAGGAAGCCCTCGTCCTTTTAGTGAAGGGACCCTTGAAGATTCTAAAGCATCACTTACCAAGATCTTTTTCTTTCTTCAAATGGAATACGAGGGTCACTCCAGAATTATTGAGATATCGAGTGGCCACTTGAGATATTGATCGCAAAGTTTGTTGGTGCTTCATGCAATCTATTTCAGCCACATTTGGTAAATTTTGTTAATTTCTAGCATGGGAAAAAAGTTATAAGGGGTTTTGAGTTTCAGCATTTTGACTTTTCAAATGTGCGAAAAATGGAGCTTGAAAGACGTGATTTTCGAGCGATGATGTATTATGATTTTAAGAGGTCTGAAGCAAGGAGTGTCATGCTCAACTTTTGCGGACTTTTGAAGATATTGCCCCTTCAAGGGCAACAGTTTTTCGATGGTTTGCCGAATTCAAGAGGGGGAGGGAGAGCCTCAAAGATGAGGCCCACCCAGGGAGGCCGCCGACGGCCGTTATCCCTGAAACCGTTGCCATGGTGGAGAAGCTGCTAAGAGAAGATGGTCGGCTGACGTATTCTATGCTGCAGGATAGCGTAAAGATCGGATCAGCAGCAATAAACACAATTTTGCACGTAAAGCTGCAAGTTCGGAAAGTGGCTGCCCGCTGGGTACCTCATTGCTTGACGGATCAGCTAAAGGACCACCGCGTTAAATGGTGTCAATTTATGCTCCAAAAATTTGATCAAGGGAAGTCAAAACGAGTATACGATATTGTCACAAGGGATGAAAGTTGGATTTATCAATTTGACCCTGAGACAAAACGTCAGTCCTCAGTTTGGATCTTTCCAGGCGAAAATCCACCGCAAAAATTCCAACGATCAAGAAGTGTCGGCAAAAAGATGGTTGCGTCTTTTTGCTCGAAGACGGGTCATGTGGCAACCATTCAACTTGATGATCGTCGTACAGTCAACGCGGATTGGTTATGTTAATCATTGCATACCACAGGTTTTAGATGCTTGGCGAAATAAACGGCCACGAACTGGCTTGAGAGGTTTACTTTGGCACCATGACAACGCTTCCGCACACACAGCTGCTTTGACCATTGACTTCCTGTCTGAGAATTCTATCCAGCTGGTGACTCACCCGGCATATTCACCTGATTTGGCACCTTGTGACTTCTTTCTCTTCCCAACAGTGAAAAAAAAAAATTCGTGGAACCAAGTTCGACTGCTGCGATGACGCTATTTGCGCCTTCAAAGAGGCCATTTCTGACCTGACAGAGGAACAATGGGCCCATTGTTTTGAGATGTGGTTCTATCGCATGAGATTGTGTATAGATGCTAAAGGAGAGTATTTTGAAAAACTATAAAAATGTGGGCGTAATATGACTTATAGTTTTTAAATGGCTCGTATCTTGCTGAAAGTGCTTGTAAATCAGATTTTCTTGTCTGTGTCTCGTATGACATTCATTTCGTTTTTGTTCTTCGTCCTTGCCCTCGATCAATCCAATACAGCGCCTCGAACAAGGTTAACTATCCAGGCGTAACGATTGTCGAAATACGGTTCGTTTTGATTTATGTTAGTATTGCACTGTTGTATCAAGTATATAGATAAAAGGGAAGGAATGCAAATTATTTCCAAACAGATCAGCGACAACTACTTTCTTTTCAGCCGCGTTGCATCTATATTATTCCAAACATGCAAAGCAAGCATCAAAATGTTGCTAATTGATCAGACAGCATTGTTAGATAACTTTCTGTTTGATTTTTTTGTCAAAACTCGACAAATTTCGCTGCTAAAGCTTATGTAGTCGGCCTTATTTAGCTGTCTCAGTAGACTCTGTAACTTCCTTGAAGCCCAATATTTGAAATTTGAGCTCGGGAGTACATGCTGAGTTCCACAAAATATATTACGGAAATCTGAATCAACCCCGGTTAATCTGCAATTGCGAGCTTGATTGTGCAGAATCGCGGCATTTATCAATTTTGGGGCTGTGATGTCATCTAATTTCTAAATCCTCAGCCAGAAGAGCTACAGATCTCTACTTACCGCTAAATTGTAGAGCTTCATAAACTATGGTTTCTTGAAGATAGCATCAATTTTCCTCAAGTGAATTAAGATCTATAATTATCTTAATTTTCAAATCTTTCGATGATTCTAGCGCCGCTATTTTGAAAATAATCAAATTATCAAAAAATTGCCACGGCAGATTTACAGCAAATTACCAAAAGTTCCTTTCAAGCCATTCAATTCAATTCAATTCATAGAATAATGTGATGCAGTCTGCGCCTATCTTTTCAAACATTTGTAACCTGCCCTGGCACCCATAGTTATAAATGACTGACCTCTAACTGAATTAATCAAAAAGTGTATTGAAAAATTGCACAAAAAACAGGATCGACTTAGAAAATTACAACTCATTTGTCTGGATGAGGGTTAACATGACTTCAATGATTCATCCCTAATTTACCATGCAAGAACTTAATCTCAAATCAAGGATCATCGAACACTGGTTTCCATAGGCTTTGGCAACATCGATAAAGGCCGGTTTACACGATCATATTCACATAAACTTTGCTTAACATTTTCGATGTGATTGCAGAATGTGATCGTGTAAACGGGCATCACAAGTTGCTTGAAGTTATGTGAAGCAATTAAAATTAATCCCCTTAAATTTGCCATCACATATTTTCAATTTGACCAGCCTTCAAATGGAAAATATGTGCTGGCAAATTAAAGGGGATTACTTTTAATTGCTTCACATAACTTCAAGCAACTTGTGATGCCCGTTTACACGATCACATTCTGCAATCACATCGAAAATGTGAAGCAAAGTTTATGTGAATATGATCGTGTAAACCGGCCTTAAAGGGAATAGACATAGCTATATCTCGTAGTCGCTATTAATAGGCTATAGAAAACGCCTACGCATTCATTGTTTCCTTGGCTCCACAATGAAGCCACACGTGTTAAAATTATCAAATTCAATAGATTACATTTTCAACCTGGCCCGGGCCAGCTTTTAACGATGTCGATTCCCTTTAACTGCTTTGCTCAATTTAATCCACTATGCAACTATCAAAGTGGAAAAGAATGCTGCTCGAAGCTCAGTCATCGCCTTTGATACTATGGAAAATGCTTAGGTGCCATTATGCTTCATTCAAAATTCATGTTACAGTAAGCAGCATATTCTTGTTGCTGTTTGGTTTACTGAGACATGGAACTCTTGGCTGAGTCTTGATTAAAATGCACATATGATGATGAATGAAGTCTCAAAGATTAAGTTAAGCCTTAGTAAGTTGATTGAATTCAAATTTCACAAATTTGTCGCTCAGCTTTTCCTCCACAAGTTTTCAAACAGTGCAGACTCAGGCAATGCACGAAAAGTTCGCTTAACCCTAAGTACCACTCAGAACTGTTAGAACTAAACGTGGTCTTTGATGCAACGGCTAGGAAACTCTTATATCGTATAATCACAAGACCTGTGGAACTGTTCAGATGAAACTTTTGACTTAAAGGCAATCTATCAAAATTATAGGTGCAGCTTGTCTCTCAAACGGCGCATTCAGGAGTTGATATGGGCTTGCTTTATCCTGCTTTGAGTCGTGAAAAGATTAGTGGCAAGGACAAAGGAGAGAAGTACGCGTTAAATATCCAATCTATTTCATCTTGTATACATAGTATAAAAATTATAAGTCATAAGCTGCTTCTTATGAACTACATATATACATACATACATACATACATATATATATATATATATATATATATATATATAGTGTACGATTTGAAGAGGGCCTAACTACTCAAAGAAACAGGCATCTGTGTGGTCTTTTGCGCTTTTTCTTTACCAGTGCTAACTAGTTTCGCCCACTAGGGCATCTTCAGAGCAACTGAATAAATTTGACAAGTCAACCTATATTTATAGTCAAAGAATTTAATCAAAAAGATTAATGTCCAAATAAGGTCCTTCCGGTTCTTAGTAACACGTTTGAGCTTCATCCATCCGAGGTCGAGCTTCTAGATTGATGTTGTTGTTGGTGTTCTTGTTGTTCTTTGTCGTTTCACATCAGATTGTTTCTTAGATGTTGTTGTGTTGTTTCTTGCTATTGTTGTTGCTATTGTTCTTCGTTGTCTTTGTTTTAATGGATGTTGTTGCTGGTGTTCTTGTTGCTCTTTGTCGTTTCACGTCAGATTGTTTCTTAGATGTTTTTGTGTTGTTTCTTGCTATTGTTGTTGCTATTGCTTTTTGTTGTCTTTGTTTTAATTGATGTTGTTGCTGGTGTTGTTGTTGTTCTTTGTCGTTTCACGTCAGATTGTTTCTTAGATGTTGTTGTGTTGTTTCTTGCTATTGTTGTTGCTATTGTTCTTCGTTGTCTTTGTTATAATTGATGTTGTTGCTGGTGTTCTTGTTGTTCTTTGTCGTTTCACGTCAGATTGTTTCTTAGATGTTGTTGTGTTGTTTCTTGCTATTGTTGTTGCTATTGTTCTTTGTTGCCTTTGCTTTAATTGATGTTGTTGTTGGTGTTGTTGTTGTTCTTTCTTATTTCACGTCAGATTGTTTCTTGTTGTTGTTGTTGTTGATTCGTATGATGTCAGACTGATGTTCGTCAAGCGAGATCAGCCGTCCCAACTGGTTTCAGTCCATCGTAGCCAGTGGCTGATTCCGTGAATCTAAAGCCACCTCGGGTTTACATGTACCCTTTTCTTTCGTTTCTTCTCGTTTCTTTTCGTTGTTGGCGTCTTTCACAGTTTCACATCGTTTCACATCAGATTGTTTCTTAGATGTTCAAATCGTACACTATATATAATATTGAGTCTGGACGCAGACGCCGAATGGCCCGCTACAAAGAACAGGAAGCGCTTCGAAGTCAACAACAAACCAACTGCAACAAGAAACTCCTACAACAAAGACTGCAACTCAGAACTGATGCCTCAGAAAGACACTCGCACTGTGAAAGACGCCAACAACGAAAAGAAACGAGAAGAAACGAAAGAAAAGGGTACAGGTAAACCCGAGGTGGCTTTAGATTCACGGAATCAGCCACTGGCTACGATGGACTGAAACCAGTTGGGACGGCTGATCTCGCTTGACGAACATCAATCTGACATCATACGAATCAACAACAACAACAACAAGAAACAATCTGACGTGAAATAAGAAAGAACAACAACAACACCAACAACAACATCAATTAAAACAAAGGCAACAAAGAACAATAGCAACAACAATAGCAAGAAACAACACAACAACATCTAAGAAACAATCTGACGTGAAACGACAAAGAACAACAAGAACACCAGCAACAACATCAATTATAACAAAGACAACGAAGAACAATAGCAACAACAATAGCAAGAAACAACACAACAACATCTAAGAAACAATCTGACGTGAAACGACAAAGAACAACAACAACACCAGCAACAACATCAATTAAAACAAAGACAACAAAAAGCAATAGCAACAACAATAGCAAGAAACAACACAAAAACAACTAAGAAACAATCTGACGTGAAACGACAAAGAACAACAAGAACACCAGCAACAACATCCATTAAAACAAAGACAACGAAGAACAATAGCAACAACAATAGCAAGAAACAACACAACAACATCTAAGAAACAATCTGATGTGAAACGACAAAGAACAACAAGAACACCATCACAACATCAATCTAGAAGCTCGACCTCGGATGGATGAAGCTCAAACGTGTTACTAAGAACCGGAAGGACCTTATTTGGACATTAATCTTTTTGATTAAATTCTTTGACTATAAATATAGGTTGACTTATCAAATTTATTCAGTTGCTCTGAAGATGCCCTAGTGGGCGAAACTAGTTAGCACTGGTAAAGAAAAAGCGCAAAAGACCACACAGATGCCTGTTTCTTTGAGTAGTTAGGCCCTCTTCAAATCGTACACTGTATATATATATATATATATATATATATATATATATATATATATATATATATATATATATATATATATATATATATATATATATATATATATATTTATATATATATATATATATATAAATGCAATAACGAAGTTCAAGACTATTTCATGTTTCAGCAGAAAATTTGACCTGGTTATGGATGGACGACTTAATATTGTAAGCTTTATATTTTATAGGTTTTTGCATTTTTAGGGATCTAGAAATTTTAGCAATTTTTAATCTGTAAAACTTATTCTTTTTCTTTATTTTCTTTATCCGTTGTAAACCAGGCTGAAAACAAGTAGTACTACTTAGCCCTATTATTTACACAAAAGAATTATACATGCATACATACATTCATACATAGTACACTCAAATAACGTTTGTATTTCCACTCTAGAGGCGAAAACGAAGCGTTATTTGGGTTTACCAAATCTTTGAAATAGGACATAAAATTGTCTGTACCCTCTCCACATCCACCAGCAACTCTAACATTCAAAGTAAGATTCCTCAAAATGAGGGTATGGTACGAAAGTCTGCAAAAATAATTATCGAAAATTGCAGAAGTGATCTAGCCTTAATGGTGAATCTGACTTGACATCTTCTTTGAGACGAGGCTTAATTCCAGGTTCTTAATAACCGGGAGGCTACTTATCATATTAAATAGGGCCGTTCTTTAACTTCATCCCAGGGCCATTTGTCATATTGGGACGATGATAACGGGCCATGGGGACAAGGTTGGTCCGCTCTTCAACATTTTGGCTTGAAATTAAGCATCGACCTATGTTTGGTTTTTGGAAACTGGGTTACCTGAAACCATTGGCGATAGGAAATTCAGTAGCTCTTGTTCCTACAGCATGTTTGTCCGCCCTGTTTTCCAGTGCCCAGTTTTTCTTGTACCCCTGTTTCCTGGACATTTGATTAATAGTGAAACGAAGGAAAGAAGGACGTGTCTTCTTTTCCTTTTTCCTTCTTATTCTCTAACACAACACGGCAATCTTCACCGGTGTATGTCTTTATTTTCGTGAAGGTTTGACAATCAAACGACAACAAGACTTTGAGATCATACAAGAAATGGTTGTTTCTGAAATGTGCATAGCACGCAAGAAAATGTATTTTTGTAGTTCTTTATCGAAGTCCAAGCCAAAACAGCGCAGAATTCGAAAGCTTTATCGATAGACTACAACTTGTGGTGACTCGCATTCAGAACGAAAACCCATACTCGTTGACTATAACGGGTGACTTTAATTGCAGGTCGAATCAGTGGTGGTCGGAAGATATCGAAAATCTCAAAGGGGTCTGTCCTTGATGAGGTGCTTGATGAAAGTAACCTGCACCAGCTAATCGAGGAACCAACCAATATAAGAGGGGAGAGCATGACATGTATTGATTTGATCATCACTGATCAACCGAACCTTTTCGTAGAGACCGGCGTCCATCCATCCCTAGACAATAACTGTCAGCATCAGATTATCCATGGTAAGCTTAACATTACACTGCCATCTCCACCCCCTTACAAAAGGACTGTTTGGGATTATGGGAAGGTGAACACGTGTGCCATCAAAGACTTGCTAAATGATATCAACTGGGAGTCTAAATTTGATGGGTTAGGATCAGAAGAAATGGCAGACATTTTTACGGATAATTTACTCTCAACTTTATCTGCAAATATTCCCAATCGCGAAATCAAATGCAATGACAAAGACCCACCCTGGGTAACACCTGCTCTCAAAACTGCAATAAAACGTAAGCATAGACTCCATAGAAATTTTGTGCGACGTGGTAGAAATACAGCGGACTGGGAACGAGTAAGAGCAGCCCGTAATGAAACTTCTAAACTAATCACCTCTGCTAAAGAAAAATATCTCTCAAGCCTTGGTCAAAAGCTCTCTGATCCAAATCAAGGGAAAAAATCCTATTGGTCTATCTTGAACAAACTGATAAATAAGAAGTGTGCTGTTAACATTCCACCTCTGCTTGAAAATGGATTATTTGTAACAAATACACAAAGCAATGCAGCTATGTTGAATGACTATTTTGTGGAACAATGCTCTGCGGTTGAAAGTGGCAGTACATTGCCAAATTTTCGGCCGCAGCACACCTATTCTCGAGCCATTGATAAAGAGAAAATATTGCGGTTAATTCACTCCTTGGATAGCAATAAAGCTCATGGGTGTGATGGCATCTCTGTTGCCATGATAAAAATCTGTGATGACTGTCTTGTCGAACCATTGTCTTTGATTTTTAAAGCATGCCTTGAAACTGGGGTCTACCCTTCCAGTTGGAAAATAGCAAATATCATCCCAGTTCACAATAAGGGTAGTAGGCAAGATAAAAAGAATTATCGTCCCATATCACTGTTGCATATCTTTGAAAAGATTTTGGAGAAAGTGATATTTGACAAAATCTATCAATATTTATGCAACAATCAAATGCTTACACCTCACCAATCAGGTTTTCGTCCTAATGATTCTACTATCAATCAACTTTTACTGATTACTCATAAAATTTATGTTGCATTTGATGAGGTTCCCAGCAAAGAAACTCGAGCCGATTCTTTGATCTGTCCAAAGCATTTGATAGAGTTTAGCATGATGGGTTACTTTACAAACTTGAAATGTGCGGAATTTCTGGAATACTTCTTGTTCTTTAACGTAGCTTTCTATCAAATCGTAGACAGGGTGTCTTACTTAATGGTAAAAGTTTGGAATGGAAGATGGTTTCTTCAGGCGTGCCTCAAGGTTCACTTCTCGGTCCTCTCTTTTTTCTTGTTTACATAAATGATCTTGCTGATAATGTCCACAGTGATATCAAATTGTTTGCAGACGACACATCGCTTTTTTCTGTTGTGAAAGGTGAAAGAGAAACAGCCGAGGATCTGAATAGGGATCTGGAAAGAGTTACACTATGGGCATGGCAGTGGAAACTGAAGAGATAATCTTCTCAACGAAAAGAAATAAACCAGATCACCCGGTACTAATGTTAGGAAATGATGAAGTGTCGAGGAAGAACGAACATAAGCACCTCGGTATTATTCTTGACGATAAATTAAACTTCCAAAGCCATATTAAGGAAGCTATTGCTAAGGCTAGAAGGGGTATTGGTATCATTAAATACCTATCCAGGTACGTCAATAGAGAAGTGCTTAATTAAGTCTATAAGCTACATGTCAGACCTCACCTTGACTATGGTGATATCTTGTATCATAAGTACGATCCTGAAATGAGGCAAATCTTCACTAAAAAACTAGAGCAAGTGCAATACTCTGCTGCGTTAGCGGTATCAGGAGCATGGAAGGGTACAAGTGGGTAAAGGATTCTTCAGGAACTGGGTTGGGAAATCCTTTATCATAGAATATGGTATCGACGGCTGTGTCATTTTTCAGCCTTCGTGGAAGTATGTCCCCGGCTTCCTTGTTCAATGAAATCCCTTCAGAGCGAGAAGTGCCATATCGTTTAAGGTCAAGTCGTTCATATGCGCAACCTGTAAGCAGAACAGTTCGTTTTTCCAACACGCACTTTCAAAGTACTCCCTTTGAATGGAACCTACCAGATGAAGATAACAGAAACTCTGTCTCGACTGGGGAGTTTAAACGCAAATTGCTGGTACAAATACGTCCTCCGTGTAGATCTGTTTACAATGTCCATAGTATCACAGGTATAAGAAACCTGACAAGATTTAGAGTTGGATTTAGTCATCTTAATGAGCATCGATTTAGACATAACTTTGATTGTTTAAGTCCCTTGTGTGTTTGCGGTATTGGAAATGAAGATAATGAACATTCCTCCTGCACTGCCCACTTTTTGCCAATGCTCGTAGAGATCTCTTTGGTCAGCTTTCAGTTTAGAGACATTCCGCTATTGGACTTTTCAGTTTTGGACAACGAGGCATTCAGTAACCTCTTGTTGTTTGGTGATGACAAATTAAACATTGTCTCAAACAGAATGATTTTGGAAGCTACAATTTCCTTCATCGAAAAAACGAAGCGGCTCCATTAATATTCTCAGCATGCCAATATTTATCCTGTTTAGCATCTTGCTTTTTCGGCTTTTGTTTGTTACGTTATCTGTGTCGTTTTCTTGTTGTGATGTTTTTTCTCTCTCTGGTCTTTGTTTTGATCTTGTTTTCATTCTTGTTGTTTTCGTTTCGTGTTTTTTGTCATATTTTCTAGAACATTGACAGTTGAATTGTAAGTGTCATTCATGGTGGGGGCCAGATGACCTTGTGTCTTTTCCCCGCCATGAATGGCACATGTAAATAGTATTTCTTTCTTACTTAGCTTTAGGTTTTGTTGTTATAGAAAAAAAATCTTCACCGGTATGTGGACACAGGGAGGAATAAACTGCTAAGGGAACAACTGAAGATACTTAAGCTAGCGTTATTTCTTTGGTTTTCATATAACTATGTACTGCCAGGATTACATACAGGGTGTCTCAAAAAAATTGTTCGACGTTTGATTCAATACTAAAAAATAACGATACGCTAAATGCACCCTTGGTTAAGTCACCCTTTTCCTGAGATTCTAGATTAATTTTTGACACAAGAATCTTGCAAATCCGCTAAAAATTTATGGAGTTACAGTCATTTGAAGCTCAAATTTGTGCGAAAGCTGAAACCAGAGGCCTCGAAATGGCATTTTTGGTAAAAGCTCCATAGGCCGTCGTTTCTGTTATTTCTCAATTGTTTCAGGGCGAATCAAGTTGGATTCAAACAGGTTTTCGATAACCTAGCTATCAAGCATAAAGGTGCTTTGAGGAAACAGATTCAGTCTCTCGCCAATTATGTTCTGAACCACTGTTTTTGGACTTATGCAATGTAAGGAAATTTAGAGAATGATCGCAAGAAATATTTACTTTAGAAGTCCTATTTGGTTTGCTCTGATATCAACGAGAGGTATGACATTGGATAAGCTTCTCTTACCTCCGTCTTCGACCTTTTTGCAATACCAGTAATCTGGGGGGTCTCTGGTTTCAGCATCGCATATTTTTGATCTTCGAGAGCTCGTAACTCAGCGAATTTTCAACCGATTTGCACGATTTTAGTCTCTAAAATTAATTCATAATCTTAGGAACAGGATTATCTTTCCATGAGCTTGTTCACGTTGTCCTTATTTTTCAATATTTTATCAAACGTCGAACAATTTTTTTGAGACACCCTGTAAATACAGCAAGAAAATACTTGACTAGAGAGACCGAGTTACTCATAGTGGAGTAATCTTCAATGATCAAAACGATAAAAAGACAACTAAATCCCACTAGAGTTCGAATCTTGGGGCCAATGTTATTTCTGAGAGATGAGGCCGAGCAGTAACTGAAAATATTATCATTGTGCAATCTGACCTTAAAAAGATGTTTGACGGCACAAGCCCAGGGAGTTACTTATTAACTTTCGATACAGGGGAGTCCATGCCAAGATGTGGGGTCCGAGATCTTACGGTAAATCAATATCTAGGGTCTGCGAATAGCAACGTAGACAAAACTTCAATACTCGGGGTCACAAATCTGAAGGAAAGAAAAATCTTGCCATTTAGTACATTTCGGTGGCCCATTCAACAAATTTCGTTCTGTATGGGGGCCCAGGAAATAAATAGCAATGTTTGGGGTTTCCTAAACATCAGACTTAACATTTGGGGTCCAGCAAAGAAACAATGAGATTGACCCCTGCATTGAAATTCGGGACTACCCTTTCTGGGTGCCTAAGCTTTTTGAAACGATGAATCAAGAGCACGAGGCTTGAGGAAGAAAACGTCAAGCGCTATCTTATTTTAGGATCTGTTGCTGCATGGGTTGCAGGAAGCTAGGGTTGCTCAATTTTGCGATTCTCATCCATGTTCCTGCTCCAACAACTAATGCTAATTTCAGCGGAGGAAACATTCGAAGAGACCATGTCTTAGGATACAAGAACCCCCGTTACATCCTTAATATTGTATCAAAATTCTCTGGTAAGAAACGAGGATTACTCGCATACTTATATAGAAGACCAAGGAAATTTCCCAGCCCAGAACGTACCGTAAAATCATCACGTTTAGAATGCTTATAAACTCTCAGTGGCTTATTGAGCGGTCCCTCAAATTCTAGTTGTTTTTTATGGTTATGGTTATTCTAAAATTTGTAGGCAATATTTTAAACAATGATTCTCTTATCATTTCCTTGTATCCGAATTTCAGACTTTTTGATGTTCCGAGATTTGAGTACATTATGAAACATAAGCACATCTCGCATTGAATTATGATGAACCTACAGGGTGTCCCAAAATTTTGCCCCATTATTGTTGTTGCTGCGGAAGAGCTGTATGCTTTATTGTTCTGTCCTTTACAGAGTTGTATGGAGTAGTATTCAATCTAGACTTTGAGACTTTGCTTTAGCTAATTGAACAAATAGTTGCTGATTTGAAAAGCGATTTTACGAAGAGCGCTTTTTATTCTCCAAAAGTGTCAAAATCGCTAAGGCCTTGAAAGAAAGGGCTCTGGCGTTGTAGTAGCATTTTTCTCCACATTTGAAAAAGCTCAATGTTGTTGTGATATGTGTAAGCAATACAACTGACCCTTTTTAAACTGTAGAAAAATCTGACTACGGATATAGAACCACTTTTGCAGCATTTACGTGATTCAAGCACTGCTGGAGCAGTTTTGTTCTTCAATGAATCACTGTTTGGAGTTTCGTGTCCCATAAATCAGCAGTCACAAACCAGATTGGCTGAAACGAGATCTCAAGGTTTAATTCAGAGTCTGTCCTATGCAAATGTATCAAAAATGAGACTATGGAGCGTGCAGTTCCCCTACAGTTGCCACAAAAATGAGACAAACATTTTTTGGGACACCACACCATAGCTCTGACCAATGTCAGATGAAACAATCTAAGACATTTCCTAATTACAGAATAAAATGCATGAGTTCGTTCCACTTCCAAACATCTCTACATTATTCGTTTAGTTACGACAACTGACTTTATCACAGCATCTTAAATTTGGAGGATATCTATTCTTGGACTAAAAAGTTTTGTGTTAACCAAGTACCACCCAGAGTTTCGTGTGTGGCACTGAAATGCACAGTCAAGGGATTGGCAGCCCTTCCATCGTCAGATTTACATGCAAAAGATGTTTTTCATACAACACAACAAGTAACACTGGATTCTGTCTCCACTTTTGACAGACCACCATGATAAATCCTACACCAAGCCAATTGAAGAGAAAGCTAATTCCCAGTTAGAGGAACTTCCGTGGGGACCAAATTTTGCACAATAAAAGGTCGCATCATCCTTACTTCATCTCTTTCGGATATTAACGGATAATTATTTTGAGACCAGTATCATATGTAACTACTTAGCAAATACTTCGATTACTCAATTCGATTTTCAGGCACTAAATTCAGGTATCAAAGATTGCATATGGTCAAGTATAAGATGATTTTTATCAAAGTGCTGTGCACATTAGTCGATATATACAGAGACTATGCGTATACTTCTAGGATAAAAGAATTAAAAAGCAATTTAGAACTGCAACACATTAGGATTACAATACAACTAATAAAAATATGCAATTTAGAACTGCTAAAGATAAGGCTCAAGTCATTCCTGGTTCCCAGAACAGGCAGAAATCATCCAACCTCACGAAAATCAGCTAAAGACATGCCCGCTTTGTAATCCCTTGAGACAACATCAGTCGTTCGAAATGAAATTCTAGAGCACTTACGAAAAAATGGAATGGATACTAAATTATTGCGGTTATTCAAAATATTTCGTGATAAATCGGTTGCAGAGACATCCGTCCAGAGTCTTTTTAAATGTTTAGGTACACAACTCGTTTCGGGCCGGACCGGCGTTCATTTTGCGGTTGAAGAATACTGACCTTCATTGAAGTATCGCTGAAAATCGCTACAAGTGAGATACCGAGACAAGAATTTCAGCAATGCATATCGACCTGAGCAATAATCAGAACGCATTTACTTCTCTCACATCTGAAAACTGAGGCAATATTCAATGATTTCTGGCAAGGATATCATTTTTAGCTTAAGCTTTTCCGCGCTTGAAATCTTATCCATTGCACTGAAAAAGTTTTGGTAAATTGATGAGCACAATAATTCACTTACATCCCATTCACATTAATACAGTTAAACCAGTTTTATCTACACCTGGTTGAATATCAACCAAATAATGCATTCGATTTGTTGGACTAACCAATCAAAACGCAACATTTTATACCCAGAATTGATTTAAGCTGGTTTAGATTTTCAGTTTGAATGGGTCATTACCAATGACTCAGGTATCAGTTTGACTTCGTTTGCTTCTTGTGATGCTAATTGATTGAAATCAGCACGAAAGTTCGAAATTCATGAAAACAATTCACAAATGTTTCATTCAAGTACATGAAATCTTTCGATACCTAGAGCTGTTCTCTAATGAAAGAGCTTCATGATACAATATCAAAGTTCACCGCTTTACCGCATTCACACTGGCGCAGTAAACCATCTTAATCCAAACCAGGTTAAGTTTCAGTCAATAAAATACACTCCATTTGTTATACTGTCCAATCAGAAGGCTCCATTCGATAACCTTTTTTAGTTTAAACTGGTTAGTTGCAAGTGTGAATGGGGCATTAGTTGCATGAAGCGGCGAGATTGTGGAACAGAAAATATAGAGCGAAGGAAAACTTTTGCAATTCACCAAAAAGTGGTTGTTCCTAAAAGAATTGCTGCATTGTAAAGGGCAAACAAAGTCAAACTGATGCCTCGGTAATTGGTATGTGGTTTTTTTAGCTCGTGAATTTACCAGAACGCTTTCAATGCGATGTGTTTTACGAGAGAAAAATCATAGGCAAAATGATGTCTCTCCCAGAAAACATTGAAAATTGTTTCGAATTTTGAGATTTGATAGAAGTGAATGAATTCGGGTTATTGCTATAAAGTTAGTATCCATAATTTCTATATCTAATTTGTAGCGATTATATTGATATTTGAATGAAGGTCAATTACATTCGACAGAAAAATGAATGAAGCTCCGGCCCTAAACATGTACCAATTCTGGACGGCTGTCTCTGCAACCAATTTATCAAGAAATATTTTGGATAAATGCAGTTATCAGGATAAATCTCTTAGTTCGTAAGGGAAATAGAAATTCATCTCGTATTACATCTAGAAATTTGCCTAGAAATTCACTGATGTTGTTCTCAAGAGGTTAGAAAGCAGAAATGTCACTGACTGACTTCGGTATTGTTGGATGATTTCCTCATGTTCTAGGAAACAGTAAGAATGTGAGCCGTATCGTGAACTGCAAGAAAATCGAGATTATGTCACAAACTGTGGATACCTTTCAGGATTGCATATAGCGAATTAAGAAAAATTAGAAAGTCTCACAAGGGAGTCCTTTCATTATTTAAGATAGTAGAAATGCTGACAAAATAGCTACTTTTCAGCTGAAAACTTCTATAAATGGTATGTCTTTAGCACTAAGTCCCTAGACAGGGGCTGCATTATACATGAAACCAGCTAAGACATAAATCAAAATATGTTTACAAATATGTAGGAAATGGTTCAAAATAGAATCTTAAGTGTACATTTTTTCAAAACCACGTCTCATATAACATTGAATAGGAGATAATCGTCCGTCAGGCAAGACCTTCGCAGGGCTCTAGCTTCCTAACTATTCAGGCCCTCCAACTAAATGCCGATGCAAAGGTTTTGCTGATATTGTTTTTTCTGAAAAGGAAATTTCACATACGGTCTAAGAAGACTTTTGCTGGTTCATCTAGAAAAGGCTTAAAAAAATGCTAACTTTTCTTGAAGCAACGAGCAAAAAATTCATTTCTTCATTCCCGGAATGAGTCCGAATTCATTAACGATTGAAATACTAAGATAACAGATATACAAAAGTAGCAGATAGATACCGATCGCTTTGGAAGTGTTGAATTTCAAAATTGGCATGATGACCATGGCTGTTATCAGACTTGTTGCAAGAAATGATGCTGAAATGATGTATTGGATGTGACCACGAATCAGCTGCAAGATAAAATGCACCATGGGAAAAATGAATAATTGTATATTTTTGTAGATTTACTACCGGACATTGACTTAGGGTGCCTTTGAAAAGTTCTGCTAACAGACAAAATGCTATTCGTTCAGGGCGCAAAAAGCTCGAATAGCCTTTCAACTGAGCTTAAAAAGGCATCTTGGGTCAATGCCTTTAAGTGCTATATTTAGCCTAGACCGATGTGTAGACAGTCTATGGTAGATTTTAGTAACTTTACCAGTAAATAGACTTTAGCACTGTGCATTTTCAGACTGACTAGATAGACTTTCCACTTATCATAATAAGGCATTTTTCTTTGTGTTTTTTCAGCATCATTGTCTTGTTGATGGAGGATGAGCCCTATCATGGGTCATTTTTTACGGTCTGCCAAATTTTGCGAAAATATGACCTTCTTCACTACACTTTACACTAAACAAGAATACTTCACATAATAATTTTCCTCTAGATATAGGCAAGTTATCCATTGCAGTGTGCATTGCTTTCTAATATCTATGCCCCATTCACACTGCAAGTTAAACCAGCTTAAATTAAACAAGATTTTCGAATAGGGCCTTCTGATTGGTCAATCCAACGATTCCAGTCATTTGATTGGTTCAAATTTAAACTGGTTTAAATAAAGCTGGTTTAACTGTGTCAGTGTGAAGGTAGTATATGACCAATTTACGAAGGTGGTTCTAACCATGCAGCATTAAGAGGAACGTTTGCTAATTTTTAAGCCAATCATCAGACAAGCTTTACGTCGGAAAATAACTGAATCCTTCATTTATTTGCGATGGAATTACATGATACGCCTTGCAATAAAGTTTAGATGAATTTACGAAAACAAAGGTAATTTTTGAGGACCCGGTAGAATTCTGATGAACATACTCACCTTAACATCACCATTATGTGTTAATGATGAGACTGTACAAGATATTCCAACACCTAGAACCATATCTTATTAAAAAGTTAAAGGGACAAATGTATGAACGATCGAAGATGAAATCCTTATCAGTAGCTGTTGCACTACATTAGATGCATGGCTTTATTCCATATTCCGTTTAAAAGCTACGTCGCAAGTTTTGTTGGTTTACTCTGTTGTTATTGTTGTTGTTATTGCTGTTGTTGTTGTTACTGTTGTTGCTGTTACTATTGCTATTGTTGTTGTCGTTGTCATTATTGTTGCTGTCATTGTTGTGGGAGTTGCCTTTGCAACTGTTTTATCTTCGGAAACAGATTCAACGTTAAATGGAGTGACCGGAGTGTGCCATCTTGGAATATGAAATCCTACCCAAGAATTTAGCCGTATCCAATAAAAGGAAGCCCTTTGGTGACTCACGGAAGGCCGCTTATCCTACTGCAGCAATGAGTCTAGGTCAAGCGATATTTGTATATATTTCTATACGATAGGTTTGATAAAGTGGTATGCGAAATTCTCTTATCATAACTTTCAGTACTTTCCCCGCACAGTTGAAGGTTGGAATATGTTACCACAATCAGTGACTCAACGACAATCTAATCTTTTTGTATGTCTATTTGTTTTCAACAACTTTTTATCACTGCCGTTTACCCAAGAAGTCAGCACATGCGCAGCATAATGGAAAGCATGATGACATTATCTTATTTTCATGACAAAAACAGCATTATTTGTATGGTCACTGGATTCTTCATTAAAAGGCAAGTTTGTCAAGGAAACTGCATGTAACTCTTTTTTGGAGTTTCCTGCATTTGAGATTTTAAAGGCTTCTCACAAGAAGGCATTACCTACACAAGTTGCCATAGACCATGATCAGAAATATCTTTGGCAATGATTTCCATCGAAAGACGTCATTCAGAACTCTCTGAATATGGTTAGTGCTAGTTCAAGTTCTTGTTAGCAATCTTCTGTTCATGTTCTTTAAAACCAAAGAAATTGATCCTAGATAATATTTTCAGTAATAATTATCTTAGTAACAAATTATAATCGATAATCTATAAAATGACATAAAATAACAGCCTTGTTTAAATATATATTTATAAACAAAAAGTTGTTCACTCTGATCCAGCTGTGTATACCTTCTTGACTTTTGAAACTTGGATTTATTGGGGGTAATATTTTTGCCATTATGCATCATAAAAAGTTTCGTAGTTGTTTTACAATTCTTGGTCATCTGTCAAATATCTATTCCTATGAAGTTTGCAAAAAGTTTAAACCAATCATCAACGAAAATTTTTACTATGGAGCACAATTTTGGTTTTAAGGAATTCTTTTCGAAGAGTTAAAAAAAACTTGGTGCGCGTTCTCAATTTCCATTTGTTAGTGTTGCTTGAAAAATTTTCTGCAGAGCTTAGGCATGCCAATAGTTTGTTACTCTTTTGAGACAGCTTTTTAAAACTGAGTACTCTTATGTTTATTCATTAGCAAGCTTTTCAGGACATCATGTGCTAGTAGGCTGTAAATTTCAACAAGGTTTGATGGTTTGACTGTTGACTACGAGTGTCTCACTCAGTGTTACGATATAACCTGCATGGACAGCAAAAGTTGTTTTGTTCTGGAATCATGCTACATTTTGAATATTAATTTTGACACTCTAATTGTATTCAGTTTCACATCTTACATTGATCCATGTTTTAACGATTAAAATGGTAAAAGATGTCTCCTTGGACCACGCATTGCTTGACTATCATATGGAAACTGTCAAAACGTAATTATGCCTTTCCATGGATGCTGGATACCAAAGAGGCATATCTGCAAGATGGTGAACAGGCAAATTCTTTACTGTTAGGAATCTAAAGGAATAGGACTTTGGACTAATTTCAGAGAGAAATGACGCAACTAGATTTCTCTCGAGTACCGATTAATCGTCTCACTGCTTATCAAATTTGGAAGGTTTTCCAACCTACCCCGCTTTTATTCCAACCCCATTTATTAATTTTTGGCAAAATAAAACGATGGTGAACATAATTTCCGAATAAACGCAAGAAGTCTCAAAAAGCGCATGCAACAGAACCAGAGTTCATGAGTAAATGTATCATCAATATCGTTATTACATAAATATATAAAAGATACGCGCTTACCTAAGAAAACTACCATTTTAGATTTCTCCAAAAACTCAGCCCCCTTGTTCCACCCACTCGATTATTTTTATATCGAGCTATTTCCAAGTTGAGGCCTCTGTGAGATGATGGGAAAAAATTTTTACATACTCGCTGCCTTGCTTTTCCAGTACGGTTCTCAAACAAAGGGTATATCTAGCAGACTCAACCGGGATGTGAATAAAATAAAGCAGCTTCTAGCGTTTTCATGTCTTGGAAACGTCGCAGAAAGACTTGGCAAAGTAAACCAAAAGATTCTTGCATAGATAATGAAGCAGATACCAAGGACAGCGAGCGATTGATCGTGCCTGGAATAACAAGGACGGAGCTTCTAACAATAGCTAAGTCGCTTTCGATTAACACCGCAATTCAAAGTGATAAGCGATATTTAGACAGAAGAATTCTCAAAATCAGTATTTCAAAGTAATTGGAGCCTTTAAATCTACCTTGAAACCAGAAAGATAGATGTATCCTTGTGCACGCAAAAGGTGGCTCTAAAGAGAATCATGATTTCATAACGAGAGAAGAAGGATAAATCTTAAGACAAGTCTGGTTTATTTGTTTATTTGATTGTTTGCAGCTGATGCATTTCAGCCCTAAGTATGCAAGACTTGCATTGCCTCCTGCTTGACTTCTGAATCAAATAAACAAAATCCATCACATAAATCTTCGATTTACATTGTTTTTCCTATTCAAGGAAAGGGAATTCAAGCCTTCCCTTAAAAAGCCACATTATGCGTGCACATCAAAGCCCAAATTTGCATGCACAAAGACACAGTTGTCCCTACCGGTTTCAGGGTAAATTTTGCTGCTTTGTTTGTTTTGAATCACTGGTTGAAAGAATTTCTTTTGCCTGCAACTGCTAATCGTTTTGCATAGCAGTCTCAAGCAACAGCAACTGATGCTATCTTCTTGCAGAATCAGTCCTTGTTGTCTGGAATGGTCTATAATGAAAGGATACTTAACAAAGGTCCACCATAACAAGCTGCAATGGCCATACGAGGTGCTCCATTCTTTGCCATTGCCAAGTTTGAGA
The DNA here is from genome assembly GCA_964019985.1 of Aurelia sp. 4 Dawson et al 2005. Lineage (NCBI taxonomy): Eukaryota > Metazoa > Cnidaria > Scyphozoa > Semaeostomeae > Ulmaridae > Aurelia > Aurelia sp. 4 Dawson et al 2005. The sequence goes on along the minus strand of OZ026500.1, from coordinate 13,740,716 downwards.
TAAAATCTTGAAACAAAAATAACAGAAAATTTAAAATCCATTTGAAAGAAGACCCTATTTGAGGTATTCTTTTGCCTGACCCTAGCAGAGTATGATACATGAGATAGAACTGAGAACTCAAATGAGTTTTATAGGAGTTTTATATCTGCTCAGACACAGCAGAAACTGCGCGCGCAAGTGCGAAAACTCGCAAATATGAGCCCCTTGGTCCTGGACTTGCTACAAGTCTCTCTCTATTGAAATGGAAGGAGCGAGAGACTTGTTAGATTAGGAAGTCGAAATCGAGACCGTAACACAAAGAAGTAGATAATTAGATTTAATCGCCATTATGAAGCAATACATGTCGCTCATTTGATTGGTTTTCTGCTTACATCAAGGGATATGCCGGTAGACAGAATCTGTCCACCGTCTGTCTGTGGACAAAAGAGTCTCGCTTTTAGTTTTCTAGTCCTACAAGTCTCTCTCTCCACCTGTCTTTTTTCCCTCTTTCTGCTCTGTGTCTTGTGATGACAAGAGAGAGACTTGTAGCAAGTCCACCTTGATCCCTATAACAGATCCTGAAATTAGGCAATACTTGATATTTTGTTGCTTGGGCTTTGGAGTCTTGATTTATTATTTCAAAAATCTTCTTTATCCAAACGCTTCTTTAGTTCAGATTGCTCAATGACTTCATTTACAACTTTTCTGCTTTTTCACCTGCAAGTACTCGCAGCTTGAGATATTAATATAACCGAGGGGTAAGTTACTCCCAAGAAATCTCAGACGCTTTTCACAGAAATCCTGTTGGGGTCCCGAGAAAGTTCTGAAATCCTCTTGAAATCATACTGTTCTTAGCACTGGCTCTTCAAAATCTTTGAAAATGTTGGTGTTCTGTTCTGCTTGAAACTTGGTACGCTTTTGAAGGACGATACACCTCTCAAAAAACCTAGGAACATACCGGGTGTCCCAGAAAAAGGTAACGGATTTAATCATGGCTTACGCTAACAATTTAGCTTGAATCAATCGGAAATAATCTTTAAACTATTCCTCGATAGTTAACTTGAAGATAGATACCTTGTTTGCTGATATTGGAGCATTGAGAGAAGAAATTCTTATCACGAAAGTCTAGATTTATCTCCACCTCTAAACCAGAGCTTTTAGGTTTTGGCCTAACTCGTTGACGCGCTTGTTGTGGAATCTCCTGAATCATAGCGAAGTACAAGCAAGAAGCCTCGTGCTTCGGAAAAATTCTTTATCAAAATCCAAATCGGACTTGAAATCAAATTCATGAATTTTTTTCCCAAAGAGAAATCTCCCTTCATTCAATAAAACCTTTGAATTACATCTACAGAATAAAATTTATACGTCAGCGACAAGGTGTGAAAAATCTTCCTTGTTTGAATAAAATGCATATGTTATCATTGGAATTATTACGAAAAAAACAATTGCGTGTAAAATTCACAAGGAGCGGATCCTTGAAAGAGCTCACTCGTGCTTAAATTGCTTCTACCTTGTAAATTTATCTTAACTGAAGAAAGATATTCTTTGATGATTATATTCATTGATAAGTTTGTCATTTTCTAGTTTTCACATCTCCATTCAAATGTGTACCTAAGCACACTGTCACACTGGTCCTTGTTCAGAATTTCTACGCTATGTCCGTACTTGAGCAGATTCCCCAAAACAGCGCGTTTGTAGTTTAGGCCAAAACCTAAAAGCTCTGGTTTTGAGATGGAGGCATGTCTGGACTTTCAAGATAAAAGTGTCTATTCTCTATGTTCTAATATCAACAAACAAGGTATCTGTCTTCAAGTTAACTATCAAGGAAAAGTTCAATGATGATTTCAGATTCATTCGAGCTCAATCCTTTACGCTAGCCTTGATCAAATCTGTTACCATTTTTTTGGGATACCCGGTAAAATCTTGTTTCATCTTTCGATCAACAATTTTACGTTGCAGTTAGGATTGTTTTCAGTCCACGCTATGGTATGAAAGAAAAATTAGAAATTCTTGGTAAATCATATATGTTTCGTGAAAGACTGGCTTCATCTCTTCGGGAAGTCCATTTCAACTCTGAATTCTTTCAGACCTATTTCAAAACTAGTTGCGTTGGAATAAATATTTATTCAACTATCTAACGTGATATCTTTTTTGAGAAGTTGAAATATCTTAATGAAGCCTTCTTTCAAAATCGTCAACAGAAATCAAAACTTTTACCTTTAAAAAGTTCTGGCAGTTTTCGTTATTAATCAATAGCTAACATAGCTACTACAATATACCAGAATGACCTAAAGCCTAATTACCTCCAATACTGTTTCCCCAAGCCAATAAGGTCAGTCCCAACACGGCATTGCTTATTCCAAATGATATTCCAAAGCTCTGCAAAATGGAAAAAATGTGGAGAAATGAAAAGCTTTCATTTGGTCCAAGAACTGAGGACATCAAAGATAATCTGCACGACGGATATCAAGTTCGGAAATAAGCACTACTTAAAAATCTTCATAACAAAATGCATGCTTACCACATCGCTCAGAAAAAGTCAATGCGCCTGTCCCCTCTCTACTTAATTTCCCTGCCCTGAATTAAAAACTAACAAGTTGAAAGTTGTTACGTCAGACTCTGATTCCAGTTATCTGTTCCTCTAAGTCTGTAAAACTAGAGCTGGGTAGCCTCTTATTTAGGAATTTCGCAATCTATTTCTACTTCTATTTCATTTTTTTTACCCATTGTAGCCACTCAGTCGAGGACGCATTTATGGGGGTAATGCTAAAATATACAAAAAATATTAAATCAAATTAACATTACAAAATCAAACTAATCAATAATGTTACTTCAAGCGGTTTTCAATAGCTTGCGGACAGACCTAACGGCTAACAAGAACATACTTCAAGGATCAGCTCCCAGATAAGGTCTGGATACAGGCTACTGTCGCAAGGGGAATATATGAGATATTCCTTCAGCGTTTTCTTTAAATTTCCTACGTAAAGCTTTATAAACTTTCTATAAATTTCCCCTAAAACGAGAGGGCGTCAAGTCTCTAAAGCTACTGTGTTGTCATTCTGTCGGTATGAATACGGAAATGCGAAGCAGAATGAACTGAAACGTTACCTTCAATAAATTGACTATTTCTTGTGCCAATGCATATATCCAAATAACTGATACGACAAAACCTGCCACAGCAAAGACCTGAAGATGGCGTAAACAGTGTAATGGTACATTTCCAATATGCAATAAAGGATAAAACTCACTACTTGCAATATATTATATCAACAAGCCAAAAGGGACATGGTTAAGACCATCGAAATCTGGTTGTGATTTATTCTTTTATCTCCTCATAATGACGTAGAAACTCATAAAAAAGATACTGTGTTCTGTCCAATTCACACCAGGAAAACAGTGCAGAGACCGTGTGAAATGACGTTATCGTGCATTCTGATTTAAGAAATGTTTGGATACATAAGATTTTTGAAACAATAGAACAAGAATTTGAGGCCTGAAGAAGAAAATATCGGGTGCTGCCTTATTCAAGGATCTGTAGCAAGCTGTGGGGGGGGGGGAATGGGCGCTCAAAGTTGTGTCGTGCATAAGTGGACAGCGTTTGCTCTGTGTTCCAGGGACGAAGAACATTATCTTATACTGTATTAAAAAAGCTGTATGAGACAGAATAGCCAATTTTTTACTGATCCTGAGCAACTCAAGATGAGTGATTTTTGACTGATAATCAAAATGAGGGCAGCAAGGCATCCGAAAAAGTGATAAAAATATGAAACTTAAGACTGTATTCAAAAAAGATGCCGACACAATTCGAGAACGGCAATGAGGCCTTCTGTTAACACAAAAACTGGACAGTCATCGCAAAAACTGGACAGTCATCGCAATTGCGACGTGAGCACGGCATAATTTGAAAAAATAACTCTATTCCACACAATCTGAAAACGAATTCGGGTGGGCAATCGAAAACGACTCAAATGAAACAATTTACATGCTTTAAAACTAAGTTCATTGATACTTTAGTCCTTGGTAGATTTCCTTGTCGTAAAAATTAAGCTCTATCATCATAAGAAAATACAAAGACATTCGTAGCATCAATTTTTCAATCGTTTTCAAAGTTCCCCCTATTTTCTTTCTTCTCTCATCTTTTCTGTTATACCAGCACCAGTAAGGGGACCATTATGGAAATAAGGTCAGCTTGACCCTTTAATGCTATTCCTGCCACTGTAACTAGAGCAGTTTTCCTTTCTACGTTTTTAACCTTAAAATCATATTGCATGGTATTGTATCTACTTTTTCATATTTATAATAATAACTTGTAGATATTCTTTTTGAGTGGCAAACTGATACATACATACAAACACAAGCTAGAATTTGTTACAGTCACATTTCAGCCTTTATGTGCCAGCAACGTGTGAATAAAGTCTAAGTTGAAGCATTGTTGAGATAAAGAATTTAAATTTTACACGCTGATTTAGTTATGTTTGTATCATGATTTTCCATAACTCAATATTCTTCAGTTCACCTGACAACCAATACTTACTGCATGGAATCGAGGTGGACTGTGTCTCTTTGTTGTAAGCATGACAACAAATGCAAGAATCGCGCCAATCATCAGAAGAATTTCCCAAACAACGATTCCACCATAAACATCAATGAATGCCTCTGGAAATTCGAATAAGAACCAGTTTCAAAACAATACTAAAGAAAGAAGCGGATTTCGAGCTCAACAAAGGAGCTATAGCGATCTTTTCTTCAGAAAAGAACAAAAGAAGCACTTTTGTTCTAATGCTTGATACCCACACTAAGGAGAAAATAAAATACAATGCTTAGTTTTTCCAGTCCCTGTTGACGGCCAAGTCTTTATATCGTGAAATCTGCACTAATTGCATTCCATGGGCACGTACTCTAGGGTTAGGGTTAGGAACTCAAAACGAGAAGGCCTTGCACGTAAGGGAACTCGAGCTTAATCAAGCGCCTCTACACACATCTGATGATTCTACGAGCTCGAGAAAAAGAAAGCCAGGTTTGATAACTTTTTGACCTGATTTGAAGAGGCAGGGTCACGTAACAGTAAACAAACCTGTTATCTCTAGAATTTATATTTTGCCCACACGTGGCCATTATGCTCTGCATAGATTTTGGTGGATGGTTGAGGGGGGTTGAGTGAGCCTGATCTCAGGTTATTGGATGGGGTGAATACACATTAAAATTACTTCAAAAACTCCACCAATATCTCTGCAATCGTACAACATATGAATGTTTCGTTTGTTTCTCTACGAAGTTCAAGAGTCCATCGTCAAAGTAACACTTTCATTTTGAGAAAAGTAGTGGAAAATCACTGTGATATGGCCGATCAAATATACTGCAAAATCGTCGTTTCGAAAGAAGTTTGTTTGCATTACGTGACCCTGCCCTTTCGAATATTACCAAAAGCGATCATAAATATTCAATAGATATGTGCAACTTTGCTTTTAGGCTGCTTTAAAACCATTCCAGCAGAACTAGCTTGAAATGTCTGAAGTTTTGTTGAAATTTTTCAGGGAAATATGGTTAGTTTTCCCTTGAAAGAAGAATTCTCTTACTGAAATTCAGTGACATTTTCTCAATAATGAAAGCCAGAAAGGCCTTTCCTCTGGAGAAACCAAACATACGCACTTGCTAGCTGCAGGAAGTTGCTACAGGTTATAATGTTTTGGCATTTTTTAGTTAAGTGCCTAGCTGTCTCCTGAAATCCGTTGATGACTGATTTTTCAGCTTTTTAGATTAGCATAACTAAACTTGACTTCTACATCAGAACTTAATTTATCTTCACTCACATTTGCAGGCAAGGTGTTGGATTGCACTTTGACAGAGAATGCTATACTCCAGCAAACAGATACTCAGTTTACAATGTGCTGTTACAACTCTGGATCCGTAAAGACAGATTTACGTAGTGAATCTTTGTTAAAGACAAGAGCATTATAATTTCATCAAATACTCCAAGCCGCCCATCTTAGATAAATTTCCACTTTCCTCCACAACTGGACCTCGTGCTAGTTCCCAGTTCCCTCGAAGTTGTCTTCACCTCGCTGCTCTCAAAAGTTGTGATTTTGCTCAATTTAGACCCACATTACCCCCACCCTACCCTATGCTGGTGATATGTTGCATCCGTGAAATAACTGTACTTCCTTTATTGTTCTATGAGAGGAGTCTATTTATGATTTGATCAAAAGTATTTGGTCTTTGAAAGGCATTTCGCAACCATGGAACTTTCATGAAGTTTGCTTCAACTTTATTTCCAGTGCTCATGACAATGCAAAACATTCATAAAAGTACTGTAATCTCTCGGTTATCAACCGGAACTCCATGCATTCCAGCTCATCAAGCACTCTTGGTGCTATCAAATTTTAAAAGTGGGAATTTTTTCCCGCCAAGGTATATGGTATACTTACTTTCAGTTATAAAAGCACATGCCACTGGACTTGTAAAGCATTGTAACATGACCAAGAACTTATTCCATTTGTATCCCTTTGCATCGACATCTATAACTGGATTTGTGAGATTCAAAATAACTGCCAACGGAATCTGTGAAACAAAGAGTTAGTAGCGTTTTGATCCATCTCACAGGAATTAGCGGACAATGTGATTAAGCATAGCACAAAACCAGATCATTTTGTCGGATCATGCCAGGCGTCCCAAAAAAGCGTTTCCCTCCAAAAAAGTTCCAGATAAGCAGGCATTGTTTTGAGCAATCTGAACAATAATATCACCTTTAAAGGCGAGGTACTGATTCGATATATTTTGCAGATTTTTTTGCTGATTCAAAGAACCCCATAACATTGATTTTTGCCGAAAACCTTCAGCTTGCGAAACCTTTAAAACGAGGAAAATCTAGCGATAAAGATATGTTCCATTACTCTATGCTTCACATGGAAGGATAAAAGAGCGAAAAACGCTTTTCAAGCTAGAGGATTTGCATTTAAACTCGGTAACGTGGAAGAATGGACCAAAGGATCTTGCCTCAGGGAGCGTATTTGTCTTCAAACAGCAAGCAAAATGGCGCAATTACTGGCACAATCAACTTTCTTAGGAGTGGCCACTTTGAAGCTCAAGCTGTTATAGAATATAGATCTTACAAAGTCTACAGGACCGAGCCCGAACTATAATTGAGGGGGCTAGAATCAAAGACGATTGGTCATATAACTGTCTCAATGTTGAACAATTAATTAAATTCGATCGATCAGTCATGACATACAAGATTATGAACAGGACGTGCCCAGAGAGCCTTTGGGATAAATTCCCCCAGATATCCTTGCATTCAAACTACAATACGAGAAACTGCAAGGACATCCAAATTCCAAGATATAACCTCGAATATGTGAAAAAAGGCTTTCATTATTCAGCTCTGACTGCATGGAACAGCATCCCCATCAGTGTCAGAGAACTGCCAGCCTTCCCGCAGTTCAACAGACATTTAAAAACTCACTTAAAGAGCTAAATTAACATGAAACACGACTCCCTGGAAGAGCAGCAAATAGGCCCTAACAGTTCTCAAACTTATAAATTATGTGGTAGATTGTAATTTTAATTTTTATGACTTTCTGTTTCTTATGCTGAAGAGATTTTGTGTAAAAATAATCTAATATGAAATATAATATATATAATATTATGATTTATCAGAAATGCTCGATTCCTTTGTTTTCGAGCAGTAACGTCTAACGATCTTCTTGATAACCTATCTTTATGTCAATAGACGATGATTACACTAAAGATGGCAGCGAGAAACTTTTCACCAAGATGCATTGCATTCTTTAATCGAAATCCTATAGAATTGTTCGACATCCTATAGAATCGTTATTTTCAAAGAACGACCGCAGGACAGAGATGCTTCCCTTACCAGGGTGCAAACTTTGAAATGGTTTTTTTGAGAAGACTAAAAATACGTCAACTTTAAAAGACTTTATGAAAGCCATAAAATGATCATCTATTAACGAACAATTGACGATACCTCCCATCTGTTTTTTTAATGTATTTTTAAAAATCTCTTTTAACGATTGCCATTATGTTATCTATTAGCTTTATTTTGTAACGTTAATCTAACTGAATATTTTTTGTATATTTTTAGCATGGCCCCCTGTAAATCAGTCCTCGACTGAGGGGTTACCATGGGTAAAAAAGATAAATAGAAATAGAATAGAGATAGAAAATAGTTAAGGATTTGTAATCAAAATGCAATGCATCCTGGTAAAAGAGTTCCTCGCCGCCATCTGTAGCGTAATAGCCTGTTGTGAACTTTACAGGTTTTCTGGTTTTAGGAAAAAGTTGATAGAAAATCAATTCGCACCGATAAATCACATCGAAGTTGGAAATGTTGTTATAGATTCCTCCTTGAATTTTCATTAAACTACGCGCAGTCTTACTATAGCACAACGGCTCAAACCGGCAAACGTCTTCTTGGAACATCCGATATATTGTTGCAACGAATTGCAACTATTATGGTTACTAGTGAATATTGTATCTGTCTCGCTATTCCTGTTGTCAGGTAGATTTGGCATATTTAGAAGGTGGCAGTTCCTTTCCACTCTATTTGTCAAAGAGCATTGTAGCAAACAGTCGATTTATCGGGTGACCTAAAGTATTTTTGAACGTTTTCTCGGCACGGTAAGTTCTTAAATCAAGGATTTCCAGGAAAAGGGAATGCTTGAAATCCTCCAACAGTCATCCAAAACCGGGGATACATTTGACGTCATTTCGGATTTTCATAACAATGAGGAGCGTGATAACAATGATAGTCACTGGGTATTTAAGAATTTGAAGCTCAAAATAAATGTTCCTTGCAGAATCATGGAATTTCAAATGAATGAAATTTGCCACACAATTGGAAATCTTCAAGAATAGCTTGCAGAAAGTAACGGTATCCTTGTCCTTGAGATAACAACGTTTGACGTATTTCAATCGGTCCTATATATTTTCTCCATAATAGATTGTGTTGGGTCACTTTTTAGGGCCACCTATGATACAGTGTCCCAAAAACTGGGTGCCTTTTAAATCCAGAGGAACTTCCATTAACGGACACCTCAGAACGACGAAAACGAATAAATATTTTCGTCCAAGAATACAATATGGTATAAGATGACGTCTTCATACAGCGAACACCTCTCTACGACCGACAATACAATTGGTCCCGAAGGTTTCCGTTACGTGGGGGTTTCACTATAGCTACCTTGCAGGAGTCAAGAACCAATTTATTCAAGCAATTCTTTTAAGTTATTATTAGAACATGTGAAAGTTAATTTCTTTTTAAGTTATCATTATTATTAGAACATGTGAAAGTTAATCTTATTTTTCAACGGATAATTAGGCAGTCATTCTCCATAACATTCTGAAAATTCTGAGGGAGCGAGCCCAAAAAGTTTTGAAGTGGTAAGATTAGATCACATAAAGATCTTACCTTGACGATGTCAAAAATTTTCCAGAAACAATTCTTCTCTTTCCACTCTTCAACTTCAATCGCCGAAATTCTTTCGAATATGTTCTCCTCAGGAGCAATCTGCTCTAGGCTGCTGTAAGCTAATGCTGGAAGAAAAGCAAGAAATAATGAATGAATTAACGAACTAAGGGATGGTTCAAAGAATACCTCTTCATTTCTTTCAACTGTTGGTTCACAAGTACACATTCCTGCCAGAAGATCCAGTCTAAGCAATGAAAGTCCACCATCAGCATCATTCATAAATCACCCAAATGTAGCTGCTGCCCTAACCAGCAACAAGTTGCAAGGGCTTATCATTGGCGTCCAATATGCAACAGCTAGACAGGAACAATCCCATCTGCCTAGCAGGGGGCTTACGTTGCAAACAGGTCGTGGTAGGCATCAAATGATGGGGCTAACGTTGGTGTTAGACCAGCCCCTCTTGGAGAATGAAGCTAGAGCAACAAGTTTCAGCATCCAAATAATGCCAGACAAAGGTGCTATAATCTAGGACTGAAGGAGTACGTAATCACCAAGGATGAATTTAAGATCGATGCTGGACCAGGCATTGTGCTACAAGGAAACAGAAAAGCGTGCTCCTTTATGACAACGAACATGCGAAGACTTGCCCCACACAATCAGAAAAGGGAGGGAGGAGGATGGAGATATGCTACTCATTGCCATGGTTAAGCACTGCAAGATAATTTTCAAATGACTCGTCATGCTGAAGGAGTCAGAGTTTGTGAACATAACGAAAAAAGTAAGCAGTGCCCGCTAAAACGCAAGTATGATAAAATGAGTGGGATAAAACAAGCAATGTAGATATCATGACACAATTTAAGTGCATAACATGACTTTACACAAGCAACATAAGATATGATGCAGTTAACATACATGTAGACCTATGCGATTTTTTGCATTTGGCACTCAATACCACCGCCATTCAATCAAAACTATTAGATGAAAATGTATGAAGTACCGTAGGAGCCAGGCTCCGTCACAGAATAGCTAAAAGATCTACAGGGATTATTGCTTAGACTAGAGGGATATATATAGGGTCTATATTTCACAAATTCAAGCATAATTTTAGGGATACCATAAACCCAATATGCCTTTACGAACGATGGTATCGAGGATACAGAACATTTTCTGTTGCTTTGCCCTTCCCTTGCAGCACCATGCAGAGATCTTCTCGCTGGAGTTTTGCTTTACTACGACCATTTGAATATATAAATCCCCAAAATGATGTTAAATGCAGATTTTATTGTATGGTGATGAAAATTTCCCCAATGAACTTAATAAAAATTTACTCCTACTAACTCTACAATTTATCAAAAACCTAGACGATTTGATTTGAAAATTGCTCAATCCGTTCTGAGCCATAAAACGACAACCATCATTTCTCATTAAAGTAAACCTGAATTTCCTTTCTGTGTTTTTGTTTTTTTTTCATTTCGTATTTCTTTTACTTGTATATTTAACGTCTATCTCAAATTAGATACTACGCGATATCTGTTATAATGTCAAATTACTCATCCAGTGACTTTTCTTGTTTCAATCGCAGACATTTCTCGTGGTGGCATGTAATTCGAGACACAGTAGTTTTAATCTCTATGTTAAGTTGGTCTTTGGGTAGTCATAGCCTTTGTTCCTAGGCGTATCGTTCCAGTAGTATTGTATAGTTGTATAGTAATCTTGTAAAGTAGGGTAGCTTGTAAATTTATGTTGTAACTTTTTAGGGGATCTATAGAAAAGATTTTTAGATGTATTTGGATAATTGAAAACGGAGATAAAAAGAAAATTTTAGATGGGCGCCATAATAGCAGTTTGGTGACTTTTAAACGGAAGTACTTTTTCCGGACAACCAGCATTCGAACTTAAGTACAAGAACATAAGGCAATATCAAAAACAATCAATAGATTACTACGAAAAATGAATACAATATGATGTAATATGCCAATACAAAGCAAAGCATAAAAGATAAATTGTCTGCAGGAAATAACTTTAAAGGAGAAGCTCTCTCAATACATTCACAATTCGAGAAGAGAGGGGGCCGAATATGGGGGTGGGGCTAAGTAGAGCGTTTACGGTATTAAAAGGTAACTCACCCCGGTTACTGTCAGTTGAATACTCGTCATTGACAACTGCATCGACTTGCCGTACATGTGGACTTCGAATGAGCAATGATCGATCATTAGGTTCAAATTCCGTGAAATCGGCGCTGGCATGTAAGTCCTCTATCCAAGCACGTCTTTTCTTGGCTCGAGTGGCTCGGGGAACATCTACAAGGCAAGCCAGGTCGTTTAGACAACAGAAAACAGGCGAAAAAAATATGTACCTTTAACATTTCCTTCTCACCCAAGGCAATGCTGTAATTTGCAATTTTGTTTCTCTTTCTAAGTTGTTCCACAGTTTACCCCGCGATAGGAAAACATCTTTTGACCATTAATAGTTGCTGCTAAAGGTACATTGAGATTTCTTTCTGTAGATATAAGAAATCAATTTCCACCAACAAGGCAGTCTGCGAATAGCTTCAATGATGATCAAGGAATAGTTTTTTCGGCTCAAGGTGGTCCGAATTATGCCAATCTTATTATAAAAGCAAAACGATCACCTTCATTACTTGTGTTGACGGTGGGTTCATCTGTAGAGGCAGTCAGTGTTTTCGTGCGGATGCTTCGATTGACTGCTTGACCAGCAATAACCAGCGTCACATATATGACATACAAGACAATGAAACCTGTGAAAGAGATTGAAGTGGTACCTGAAAAAAATCCATACAAGGAAATAAACTCTTCAGCAGCTTGTGGTGGTGAGTGGCCGGGGACGATTTCTGCAGCTCTGTAAGGTAACTGAAGTGAAGCTCCGTCGTCTAAAGGTCAAGGTCAAGCTCTGGATGGGTGACCTCTCTGATGCCCGGCCTCACAACTCACAACTCCGACCTTCAGAAGGTACATTAGCTTGTGCGTGGGTCTGCGCGCAGGCAAAAGGTACTTAAGAGGTCCCATGCCTTGGTGGGGCATACCTAGTGGATATAAATCAGCTTTGAATAGCTGGAAATCTCTCCATCCTACTCAAAATGAAGTACTGAGAAAATTTAACACCTATGTTCATTCTCAGGATATAAACAAATGAAGTCAAATATAACTTATTAAGCATAAAGTTAGAATTGCTGTTCTTCCAGGGGGTTGTCTTTTAAAGTCAACAATTTCGATCAGCCATCTGGTATACTCTCAGTTACTTTGTGATGCAACCGAGAGTTGAGGCCTAGAGTTGAGGCCTTGAGTTGAAGCTCCTTGTAATCAACAGGGGTATCGTTATGTGATTTTAGAGCTGAATATCTAAAGCCAGTTTTCGCATGGGCTGCGATTACTCTTGGGATCTGAAGGCCTTGGCAGTTCCTTGTTACGTACCTTAAATTGCATACATCTTAGCTCAAATTCATCCTAAAGGCTTTCTGAGTGGCCGAATGGCTTCTACAGTCTTCGTCAGGTGACTGACGTTAAGCTTGGTCGAGTCAGGCCATACTCCGGATGGGTGACCTCGGAGGCTTGATCTCGCAACTCGCCTCGTCGTCCTTCGGAAGGGACGTTAAACTTGGGGTCCCATGCCTGGATGCGGCATGCACAGAGCGCCTAAATTAGTCAGTGGCTAGAAATCCTGACAAGCCCATTCAAAAAAAAATTGAAAACAAAAACAAGCAACCCCACAGGTTATAACTGATCAATAAAGCGAAATAGAAATAAGATTGTTGACATTCAGTCAATTGCAGTACAAATTACATTGTTTGCAAATGTCTGCTACGAACGAATTTGGGGATAAATTTCAGGGTTAGTACTAGGACACGGGAGGATGAGTTTACAAAATAATTCATGAGCCTTCTCGCGAATACCCTCCTTGCTCAACTAACGATGCACAAAATTAACGCTACTTTTGAAATTGGTGTTAATTTATGCTGCAATTACTTTGTTCAGCATTGATGTCTTTAATTTTTTGCTAAATCCTAGAATGCATCTTTGTAATAGTTAGGTCAATGATAAGTAAAATCAAGATGAGAGAGAGCTTGGTAATACTTTGGTGAATCCAGAGAGTTTGGGAAACTGACCGCCTTTGATCTGGTTTGGTCAAGATGTTGAAAAGTTCTGTTCAACGTGTGTACCTTACTGACAAATGAGTATTTGTCAGGATAAATCTATTCTGTTCTCCTCATTGATTTCGTTTAAGAGGTCTGTTTCAAGCAGCATCATGAAAATGGTGCAAACAAGATCAAACAAGAGATTGCAAGTGCCTGGCATGCTGGTTGAAATAAACCCTTTAAACGACGTCTTCCTTGCCTATTCGGGTAGAATTCCTTTCCTTATGAACGTTTCATCCTCTCGTGATGAAAACTTGTAAATCACCTCTCTCCTTGATATTTTCTTTTCAACTTATTTTTGAAATCTTCTTTGAGGCTGAATAAGTTTCCATGTTAATGACCATTGCAAGAGAGTTGCTTTATGCAGTACCATGCTACTTGTGGTATCCTATTGTAATTCAATGTATCTTTTTGTAGGTTTTTACGTGAATATACCGGGCTTTCTAAAAAGTTTCCCGATTTGAGTCGATATTTAGTAAAACTTCGTGACATTTGATAAAATTATAACAGGAATCTATTAAACTATTCCAAATTAAGATCTAAGTATTCGCTTCATTTCCTTATCTCCGCGCACTAACGTTCTTTGATCAATCTCGCGAAGACAGAATACCTGAATTGTTCAAGAAGGATTAAAAGCTGTTTATCGATAAGAAAGTTAAACCTGCAGCTCAAAATCCGAAGAATTTCCGCTTTTGTAACGAATTCCAAAGGATAGAGCTGGACCTCTATAAAAGGACCCAATGAAAGTCATGTTCATCTGCTTTTCTGTAAGAAGCAAAATTTTGCATTCTATATAAGACAGGGTCTTGTGGTTCAATCTTTGGCATACTGCCAAGTTTGAATACCAATCTACCAATCTAATCATGGCTACATGCAACAAATTGTCCCTAAACGTTGTAAAAACACAGCCCTTGATTATTGGTTCCGGGCCAAATATTCAAAAGATCGAAGAGCAGACTAAAGCTAAGCCTAGTTTTGAAATAGGTGATCAAAAGATCAATATGACAACCGATACAAAGTATCTGGGAGTTCAAATTGACGACAAACTCTAATGGGATCGCCATATTGAACATGTTAAGGCTAAGGCACTGCGAGCTCTCGGTCTCATTAAAAATGCCAAGAAATTTCTTCCACCAGGTCATCTGCAGAAAATGTATAGAGGAATTGTTGAGCCACATTTCAGTTATTGCTGCTCGGTTTGGGGTTGTTGTAGTGAAACGAAACTTAATTCTCTCCAAAAGATTCAGAATAGAGCTGCAAGAATAACTACAAATAGTCCTTACGATGCTTCTGCTGCCCCTCTGCTCCAAAATCTTGGCTGACCATAAATTAAAGATCTTATCAGAAAAGAAACAGCAACGCTGACCGATAAGGCATTGAACTCACTTGCTCCTCAATGTATAGGGGAACTTTTCAGTAAATGCTTAGAGGGCATTCATCGCATTCTTCGCTCTACTGAACAAACTTGCAGATACCTCTGCTAAGAACAAGCACAGGCCAAAAAGCATTTTCGTATCGTGGAGCAAATTATGGAATGAGCAAGATAAGGAAACTAAATTGTCATCGTCCTTGGCTACCTTTGAAAAATCCATATGAGAGGTACACTATATTTTCAATTTTAGTTCTATTTTGCTCTTTTGTACATTGTATTATAATTCTCTTTAATTTAGGCTTTTCTGTTTTTTGCACAGGTCAGTTTGTAAAACAGTTATTTATTACTGAAATTTGTAACCTGTATAAATATCTAAAAATGAAAATGAAATGAATGAAGCGAACGAGCAAATTTTGTATGTATTCTACTATATCTTTTACTATGTAAAAGATGGGAGAAATGGAGTATACGTCAATCACTAGGTGTTCACCTTATCAAGTGTTTCTCGAGCATAAGGCTTCCGGAACTTGATAATTTGGGGGGGGGGTCAATTGTGAGTGGCAAGAAAAATCGGGGACAAGTATATGATTGAAAGTTAGCTTTAAAACAAGAGATTTTCGTTTTTCTTGTTATAAGTGACATGATGGTTTTTTCTGAAACTTTTCAAACGGGGATACTCTCTTTGGGAAACCCGTATACATAAAGCATTGCGTTGACTCAAGTCACGTACATTTTATATGCCATATTTCTAGCAGGTTAATTCCTTACAACAGGGCATACAAAAGTGATACCAGCCCCTTCCTATGTGGTATATTGCAATCATTCAAAAATTGGTACAAACCTACGGCTTCAGCGGTTTGAATCTCTTTTCTATACATAACTGCAAATGTCCATCCAACAGCACTAAGATAAAACACAACATCTCGAATGAACGGTCTTCTGGCCAATTTGAAGGAGGAGCTCAACTGAATACTGCCTGCAACAACTGTTGTTACAAATATGCCAGCTCCTGCGTATAAAACAAAGAAAATACGAAATCTTAACAGTGAGATCTCAATGAACGGTCTGCTGGCCTATTTGAAGGAGGATCTCAACTGAATACTGCCTGCAACGACTGTTGTTACAAATATGCCAGCTCCTGCGTATAAAACAAAGAAAATACGAAATCTTAACAGTGAGATCTTAATGAACGGTCTTCTGGCCTATTTGAAGGAGGATCTCAACAGAATACTGCCTGCAACGACTGTTGTTACAAATATGCCAGCTCTTGCGTATAAAACAAAGAAAATACGAAATCTTAACAGTGAGATCTTAATGAACGGTCTTCTGGCCTATTTGAAGGAGGATCTCAACTGAATACTGCCTACAACAACTGTTGTTACAAATATGCCAGCTCCTGCGTATAAAACAAAAAAAATACGAAATCTTAACAGTGAGATCTTAATGAACGGTCTTCTGGCCTATTTGAAGGAGAATCTCAACTGAATACTGCCTGCAACAACTGTTGTTACAAATATGCCAGCTCCTGCGTATAAAACAAAGAAAATACGAAATCTTAACAGTGAGATCTTAATGAACGGTCTTCTGGCCTATTTGAAGGAGGATCTCAACTGAATACTGCCTACAACAAATGTTCTTACAAATATGCCAGCTCCTGCGTATAAAATAAAGAAAATACGAAATCTTAACAGTGAGATCGTAATGAACGGTCTTCTGGCCTATTTGAAGGAGGATTTCAACTGAATACTGCCTACAACAACTGTTGTTACAAATATGCCAGCTCCTGCGTATAAAACAAAGAAAATACGAAATCTTAACAGTGAGATCTTAATGAACGGTCTTCTGGCCTATTTGAAGGAGGATCTCAACTGAATACTGCCTGCAACAACTGTTGTTACAAATATGCCAGCTCCTGCGTATAAAACAAAGAAAATACGAAATCTTAACAGTGAGATTTTAATGAACGGTCTTCTGGCCTATTTGAAGGAGGAGCTCAACTGAATACTGCCTGCAACAAATGTTGTTACAAATATGCCAGCTCCTGCGTATAAAACAAAGAAAATACGAAATCTTAACAGTGAGATTTTAATGAACGGTCTTCTGGCCTATTTGAAGGAGGATCTCAACTGAATACTGCCTGCAACAACTGTTGTTACAAATATGCCAGCTCCTGCGTATAAAACAAAGAAAATACGAAATCTTAATAGTGAGATCTTAATGAACGGTCTTCTGGCCTATTTGAAGGAGGATCTCAACTGAATACTGCCTGCAACAACTGTTGTTACAAATATGCCAGCTCCTGCGTATAAAACAAAGAAAATACGAAATCTTAACAGTGAGATCTTAATGAACGGTCTTCTGGCCTATTTGAAGGAGGAGCTCAACTGAATACTGCCTACAACAAATGTTCTTACAAATATGCCAGCTGCTGCGTATAAAATAAAGAAAATACGAAATCTTAAAAGTGAGATCTTAATGAACGGTCTTCTGGCCTATTTGAAGGAGGATCTCAACTGAATACTGCCTACAACAAATGTTCTTACAAATATGCCAGCTCCTGCGTATAAAACAAAGAAAATACGAAATCTTAACAGTGAGATCTTAATGAACGGTCTTCTGGCCTATTTGAAGGAGGATCTCAACTGAATACTGCCTGCAACGACTGTTGTTACAAATATGCCAGCTCTTGCGTATAAAACAAAGAAAATACGAAATCTTAACAGTGAGATCTTAATGAACGGTCTTCTGGCCTATTTGAAGGAGGATCTCAACTGAATACTGCCTACAACAACTGTTGTTACAAATATGCCAGCTCCTGCGTATAAAACAAAAAAAATACGAAATCTTAACAGTGAGATCTTAATGAACGGTCTTCTGGCCTATTTGAAGGAGGATCTCAACTGAATACTGCCTGCAACAACTGTTGTTACAAATATGCCAGCTCCTGCGTATAAAACAAAGAAAATACGAAATCTTAACAGTGAGATCTTAATGAACGGTCTTCTGGCCTATTTGAAGGAGGATCTCAACTGAATACTGCCTACAACAAATGTTCTTACAAATATGCCAGCTCCTGCGTATAAAATAAAGAAAATACGAAATCTTAACAGTGAGATCGTAATGAACGGTCTTCTGGCCTATTTGAAGGAGGATTTCAACTGAATACTGCCTACAACAACTGTTGTTACAAATATGCCAGCTCCTGCGTATAAAAAAAAGAAAATACGAAATCTTAACAGTGAGATCTTAATGAACGGTCTTCTGGCCTATTTGAAGGAGGAGCTCAACTGAATACTGCCTGCAACAAATGTTGTTACAAATATGCCAGCTCCTGCGTATAAAACAAAGAAAATACGAAATCTTAACAGTGAGATTTTAATGAACGGTCTTCTGGCCTATTTGAAGGAGGATCTCAACTGAATACTGCCTGCAACAACTGTTGTTACAAATATGCCAGCTCTTGCGTATAAAACAAAGAAAATACGAAATCTTAACAGTGAGATCTCAATGAACGGTCTGCTGGCCTATTTGAAGGAGGATCTCAACTGAATACTGCCTGCAACGACTGTTGTTACAAATAAGCCAGCTCTTGCGTATAAAACAAAGAAAATACGAAATCTTAACAGTGAGATCTTAATGAACGGTCTTCTGGCCTATTTGAAGGAGGATCTCAACTGAATACTGCCTACAACAACTGTTGTTACAAATATGCCAGCTCCTGCGTATAAAACAAAAAAAATACGAAATCTTAACAGTGAGATCGTAATGAACGGTCTTCTGGCCTATTTGAAGGAGGATTTCAACTGAATACTGCCTACAACAACTCTTGTTACAAATATGCCAGCTCCTGCGTATAAAACAAAGAAAATACGAAATCTTAATAGTGAGATCTTAATGAACGGTCTTCTGGCCTATTTGAAGGAGGATCTCAACTGAATACTGCCTGCAACAACTGTTGTTACAAATATGCCAGCTCCTGCGTATAAAACAAAGAAAATACGAAATCTTAATAGTGAGATCTTAATGAACGGTCTTCTGGCCTATTTGAAGGAGGATCTCAACTGAATACTGCCTGCAACAACTGTTGTTACAAATATGCCAGCTCCTGCGTATAAAACAAAGAAAATACGAAATCTTAACAGTGAGATCTTAATGAACGGTCTTCTGGCCTATTTGAAGGAGGAGCTCAACTGAATACTGCCTACAACAAATGTTCTTACAAATATGCCAGCTCCTGCGTATAAAATAAAGAAAATACGAAATCTTAAAAGTGAGATCTTAATGAACGGTCTTCTGGCCTATTTGAAGGAGGATCTCAACTGAATACTGCCTACAACAAATGTTCTTACAAATATGCCAGCTCCTGCGTATAAAACAAAGAAAATACGAAATCTTAACAGTGAGATCTTAATGAACGGTCTTCTGGCCTATTTGAAGGAGGATCTCAACTGAATACTGCCTACAACAACTGTTGTTACAAATATGCCAGCTCCTGCGTATAAAACAAAGAAAATACGAAATCTTAACAGTGAGATCTCAATGAACGGTCTTCTGGCCTATTTGAAGGAGGAGCTCAACTGAATACTGCCTGCAACAAATGTTGTTACAAATATGCCAGCTCTTGCGTATAAAACAAAGAAAATACGAAATCTTAATAGTGAGATCTTAATGAACGGTCTTCTGGCCTATTTGAAGGAGGAGCTCAACTGAATACTGCCTACAACAACTGTTGTTACAAATATGCCAGCTCCTGCGTATAAAACAAAGAAAATACGAAATCTTAACAGTGAGATCTTAATGAACGGTCTTCTGGCCTATTTGAAGGAGGAGCTCAACTGAATACTGCCTACAACAACTGTTGTTACAAATATGCCAGCTCCTGCGTATAAAACAAAGAAAATACGAAATCTTAACAGTGAGATCTTAATGAACGGTCTTCTGGCCTATTTGAAGGAGGATCTCAACTGAATACTGCCTACAACAAATGTTCTTACAAATATGCCAGCTCCTGCGTATAAAACAAAGAAAATACGAAATCTTAACAGTGAGATCTTAATGAACGGTCTTCTGGCCTATTTGAAGGAGGATCTCAACTGAATACTGCCTACAACAACTGTTGTTACAAATATGCCAGCTCCTGCGTATAAAACAAAGAAAATACGAAATCTTAACAGTGAGATCTCAATGAACGGTCTTCTGGCCTATTTGAAGGAGGAGCTCAACTGAATACTGCCTGCAACAAATGTTGTTACAAATATGCCAGCTCCGGCGTATAAAACAAAGAAAATACGAAATCTTAATAGTGAGATCTTAATGAACGGTCTTCTGGCCTATTTGAAGGAGGAGCTCAACTGAATACTGCCTGCAACAAATGTTGTTACAAATATGCCAGCTCCTGCGTATAAAACAAAGAAAATACGAAATCTTAACAGCGAGATCTTAATGAACGGTCTTCTGGCCTATTTGAAGGAGGATTTCAACCGAATACTGCCTACAACAACTGTTGTTACAAATATGCCAGCTCCTGCGTATAAAACAAAAAAAATACGAAATCTTAACAGTGAGATCGTAATGAACGGTCTTCTGGCCTATTTGAAGGAGGATCTCAACTGAATACTGCCTGCAACAACTGTTGTTACAAATATGCCAGCTCTTGCGTATAAAACAAAGAAAATACGAAATCTTAACAGTGAGATCTTAATGAACGGTCTTCTGGCCTATTTGAAGGAGGAGCTCAACTGAATACTGCCTGCAACAACTGTTGTTACAAATATGGCAGCTCCTGCGTATAAAACAAAGAAAATACGAAATCTTAACAGTGAGATCTTAATGAACGGTCTTCTGGCCTATTTGAAGGAGGATCTCAACTGAATACTGCCTACAACAAATGTTCTTACAAATATGCCAGCTCCTGCGTATAAAATAAAGAAAATACGAAATCTTAACAGTGAGATCGTAATGAACGGTCTTCTGGCCTATTTGAAGGAGGATTTCAACTGAATACTGCCTACAACAACTGTTGTTACAAATATGCCAGCTCCTGCGTATAAAACAAAGAAAATACGAAATCTTAACAGTGAGATCTTAATGAACGGTCTTCTGGCCTATTTGAAGGAGGATCTCAACTGAATACTGCCTGCAACAAATGTTCTTACAAATATGCCAGCTCCTGCGTATAAAATAAAGAAAATACGAAATTTAAACAGTGAGATCGTAATGAATGGTCTTCTGGCCTATTTGAAGGAGGATTTCAACTGAATACTGCCTACAACAACTGTTGTTACAAATATGCCAGCTCCTGCGTATAAAACAAAGAAAATACGAAATCTTAATAGTGAGATCTTAATGAACGGTCTTCTGGCCTATTTGAAGGAGGAGCTCAACTGAATACTGCCTGCAACAACTGTTGTTACAAATATGCCAGCTCCTGCGTATAAAACAAAGAAAATACGAAATCTTAACAGTGAGATCTTAATGAACGGTCTTCTGGCCTATTTGAAGGAGGATCTCAACTGAATACTGCCTGCAACAAATGTTCTTACAAATATGCCAGCTCCTGCGTATAAAATAAAGAAAATACGAAATCTTAACAGTGAGATCTTAATGAACGGTCTTCTGGCCTATTTGAAGGAGGATCTCAACTGAATACTGCCTGCAACAAATGTTCTTACAAATATGCCAGCTCCTGCGTATAAAACAAAAAAAATACGAAATCTTAATAGTGAGATCTTAATGAACGGTCTTCTGGCCTATTTGAAGGAGGATTTCAACTGAATACTGCCTACAACAACTGTTGTTACAAATATGCCAGCTCCTGCGTATAAAACAAAGAAAATACGAAATCTTAACAGTGAGATCGTAATGAACGGTCTTCTGGCCTATTTGAAGGAGGATTTCAACTGAATACTGCCTACAACAACTCTTGTTACAAATACGAGACCTTAATAGTGCCCAATTATATTGATCTTCTTGAGGCCCCGTTCACACTGCTCTGTTTTCATGTCTTTCGACAACGCTAATGAAAATGCATAAATTTGAAAACGGAGCGTTTTGAAAACGATCCGTTTTCAGTGTGAACGCCAAAAACGAATACATTTGAAAACGCTTCACATTCCTTTTTTATTAGGCTGTTGATAAAAATGGCATCCAAAGAGGCGATTGGCGCCTTTTTGAAAGCTGTTAACAAAAGCCTTCGTTTTGAAAAGGGGTTTGACAATACTGTTTTGCTTGAGCAATGTGAACGTCTATCGTTTTCATGGCGTATTCATTTGTACACGGAGCAATGTGAAGTGGCAGCGTTTTCATCAACAAAAACGGATAGAAATGAAAACGGAGCAGTGTGAAAGTAGCCGTAGAAGCCAAACGGCATCGCCTGGTAAATCAAAAGATATATTAGCGTTAAAGAAAATCCCTCAAGTTCAACGTAACACAGGGCGCATAAAATAAAAAGGGCTACCGGCCAAAGACTTTAAATTTTTCTGGAACGGTAGGTCTGAAATAGATTAGATAGTGATTTTCAGAAAGCCTGACTCATGTGCTTCCATTTACTGTACCGGGTGAGCCAGAAAAAAGTTCCCACTTTTCAAAATTCATAGCACCAAGAGTACTTCACAGATTTGAATTATTCAGACTCTAGTTAAAAGCCAAAAGATCGAAGTGTGATTTTTTCACTGTCTTATGAGAACTAGAAATATAAGTAAATTCATCTTTACAATATTTCATGGTTGCAAAATGACTGAAAAATGGCCTAAAACGTTAATCAAATAATAATGGACTCCTCGCACAGATCAATGAAGAAATGGCACTTGTTCAGTGGTGAGATATATTCACTGCACACTTATTACCAAGGGACTGAAACTCTTTGGTATCTGTTTGAAAATTGATGTCGTGTAATCAGGGCTAAAAAAGACGAAGTAGCATGGTAGTGGTACTACCAGGAAGGCAGCTGAAATGCTTAAATTTCCCATTAAGGAATAAGTAGAAAAGGAGAAAGAAACGGACGGAAGTGGAATAGAACGGAAAGTAAGGAGGGGAGGAAGAGGAAAGAAAGAAAGAAGAGAGAGAGGTAAAGGGACAGAATGAGGTGGTATATTGAGAAAGAAGAAGAAAGTGTGCAAAAAGAAATGAAGGTACTTGGCTTGCTACCAGGAAGAAGAATATTTTTTTGGGCCCTGCGTGTAACTCTATAGAGAGATGAAACCCCCATTGTGTACTAGTCTGTGTAAGGAGGGTTGTTACAATTAAATCAATGCTTTACGCCCTTTTTCATTTTGCCACCATGAAATTTTTATAAAGTTAAATTCACCGATACTTCTAGTATTGGTAAGACAGCAAGAAAATTCCCATACATACTGCAATCTTTGGGCTTCTGACTAAAATTCGAATCATTTAATCGGCGTGGTACTCTTGGTGCTATGAATCTTCAAAAGTGGGAACTTTTTTCTGGTTCACCCGGTATGATATTTGCAAAATACGCCATTGGGAAACTTGAATAAGAGCAATTGCTCTTTTATTGATGAATTATGATATATTTCACTGCTATGTGATATTTGTTACGGGTGAAGTCGCCATTGATGAGGCAATCTGCTTAAACCTTCGGGTATCGTTCCTGTTCACGTATTGGTTGGCCTTATTTGACTGATGTCATCAATCAGCCCATCAGAGTTGTTCGGGATACTATCAGCAAAAGTCTTCCGGATTTTCTCCCGAAAAGTAAGACGCCCGTTGAAGCGCTTTGGAGTCTGCACAGTATCGATCTCAGGGTCATCGCCCTTCATAATTCCTTTGTTCATTTGCATATGCCCCAAAATGCTTCGCTCGTACCACTGACTGGCGAGCCAATCAGCGTTAACGTCTCTTCCTTTTTGATTTACAAAAGGGGAACTTGGCAGTATCCCGAACAAAGAGTACACTTAGAGATCGAACGCCACACTTTAATTGAAGCGACAGAGAATTATTGCAACTCAAATTTTAGTTGGGCTTTAGAAGGTCTTTACACGAGAAATTTCGCTTCGTATTGAGTTCAACTCAAGCTGAGTTTTGAAAATATAGCTTATTTTGCATCAAGTTTACATATTATCTCAACACAGGCTGAAAATTGGGTCACATGATACGAATTCAGTTGGAAACAAAGGAAACAGCGGCTGCCAATAAACTAACATGCAACGATTTAACAGTTAAAGAGCTGATCGGGTTTCAAACGGCAACTACTGAGTTCAAATCTGTGATTCGACTTTACCCAGATTATATGGTCCAGATGTTTCAAAGACAGCGTGAAAAGGTTACAAGGACGCTAAAAATACCGAAACTGACTTGAAACTTCCTTCGTTTAGAACAAACAATGGACAAAAGTCATTTGCATATCAAGGGGCGACCGTTTGGACTAGTCTAGATAACCAAATCAAATTATGTCCCTCGCTATCAAATTTCAAATTAAAACTCAAGAAAGGGCTATGACCAAACTCTATCGATGTTCCTTTAAGTAGCAATGTATTTTCCTTTTTCTTTTCGATAGCTTCATTAGAAATTAGGTTTTCTTTGGAATTTCATCTAACAATGCATTAAGTAGCATTTAGGAATTTATTGATTGATGTTTTTCTGGTATATTATGTTTTCTTTATGAACAGGGCACATTGTAAAACGGTTTTCTTCTCATAAACGGAACGTTTTTACCCTGTATAAATAATTAAAAATGGAATAAATCAACTCATATGTTTATGAGGCGCCTCATTTGTTTCTGTTTCCATAAGAATTTGTAATCGCCTCAGCCTGGGCTGAAATTTCATGGCGGTCTGAGTTGCAAGTTGAGCTCAGCCCACCCTAGTTTCATCTCATTTATTTTCATACTGTATAAATTGTGCATACCAAAAAGTTCTTGGAATGCGAGTGGCGCAGAGCCTTGTCCCCCAGATGTAATTGCAGCTAAAACACTGAAAATATCTGGTGCACCATTGCCAAGGGCTAGAAGTGTTACACCCTACAGAGCCATTAAGGAAAGATAATATTCTACCATTTACTCAACGACCAAATTTGGGTGGTGGTGGCAGCGCAGCTTTCTCCCAAAATAGGAGAGCATTCTAGGAACAGCTACTGCGGTTTATGATCAGATAATTCTTGTATGGGGCGAGCAAAACACCAATCCCCAATTGAAAAGCTATTGTTCCCTGGATAATTTGCCATTTACAAGTGGATATGTTCCAGTCCATTATAAGACTTACCCGACTAAATCGCCCATTTCATTATGAAATTGTGAGGAGTTTTCCCAAGAAAATTTCTTCAAGAGACCTTGAAAACATGCTTTGAATCACAACCAAGTTTCTACCCTACAATAATGACTTTTACCTGCAAAAGCAAGAGTTATTCTTTTGGGGAGAAAGAAAGCATCATCCCTAGGGGCATAAAGCCATTATTCTAGGCGATTCCATTCCCTCATGCGGATAAGATGCGCTAAAGAGTGCAAAAGGCATTGTTGCAAGGCTCGTGTAAGGCAAACATATGAGGAAAATTTGGTCGCAATTTTAGGCATAGTTTTGAGGCTTCCTAGAGATGCTTTCTAGACAGTCCCCCCCCCCAAATCGCTTGCGTCAAAAAAAGCTACTTCTTTGCTCTCATGCAATGTCGAAATCAAGTGAATTATGAAAGAAAGGGTTCTAGCGTCGCATTAAAAAATTGTTCTACTTTTGTAAAAGGCTCAATATTTCTGTCATTTACGATAGCACTAATAACAATGTTATAAATACAGTTTTGCCCTGCACAACGGCGCAAAAAAATGAGACAACGGAAGTTAAAGACCTCCTCAGCAGCCAAAAATAAACAGGTCACGTTTTTGAGGGACATGTTGCAGTTTTGAGCAACGATCTCCTCTAGTTTTTTCAGAACGAGTTTTTTCAGAACGAGGTTTTTCTGAAAGAGAACCGATACTTCAGCCAAATTTGAGGGAAAACCTCCAAAAGGTTTGTGGCATAACCGTCTCACTTTTCACCCAAAACAGTCAGACAGAAAGGGCTCGATCCCAGGTAGGACTCAGCCTCTTGAGCGTCACGACAAGCGTCCTCGGACTGATTAGGTCCTCCCTTCTGCTTGGATCGAAGCTCTTGGCATTAAAAACCGCCACTTCACCTGCTCCTTCACCTTCAGGGATACTTTACGAGGATCGAGCGAACGGTCCTAGCACTATCTTGGCAATGGTATGGCTTGATATCAAAATATTCTTCACGAGCAAATACTGTAATTTGATTGAAAAAGGATACAGCCACACTATCACTCATATGAAGGGTCTTTGCAAATGTCTTCAAGCATGGACAGAAGCTTCAAATAGATAAATATAAGAAGATAAAGTGGCAATAACATTCAAACCAACGGGGAGAAAAGGAAAAACGGACTATACCTTGCCACAAAAGAAGTTTAGATCGAGCGCCCAGGTCTCGTAAAGTTTGAGAAGAAAACAAAAGCAGGTTGCCCGTTCTCAGAACAAACATTGTTAACTGTAGCAAGCAGTTCATATGGATCTCAGACCACTTTTCACAGAGTTAATCAACGACACTCATAGCGAATTAGGAATGTTTCAGCTTCCACACAGGCAAGTTTATTTGCCTTCTGGCCTTGTTTCTCATTTTTTTCGTTGCTTGTCAGCTGATTTGTTGTGAAAAGCTGCACAATGAAACAGCGAACATGCAAGGGTTTTATCTTGCAAGATTGCGAATTGAACTTTACTGTTCTCAACCGACCTCAGCGGAAGCATTGAAGACACGGAAAATCAGTCAACAGTGGATGAAAATGACGAGAAACAAGGCCAAGATGCGAATACAACTAGCCTGTGTATTAAGTGAAACATGGTTATCGTCGACTAACTCTCTACAAAGCGCTAGAAACCGAATGATTTGAGAGATCTGAAATAACAGGAACTTTATGCCACAGTTAAGACTGTCTTTACTGAGAGCAACCAGGATGGCGTTGTTGTTTTGCTTCTCCAACTTTACCAGGTTTATTCTCTATCACAATCGAACAATTAAAAAAAAATTGAACAATTAAAACACAAAAATTCGCTCCTTTCTACTGTGCCATCCAAAGCAGAAAAAGACAGAAGGTCATCTGGTCCCTACCTAGACATATGACGATGAGTCCCTTGTATCCCTGCGGTAAACCTCGCTCAAGAGGGACTCATCATGAAACAGTAAAAAACCTGGCCCTATCTTTTGCATTCGATCATGATTCGATCGATCGAATCAGGATCGAACGACTGCCGTGGCTCTGTTCAACGGTCACTCCTCGGAAAGAAAATGCAATAAAAACCACGTTAAGCAGGCGTTTAATCAATAAAAACTTGGTATAGATTTGAAGAAGGATGTTTACTTTACCTGGTAAGTCCAAAATAAGTCTTTCAACACTACATTTTCATTGTTTTTAAGACCAAAACGAACCAGAGAAAACTTTAGCCACCTGCCGTAGCAACTTTGTTCAAAATCTAGTCAACTGCATCATTCGAATCGAGAATTCGACATCATTGTTCTCTGCCTAATCTCGCAATTTGATTGGTTGTTAGGAATTGCGAAGTTTGGGCCTAAATAGGGCCAAGTTTTTCAGAGTAATACTATGAGTCTCTATTGCCTGTTAGCGCCATCATCAAGTCAAAGAGCACAGGGCAACGAGAGACTCATCGTCATCAGTCTAGTCCCTACCCTGGATGGCACATAGCCTGACGACTTTCGGTTAAGTTTTGCTCCATTGAATTGAATTGTTATTTACTGTTATAGTCATTTCGGAATGGGTATAGTGGAGGTATCGTTGGGGTAAATGGAGCGAAAACAAGGACGAATGTAGTAAGTCTAGATGGCACACACAATGTTAATACTTTCGGGAAAGAAAGGTAGAATCCAAGGTAGCTTTGTCCCAAATAGTACGAGAACCCTCAACTGTTTTCAATGTGGAATCCAACCATGTTTATAGATCTAAAGGTTTAATTATTTGGTACAAGGCTGCCCTGATAAAACTAACAATGCTAGAGCTGCGTGGCCGAGAGCGCGTGGTCGAGTGGTTAAGGCGACTGACTCGTAAACCAAAGGTCAGAACGGCCGAGGTTCGAGTCCCGTGCTGGACAGATTGGTCGCTGTCCGTAACTCTAGCCCGGGTCGACCAGAGCCATGTGAGGGAAATCTGGTAGCTGCGGCGGGCTGATGGTAAAACATCCGTGGCCCCTGCTGGAAATAAGTCTCTCAGACTTTCGCAGACTAGCCACGTTAAATATGATTACCTACTTACAAACCTACCTGCAAGATTTGGACCGCAAGTAATCATATCTATTGACGACGGTCAGATAACGTTATTGTTCGTACGGGGTGAGTCAGAGAGCGTAGGACCAGAGCTAACAATTTATAAAATTCCCATACACTTATAATACCTAATGATATAAATCATAAGTTATGTTAAGAAAGAACCAAAGATTATCTGATATAAAAATTACGCAAAATTTTCTCATCAAGACTTTTCTAGCTAAGTCATTGATAACCTCCAGGCAAGCATACCAGAAAACTACGAAGAATTTTAAAAGACCATAGTACCAATGCTAGATAAACAAGCTCTCAAATAAGCAGCAGTATTCAGATGCACCAACAAGCCTCGTACGACTAAAGCGTTGAAGAAAGCCATGGTGAATAGGGCAAGGCTAAAAAACATTGCAACTAAAAGCAAGGGACAAGAAAGCGAAAGCGCAACGTCACTTGAGTGAACTATATTTGAGAAATTTCTTATGATACCAGTGTAGCTAACATGATATATCAGATACAACCTTCAGCGTTTCAAAATCGGTCATATCAGTCTGAACTTAGAAGGAAATTTAGAAAAATGTCTCATCTCAAATTTTCTTAAAGAGGACTAAATTCCTAGATCAAATCTGGTATCAATCTAACCTCACGATGATAAACATTAAAGAAAAGGGATAAATACCAGCCCTAAGTCCACACAATCATACAGTAGCCTTTCCATTCACCAAATTATATTTGAAAACACTTGTTTAATAGATGCTGTGTGTAATTAGGCATTGAAATTGAAATTCAACTGACGAAAATAGGCCTCTGAAATAATGATGGATTTTCTCGCGAAATAATAAATAATAAGGCGTCTTCGCAAGGATAACTTTCAGGTATATTTTTCTTCTTTCGATATGTACTCCCGCATTCTCTTAAAATGCGTTCTGCGTGTGCAATGCGCCATTTAGCCATACTAGTTTCAGAGCATCTCTTGCAGCTTCGCTAGTTTCATTTGCTGCTAGACAGCAATCCCATGGTTAGTGATTGCTAATTGCTTGGATTTTCTTGTGAATCAAATCAGCAGATGGTAAGTTTACAAAATTTGTTCGATCTTAACAACACTACATTGCTAAAGGGGCCAGATCACGTAATGTAAGCAAACTTTTTTCATCGTTATAGGGGCTGAGTCACGTAAGGTAAACAAACTTGCCTCGAAGCCACGATTTGGCAGAATTTTTGATTGGTCATATTAGACGGATTCTCCACTAACTTTCTCAAAATGAAGATGCCATTTTGAAGATGGACTATCGAATTTCGCAGAGAAACAAACGAAACACTCGTACGTTGTAGGACTGCAGAGATATTGGTGGATTTTTGGATTTTCATTGTTCATTCATCACCCCATCCACCAAAATCTGTGCAGAACACAGACGATGGCAGCGTGTGGGCAACAATATAGGTTTTACTGATGACAGATTTGTTTACGGTTACGTGACCCAGCCCCTTTAACTTCCAGTAATAAGGGAATCCAAATTATATCAAAAATTTAAGAAAGGGTAACTTACAACTCTTCCGCAGTAACGCCAAGTGCAATGAATAAGTAGATCAACCAAAACGCCTAAAAACAAACGACGTTAATTTCAGCTTTTTAACTCTAACGAACCGGAAACAATTTTGTATGGTCAATGCCCGGTCAGTGGGATTGATTCTGAAGTTGGAAACGTAGAAGTTCGTGTTCCACAAAGCATATCTCTTTCCCTTTCTCGTCTACATTAATGATCTCTCCACATGCAGTCTAAGATTCCAACGTGCCCATGTATGCTGATGATACCAGTTTAGGCTACCTGTCTCATGATTTGACACGG
This sequence comes from Aurelia sp. 4 Dawson et al 2005, assembly GCA_964019985.1. NCBI lineage: Eukaryota > Metazoa > Cnidaria > Scyphozoa > Semaeostomeae > Ulmaridae > Aurelia > Aurelia sp. 4 Dawson et al 2005. The sequence goes on along the minus strand of OZ026500.1, from coordinate 13,710,679 downwards.
CAGAACGAGGCTATCAATAGCGATCTCAGGAAACTGGATACCTTTCCCTGAATATTGGGAAAACTCATTCCATTCTTGTTTTCACCAAGTATAAACCAGGGCCTCTTTTAACATACAAACTAAGGGGAAGGCCCCTTCCAATCCTCATGCTTGCCCCTGGACTTGCTCAAAGTCTCGGTCTTGATCAATAAACAAACTGGAGGGAGGAAGAAGAAAATGGACGGGGAAATGGAAGGAGAGCGAGACTTGTGGGCTACGCGCTCCGAAAACGAGGTTCGGAATTCAGCTGCTCAAGTTTGTTTGGCTCTTCCGCTAACATGAAAGAAAGCCGCCGGTCAAGATCTTGACCGGTCTCGTTTTCGGAACGCGTAGTTCACAAGTCTCGCTCTCCTTCCCTTTTCCCATTTCTTCTTCTGCTTCCCTCCCGTTTGTTTACTGATCAAGAGCAAGACTTGGAGCAAGTCCAGCTTGCCCCCAGCTATAGTTTTTACAGTGTTTTGCCTCCTAGTATATGGTCCCTTTCTTCTTTTTGCTGCTTATGGCCTCCTTTCAGGCATTTTGCAACATGTTTGCGAAGTCAAATTTGCTTATCCTTCCAGTACATTGCTCATAAAAATGGAAGAAAATTACTTTTGGCTTTCAAGGAAAAATCGATTCATAAAACACTCTTGGTGCTATGAATTTTCAAATGTGGGGCACCCTTTCTGGCTCACTCGGTTCTCGAGTCCATGTCTCTATTCAAGAAATGTCATTCTATGGTCTATATGTGACAATAGATTCATTGTAACTATATTGTGATTCTTGTGCATAATGACTGGCCAATTTGATGATTTCATAATTAGTCTGAGAGGTAAGAACAGTTACCAGAATGAGTCTCGCAACTAAGATTTTAAAATCCCCCCGGACCCCCTAGATTGGTGAGTCTGTGGCACATATGCACGCCTTTGGTGTGCCTTTGAAAACTCATCTTGCAAAGGCCCATGTTTCTTTCTGACCCGGGACACATAAATCCTCTCCTTGTCCGAGCCACAAGGTGAGCCACAATTTATGCTTGCAAGGAATGCAGTCTTTCCTAAAGGGTTGATATGAGAAAAATTTCTTGTAGCAAAAATGAGGTCCCTTTCCAAAAATTTGCCCTCAAGTTATGATTCCTTAAAGATGCCCTGGCAGGAACACAATATTTTCAAGGGTAAAAATAAAGACTGGAAGTTGAAAATACGTGATAATGAGCTCGAAGTAGTCATATGACAAATACCTCGGTTCTCAATTGACTGCTCTTTGGATTCGAAAGAACAGATCAAAGAAGTTTCTACCAGGGTCTAAAGGGCAATTGAGTTTCCACAACGTGTCAAGTCATTTCTTCCGGAGGAAACTTTTCAAACTCTCTATACAGGTTTGTGGAGCCAAATTTTCGATACTGCGATTCCGCTTGTGGCTGCACTGGCTCAACCGAAATTAATCAATGGCAAAAACTTCAAAAGCGTGCTGCCATGATACTAACAAATAGCAGCTTCGATGTTCCAAGCGGACATTTTATTAATGAGAAGCGATGGAACACCGTTGACGAACTAATTACCAAAGAATCTAAACAATGGTCTTCAAGTCCCTGAATGAGCTGGCTCCAAAATACTTGTGTGACCCCTAACCCACAATTCACTCTGCTCATCATGAAACCTTCGTAATACGAGGACTGACTTGAGATTGCCGATGAAAAGGTCAACAAATGGCCAGAGGTGTTTCCATCATAGAGGTGCTAAACTATCGAATAGGAACTATCGACTATTCAGGGACGTGTTTTTTTTTGACTGGCAGAATATCCGCCATTTTGAATGTCGCAAAATTACAAAAATGAGCACTAGAGGAGCAAAATGTAATGAAATTACATGAAACTTTGGTCAAGTATGTATTTTCACAGACCTAAACAGTTAAAGTAGACGAAAATTGGATTTTAGAGTACTTTGTCAGACATGAGTCATTTTATGATTTCGCTCACAAGTTACTCCTTTTCGAACGAGGATAAGTAAAACCTATATAAATACCGAACATGGCACCTTCGTTAACTCTGAAGACCTCGAAGAGCAGTTTTTAGTTAGAAATGAGCAATCTATGAGCATCTTAGTTGCCACGAAGGTTCTAGGACAGTTTTTGAAAGTAACGCAGCTTTCCCGCTCACGTTTGCAGCATTCCTGTGCCCACAACAATTTGTCAATTCTTTCTCATTTGTCCAAGTGACAAAAGGGGAGCAGCTCGAGAGCTAATAGACCCTAAAACACAAGGACCTACCAATGTATACAAAATTCTTAAAGGCGTGTTAGATTTGTCGCACAAAGTGTTTGTGCTCCTTTCAGAAATTATGAAATCCACTAACAGACCAAAAGTAAGAGCAGCTAAAGAGCTAAAAGTCTTCAAGAACGTTAAGTAGCTCGTAGCTCAAAATTGGTAGAGAACTTAAAAGTGGCCTAACAAGCTATCCTTCATAGGGTTCTAGCAATTGCAAATGGCCATGAAACTGTCAGGTAAAAATGAAAATTTAAAATCAATTAGGTTGGAAAATAAGCGAACAGTTATTGCGCACTCCCTGTGCTTTGAGCAAAACTGGAATACCCTTGCGGTCACAAGGATCCTTTGCTCTGGAACTGCTTATTGCTTAAATCTACTCTCAAAATCCATAATTTAGATCCATCTCCACCGTAACAAGCTTGGTATAAGCTCCTTTCATGGAAATTTTGCTTAATTCTGTTACTTAAATTCTAAGCTTTATGGTTTTACATAAATGAAAAATCCTTGTTTTGATAGAAGGACTCCTTTTTTCTATTCATAGAATATTATTACAATACAAATCTTACATTCTACTTTACTACCCTAATGACTTTACTACACTACGGGGACGACACCGGACGACACCATGAAGAGCGAAAGACAATGACTACCCCATGGCCAATACATAAAGACTCACAATATTAAACAAAGATAGAAAGAATGTTACTAAACAAAGTAAACTAATTACGAATACAAAGTAAACCGACAAAAAGGAGGTGCTAATGTATGGGAGTTTCCAGCAATGGAGCATCTAAAAGCGTTCTGAAGCATGAATGAATTTGAGGGTTGCTTCTAGTAGCTTCTTATTGGTGTCGACGGTTAACCGCTCGTCACCATACAAAATGAACTTGAGTAAAACTTCATTTGAAAGAGACGAAAAACCACGAGGGAGCAATATTGCATTCACACTAATGAGAAGATCAGATCTAAGTTCATCATACGAATGACAAACCAGCAGGAAAAGTTCCGTGTCCTCTACCCCATCATTTGCGGGACACAAAGAGTTGACTGTATCTCTAAAGTTATGCCTAAATTTATGAAAATTGAGTTTGCTCAGTCCTACCCGTAACTGAGTGCGAATAGCTAGACCTTTTGGATCATGAATACCATATACCAATTTAGGAGTGGGTCGGATAAGTTTCAATAATTTTGTTTTAAAAGTACTCAGTGAGGGTGATAACCGCTTTCTTGGTCAAGCGCGTTCCATTCAGAGAGACAATCAGGATAAAAGCTAGCCTTGAATCTAGCCTTGAATCTTGTCGTTCTTGCCCTTATCTGCCCAATTACATCTGCATTACGAAAGGAATACATAGCTTGTGGTAATTGCGGAATTGGGCATGATATGTAATCAGGGGTAATATCGTTGACAATCTTGTAAAAAAGAACAAAGCGTCTGCTCCAACGTCGTTGGCTTAGGGATTCCCAAACCAAGTTCCACGTAGAGTTTCCACGAGATGTTCCTTTCCATGCTCCAGTCACTGCTAATGCAGCAGAATACTGAACTGATTCAAGTTTTTCCATATGATTATTCAGCGAGGTATCTTGATTGAAATCGCTTTTTTGGGTGGAATGTGGTAGATGACATCACCGTAATCTAAATGTGGCCGCACATATAGTTTGTACAATTCAGTTAAAGTGTTGCGGGGCAAATACCTTGAAAGAAATTTTATCATTCCTAAACCGCGTCTACATTTTAGTATAATTGACTGAATGCGAGTGGCAAAGGACAATTTAGAATCAAGTATGATACCAAGATGTTTATGTTCATTCATCTTAATGACTGGGATGTTATTGAATAGAACTGGTGGATGATCGGCTGAAATTTTCTTTCTTGAAAAAGTCACTTCAACTGCTTGTTTGGTTCTTGGCTCCTGCAGTACTCTTGCGCTTATAAAATGAGCTCTTAGGATTCTATGAAGCTCGAAGATAGTCCTAAAACTGTTAATAAAATTAATGAGTAGGTTACGATCGAGCCAGCAAGAGGTCTGATAATTCTGTATTTCAAGGACTGTTGTGCTCACTTAGTGCTATTTTTTGACATCTCACATAGCAATAGTATCAATAATACAGTCATCAATCATCCTGCATTGTCTCACGGATAACATACCAAGTTAAGATCCATATATCGCTGAATGACTTTTTTGCTCATCCAATCCAAGGATTTAGTGGCTCACCAACTACTCCTAACTTTGACCGTCTATAGCTCGAGAACAAAGCGTCATATAATCATGGAGAAAAAAGGACCCAGAAATTCAATATTGTCTCCTTTGAACGGCAATCCTGCTGACACTTGATAAACGAACTACGATTTCTCATATCAAATTTAGTTTAGATAGTCAAAAATGGCAGTTTTCTACCACTCAAAAAAACATGTCCTTAGAAACAGACACTTTTCCTTTCGCTTTTATAGTCAATTTTGAACATTATTGTATATACGTTTCAGATATTGTAAATAACGCTTTGCAGCTGAATCTGATTAATAGCTTGTCATCTGCATATTATTTTGGAATTGATATATTCATCGGAAGGCACCTTTAAATTCTAAAACCATTTTACTGAGGGGCAACCTTCCTTAAAAGGATTAAATATGAATGTAGTATATTAGCCTCGGTTAGAAGTCCTGTTGATTTAGCCTCGTATTGAGATAGTTATGTAAGTTGGTTTTTAGCGTGACTTGAGCCTGTTCTCTCGTGTGTTGCTCGGCCCGATATATAACATACTGGCGACGAGAAATGGTTTCAGAGACTCACATTATGTTTTAATGGATACAGACATAGATGTTGTGGAAGACCATGGTGGTTTGTTGAAACAGAAAACGCAGGTTAGGCCAGTTCAGTGAGTTGACTGGTGAAGATGAACTCTGCCTTCTTAGGCCCATTTTTTTGCTTGAATGCTGACGTGGCATTAGCATGGCACAGGTGCTAGGACAGGTTGGTCCTTACTGTGAAGGGAAGGAGGACTGGTCTTGTTATGTAGAAAGACTGGAACAGTTTTTCATTGCAAATGATATCACCGATGCGCCTAAGAAAAGGGCTGTACTTTTGAGTGGAATTGGACCCTCAACATACTCGGTGTTGAGAAATTTGATGACTCCAGATGTTCCTTCAAGTAAGACATATGATGAGCTGAAGGGTACATTATCTGCTCATTTTAAACCAAAGACTTTGGTGATTGCTGAGCGTTTTCGATTCTACAAGAGGAATCAACATGAAAATGAGTCTATTTCAGATTATATTGTTGAGCTGAAGAAACTTGCAAGTACTTGTGACTTTGAGGATTTCCTGTCAACGGCCTTGCGTGATAGGCTGGTTTGTGGTTTGCGTTCAGAGAGTATTCAAAGAAAGCTTTTAACAGAAGTTCATTTTACCTTTGACAAGGCAGAGAGGATCACTGTTGCAAAGGAATTAGCACAAAGGAATGCAGTTGATTTACAGCCATCACGTGGTGGAGTAGGAGTTAACAAAGTCGATCATAAGCATAAAAAAAGCGAAGGCAAGTGCCTTAGTATCTAAACCAGCTAAAGAGTGTCGGCGATGTGGAGGAGATACGCATTATGCAAATGATTGCAAATTCAAGTCATTGAAATGTTTTAATTGCTCCAAACAAGGTCACTCTGCAAAGAAGTGTAGAAGTGAAAAAAGGAAAACTGCACCAGTTGAGAAAACAAGTTATCTTGGTGCTTCATTAAGTAATGTTGGGAATAGTGATGAAGACTTGCATACAATCTTCACTTGAAAAGGTGATGCCAGGGGTGCTTTGCAAGAAACAGTTTCTGTCAATAGTATTCCTTTGACTATGGAAATTGACACTGGAGCAGTAGTTTCAGTTGTTGGGAATGGCTTTATGAGAAGTATTTGCCACATGTGCCTTTATCTTCGTGTTCAAAGCAACTTCAGTCTTATTCTGGTGAGATTCTTGCAACAAAGGGAGAAATTTTGGTTGATGTTGAGTTTCAAGGGCAAAAGGCTAAGTTACCATTGGTTTTTGTTGATGGAGACAAACCAGCTTTGTTAGGAAGAAATTGGTTGATGTAAATTAAGCTTGATTGGAATCAGTTGTTTGTGGTAAATTATGGTTTGGGGGAGGAGCTTTTGAAAAAGCACAGGTCTGTTTTTGATGGTCAGCATGGTGTTATAAAGGGGTTTAAAGCAGATTTACTTCTTAAGGAAGATGTTAAGCCTGTTCTTAAGAAGGCCCGCCCTGTTCCATTGTCTTTGAAGGAGGTTGCGGAGAAGGAACTTGATCGTTTGACCAAAGATGGTATGATGACATCAGTGATGCATAGTGAATGGGTTTCTCCATTTGTGGTAGTTCCAAAACTGATGGTAGGGTTAGGATTTGTGGGGACTACAAAGTTTCAGTGAATCCGGTGTTGGATGTTGATCAATACCCTCTGCCTAACATTGAAGACATATTCGCAACACTTTCTGGTGGTGCTTATTTCAGCAAATTGGACTTGTCCAATGCATATCAACAGTTAGAGCTTGAAGGAGATGCTAAAGATGTGTTAACCATCAATACTCATAAGGGTTTGTTCAGAATAGAGAGCTTAAATTTGGTGTTTCTAGTGCTCCTGCCATATTTCAGTCAGTCATGGATAGGGTATTGTCTGGTGTGAAGAATGTTGTGTGTTATTTGGATTTTATTTTGATCACAACTAGATCTGTTGAGGAGCATAAGAAAGTCCTATCAGAGGTTTTGCAGAGGCTAGAAAGGCATAACATTAAAGCTAAACTCAGTAAATGTGAATTTTTCAAGTCTGCTGTCAATTATCTTGGGTACAAGATAGACAAAGAAGGACTGCATCCAACTGAAGAGAAAGTTAGGGCTATCATTGATGCCCCTGTTCCAACAAATGTTACAGAGTTAAAATCCTGGCTTGGATTGATAAATTATTATGGGAGGTTTCAAAGAAGTCTTGCCTCAATTTTAGGCCCTCTGCATGAGCTTTTAAGGAAGGATGTAACTTGGCGATGGTCAGAAGCATGCCAGAAAGCATTTGATGCTTGTAAAGCTCAGTTGAGCAGCAGTAAGGTTCTAGTGCATTATGATACAGCTAAACCTTTACAGCTGGACTGTGATGCATCTAGTTATGGGGTAGGTGCTGTCCTATCACATGTAATGGAAGATGGTTCAAAAAGACCAATAGCATATGCTTCTAGAACATTAAGTTCAAACGAAAGAAATTATGCACAATTAGAGAAAGAAGCCTTAGCAATGATTTTTGGGGTAAAAAATTTCGCAAGTATCTCTATGGGAGAACATTTACTTTAGTGACAGATCATAAACCACCAACTTCTATTCTTGGTGCAAAGTCTGGTTTTCCAACACTAGCAGCAGCTAGATTGCAACGTTGGGCTTTGATCCTTGCAGCTTATCAATACAAATTGTTGTATTGAAAATCTAGTGATCATGCAAATGCTGACGCACTTTCTAGATTACCAAGTGGAAATTCAAAGGAAGGAGAAGAGCCATCAGTGTGCCAAGTCAAGTTTACTGATTCCTTGCCGATCTCTGCTAAAGATATACAGCAAGAGACAGGGCAGGATCCACTTTTATCAAGAGTTCTTTCATTTGTTCTGAATGGTTGGCCAGAAGTTTGTGGCACTGAAGAATTAAGGCCATATTTCAATCGCAAGTTAGAACTATCTGCAGAGCAGGGTTGTGTGTTGTGGGGCACAAGGGTGATTATTCCACCAAAATATAGAGATAGAATGCTTGAAGAATTGCATGAAACACACCAAGGTGTCTGCCGTACCAAAGCTTATGCCAGAAGCTATATCTGGTGGCCAAATCTTGATTCACAGATAGAAGAATATCTCAAAAGTTGTGAAAGCTGTCAGATGTTTCGAAATGAGCCGGCACATGCTCCTTTGCATCCCTGGAGGTTTCCGGCAAGAGCCTGGCAGAGAATTCATATTGACTATGGAACGTTTGACAAAATGATGCTCTTGGTTGTCATAGATAGCTATTCCAAATGGATAGAGGTGCACGAAATGTCTAGTACCACCAGTGGAGCGACCATAGATAAACTTAGGTACATGTTTGCAAGTTATAGATTGCCAGAGGAAATTGTTTCCGATAATGGTCCTCAGTTTGTTTCTGAAGAATTTGACATGTTCTTAAAGAAGAATGGAATTAAACACACTCCCATTCCACCTTACCATCCTGCAAGTAATGGATCTGCAGAAAGAGCAGTGCAAACGGTAAGCAAGCTCTAAACAAGATGTGGCTAGATCATAAGAGAAATGATACTTCAATCACGTGGTCAAGAAGATTAGCTGATTTTCTATTGACTTATCGCTCTACACCACACTCAGTTACAAAGCAAGCACCCTCAGAGTTATTTATGAAGAGAATACTGCGTACTCGGTTAAGTTTAGTAAAGCCAAACTTAGCTAGTGCTGTAGAAGAGAAGCAGCATCAACAGATAAAATATCATGATACGAAGGGGGTTAAAAGTCGTGAATTAAGGGTCAATCAACCAGTGCTTGTTAGAAATCACAGAGATAGCAAGGAAAGATGGATTCCAGGAGTCATTGTAAAGAAGAAGCGACCTCTGACTTATTTGGTCAAATGTGGGCAAAGAATAAGATTTGTACACATTAAACACCTATTAAGTAATGAGATTCCACCGAAAGAGATAGCAGAAGAATTGCCTGTTATTCCAGATGTGTTACCTCCAGTTGAATTAGAGAAAACACGTGATGAAGGAGTTATTGAGAACTGAGATTTAGCCATTAAAGAGACTCCAGAGAAAGTAGAGTTAGAGATAGAGTCAGAAGTTCAGAAGTCTCCTGAGGTAAGAGTTGCAAAGACACCTGATGTGAACTTACCAGCAAAGGCTCCAGAAAGACGATATCCAGCAAGAATCAGAAGACCTCCGAAGAGACTTGGACTAGAGTAGAAAAAAAAAACAGGTGGAACGAACTAAAAGCCAGAATAATGCTTTTCTGCCTGTTTTCCAAGTGCTGATAGTCCACCCAGCAATTGCAGTTGAGTTTGTTGTTTAGATAATTCGTCTAGTAGAAAGAATTACATTGAAGGACTGTAAGAAAGAACTTAATAATCATTGGACGCTTTTCTTTAAGGGAGGAAAAGTGTAGTATATTAGCATCGGTTAGAAGTCCTGTTGATTTAGCCTCGTATTGAGATAGTTATGTAAGTTGGTTTTTAGCGTGACTTGAGCCTGTTCTCTCGTGTGTTGCTCGGCCCGATATATAACAATGAATGCATGGAATATCTGGCAACGGTTATTGTGAATTAACATTATGTCATCGGAAAGTGAAAGAAATACCAGAAAAAGGCTTAATTGTCAAATAAACTCGTCAATCCCATATAAAAACAAGTATTGTAATAAAGACACAAACGATGCTCCATAGTTTCAGGTACCTTATACTTGCAGGTAGCCATTACCGATTTCATTTTTGCACCTGCACCTATATCAAACCATGGTTTAAGGGCAAAAAGGCAAAGCGTTTCGAAAATTGTCTACGGTAAAATTGATGCATTCCAAAGATTTTGTAAAGCCCCGGTCAAACTGATCAAACATTTCACAAAACATTTATCAAACTTTATATTTTGATTTTGCCTCATGTTGTGGGTTGGTGGTCAAACAGAACTAACATTTCACCAAACATTTCACCTGTAATTTGGTTTGAAACCCGTGATCAGAAGGTGCCTGTGCAGTCAACGAGACACTGCGGAGCACGCACAAAGGCATTTTGATGAAAACAAAAGACGATGTTTGGCGAAATGTTTGTTGGAGTGGTCAAACATATCGAACATTTCACACAACAACGAAAAATAAAATTTGTTTTTGACCTAGATCAAACTTTGCCCAACACTGCCAAACAAATGTTATGAGACCAAACAAGGTGGTCAAACAAGCCCAACATTTCATCAAACATTTGTTTTTGAAATGTTAGGTGAAATGTTTGATCTGTTTGACCGGGGCTTAACACGTAAAAAACTCGTAACATGCAAACATGACACATGCTGATCTAATTTTAGACAGGACATTACTGATTCAAGCGCGCACTAAAATCAAACACAAAACTTACCAAAGTAACCAAGGCACCAGAGGAATGGCCTCCAAAACTGCAATAAATGAAGGTATTGTACTGTATAAAGCCAGGTGAATACCGACAGTCATTAGCTGATTTAACAAACTTGCACCGATAAGATGAATTAAAACTTCTGACGCTTGTACATTCAATCTGTAGGGGGAAACAGAGGAATGTTATTTTCATTCAGTCGTACAAACCTTGTAAGCTTGGTCGTTGTGAGCATCAGGTTAACTGCTTTAATCGGAAACAACGTATAGTTTCTGTAGCAAACCACCAAATGAGCATAAACTACAGCTAGCGTTCGTCATGGCTCAGTCACAGGAAACCTGTTCTTCCTGATACACAAAAATGGCTTGATCAATGTTTTGAGGTGTAATTCAAAATTCCCACAGATGATACAGAACCTTTACGGTTGTTGTGCTCTTTACATGAGCCATGACGTACATAGAAGGTAGGAACATTAATGGTGAAAAAAACGTATAGCTCAAATCCTTACTGGTTGCTGAAGCACGCGGAAATCATCCCATTTCACTGTATTCAGCCAATCAAATAGCCCATTTCCAACCAAGTGATACTAAATTGGCCGTTAAGTGAATTCTTGACTACCCTTACGAAAGTTGAAATGGCTAATAAGTTACAATAATTACATGGGATTTTCTTTGATAAATCAGTAGAAGGGGTGTCCCTCCACAGTTCGTAGCGTGCTTGGAAAAATATCTCATTTGGAGCCAAAATTACATTCATTTTCCGGTCGAAGAATATTGACATTCATTCAAACACCGATAAAAGTCACTGCAAATGAGTTATAAAGATAAAAACCTTAGCGTTCATAGATATTGACCTAAGCAATAACCCCAGCACTGTCCCTTCAATTACATCTCAAAATCGCAGGTCTGGGTGTCGCTCGGCGGAGCTTTCTTGGTGGATCCGGGGACCTGAGGTGGCAGCGGCCTCTGCCGGGTGTGGGCTCCACTCACTCGGCTCTTTCGGACGGTGTCTGGTTTGTGCTGCTCGGCGGTGGGGTGGCGGCTCTGTGGCCTGTTGGGGCGTATTTGGTTTGCATGGTTTTCCCTTAGGGAGTTCTTTGGAGTACGAATAATCGGCGACCTATTGTTCTCTTGTGTTTGCAGTGGGTTTAAGTGAGCTCTTTGTGAGCCATGGCATAACTCGTTGCCAAGCTAAATCTCAACCATCTTAGCACAGGCCTTGCCGGTGCAGACTTTCTTTCACCATACAGCCCCCAGGGTTAGCGTATGCTAGCGCCTGTCAAGGTGGGAGGCGGAGTGATGCCATGGTGCACAGGGTGCTTAAACTTTTTTCTTTGCTTTATTTTGGTTTTTTGTTAGTCATTCTTTTTTTTCATATATTTTCTTTTGCTTTTCAGATTATTGTTAAAAGAATCGTTAAGTGCCGCTCATAGCCAGAAACAGTTGATGTCATGTCTACTTGTGCTACAGACGGCACAGAATGTTGTATTGTATTTATTTACTCTTAAATTGACATTTATGTAAAGAAAATCGCATGTGATTTTCAGTAATTTCTGCCAGAAACGTGATCTGGGCCCAAATTTCTTACCGATTAAAACTTATTCGTTGCCCCAAAAAGGCCCCACTTTGTGTAATTTAGCTAACTGATTCACTTACCAACGAATCAAGAATGGATTTGACGTCATTATCCATTTAAAAGTACCCAAATTTCTTTTGAAATATCCAGTCTTGAGTAGCTTCTTGCAAATTCGTTTCGTTCCATATTTTCTCTACAAGTGCCAGAAATCTGGTAGTACCTCGATGTATCACAGAATAAAATTTACACCAAAACAAGTCAGAAGTAACGAACTTTCATTCCAAAATAATGCAGAAAGAAACAACAAATGGTAAATGCTATAGTGCAAATAATGAACATTGGATACTAAGAATGAGAAAAAGGAATAGACGCTAAAGAATAAATGAGGAATTAATGAATAATACTAAAGATTGAAGCTTAACTGCTAAAGAAGAAATATTAAAGAAGAAATGATGAATATTGAGAAATAAAGAATAAACGGTGAAGAATAAATGCCAAAGACAGGGGATAAAGAATGAACAGTATAGAATAGAGAATAGAAAGTGAAGAACAACAAATAAAGATTTAACAGGATAATAATCTTTCATTCTTTTTGTGATTGTATAGGCATATTCTTTGGCTCTGTGCATGGTACTAACTCATGTAGTCAAAGCAAATAAAGAATAAACAGAATTTCTGCAATTGTTTTGGTTCCCATTCTCGGGTTGACAGGAGAAACTGCCTTTCATCATAATGGATGGTTATGGTACCAAACTAGCACCTACCTAACTAGTCAGCTGAATGGAGAAAAGTAAGAATCGAAGAAATGGAGAAATGGCTTGGGTTGACGGGTTGCCAAGTTGACAGGATAAACTGCCTTATTATCATGATGGACTGTTGTATTAACTAAGGAACTCGGTTGAATGAAGCAAAGTAAAAGTTGATGAAATTGAGAAATTGCTTGGATTGACGGGTTGCCGGGTTGACAGGATAAACTGCCTTAGCATCACTATGGACTGTTATATTAGCCAAAGAACTCAGCTGAATGAAGAAAAATAAAAATTGAAGAAATTGAGAAACTGCTTGGGTTGACGGGTTGCCAGGTTGACAGGATAAACTGCCTTATCATCACTATGGACTGCTATATTAGCTATGGAACTCAGCTGAATGGAGAAAAATAAAAATTGAAGAAATTGAGAAATTGCTTATCATCACTATGGACTGTTATATTAGCTATGGAACTCAGCTGAATGGAGAAAAATAAAAATTGAAGAAATTGAGAAATTGCTTGGGTTGACGGGTTGCCGGGTTGACAGGATAAACTGCCTTTATTATCATCATGTAGTGTTATATTAGCTAAGGAATTCAGCTGAATGGAGAAAAGTAAGAATAGAAGGAATTGAGAAACTGCTTGGGTTGACGGGTTGCCGGGTTAACAGGATAAACTAAGGAACTCAGCTGAATGGAGGAAATAAAAATTGAAGACATTGAGAAATTACTTGGGTTGACGGGTTGCCGGGTTGCCGGGTTGCCGGGTTGACAGGATAAACTGCTTAATTCGGAAATTCTAGCACATTTGCACCGTAACATTCACAAGTCTCGCAATCTGATTGGTACGGTAGGAATCGTGAAGTGTGGCCGATTTAGGGCCAGGTAGGTTTTTCAGAGTAAAACTATGAGTCCCTCTAGACTGAAGCGCCATCATTAAGTCAAAGAGCACAGGGAAACAAGAGTCTCATCGTCGCCGCAAGGACGCCAAGACATGAACGCAGGAAGGTTGAGAATCTCGTCGTTACTGTATTTTTTACTTAACTATTTTTCATTGTACTTCTACTTTGATGGTAAGTGCACATTCCATGTAAACTGTATGGTTGATATAACGTAAATCGGACGAAGTTTTGAATAAAGAACCTGATTATGGGCCCCATGCAAATCGATTCTTTCATGCAAAACGTCCAATGGAAGTTGGGGGGGGGGAGGGACTGGACGTTTTGAAAATTTTTGTTTTATCGACATTTCTCCCGAGGATTTTTCTGCAAGAAACTTTATTCTCCAGCTTTCGTTTGCTGGCTGTCTATATCGTTAGTGCGAAAGAATTTCGACAGTAGTGAAATATCTTGTCCGTTTTCGTTGAGCATTGTCATGGAAAGCAGGTCGCTCACGACTTCATAAGCACTGAAGGCCCAATGCAGCAAAACAACGGTTTGAAATATTCTCGTGATCGGAAAAAATACTTCGACTTTCAATTGGACGTTTTTGGGGAAGGGGTGGGGGTTTTTTTATGGACGTTTTGCGTGAAAGAATCTATTTGTGTGCGGCCCCTTGTGTAGCAACAAGCACATTGAAAAAGTAATTTGGATATAAAGTAAAAGAAAAAAAAAGCAGCATCTTATAGGGTTCTGTTGTGTGTCTGGGGCAGCACGCAAATCGACTCTTTCACGCAAAACGTCTAATGGACGTTTGGGGGAGGGGCTAAAAGGACCGGACGTTTTCAAAATCTTTGTTTTATCACTGCATGCAGCGAAAAAAAGCAAAAGCTTGAATGCAAAAAGCTTTGTTCCACATATTTTGTTTGCTGTGCACTTTGTTAGTGCGAAAGAACTTTAACAGCAGTGACTGCATTGACAGTGGCGTAACGCACCTTAGTTCAAAAACTAAGGGCCCCGACCAAAAGGAGCCTCCAGCAAGGAATGTCTTCTGTTATTTCCTCTTCAAGTTGGTGCTGTGGCCATGACAAGGAGGGGTTTCAGGCCTGGATGATTCGGTAAAATTAATGAATGGATAGTAATTTTGATTATTCTGCAATAGCAGACGAAGAATCTACCGAGTGAATCAAAAAACGTTTACATGCTGGCAGGCTATGGAATGAAAACTATGTGGCCGACAGTCAAAACTAAAATGTTTATCTATCAGTCAAAGCCTAACTTAGATGAAAAACATTGTTTTGTAAGATTACATAGAGCCAACAATTAGAAAAATGCCTATAGGATGTTAGAATGGGAATCGAAAATTCCACATTCCATTCTGGTCCAGGATTTGGATTGGATTTGGGAGATGTGTTCAGAGCCAAAGTAGAAGGAATGTCCTCAAAATTTTTCAGATGATTTCAACTCTAGAATCCAACATTATCCTCTCTCCCCCACTGACTTGCCTTCGACACACTGCTGGCTTGGACAACAGACATGTTGACAGTAAATCATTGCAATTTTCATCGCTATCTGTGCAACTAACTATGCCTTGACTTAAAACTGGACATGGCTTTTAATGCTGTCTGTGATATCATATGTTGTTGCTGGGGGCCCCAAGCCACAAAATGCCTAAGGGCCCCGACTGTCTCCGTTATGCCACTGCAATGAAAGTATCAGTGTCAGTTTTGGTTGAGTCTGGTTATGGAAAGCACATCGCTGATGACTTTATAATTAGGCCTGTTTGATATGCAGGAAACAACGGTATGAAACTTTCTCATGGCCGGAAACATTACATCGATTTTCAATTGGACGTTTTGGGTGGGAGGGTGGAGGCATTTTGAAAATGTCCAATGGACGTTTTGCATGAAAGAATCGATTTGTGTGCAACCCCTGATACTGTTTTTCATCAGAATCACATGCTCTTCTTTTGATCTAAAATACAAGCCGTCTTCACCTGGATTTGATATTTTTCAAAACCCAATGAAAACTTTTTACTTGGCGATATTCTTTACTCATGTCGTTTGATAACAGTCCATGATGATAATAAAGGCAGTTTATCCTGTCAACCCGGCAACCGGTCAACCCAAGCAATGTGTCAATTTCTTCAATTTATATTTTTCTCCATTCAGCTGACTTCTTTAGCTAATATAACAGTCCATGATGATAATAAAGGCAGTTTATCCTGTCAACCCGGGAACGATGATAAGGCAACTGATCCACGAGCTACAAAATTATTGACCGCGAAACGGGGGACTATGGGACAACAGAGCTAATAAAGAAAAACATCGAAGAAGCTTCGCGGAGGAGAGTATGTGTAAGCGAAAATGCAAATGATGATTTATAGCGGCTACGTTCTATTGGAGGATGGCATTACTGTTCTATGCATTAATCAAATTCAATATACTATTCTATAACTAAAAGAAAACACAGAAAGAGGTAAGAAATTGATAGAGAGTATTTACAGAAGAATAGGAAATTATATTAAGAAAAGAGTATTAAGAATAGGAAATAATAGATTAACAAGGATGAGTACGAAATAGTTGAAACAAAGGCATAAGGACGGATGATATTAACAAATTATCTGACTGTAGCTTAAATATTTCAGAATAACTACAGAGTGTCTCAAAAAAAATTGTTTGACGTTCATTAAATACTAAAAAATAACGATACGCTGAATGGACACTTGGTCAGATAACCCTTTTCCTGAGATTTTAAATTAATTTTCGAGGCAAGAATCTTGCAAATCCGCTAAAAATTCATGGAGTTACAAGCCTTTGAAGTTTGATTTTGTGCGAAAACTGAAACCAGAGGCCTCGAAATGGCATCTTTTGTAAGAATCTCATAGACCATTGTTTCTGATATTTCTAAATTCTTTCAGGGCGAACCAAATGGAATGGGAGCATGTTCTCGATAACCTAACTTCCAAGCATATGGATGCTTTAAGGAAAAAGGTTCAGTCTCTAGTTGATTATGTTTTGAGCAATTGTTTTTGGACATATGCAATATTGAGCAAATTTTGACAATGATTACAAGGACTGAATTACTTTGGAATTCCTATTTGGTTTGATATGATCAACGAGAGGTATGATATTAGAATAGCTTCTTTCACCTCGGTCTTCGAGGTTTGTTGCATTGCACGTAACTTGGGGGTCTCTGGTTTCAGCTATCGCGTATTTTTCATATTTGAAAGCTCACAATGCAGTGAACTTTTAACCGATTTGCAACATTGTAGTTTCTAAAATCATTTCATTATATTAGGGACAAGGCTACCTTCCCTTGAGTCTGTTCATGTTATCGTTATTTTGCAATATTTAATCAAACTTTTAGAACAATTTTTTTGAGACACCCTGTAGGTAATATCAATAGCAAAATGAAAAATAAACGATAGATAATATTATCGCAAATACATATTGGACATAAAAAAATTTTGTTGATATATTGGATGTAGATCTTAGAAAATTTTATTCTGTGATACATCGAGGAATAGCCAGTAATCTCCTCAAAGACGTCGCATCGATAGGCTTTGTGCTACAGATAATGCGATTCGATACACTTCATACACTCTTGAATAGATATGGCATGCCGGAGCTTGCTCAATTCATTCAAATGGAAACAAAAACGGATAAAACATTTTTTGGCTGTTTGGTTCACTAATGAATAGATCTTACACAAAACAACAAGACTAAATATTTTGCTGCACTGAAAGTTTACAGCTGTATTCACATTGCACAATCTCTTGTAAGCGCGTAAAAGCTCGTGCAAAATCCACCATATTACTCCCTAATAGTGTTCAGATTGCAAAATATTGATATTGATACATCAACTATAATTTTGAAGTGGAAGAATCGAAGGACAGGGACAAGGCTAAAACGAAAATCGAAGATTTGATGACCTCCGTCGATGCTCTTCCTCTTCAGCCACAGAACAAAACGCAATTACACAAACATTACGTCCCTAGCAAGATATCGTGGGACCTCACTATAGCAAAGTAAGAACTTTAATAATGTCGCTGCTTCATATTTACGACGCTGGATGGATATCCCCATCAACGGAGCCCTTGATATTTGCTTACTTTCCAAAGATAAATTTGGTCTAGATATTATGATGCCATCCACAAAATTTACTCTATGCCAAACGGTGTTGAGAAATTGCTTGAAGAACTCTCCAAATGAGGACGTTAAGAAAATCCATTAAGTGTCTAACAAAGGAGCAAATGTCCAGTTTGATAGATTCAATAGTACACAGGAAGCGCTAAAATCGATCAGAGACGAAAAATAACTGAGGACAGAGAACAAGCTTGTGAGTCAAGGGATGCTTTTTAATTTTCATGTCAGCAATATACAGCCAAAATTTATCAGGCTTTGGTCAGATGTTCATCACTCGATGCCAAAAAATATATTTAACTTCGCTATTAGATTTCCAAACAATACTCTGGCCAATCGGGGTAATATGGTATTATGGGGACAGACGGATGATTCTCATTGTACATTTTGTAAATAACATGAAATATTGTCACATGTTATTGCTAGCTGCAAGGAATATTTTGGACCAAGGCCGTTACACCTGGAGACACAATTCTGTCCTTAGTTTCATAGCTAGGACGCTGAGCTCTTTGAAGGATGTATCGCTCCATGCAGACTTGGATGGCTGGGAATCACCATGTGTTATTACTGGTATGGAACTAAGACCTGATTTGTTGGCTGTCAATGGTGCAACGTTGTACACAATGGAGTTGACAGCTGGATTTGAGGCAAATATTGAAAAGAACGCTGCAAGGAAGGAAGCCAAATATGAAGAACTATCTCGCAGGTTAAACGATGAATATGATGAGGTAAATTTTGTGAATTTGTCTATGGGTAGCATTAGAGTTTTTGGTAAGTCTTGTAATTCATTTTTAACCATGATGTCATAGAAGAAGAGAGCTCAACATATACAATAAAAACGGCAGCTAATAAAGCCTTAAGGTGTAGCTATTATCAGGGTGGTGGAACAGGGGTCTAAATCTCCTTTCTCCCTTGAAAATTTAGCGATCTCTCCCTTCTCCCATCAAAAATTTACATTTTATCCCTTCTCCCACAGATTTTTTATTCTCCCTTCATCTCAAGCTCTGGTTTTGCTGTTTATTCATATTCATGTTCTTTCAAACATACAACTAAAAATACAGGTTCTTTCTTTCAGAAATTCATTCATATAAACCCAGTATGATGTTTTGCAAAGATTGCTTCGCAGTGCCTAAATCTGTCAGGGGGTATCCACTATTGGCTTTGCCTATTGACAGAACATTAACAACCTTTAACCCTATTTTAATCGGGGGCGTTTTTGGCCCCCTCCCAAACTTTTTTAATAGCTCCTAAACGATGATAAATGTAGCACCGAAACTTGCTTACTTTTACTAAAATTTAATTTGCAATTAGAAAAGAAAAATTTCATTGCATTATGTAAACCACGTGACCACCAGATACCCATATTTGGAGAGTGGTCACAAGGAAAATCTTTAAAATTGCTCTAGTTTCCTCATTTTGTGTTGAATCTCATTAATATGGTATACCATTCGATTTGTCTAGATGAGCACTTTCATTTCTTACATACTTTATCTATATTTGCTGACGACAGTAATTTATAACTTCTATGAGGCAATAAATCTTTATGACGTCATATCTCTAATAAATTAGAAATCTTACATAAAACATCATGTAAGGACTTGAAATATTGATAAAACAACTAGATTTCACTCAAATTATGCAGAATTGATGATATTTCATAAAAGAAGTTTCTCTGACTTTCTTATGAGTCTATGCCAGCTCTGTAAAAGTCCATATGCCTTGCAAACAATTTGCTGTTGACAAGGACAACAAGCATCGTCGTTTTTAGGTTCTTTCTTTCTCGATAAAAGCAGCCAAACAAATTCGAGAGTCGATCGTGTCGTGTATTCACAAAGGAAGTACTGTCGTCCTCAGTTGTGAAGGATGTTGAAAGCCTTTGCGTGTGTTCCTCGGTAGACGCCACTAGAACCCTGTCTCTTCACTCTGGCCAACTGGTAAGACAAGTTTCCATTAACACTAGCTCTATTGCTGTTTTTGAAAACAAAATATCCCCCAAAAATAATGTGCCAAGTTTAAGAAAGATTTGTCAATTGGCACTGCCTATTCTTGGGCTTGTGATTCGCATTTGTAGGCACTGGTTCTGCAGGCACTCCTTAAATGGATACAGTCTGGGCAGAAATATTAATCACCTCTTTAGAAGAAAAAGACTAACAGGCTTGTTTCCTAAGCAGAATCCGAATTGTTGGTCTGATCTGCTGCTTACCTATCTAATAGCTTTCACATACGAAAAGGATGATAAGAAAAACCCCTACCATTTCATGAAAAATCAACAAAAGTGTGATCTATTTACAACTGAGAGCTTATCTCTCATTGACAATATTGGATCCGACTGCATGCAGGAACAGTTATCTGCTTGGGCACTTTCTGATCTAAAACACAGAAATAACAAATCCTTCTTTGGGCTCCTTATGCTGCTGTCAGGTGATATTCATCTCCACCCAGGACCTTCTAAAATCTGCCAAACCTGCAACAAATCGGTAAGAAAAGGTATCCCTTGCATGCAATGTGGTTTCTGGGTTCACAAAAGGTATGATAGAATACCTGATGCAGAGTTTGTAACTCTTTCCAGGTTTTCAGAAAATGAATCTAGGTACACTTGTTTGTCCTGTAAGAACAACATAAGGACAAACCTTTGGCAAGTGTTGCCATTTGCTGATGACCCCTTGCCCAAGCACATTGAGGAACAACCAACTAACACTGAAGTTCACAAGGAAGCCACCCAAGATCCATCAAGAGAGTGTATGTGGAATCCATTCAAAAAAAGAGGCTTACACTTTCTTCACCTCAATATTAATAGTTTATTGCCTAAAATTGATGAATTGCGCCTCATTGCTAAGAACTCCAATGCTGCAATCATTGGAATTACAGAATCAAAACTTGACAAAACAGTGTTGGACAATGAGGTTAAGATTGATGGCTATGAATTAAAAAGATCGGACAGAAATCGACAAGGTGGAGATGTTGCTTGTTACATAAGAAAGGATTTATCTTCTTTCAACTCAAGAGAAGATTTTGCACCAGACCTAAAAAATATATTTTTTGATTCACTATTACCTAAATCTAAACCAATCCTAGTTGGCATCCTTTACAGACCACCCGACTCAAGTGGTTTCCTTAAAAAACTTAATGCTGCTATCTCAAAAACAAAAAATTTTGACAAACCAAAAGTTTTTATCCTGGGGGACTTGAATATCGACCTGACGGGCAATAGAGTGAAAAACTCTAATGGGATCAAGCGCTACAAAGAATTCTGCTCCCTCCACGGACTTGAACAACTAATCCAAGAACCAACACGCATAACTGAAAAATCTGAAACCCTATTAGATCACATAATTTCTAATTCTGCTCAAAAAGTCTCCCAACATGGTGTCCTCAACTTGGGCTTATCTGACCAACATATGATCTACTGTACAAGGAAAAGTACTAAAGCCAAGAGTTTTGATCATAAACACATCAAAATCCGCTCAATGAAAAATTACAATAAAGACCTTTTCCTGAAAAAACTCAAATTGATTAAATTCCCAAAATACTTTGACTTTATTGATATCAATGCTGCTTACTCTCATTTCATACAATTGATTGTTTCGGTTATTGATGAGATTGCTCCACTGAAGGAGATTCGCGTGAGGAACAACACTCAGGAGTGGATGGATGAAGTCCTTGGGGGGATCAGGATTCGAGACAAGCTGCTTTCCAAATTTAAAAGGACTAAAAGCCACACTGACCATGTTAATTTCAAAAAGGACGAAATAATATTTTGTCTCTGATAAAAAGAAAAAGAAAAATTGTGTTATTGGCAAACTAAATGAAAACATTAACAAGCCAAAAGAATTATGGAAGAGCCTAAAATCACTTGGACTTCCATCCAAGCAAGATAAAGCTTCAAAGATCAGCCTGAAAAATGATGGACAGCACTGTTTCGACGATAAAATTAATTCCAACATTTTCAAGAACTTCTTTTCAAATCTGGCTACAGAGCTTGTGAAGAAGCTACCTGATCCGCCCTGTAAATTTGGCATTGATAGCGTAAAAAATATTACAAGAACCTTAATCTCAAAAAAGAAAAATTCACCCTTTACCATGTAAACCGTGATGACGTCCTCAAGCTTTTAGAAGGAATCAATCCTTCAAAAGCAGCAGGACCTGACAATCTAGGAGGAAAGTTCCTTAAAGATGGTGCATCAATTTTAGCTACGCCAGTGACGGAACTAAGCAATCTTTCAATTTCCTTGGCAACCTTTCCAGATGATTGTAAACAAGCCAAAATGAAGCCTCTTTTTAAAAAGGGAAGCAAGGACGATCCAAAAAATTATCGTCCTATCTCACTCTTGCCGCAGATCTCTAAAGTTATTGAGAAACTTGTCCACGAACAGGTGCAAGAGTACCTAGATAAAACAAAATTCTTTACCGGTACCAGTCTGGGTTTCGTCCTTTCCACTCAACAGACACGTGTCTATCATATCTTAGTGATAAAATCATACAGGGGCTAGAAAACAGGATGTCTACGGGCATGATATTGATCGATCTTCAAAAGGCGTTTGACACAATTGACCATGAAATTTTCCTTGAAAAAGTTAAAGATCTTGGCTTTGCTGACTCGGTCATATTCTGGTTCCGATCATACCTAACCAAACGAACTTTCTACGTAAACATAGGCAAAGATTCCTCATCGCCCGGAGAATTATCGTGTGGTGTTCCACAAGGCTCTATTCTAGGCCCTCTCATTTTTCTCTTATATGTTGATGACATGCCTTAGTCAGTGGATTGTGACTTACTCTTGTATGCAGACGACTCCTGTCTTGTATTCGGAGACAATGATGTCAATGAAATAGAAAAACAGCTGAAAAGAAACTTTAATTCTCTTTGTGATTGGTTCGTTGATAACAAATTAAGCATTCATTTTGGTGAGGATAAAACAAAATCGATACATTTTGGTAGAAAAAATAAACGAACCGGCAGTAAAAATCTAGACATCAGAAGAGGTGACGTTAAGATCAAACAACATACGTCAGTCACATACCTGGGCTGTGTCCTGTACGGGGGCTTGTCTGGTGAGTCAATGGCTACCCGGACCCTTGGTAAAATCAATGGCAGGCTCAAATTCCTTTACAGGAAGTAAACTTTTCTTGATTCTTCCCTTCGGAGAGTGCTGGCCAATGCACTAATTCAACCCCACTTTGACTTTGCATGCAGTGCTTGGCTTCCAATGTTGAATAAACGATTAACCAAAAAAATTCAGACGGTTCAAAATAAATGTATCAGATTCTGCTTGAACCTTAGTAACAGAGCGCATATAGGAATAAAAGAATTTAAAACTGTTAACTGGCTCCCCACTAAAGAAAGGTTTGAGCAATGCACTGCTGCACAAGTTTTCAACTTTTTTGATAATGCGGCCCCATCATATATGTCGGAAATGTTCTTACCAGTTTGCCAGAGCCGAGTAACTCGAAGATCTAAAAACAAACTAATTCAACCTTTCCGAAAAAGCAACGCGGAACAAAATGGTCTCTCATATTTAGGACCTAAAATATGGAACAGCCTATCCTCAGAACTGAAATCTGCAACAAACATCAACCGTTTCAAACACAAGATCAAAGACCAATTCTTTAAAAATCTCCAGAGTGTTAATGATAGTCCCTATATATATTATTAGAAACCCAAAAAAAACCAACAACAATACTTATTCGTCATTGAAATCATCGATTCTAGTTCCGGTCTAATCAAAACTTTATTTACTATGAAAACTTTTTATTTTCTTTTCTCGAAAACGTTTTTCCTTCATTTTCCTTTTAAATAGCACTCCTGGAGGGACCATTATGGAAACAAGGTTGCATTGACCTTTTAATGCTATCCCTGCCATCGTTTACCATGGGGTGTTTTAAAATTAGATTATTAATAAGATATGTAATTTTTGCCTGTAATTATTTAAATTGTAGATATTTTAATTAGATTTCTTTTCTTTTTAAATAGTTGTATTTTACTTTGATGGAAAAATCATACATACATACATACATACATTAGGCGCCCTGAGGTGTCCACAGTCCAAACCACACAAAACGCGTCGTAAAGGTGGTTTAGAAAAAGATTTTGAAATTTTTTTTGCAGAAAACCATAACTTGATGAGTTCTATCGGAAAATGAAATAAACGAAGTTTGGGTTTATGGACACTTAAAGCATTATTACTGAGCAAACAACTTTGTCTTATATCGCATTACCCTTCTTTAATAGGTTAATTAATTTGTAACCACAAATATTCCTATAAAACCAAATGAAATCTCAAACTAAGGCTATCAAATAAGTATTTGGATAATTTTTAGTCTATTTTGGCCAGTTATTTGATATGAATTTACCTTTTTTAACAAATAGCTCAATTTCGTTAAAATTTGCCTTGCTTTTTGTTGCCTAGCAATCAATCATATGATTAGAAATTTATTGATGCTATGTTTGGATTCTCTTTTGTCTAATTGTGACACAGTGCAAGTTTCATTGTCATAGCTGTTATAGTTGCGAAGATAAGGGGCGAGAAACGCCCCCTGGTAGAAAGTCACTTTTTTCACTCGGTTAAAAAGGGTTAAAGGAACTCTACGCATTCATAAGGTTTGATGAAAGATGTAGGCAGTGACACGTGTCGTACCATATTTGGCTAACTTGTGGTTGGTTAGAATCCCCTTCAATTGGCAGAAAATTTAATTTGAGCTTACTACAAAGATGTAGCAATGTAGCCATATGATCTCTACAAACTGTTTTGGAATACAATGGAAGAAGATACCTCATGTCCCAGAACACAAGTAAACAGCTTTAGTAGGGCTTAGTGATGAAAGTCTAGTTTAAATCAATGGCCAATCAGTCTTAATTAGTGGCTAGTCATCTTTTAGATACCACATGTTTTATATTGGCGCTTTCAGTATCGAAATATCAATGTTAAAATTTCAAATTTGCTGTCATCTGTAAACCAGAGCTTCACTTTTCGGACCAAGTAGAATGTCGAAGCCTAGAGAATAAGTCTACACCAGCCTTGACAAAACTTTGAAACAAAAATGATATCACATTGTACTGTATCATATCATATTATATTATGATACATTATATACAATTTACGTTTGGTAGAATTGTGCCCGTACTATTGTGCCATTTTCCAGTTTTCCTTTGATTTAGTTAATGTCAGTTTGGCTTGTCCTTCAAAAATTTACTTTCGCCAAAAGGCCAAAGCTCTGGGCTTGTAGTTGAGGGAAGATTTGAACACTCTTGATTAACATTTCTGATCTCAAAGCATATCAACAACTAGAGTATATAAAGATATAAAGAGTATCAACAACTATCAGCGATTTGAAAATGATAGAGGCATACCGGATGAGCCAGAAAAAAGTTCCCACT
Source organism: Aurelia sp. 4 Dawson et al 2005 (assembly GCA_964019985.1). Lineage (NCBI taxonomy): Eukaryota > Metazoa > Cnidaria > Scyphozoa > Semaeostomeae > Ulmaridae > Aurelia > Aurelia sp. 4 Dawson et al 2005. The sequence goes on along the minus strand of OZ026500.1, from coordinate 13,685,584 downwards.
TTTAAAATTTCGGAGCACCAAAAGTACTTTACAGATTTGAATGATTAAAATTCCAGTTAATAACCGAAAGACTGAAGTATTTTTGTGATCTTTCTCGCCGTCTTACCAGCACTAGAAGTATCGATAGATTTAGCATTATGAAAATTTCATGGTAGCAAAATGACTAAACAAGGCCTATAACATTGATCAAATTGTAAGGAATCTCCTTGCACATAACAATACTCAATGGGCGTTTCACCTCCCTTGAGAGTTATCTGACATCAATTTCCAAACAGATGCGATGGATTTTTAGCCCCAGAGCCATGCATGGGCAGTGGCTAATTGTAATTTAACAGAGCAGCAGCTATGATCAGCTTATGGCAACTTAACTGCAGCAACTCCAACAAGATGGCAAATACAAAGCATGCATTGATTTCAAAGGAAGGGAGGCCAGCCTCCAAAGCGTTTAAATCTCAGTCCATTCCACGGGCATAAAGGACATCCTTCCAGGAGCTGTCTTCCTTCCACTGTAGTACAGTTCCAAAAACACGTGAAACGGTAAAATGATGTTAGAAGAAAAAACCAGTGGCCCGCTTCATGAAACGCACATAGGAAAATGATCATATCAGCTATGATGATTTGAAGATCTTCCCTTCTCCCTTCATTATTTTTCTCCCTTCTCCCCTTTAGAATTTTCTGAATTCTCCCTTCCCTCGTCAAATTTTGGCCATTCTCCCTGTTCCCTTCGTAGTACCACCCCCTGTATTATATCTTTTGCCGCAGGAATAAGCAATGGACAGAACAGTCATTACTCCAGCTTTAGACAATTTTAATTGCTAGTGAACAATTCATTTTCCTTTAGAGAACAATTTGAACTTTTAAACATGTAATTCGAACTTTTAGGCATCTTTCTTTTTTTATGCGTAGTAAATTTCTTAGCATAATATATAAATGTCAGTTCACTTTGTTTCTTTTCCAAGACACTCATTCGTGTCGTCACATATCACAACATGTGATCACGTGGTACTTGATGTATTGACCCTTGCGTTCCTTTGGCAATCAAAACAATCATGATTGTATTGTTTGAGATTTTAATATTGTTTCGTTTCAAAGAAACTAGATCCAGTTGGGCGACTTTGAATGAAATCATGATTGCCTTGATCGCCAAAGGAACGCAAGGGACATCTTCCCGCCTCTTCCCCAGGCCTCGCAGAACGCAGCAAGTGTTCTGATTCGTGATGACACGGATGAATGTCTGGGAAAAGAAACAAAGTGAACTGACATTTATTTGCGACTTGCTGAATTATTCGTGGAAGAAAATCGTCAAATAGAAACCAAGCACAGTCTGGTAGATACACAGAACTACAGGATGCCTTAAACAAACCAAGAGAAGTGGGTACCATTGAAATTTCTTACTCAAAAATGTAATTTAGCACATTTTAGAGCCTCATTTTAGCACATTTTAGAGCACATTTCTATGGCGTCCATATTTCGGACGCCATAGAAAGCGTGTCAGATTTGCTCATCTGCGAAGCAAGAAAAGGTCCCCAACCCAACTGTATCGGCTTTATGGGAATTATTGATGTTTCAGATAAATTTTAGAAGACTTTTTAACAATAAATAGAGAATTAAGAATGAAAGAAGCTCAGAAATGCTGAAAACGAACAAAGGTCACGAGTTTGAGGCGCCATAACTCCTTGGAATCGGGAGATATTTTGACCGGCATCCAAACTTGTATGCCCAAACGTATGGAGAGTAGATTTCTTCAAAAAAATGCGGGAAATTTCAAGCAGTTTTTTTATCCTGGTTGCGTTTTATGAGGGTAGATAAAATCTAAAAAAATCTTCACACGTTTCTTTTGTCTTCCTCACTTATTCGCCATTTGATTGGTCCGTAAAAATGAGGTTTTGGCGATCTCCGGTCATAGGCCACGAGAGAAATTCGGCTAAAACATTTGATTCCTATCTTAAATAGGGCCAAGTTTTTCAGAGTAATACTGTGAGTCTCTAATGCCCGAAGCGCCATAATCAAGTCAAAGAGCACAGGGCAACAAGAGACTCGTCGTCATCAATCTACTCCGAAGCTTCGAGCAGGTAAGTGACGATTTTTTCGTGCTTTCGTCTGCCAAGTGCAATTGATTAAGCAAAATATTTTCACCTGAAATTGATCTTTTAAACCTCCTATAAGTAAAACAATTCAATACTCATTCTTTACACAGTTGACTTTTAGAAGACAAGGCAACGAAATCTTCTTCAGAAGAATATTTTGGGGCAAAATGTACAAGTCAAAAGCGGAACCTGCTTGAAGCACATTAGGTTTCCTGGTTGATCTACGAATTTCGTATATTGTCCTTCGAATCTTCTTTCAGAAGTTTAAAACACAAATTGCATCATAATACGTCGAATTAAAGGGCCTCGAAGTACACTCCAAAATGATTGAAAGAATGAGAAATTGCCTCGAAAATCTAGGGAAAAAACTTACAATAAGAGAAATTTACCAATGGGAGAAAAGAGAAAATATTAAAGTTTGCGAAGTGACTAGACTGCACAGTACGGCCTACTTTTTTCACTGAGGTGACAGGATTCCCCGGATTTCCGACTGTTACTAGGGCTGTCGGAAGTGTCCGCGCTTGTCTTATCTCTTTATGATGATATCCTTTTTTATTATCATAAAGAGAATTATCACGACCAGTTTTTGAGACAAAGATGGTGAAAAACATTTTCGTGAACTACCGATTTTCGGACAAAGGTAGGACATTCGTTCCCAGTGTGACATGCACGCCCATGGCTATATAGAATAATCAGCGTATTTTCACTACGTTCTCTTTTGTTTCGTTATCTATCAATAACTTCTTCTGCAGCATTGGAGAAACGCTTAATGACAAAATTCCCTCAGCAAGAAATCCTCTCCTTGAAAACGACTACGTGGTCAATCCAGAAAAAGCTAAGTTTCAATTTCACGTTATTGATACCCTCCAGCTGGAACAAATTTTTTAGCAAATTTAAAACCTCAAAGGGATGCAGTACTGATGGTATTGCTAGCTGTTTTTTTAAAATCACCCTTCCAGTTATCTTAGAATCTTATGGTGATATTTTCAATCTTTCAATTGTTACTGGTTGTTTTCCAGATAGCTAGCAAATAGCCAGAGTAGCCCCCTTTTTAAAAAATGGTTAGCCTAATGACCGATCTAACTACCGACCTATATCATTTCCGTCTGTTTTGGGTAGGGTCTTTGAAAGACTTATTCATAACCAACTCTACGATAATCTCGACAAAAACAATCATCTGTTTTCAAACCAATCTGGCTTCAGAGCTCTTCATTCTATTGTCACTTGCCTTCTTAATAGCACAGATGACTGGCATGTAAACGCGGACAATGGCAGATACACAGCAAACATTTTTATCGATCTAAAAAGGCATTCAATACTGTAGATAATTTTACTTGCTAAATTGAGGAAATATGGCGTTGAAAATCTAGAACTTACTTGGTTTACATCATATCTAACGAAAAGAAAAATATTCTGCAAAGTAAATGCTGTCTGTTCAAATACCAAAGATATCCGCTGTGGTGTGCCTCAAGGTTCCTGCCTTGGTCCTCTCTTATTGTTGATCTATACTAGAAATAGCTATCGCTAACTAATGCCCACGCTTCATCGCTTCAGTGGAAGCCTGAAACACATTAGGAAAACATTGTAACGGCTGCTAAAAACTTTGTTTTGAAATTTTCACGAGACCACAGACAGCGAAAAATACTCTTGCATGGTGGAAGACCAAGATCCTCGTTTGATTTAACAGGGAAATACTAATACCTAGAATTTTGGTTTGGCCTAACTTAACCTACCGGCTCAATTTGCAGCCAGAACACTGGCTCTGCCCTTGCATACCCAGGCGGACTTCCTGCCAGGGTTTTCTCATGGAAGCCTGCATGGTAAACAAATCCCCAATAAAAAAGTCAAAGCCATTTATACATCAATAATTTCCAAATAATGAAATCTTTAAACCTATGTGGCAATTCAAGAAAACGGAAGTTTTGTGAAGACCCAGACAAACGCTTCTTCGCCGACCAGTGCACTACCGATTGTCATGAAATCGAGTGTCATTGAGCTCCGCATATCATGAAAAAATTAGAGCAAAGACCTGAATTGTTTTACGTCATAATGCAAAGTGGTGGAAAATTTTGCTGACACATTTTCGTACTGATCTCTCAAACATGCTTACCTTCCCGCGGCAGACTATAAACCCACACGGAATCACTATCGCGATTCCGCATGGGCAATCAATGATCCTCCGCTTTCTCTGAAGAAAGCTAAAGTGACGATTTATGCCGATGATACTAGTATTTCTTACTCTTCATTGAGTTTAGAAGATGTAAATCAAACTCTAAACAGTAATTTAAGCCATCTGAAGCAACTGTTGTTAGGTAATAGACTTTCCTTGAACATCCTAAAAGCTTAATCCCTGGTTGTGGGTTCGCAGCCTAAAATTATGAAAATAGTCGAAATAACTGTTGATCATCCGCAGTTTTTTATAGGTGACTCTCAAGTTGAAAATGTAGACCGGTCAAAGAATCTAGGTGTGATAACAAACAGGAGTTTAAGTTGGGAAGAACACATTAACATTCTCCGTACCAAAGTTTCTCGAGCAATTGGGTTTTTGAAATATTTCCGAAGATTTTACCTCAAAATACATTGAGTAAAATGTATCAGGGGTATAGTGGAGCCACATTTTCGGTACTGTTGTTCGGTGTAGGGATGCGGTGGGGCGACGAAACTACAAACCCTACAAAAGTTGCAAAATCGAGCAGCGAGAATTGTAAGCAAAAGTAATTTGATATGTCTGCCATAGAACTAATACACAATTTAAATAGGCCAACTGTAAGTGATATTATTAGAAGCGAAACTGCTATTACCATGTAAAAGTCTCTAAACCGCCTCGTACCTGAGTACCACTCCAACTTGTTTGTCAAAAATTCAACTCGAAATGTCAGAGAACTGAGAAATGCTGAAACTTATCTTTCGTTACAACTGCAGAAAGGTAAGAATGGGCAAAAGGCAATATCCTTTCGTGGACCTAACCTTTGGAGTCAACTCGAACTTGATCTTAAACAGGCACCCTCCGTAGACTTACGAAAATCGTCGTAGTTTCGCTCCTTGATAGGCTGATAATCGCTACAACTACGACTCATAATGAAACCAATCGAAAATCCGACCAGAAGTTCATGAACCTCACATTGATGCCGGAAGACCAGAGCTTAGGCCCATTCCACACGATCACAACTCGCCAATTCTAAAAGGCCTGAAATTCATATTTCCTTGAGGTTGACAAGAAAACCAAACCAACCTGCGTAAAAATGAATGCTTCTTCTGTGTAATGCTTGGAGATTCCTTCATTTTGAGATGGGAAATCTGCTTTTAACGGCCAAATTATTCTTCGTATTTCACCACAGCAATTGACAGAAATCCTTGCACGTTTCATCACTTTTGAAGACTCGTGACTAAAGGGAGGCTAATTCTGGGGAATGAGGCTGAATTGTCGATATCCGATTGGTCAGTTTGAACTAGTCAAATACTGTTTGGAACTCTGCAATCTCATTGGTCGCGCCATTTTTGCGGCGCTTTTGGCTGGATTTTCAGTTAGTTAGATCATCAGGCCCAGATGAAGCGCAGTGGTGGCATCCAATTCAATGAACGAAGCGGAAACTGGGACTGAGGTCGTTAGTCTACACCTTCACTTGCCAACTTAAAAAAAGACTGAAATTGATTAACATTTTCTTTTTCTTCTTCTTATCAATATTATTCATCTCTTTGATTTAATTTTTAGATTTTGGTAACAATCCCCCTGAAAAGCAGTTGCTGATCAACTGATGGGGCTACTGTGCTTAAAAAATTGAAAATGAAATGAAATTGTGATATTAAGGTTAGATTGATTCTTGATGTGGTACTTTTTCAAAGTAAATAGAAGTGATTTTCTTTCTTGCTCATATCAGCTATACGTACAATAGCATTATTGTTTCTGGAACATTCGACGTATTGTTACTGCTGCTTACTGAAAAGATACTACGATTAAGCTGCAAGTTACTACCTCTTAGGCTGAGATCTAGAACCATCAAGGGTTTCAGAGTTTTGCAACATTTTGCAACGGGTACGTTTTTTACGGGTACGGGTACATACTTTACAACTACTAACCCCCCCTCCCTCGGATTCAGAACTTTCAGATAGTTCAAGAAAACCTCGTACGGCTCCTTTAAGAGTCAGAAAGAGGAACATTCTTAGAGTCAATAACAAATCCTGATATGATAAGGATTATAACGACAGTGATGCCTTGAAGAGCCGCGAGAACGGCATAATAGTTGGTATGGATGAGATAAAGCGCAAAGAAGTCACCGATAAGAAGTGCCAGATTCCCAGCAGTATTTTCGATACCGGTTGCCAGTGCTCTGTGCGACGTAGGTATTACTTCAGATCCATAAACATTCACCACGATGAATGTGGAGAAATGGAAGACAGCGGCAATGAAATATATTGGTATTTTCACCCATTGGCTCAGTCCAAAGTAAAACGGTATCACCAGTAGTGCACGGAATAAAAAGAGAACTTGCAGTGCAAATCTTCGGTTATATTTCCCAGTCATGAAGAATGATATGAAAAAAGCACCTTCCGCTGCTGCTGCATATGCGATGACGAATTTGTAATTCATGTTAGCTGAGCAGCTTCCACAGGCAGCTTTGGAAGACAGATTTTTAAACTGCATGGAACCAAACACAAATACGCCAGCGAAAACTTGTACTGCAAACCGCAAGCAGGCCAAAATGATGATCCTTTTGTATAACTCTGATTTGGGTAAGTCTGTATTCACAGCTTTTTGCGCATTACCTCCTACATTTGCCTCAGGTACCTGTTCTCGCTTGTCATGTTGCTGTAGAAGTGCTCCCTCGCTACTTTCATCCTCTTCTCCAAGAGAGCCTCGTGATCCTTCACCTTGATCAGGACTGCGCTTCTCTCTGGTCGTCGAACTCAGGGACTTATTCTCTGGTTTCAATCTTTTTTCTTTGCAGGGGGCTTCCCCCTGTGATAAATAAGTCACTTTTGGCTTTTTCAGAGAATTTGTTGCACAGCATTTTGCCCCCGAGTGCGTATACGGAGATAATGCATCTTCAAGGGTGATGTTAGATTCGAAAACAACTCGATGCAAGCCAACCCCGTTTATTGCCACGATTTCCTCCAAACTTTTTACAGCCCCTTGTACATGACCTTGCGAGAAAAGGTACCTTGGGGACTCAGGAAGGATGGCAACAAGCAAGGTACATATTGCTATAGGTATTGTTTCAACAACCACCATATACCATCGCCAGTTGACAGTTCCCAAAATCCCCATCGCAGAAACAATGGCAATCAGTACGCCCAACCCATAGAAGCCATCTATGACAGCCAGGTAATTCCTCTTCTTTATCGGCAATAATTCAATTCCATATGTGTAAACCAACATTCCTGCTTCAAATGCAAGGCCTACTGAACCCCGTGTAATCAAAATCATGGCGTAGCTGGAGGACAACACATTCAATAGTGACAGCAACATATGCAAAGAAAATAGACAAAGCATTGATCTTCTTCGCCCAAATTTGTCAGCCATTTTCCCAACGAGTATTGCTCCTAGAAGTCGACCAATAGCAAGAGCAGTGCCAAGCCAACTCGCTGTAAAGACACTCAATTTCATATGACAGCGTAAATAAGGCTGCAATATTGATAACATACAGTTCGATGAGCCCCGTACAAAGCAACGGAGACCAAGAGACATCAACATTAGAACGTGAAATCTGCCAAATCCAATTGCTTCCATGCACTTGTGTATAATATCCCCATTTAGGCTGTTGTACTCCATCTTAGAAAATTCGAAGCGCAACTTAGTAGAACATTTAGCCCAACCTACTAGTCGAAAACATTTACAAATAATTTGCATTCCCGGGAAAGAGACTATGAGGCATCCGCAAAAAAATTTTCTTTTGTTTCGGGATATTGGCTTTCGTAAATCATTCCTTTTCTCTGGCATGCCGGAAAAACCAGACCCTATGACCAGAGTTGCAAAAAGTCATTGACTTTCTCCAAACCTCATTTAAAGAGCCATTGTCACCCACGATTCTTCGCGCACCGCGGGGAAGAAAACATAACACAACACAGCTTGCTTGCTGAAAGGGGAAGAAGGGGGAAGAAGCAACGGCGAACTGTATCGATCACTGGAAAAGGAAATGAAAACGACGGCAAATTTCCAGATTTGACTGCAAAGTTCCATTGAAATTCTTGTCGAGTATTTGCTTCAAGCCTGCAGCCACATTGATTGATAAAGACAAATGTGTTTGGCTCCTCATTTTTCTTCTCCATTGTATTACACCTATAAATGCAGACTCCCACGCTTTGACTCATTGTATCATATCAGCTTTAGCGATTGTTCATATTGAGTCATATCGAGATATCATTTGGTCATATTGACCACAGTGCAGATGCCTATTTTCTGCTTAAGCCAAATTTGATCTTCGGATAATCTGAAATTCGAAGATGCCCGCAAAGGCGTCTGGGTGACAATGGCTCTTTAAATTTCCGAATTTCCTCATTTCGAAGTTTTGTGAAAATAAGGAAAAAAAGCCCTTATATATCAAGAAAGGTGTTGATTGATCTTTCCATAATACATCAAGATTTTAACATGAGTCAGAACCTATTGCCTGAATGCAGTCTAAGGAAAAAGATCAAAAATGGTTCGCACACCCAGTTAAAGCCTTCACTGCAACGAGTTTTTGATTAATTTAGCAGTGACTTCACTCAGTTGTACAGTGGCGTAGCAAAGGGTAAATTTACTGGAGAAATTGAAAGGAGAGGCATTTCCTCTTGGGAAAATTTTCTGAAGACACGCCTTATCCTTTAGCTGAGGACGCCTCTCTTGATCTAATGTTTCCCTTGCTAGAATGGAAACTTTGAAAAAATGGTAATAGTTTCATATGAAAAGCCACCATCTTCAGGATAATTCTTAAGTACTGTAAAATTGAACTGCTCAGTTTGGCTCGGAATGCCTCTCGCTATCCAATGTTTGCCCAAAATGAAGGTTCCTCTATAAATCAAGGTTGATGAGAAAATTTCAGAGGAAATGAACCTTTACATTAGCTTCGACTGACTCTCCCAGTCTCGCAGATTCAATTTTCCCATATGAGGACATAATATAACTATAAATTCTTATTTTTTCACATAACCTTCCTCAATTTTTCACTTGAAACTTCCTCCAAACCAGGTTTGTAGCTTTGTACTGTTTTTGCGTCTCTGCCTATGACCTTAGAGAACATGGCAGTTTTCTTGCGAATAATCCACCAGCCGTCAGTTTTAAAACAGGCAGACCTAAGTTTCACTTGATGTTGTTAACATGGTTTCAATTATCAATGGAGGCTGTATTGTTATTTTTCATCTTCTATCTTTCTCTTCAAATGGTAATAAAAGCTTACCTGACTGATTGTGCTTCGCAGATATTTGTTACTTTCCTTGGCTTAACGGAAAATAATTTTAAGTAGCTTACGAAAGACCGAAGGCCCACTCCTCCTGTCTTTGTTTCACGAAAGATGCCTCGTTGCATGCCAAAGATGTAGCCTGTGAACGGCTGAAAAAAAGTGAAAGAATAGGCGTTCGCAAGCTACAAAAGATGATTTATCTGCAATAGCCAGAAAAAGGACATAAACTCGAATAGATTATATTACTAGCAATAACTTTAGTTAGTGAGTGCAGCGTTTTGGGAAATGCGAAGAAACTGGATTACGTCATGCGCTGATCAAGATGCCGAACACGGTTTGCTGGGCAACCCTAATCGAATCGATGGAATGGCTGTTGCTCTAGAAATAATTCTGCTGTGGATAAATCGAGAAGCTCAAAACAAACACTTTAAGGATCTTATTTAAGCTTTTTTGAAGGTATCTGAACAATAATCTGGGGTTAGCAAGAGTGGTAATGTGAAAAAGCACGGTTTGTTTGGGGCGAAAATGGGCCTAAGTTTCAAACAGAGGAGCTTTCTCGTCGCAGCTTCCAACATGAAATGGCTCGTTACTCTTCGAATGTCGGAAACAAATTGCAAATGAAGATCAAAATAGGTAAAGTATGTGGTTTTACACCGAATTTTGACACCCCAAAGCTATTTACTACGCGCAAAACCGTGCGGAGTTGACTCCGCGCGGAATTTCCGCGCACATCCTAGAGTAGAGGCAGAGCAACGAACTCACTCTGGAGACGAGACTGGCACTGAATTGATTTGACCACAAATCGACAGAAAGAAAGAAAGAAAGAGACAGAGAAATCGCACCTTGCTAATTGTTTTGATATATAATGCAGCTAACGCTGCAATTATGTAAACAACCAGATGACAGAAGACATTTATCTATTTGGCAATACAAGGGAACTTCATTGCTTGGGTATCAAAAACCCCTTGTTCTGCAATTCAAAGAATAAAATGTGGTTTTACCGGTACAGATGCGTCACGTATGTTCTCACCCATCGGCTGCAATGGACCGTATTGACATTAAATTTGAACAGTTATCGCAGAAGTAACCTGATTAGCATGTAGCATTGAAACACTGCCTTTATGCAGAGGACGATCTCTCTCTGCTTAAGGTCCTTTCAAAACTCAATACTTAGGGGTTCTAGGGGTCATAGGGGTCACGGGGTCATAGGGTCTGGTTTTTCTGGTATGCCGTTTTCTCTGCGAATTTGCTTCCCTTGAATGGAGAGGCTATAAGGTCAAAAAGGTAATCTATCCATTTCTATAATTCTATCTATCCACAGGTGATGCGAAAAAGTGATTGTTAGGCTTGGACTGGCCTGGACTGTTAGGCTTATCTCGAAATTGACCGCCACAGAGACTGGGACTTAGTTCCTGAGGTGGCAGTCAACTCAAGATGGGCCTAGCTGTCCAGTGGGTAAACAGACAGATTGCAAGAGAAAGGATGAAAGAAATTATGAATCACTAAAGGTATTTTTTATCATATTATTTTCATTCTTTTCAATAACATTCACTTTTCTCCATCACCTTTGCTTGAAACGAATGGTGTTCTGCTGGGCCTATCGTGCAGATGCATCGGCCATTTTCAGTGTGTAAAAAGGCAGTAAACCAGAGAAGGCCGAGGAGATGGGCACTTGTGCTTAGAAATGGATTTTGTTTTGACTGACTCTGTTTCTGCAGACAAACGTTTTCCAGATTTCATCTTTCCTACCTTTCATGCAAGGAATTCCTATTTGTACAAACTCATACGTCACAACGTATTTGCCAATTACAGCTGAGAAACAACAATGATAGCCATTAAATCACGTGATAAAGTTTGGATGAAAAATTTTGATGTGATCCCGCTGGCTGCAGCAGCAAATAGAACGCGGTCATGCAAGGCTGGAAGGCTCCACTTCGTGGGGCAAAGGATGGCGGACACGGGGTTTCCACAGATTTCTTATTTCTACATCAAAGTTTCTATTTACATTTTATTTCTTTGGTCATGTGAGGGTTGATGAATTTCTTATAGAGTTCCCTATGCAAAGATACGTGCATTTATTCAATTGAGACGGTGTTTTTCTAGCAACCTTTTCCTCTTCGCCCTAAAACTCCTCCTCAATAGTAAAGTCTGCACGCAGGCTAGTGTTTCTCAGGCTTCACGAGTATCACTTTCTTCAAGGTTTGGTAACGTGTTCTTCTTTAGTTGTTTCACTGCATCATACAGTTGAATCAGGACTGACCAGGGTGAAATCCCACTCAAAAAGCAGGACCACCAAGAGGTTTTGGAGGCCCGTGAACAAAATTCAGAATGAGGCCCCTGCAAGGGAAGCCAGCAGAAAATGTTTTGATCACAAATCAATCAGATTAAATCAAACCATTATCATTCTTAAATTTGATGTGACATCTTTGTAAGAAACTAATTACCATCAACTATAAGATGTCTAACAAATAACTTTACAAGCTAGACTACATTACATAAGTCCCTCCAACTTACGCGTGTTGTTGTTGTTGTTATCGCTTCAGTTGAGGGACTTATGCTCTTACGCCTCAATACAGGGACTAATTAGGCCTTAATAAGGTAAGATCACGTGCCAATTCTTAGTGCTTGATTGGCTGATTAGAAAAATGCTACTGTTTGGAGCGAAAGAAAACTGGGCCTGAGTTGAGTGTGTCTGGGGGTCAGCAAAGAAATAAAATTGACTTACTCAGTATCTTTTGTAAATATTCTCATTGCTTGCGGGCCTTGTTTGCAAAATGGAGGATCGTGTCATCGAAGCCGTGGAGGCTTGATCTAAGATGACTCTGCAACACGCTCTGATAAGCACGGAAAGCCGGTTTTCAGAAATCCTCCTCTCTAGAAACTTGTTAATTGCTCTGCCACCAATTGGGCTATCGAAATTCTGTAAAAAGTATGGGATTGCTCATACTCCTGGCAAGCGAAAGAGAAAACGGTTTGCTTTCTCTGCTTTTGAGAAAGCTCATTTCAAACCACTCTACTAGCTTCAGATTTTGATCAAACTATTTACCAAACACACAATATGCTCACGGACACACATGCCAAATTTAACGTTGAAAGCTTGGCCAGTTTTCCGCATTAAAATTCTAAAGTTTGGTAGCCTTCTCGACAACATACGCAAGAAAAGTTTGTTACTTGATTACGATTGGCAACTGCGAAAGAATTAATAAAGCGCTTGCAAGGACGTTTAGGCCAGGCGAAGAATGGGGGTAGGGTTTTCCTCAAGGAAAGTAATTCTACTTAGGCGGTTTTGGGTAATTTCGGGGTGCTGATTCCAAAAATCAATGTAATAAGGGCGTATTAGGGGGCGTTTGGCCTCTATTTCATGTCAAAATCTTGTTTTCACGCAAAACTGACAAAATACTTTGAGAAGACTCCTCTCCATTACAGACTTATGTCAAATTTGATGGACGTGGGTAATTCTGGCGTGCTGATTCTAAAAATCAATATTTTGCAGGCACATTGGGGGTCATTTTGTCTCTACTTCATGTCAAAGTCTCGTCATCTAACAAATGGTACTTAGCTAAGGTGTTGGCAGCTATGAATGTCAAAAAAATCCATGTACAGAAAATAATTTCTACGAATTTCAAGACGATCAAGCATCATAGATATCAATGACCTCTTCATCAAAGTCGTTTTCACTGCCATCGCCTTCCGTTAGATCAGCCTGATCATCACCATCATCATTCACAAGCTCGTTGCTCAGCAGCAACTCTGCAACATCATCAAACAACTGATCCCCTTTCATCCCATCCATGATTAGCTGGATCGTCCAGATCCATCATTAAGCAGCCAGCTTGCCTAAAAATGGATGCCACATAATTGGATCGCTTGATATGGAGCTTTAAATTGGCTTGGCAAGGAGGCAGCAAGTTTAACTTGGTTTTTTTCTTGTCACTTTCGAATCTCTGCAAAAAATTTTTCTTCATTACATCGTTTACCGATTGCATCCTTTCGTTTCCATAGATGGCGCATATAAATCTTTCCAAACGTTCCTTAACTTCTTCAGATACGTGAAGAGTGGTCTCCAAAATTGGAAATAGATCGACATATTCTGCCGTTTTGACCATTCCTCTCCAAAGGGCTACTTTCCCCTTTCTAAAGAAGGTAGAAACCCCCGGGGGTACATGACTTGTGGATGGACGGGGGTCTGCCGCCCCGCTTTCAGAAAGCTACCCTCTTCTAACTACCGACAGTTGCGGCCATACCCACTTTTATGATGATTTTTTTGCGGAAAACTACTTATTTTTAACAACTGTTTGCCAATTTCAGGAAAACCCACCCATGTTTAAGGAAAATTTGCCGTAAAAGGGACGCTGTTTTGGACCCAACAACCAACCCATATGGGCGTCACATACCCGTATCCTCGACATGTTATGTTACCCACCGGACTAGAAACATGATCATTTCCAGGAAAGGCGTGAAGACCAATGAGTGCTCTTCTCTTGTCGATGTCCAGAGTTGAAGATGTTACATCTATTATCTTCCTATTGATTATATTTCAAATTCCACAACATACAATTCAAATATATTAACGATACATACAAAAAGAACTAGACTACAAAGATTTAAAACATGTTACAGAAAAATCAATACATTGGATAGGAAATGAATACAATATACAAATACTAACTGAGGAAAAAATGAATTGCATGCAGGCAATTACTTAAGGAGGAGCCCCCTAAATAGGTCAACTAATAGAGGAGGGAGCTCCCTCTATCCTGAAAGGTTGTTGAATGAGTTTGGATGAATTTGAATAATCTGAAAAATTGACATTTTTGCATTTCATACGTAAAATTTTGCAACATATCAAATTTAGCTCAGGGTGTCACAGGTAGTGGGGAAAAATTAGCAAAAACCACAAATACCCCCCATCCCACCCCATGCGCCCGCCAGATCCACCAGCCCAGCCCAGACAAGCCCGACTTTATGTCAGGACTCGTTATGACATAGCGCTCAATTCATTCATTCATTCATTCATTCATTCATTCATTCATTCATTCATTCATTCATTCATTCATTCATTCATTCATTCATTTTAACTTCTTTATACACGGTAAAAACATTCAGTTACTAAGAATTAACTGCTTTACAATGTGCCCTGTTAAAATACAACAGAAAACAAAAGCTAAAAGAAAAATTATCTAATCAATATTCTCCTAATACAAGTTAATACGTTGAAAAGCCCCATGTTAAATAGTCCTATCGAAAAGAAAAAGAAATTAAATTGCAACAGAAAGGAAAATCAATAGAATATATTCTTGATGCAAGGAAGAATGTAAAGTTTGCTTTATAATCCTTCCTTTAGTTTTAATTTGAAATTTGATAGCGAGGGAGACAGTTTGATTTGGTGATCTAGCCCATTCCAAACGGCCGCCCCTCGATATGCAAATGATTTTGTCCATTGTTAGTTCTAAATAAAGGAAGTTTCAAGTCAGTTTCTGTGTTTCTTAGCGTCCTTTTTGCCTGTTCACGCTGTCTTTGAAACATTTGGGCCATCTAATTTGGGCAAAGTTGATTCACAGATTTGAAAACAGTAGTTGCCGTTTCAAACCTGATCAGCTCTTTGACTGTTAGCCAGCCCAGCTCTTTAATCAGAGGCAAGGAGTGTGCATCATAAGCACTATTCGTCACAATACGGGCTGCACGATTTTGGAGAATCTGCAGTCTTGTTTTGCGGTAGAAGATCAAATGATATCATAAGAAAACAAGAAAATAAGAAATAATGAATGATGTAACAAAATATAGCAAAGGAGGGTAGTGCCAACCCCACCCCACCCCACCCCACCCCAATGGTCAACAGCAAGTTTTCATAGTGACTGAATCGTAGTTGGTCAGGTCATGTATGCTGGTATGTTTTTTATTTGGTAAGTATCACAGAATGATTACTGTATAGTTATGTTAAGATGCAAATCGTCAGCCGATATCCAGCACCACGAGACCCCCTTTGTCCCCCTGTGGGTTCAAACCAAGCCATTGCCCGGAGGGCATAACTTGGCCTCCCAGAGCTGCCAAGGGGCCTCACATTTCGGGGCAATAAAATCGGAATGTGTTTGTGGTGCAGGTGCCCCCGCAGACCAGCGTCCTGGTCCACGAATGAATCTGTAAGTGTTATTTTATGATACGCCTTGTTTCATAGTGTCAAATCAGCTAAATTTAGATCTGACTAATTTATCTTTTATATTTGTATGTCTCTTTGAAGCAATAAAGGGGTTTTTGGTCCATATTTGTTTAAGTATGTCATCATTTTCAATTTGGGTACCGCAATTTTACATATTATTGTTTCAACCAATCAATGTACATCAAAAAGAGAAGTGGTTCCAAGCAAGAACCTTGGGGAACTCCATATCGAATACTTTCAATTTTGATATGTGCCCATTCACCTTACAGCATTGCTGTCTCCCATTAATCCTTTCACCCCCGGAAAGGCCATATGGCCCAACAGTATTCATTGAGAACCGCGAATTTTGCAGGGGGTAAAGCATTTGGAATTTTGATTGATTTGAAAGGTTATGCACATTGCATTTATCTATTGCTTATTGAATCACTGATTATGATACCCCTGGAAAATGACAATCTACATTAGGTTTTCCTGTTATGCTTAATTTTAGCCGGGCGTGAAAGGGTTAAGATAGGATCTGAACCACTCAAGTTCAATACCCCTTATGCCATAAAGTGACAACTTCTCTAACAGGATGCTATGGTCTACAGTGTCGAAAGCCTTTTTTAGGTCGATGAAAACGACCGCATTGACATTGCCTCTGTCAATGTCTGTGCACCGATCATTCGTGCTCTTGAGTAAGGGCCTCTTGCTTGTCTTTCACCTCCTTTACTGCTTGCTTCTTCGTAGGTATCACATGCAATAAACACATGCCTGTACTGTGAGGGAACCATTGCTAACACCCCCCAGTAACGATCCGGCTGAAACACTGCCCCGCCAAGGCAAAAGGATGACCCGCCAGGAAAATGTATTTCCCCGCCAAGTTTGAGTTTAAAGCACTCTCCCCGCCTTGATTCTGTTGTTTCCCCATTGATGTTTTTGTTTCCCCGTCAGAATTATACAAATTCCATCACAAATATTAGCGAAAAGGTTTCATTCCCCGTCACGATATTTTCTTTTTTTTTCTTTTTTTTTAACTATAAGGCATCTAGGCCAAGAGGGCCTCTAACCTAATTACAAACAAGCTAAAATTACTATTACTTAAAACAGTTAATAACACAAGAATCAATGTATGTAAGGTTAAAGTCACTAAATTATATGAAATGATATACTAAATGATGATAAAAAAAACCAAGTATGGTACTTGAATTGTGGGACAGAGGCTAGTCATATTTGAAATTCTGATTTTATTTTGAAGCATTTCAGGAAAAAAGTTGCCAACAAGTTAAGGCAGTACTTATCCTCTTGACTTAGCAACCAGATGAATTTGTTATGGACGCTAAGTTGACTTACATTTGGGTACAAATCAGCTATTTTTGTTTGGAGAAGTTTCCTTTCCTCTTGGAACTGTGGGCACACCATTACGAAATGGATTTCATCACCAATGGTTTTGGTTCCTATTGACAAACAGAATTTACAGTGCCTATCACACCTAGGTGTGACGTCCTTTCCAAATCTCCCTGCTTCAATTTCAAGATTATGCGCACTCATTCTCAGTTTTGAAAAGCATTGCCTTCTTTTGAAATCATTTATAGTGTCTAGGTATGCTTTGAACTTAAAAACCAACTTTATCTGGGCATAAGTGCAAAGTTTTTTGTTCTGCACTAGGTGTTCATTAATATTAGACATAATGTAATTTTCGAAATAGCTTCTAACCTTTGATTTAATGGTGGAGATGTTGTCACTTGACAGAATATTATATTTGCCTTGCAATTCACGTACCATAGATACCCAGTTAACATAACCTAGATCAGCAGATTCGCAAAGGAAGCGAAAGGACTTACAGGCGAATCGATGTGGTTCTGAGTCATTCAGAGAGATCAGTCTTGCATAGAATTTCAACATGGAGACATGTCGATTCGACTGTAGGGGAATTCTTCCTAATTCAGCATAAACTGCGTCAGTACAAGTGATTGATTTCACGCCCAAGATATACTTGCATGCAGAAAGGTGTAGTCGTTCTAATGTAACGAATTCTTCATAGCTCCAAATTTCGGAAGCATAATTCAAGATAGGAGCAATGGTTTGATCGAACAAATAAAGAAACAGTCTTGGATGTAGGCCATCAAAATCCTTGCATTTAGAAATGAGGGAATAGTACGCCTTACTAGCCTTTTGCTTTACTATTTCGACGTGCTCATTGAAAGAGCAGTTAGATTTAATTGTGACGCCCAGGTATTTATAAGAGTCACATTCTTGTATCTCATTTTCACCAAATAGCCATGATTGTTTTGATTTGATTTTCCTCTTATGTTTTCTTGAAACCATTATTTTAGTTTTGTCAATATTGACACTCATTTGAATCTGTTTCGTGAAGTCATTCAAAAATCAATTTGTTTTTGGAGATCTTCGCCAGATTCTGCGAGTAATATCAGATCATCTGCATACAATAGGGAATGAACCAATGAATTCAATCCCCGCTGAAAATGTATAGTTTCATAATTTCCCCGCTGTACATTTGATGTCCGGCGGGGTCGTTACTGGGGGCGTAAATGTTTTTTTATATAAGAAACTTGGATCAGACCAGAGTACTAAAAGTTTCCTAATTTCACATGAAATTTTATCCATTTTAGTACTAAAAGTTTCTTGATTAGATTCTTATTTTTTGAATGCAGAATTATCAATGTGGTCGCTATCATTGCGGTAGATATGTTTCTTGACATTTAAAACATCATAAAGGGATAAACAGTGTTCTGTTATGTTGAAAACAGAGATGGTTCGATAATATTGCTCAAAGATAAAGGTTCAACAATCTATTTGCTATAATATCCATGCTTTTAACATTGAAAGTTTCTTAGTACTTCTCAGACATAGTGCTAGAGTTTCTTAGAATTTTGACCATCTTAGTACTAGTTTCTTATAAACCAGTTTCTTATATAAAAAAGCGTATATTGTTAAGATCCTTGACGCCAGGTCTCCGATTGTGTTCATTGTGCCCACCAGACTCCGAATAGCAGCTGAAAGATCCAAGAAATAAGTGTAAAGTCGAGTACGTGGTGGCATTATCTCTTCACTCACAAGATCCAAGTCGCTCATCGCAGCTTCAAATAGGTTGCTCTTTCCTGTCTTTCTTATGGCACCATCTACTGTGCTGAGAGGGATCAAAACTGGTGCAAGAGGGAAAGAGAGGACGTTTTGCAGATCTATCCCTGCCTCATACAAATTGGAATATGCTACCAATATACTCAGAACATCTCTTTGAAAGATATAAATGGAAGGCCATGACAGTGAAAATGACTTTAATGAAGAGATCATTGAAATTCATGATCGCTTTGACATTCGAACAATAAATCCTGTGCGTGGATTTTTTTGACATTCATAGCTGCCAATACTTAGCTAAGTATCATTTGTTAGAAAAGGAGACTTTGACATGAAATAGAGACAAAACAACCCCCAATATGCCTGTAAAACGTTGATTTTTGGAATCAGCACGCCAGAATTACCCATGTCCACCAAATTTGACTAAAGTCTGAAATGGAGAGGAGTCTTCTCAAAGTCCTCAAAGTATTTTGTCAGTTTTGCATGAAAACGAGATTTTGACATAGAGTAGAGACCAAACGCCCCCAATACGCTCTTATAACATTGATTTTTGGAATCAGCACCCCAAAATTACCTATATCCACCTAATTTGAATACTTCCCAGGAGGGTGGACCCTTCCAAGAGATTCGCGTCTATCTAACGTCGAAAAGAGACTTCAACATGAAATAGAGGCTGAAGGCCCCCCTACTTGCCAGTATAGCATCGATTTTCGTAATCAGGATCCCAAAATTACCCTAAACCGCCTAAGTAGAATTACTTCCCCGGAGGGGGACCCTACCCCCATTCCCCGCCTGGTCTAGTTGTGTGAAAACAAGTCGGCAGTCTTTCGAGACTGACAGTGCAAACAATCGATCTTTTCTCATACAAATCTTTTGTTCTTGCACGAGCTATGAATATCTTGTTTGAGTCCCAAGGCGAAGAAAAAGAAAGAGGTTTGCAAAAAAGTGTGTGACAGAAAAGGCAAGAACAGCCGCTTTTGAATCAACCACCTGTTCTAACTTCGTGACTGCACCATGTTGCGTTTGATTACAAAGTATGGAATTATTTGATCATTTTCTGTCACACACTGTTTTGCAGACCTCTTACTTTTTCTTCGCCTTGGGATTCAAACAAGGTATTCCATAGCTCGTGCAAGCACAAAAGATTTGTATGAAAAAAGATAGATTTGCACTGTCAGTCTCGAAAGACTGCCGACTTGTTTTCACACGTGATCGCAAGCGCTTCACTGATTCTTTCGCAGTTGCCAATCGTAATCGAGAGACCAACTTTTCTTGCGTTTGTTGTCGAGCAGGCTACCAAATCTTAGAATTTTATTGCAGAAAAACTGGCACAGCTTAAGCTTTCGACTTCAAATTTGGCATGCGTGTCCGTGAGCATATGGTGTGTTTGGTAAAAAGTTTGATCAAAATCTTTAGATTAGCGGAATGGATAATGAAGTTCTTCTAAAGCTAGTAAAATATTTTGAAATGAGGCTTCTCCAAAGCCGTGAAAACAAATAGTTTTGCTTCATTTGTCTTTCGATTGCCAAGAGTATGAGCAATTCCATACTTTATACAGAATTTCGCTAGCCCGGTTGGTTGGTTGAAAAGCAATCAAAAAGTTTCTAGAGAGGAGGATTTCTGAAAACCGGCTTTCCGTGCTTATCAGAGCGTGTTGCAGAGTCACCTTAACGCGCAGTTTCGTGGGTTTCAGAGAGCCGCCCTACAGAGGATTCTATGAGAAGAGGATGCTTTTATATGAAAACTCACGGGGCCTACTCCGAAGAGACGTCCTGCCAACATGGATGCAATCGGCGAAATGAATTGGACTGAGAAAGAGGCAACTCAAATCCGAGCCGATGTTGCCCCTCCCCCGTCTTTAAAACTTTAACTTGATTACGAGACGCAATTTGGAAAGGAGGTGTTCGATTGTTAGTAGACTTTAGTCCCTGTTTAGAATCCGTTTGGTCGTGAGTCCTTCGTATGAGTGAAATTAAAACACCAGATTATAATAAATGTTGAACGAATACAAGGAATCACGTCGTCAGTCTAAAAACTGAATTAGGCCACTACGAACTTGATGCAATGAATAGACCTTTTAGCTATTCTACAAAAGAGCCTGGATCGAGCGATATTTTTATACAATTTTATACGCGAGGTTCGACAGAGTGGCGTTAGAGCTTCGATCGCAATTGTGCACATTCGAAAATTCTACAAATTGTAATGAAATATCGTTCGATCCACATCGTTTTCAGAATAGCTAAAAGGTCTATTGAGCTGACGCAGGGAAGCAAAAGAAGGAGGAGCAAGGCAGAAGACACGCCACTATAAAGACACAGGTATGTTTACGTTTACATTTTTAACTATTACTTCATTTCGTGCGACCCATGATTTCACATACTTAGTTAACCTTTCGGATCTTTGCACAATTTTAGGGTGTATATTTTCAATGGCCTGTAAACTTTGGGGTATCGCTTTTAGCGAAAATATATAAATTTTAGGGTGTGATTTCAGGCTCAAATGACACAACCCCGTCACCCACCTACTGAAGTTAAACAATGGGAAACATTTAGGACGATGATGGTTGATGGCTTTTTGTGTTTCATAAGAGTCAGAGGAGTAAGTAGAAAGGGCATATCTATAATTTTGGCTTGAAAGGAAGGGACGTAATAGAGCAGGACTTAACAGAGCTTCTCTTTTTTCCAATCGTATCGTAATGAAAGCAAAGTACGACGGCGGGCCAGCGTGGCGCTGCAAGCGACACGCGGCAAGCTAAGTACGTACATGTTCCAGGAGGGATTTGCTATTCTGACTAGCCTGCTTGCAGACTCTACAGTAATTGCGGAGGAGTGAAAGGAGAAGACAGCTCCCCGTAGAGTCTGCGCAACGGCGACCAATTCTGTGTTTTGAGTTCTCAGATTTTGTGGAACCATCTGTGATTGAGGGCACGATTTAACTTTTGTTCTTACTGGTGTTCAGCGTGATCTACTTGTATCAAGTTTTAGAAAAATGTTTGTTACATACAATGTACGCTCTGAACACAAGGGAAAACAACAGTCAAATCGTCCAGCTAATGCCAGACGGTTCCACAAAATCTGAGAACTCAAAACACAGAATTGGTCACCGTTGCACAGACTCTAGAGAGAGCATTCTTCTCCTTTTTGCTCCTCCGCAGTAACCGTAGAGTCTGCACGTAGGCTAATTCTGATCTACATTGATTAGGTTTTTTTTCCTTTTTATTTTTTCATTAAATTCTCGCCCTGCGTGTACCGAAAAACTGTTCAGCCTCGTCGGTGTCATTGCACATGAGTCACTGGCAATGGCGGCGACTGGGAAGCAGTTGCTGTGACAGAATTAACTGAATTACTATCAGGCGAGTCAATAAAAACGCCCGGCGTTTGAAAAAATCCTGCTCCCTGAATATCAAAGCGATGAAATTGGAAACTGTCTTATCTTATCCCCGATACGTCAAATTAGGTCCAGTAATTTACCCGGTTTTAATCAGCCATGCCTTACCGCAAAATACGAGATTTTCTGTAGAAAGCCCCATTCGAAAACCTGCAAAAACAAGCGAAAACAGCAAGCAAAATTTAGCTTTGTTCTCCTTCCTGATAATAATGACTCTTGAGTGTGTTCATGTATTTTGTCCTCATGAGAGAATAGAATCCCTCTGAATGAGTTATTCACACTTGGGGGAAGACTTTCAACTCGTTAAAAAGAAAGCACGTGCTAAAGCGTGCTAAAAAGTCATTGCTGTGAGGTTAACACAGGGGCGGCTGGGAGCAAGAACGAGTTGCTATTGATTGCGAGCCAAACAAGCTAAGGACAGGGCTCCGGGGGCGTGGCCTTAGGAAAATTTTTGGGCCACGCCCCTAGGTCTCCAAGAGAAACTTCCTTTCTCTGAGAAAAGGTTCTTGAAGCGTGTTTGCTTTTGTGCGAATTGAACTAAGTTTAGCCCAAGACAAAAGATATTTACTGCAGTGGTTCAGTGAAAATCCAAGGGGTAGGGTCGGACGATGAAATGATGAATATTCTAGTGATACAGTTTCAAAGCTCCTTCTTCCGCTGGTTGATTGAATGTACTGATCACAGAAATAGGACAGTACGGCTTGAGGTGATATCCTGAAGGGCTGCGAGCTAAAGCCCGGCAGTAGATTGAATCAATGATTTGCGGCTTTCAGCCTACAATAGGAGAGCCGCCGTGCTATTAGAATCTCGATTCTAATAGCAAATAGCATGAACAGCCAAAGCGAAGCGACCAAGATCATATTTCAACCAAGATCGACTTTCGACTTTTGCTTGCCATCTGGAAAGGGGTTTTATCGCATTATTCTTTCGAAC
Organism: Aurelia sp. 4 Dawson et al 2005; assembly: GCA_964019985.1. Taxonomy (NCBI): domain Eukaryota; kingdom Metazoa; phylum Cnidaria; class Scyphozoa; order Semaeostomeae; family Ulmaridae; genus Aurelia; species Aurelia sp. 4 Dawson et al 2005. The sequence goes on along the minus strand of OZ026500.1, from coordinate 13,662,566 downwards.
TACCAGCCACAACAAACCAAGCTAGAAAGGCTAGCTACTGTCCTCTCCACCATCATAACTTCATGCGAAGATTTTGTGTACTGATTTTTAGTTGTAAAACTTGTACAAATAGTGTAAAATCTTTTCATGCCTTCTATGTATCTTGATACTTTTCCCTTGTTCAAGGAAAGGAAAATCCTTAGCAACCCTTCCAAAGAGAAGACCTGTCGAGTCTAGCGACAAAACAACACATTTCAACAAACTAAATTCACAGTTTTTTACGATTTTCTGAGAACTTCGCAAGGCTTGCAACTGGATCTGCCTCTTGCTATTAGATTTGGAAAACTAATAGCATGGCTGCGTTGAGTCATCGTTGAAAGATTTGACTGACAGATAAAAACAAGGGATTGCTGCTCTGCGGTATCTTTGTTAGGAGCTTGCTGCTATTAGAATCAGAAAACTAATAGCGTGGCCAACTTCTTTCAGTGAAAGAACAGCGTACGTCATTGGTATTGTTAACAGGAATTTTGTCTCAAAGAAGACCAACAATAACCAATTGAAAGTGTTGAGAGCATTTGTTTGTAACTGATTGTAAACGTCCTACAACACAGCCAAGTGAATATGGACAAATACATTGTGCAATCTTTGGAAAAAAAATTGCTATTACACTAATAGCACTAATAGCAGGGCCAGCCGCCCCTGGGTTAACACATTAGGGACTTTTGCTCGTAATTTTAGCATGTCTTTTCAGGTTTCTCAAAGGGGCTCATTTTAGAAAATCGCTTAAAGAATCTGAACGGAGTGACGGATTTTATTCAGGAAAATTTCTAAAAGTAATTGACCATGTAAGCTATTCAGTCAGGTATAGCAAAATATCACTGCTTATATACAGCAGTAGCCTCTCAAACGCCGGGCGTGTTTTTTGACTCACCTGGTATCTCTGGCATAACACATATTTTGAGGAAAGGAAGCATAAAGGCGGAGTCGCGGTATACGTATTTTTGATAAGAAAATGCTTTTTGATAAGAGTTGTGGGGAATGGAGGCAAGTTCTGAAGGCGGCAAGGATCCCGTGCTTTTAGCTTTGTAAATATCGAAGGAGGAAAACATTTTTCTTTATGGGCTTCTTAAGACGGTTAAGAAGCCTTTTGATATGCTGGACATGCGATATCTATCGGGAGTGCGAGAGTGCGGTATGACGCGTGCAGCTCCCTCAAGAAATACCCGGTGCGAGATAGGCTGTTCTCGGCGGGCTGTGCTCAGACCAGCAATCCAAGTGGCAGTGCATATATATCAAAGAGTTTGCGAAGCCCCATACAATATACATGTTGCTCCTTGGTAGGAAAAATTGACTGAAATTTGAGTCGTTTTGGTGAGATAAGTGCTTGTACGGGAGCACTTGCTGCCGACAGAATGTTGCCCCAGATTTTTGGGTACAATATATTAAATGTCTTAACAGTCCATTATCACTTCGCAGCTCGCAGTAAATTACTTGCAAACAGAAAAATGAAATTTCATAGGATGTAAACCTAGTTACAAATACGTACGCAACGACTGAAAGGTGGGATTCAAAAGGCTTCAGCAGGGCTTGGTTTCTTTTCGAATAGTGGTGAGGTTTGGGTGGGTTTTTTGTTTCAAATTGCGATCTGCTCTTGTCGGAGTGAGACGAAAGCTTGAATGCTTCTGGCGGTTCCAGGACACGTCTTTTCGCGGTAATGCGTTGTGTTCGTTTGTGATTGGTTAGAAATGTGTTCACGTGATTGATTTCTCCAATGCAATATCGATGCTGATTCCATTGAGGCATTTATACGCATCTTGACTTCAGTTGTAAGCTCTTTGTAACTTCTCTTTGTTGGCAAAATGAAAGGGGTTCTAAAAATACTACGGTTCTTTCACAATGTTCATGAGAAATTTCAGCTTTCGAAATGAGGAGGAGATGTAACGTGCGATAAGGGCGGAAGAAAGTTAATGCACAAAGCCTTTGAACCACGCAAAGAACCATCGGAGAGAAACCTAACCCCATTTTACGCTTTAGGCCTAAAATTCTGATTAACTTTCTCTCCTCTTCGGTGTTAAGAAGATACGAAATGTCTGGGCCCTTGTAGTGGAATTCTATCCCAGAAGCCCCTGTAGGATGGCCCGAGATATTGATTTTTGATGTGCTTGCGATTAAAATAAGTTTGACCCGACTTTGCGCATGGCTGCACCCGAGGGGCATTCTTTAGCAAACACTTTTCGTTTTCCTAAAAGTCCGTCCGATGTCCGTATAAATCACTCTGTACTGGAAAGACTTCGAATGATTTTAAATCTTGTTTTGAATGAGTGAAATTGCCCCTCGGGGCCGGACGAACCAAGGCAGAAATGCAACGTTCTGATGGCATTTCATGGTTTAACAAGCGGAGTTAACGTCCACCTGGTTTCTTTTATTTTGACCCTGTTTGCTTCCTGAGCGTCGTTGACTGGCAGACAAAGACATAAAAATTACGCAAGAGTTGTGGGGAATGGAGGCAAGTTCTGAAGGCGGCAAGGATCCCGTGCTTTTAGCTTTGTAAATATCGAAGGAGGAAAACATTTTTCTTTATGGGCTTCTTAAGACGGTTAAGAAGCTTTTGATATGCTGGACATGCGATATCTATCGGGAGTGCGAGAGTGCGGTATGGCGCGTGCGGCTCCCTCAAGAAATACCCGGTGCAAGGTAGGCTGTTCTCGGCGGGCTGTGCTCAGACCAGCAATCCAAGCGGCAGTGCACGTATATCAAAGAGTTTGCGAAGCCCCATACAATATACATGTTGCTCCTTGGTAGGAAAAATTGACTGAAATTTGAGTCGTTTTGGTGAGATAAGTGCTTGTACGGGAGCACTTGCTGCCAATGAAATTACCTCGGTAATTTCCCCCAAAAGGACGAAAATAGAAGACTGCTCCGAAGTTTGGACTGAGGCTAAGTTTCTATCCTGTTGGGCCCGAACAATGTCTGCGGCGTGCAGTTTGCAGGTAGCACCCATTTCAAAATTAATGAAGTATTTACCTTGCATGAATGCGATTCAAAGTTGGCCTACTCTCCAAAAATTGGTTATACTGTTATCATTCCTACTTCAAAGGCAAACCACATTCTTTCGGTGATAATAAGGCTTCCTTGCCCCCCCCCTGGGCTGTGTGAATCATAGTCCATCCTTTTAGTCGTCGTTATTAGCCCAACCTTCTGTTTCATAGAAGGGGAACAAGAAATTGTTTGTTTTGCTTGCTTTGCTTTGGAATAAAGTAGTCTCTAGTTGTCCCTGGTCTTGGATAAAGTAGCTTGGGAGCAAGCAGTCATGCTGATGTCTCATGAGGAGTTTTTCAGGTGTCCTTACCTTATATCAATTTGAAGCCCGAGAAAGGGGGCACACTTTTATTCCAAATTTGTCGGATGGACATTTGATACGTTGGAGCTGCCTATTGCACATGGCTGCCTGAGCTGTAATCCTTTTTAAGAAATCTGGTGGTGTACAAAATAAACCTTACGGATCTGCAGTCTACCCTCCTTGTCCCGTGAAAAACCAGGTTTCCCTTGTCTGGAGGACGTTCTACGCAGAAAGTGATTTTTTTTGTATATGTGTGTTTGTTTTTCAATGTTCAATTGTAAATCTTTGCTGCTGGAAGTATTTTTGTTGAAAGTTTGGTATTTATGTGTCACCCAGCTCTTCGGGATTGCATTTCGAGCCATCTCTCCATCCAAGGTGATTGTTCGCATACATGTGAATACATACAATAAGTGCATGCAGTCTGTCTGTCGGGCGGACACTGTCAGATGGGCAAAATATTCCTGTACTTTTGGCAACGCCTACTTCGTGCTGGAAACTCGTATGCCTATGACGCAATACTTGCAGTAATAGTCAGTATAATTCCACGTTAGATTTTATTCTCAGCTCCGTACCACCTGACAAAGTTTTGTTTCCACTCTGCACTATGAAAATAAGTTAAAATAGCAAGGTTTTGATCAAAATGGGAGTTTACGTAGCAGACTTTGCACCTTACAATTTTTTCTTTATTTTGAAATGATGTTAACGTGAGTCATATTCTATAGCCTGCGACTACTGAAAAGGGGGGGGGGGCAGTTGAATTACTTTGCAGCTCACAAGAAATCCAAAGTACGATTTTCCTTGGGTGTGGCCAATTTCATAACAGGTCCATTGCTATGCAAAGGAATTAGAAATGGTGCAACGTCGATTACAGAATGGTTAAGAGATCTACATCAAATTTGCAGCTCTCGTAAAATTGTCAGATCGGTGCTTTTTATCTAATAATGTGTTCCTTGAATGAGGTAAAGAAAGCCATTTCAAATAGAGTTCGTTTGATCATGAGTCGTATTTACAGAATCTGGCAACCTATGATTAGCGATAACTAGGCTCATGTAGTCAGTCTAGTATATACCTTCACAAGTTGTAAGCATTGGCCATTGTATTATGGTTCCAACTTCAAGGAACTTAATAAATTGCCCACGCTCCTTTGTCCGCTTCCTTGCAGAAGGAAGTTAGAGTGCAAAAATAGCTTCACTGATGCTTCAGTAAGTGTTTTTGTTTCGTTTGTTGTTGCTGGTATATTATGTAGGGCCTGGAAAAATTCTCAATTCTGTGATATCTTGTTTGCTGAGTATAGGGACCACTGTTGACCAAGAGATAATGTACGGTATAGGTTGACCTTATGTAACGACCCAATGCATTGCATGCTGGTATGCCCTCGTTGAAAATACCTGCTAGTCTTGGCGTGGGCTTATGTGATCTTTTGGGCCCTTTCCTCCCATCGTAGGGTTGCATAAATTAGCATATTAGTCTATTAATACCACTACGCTCCAGGGGTGTGGTACCTCATTGTGACCATACTAGGCCAACCAACCAATCAATTTTTGTGCCACGATGTATCTATTTTTTTTTTGTAACACTTTTGCGTGAATATCAAAAGACAAAATACTTGGGCTATCTGTATCACTTTGGCCGATTACTATGGCAAAAAGCTTTGGTAAACATTTATTGTTGCTACCACGAACATTCGATACATCTCCACTTCGTCACGTTGCAAGCAGAACTTATGTAGTTTCTTTGTTGTCGTGGTTTTTGCTGTATGCAGACAGGTCAATGTTACACCAATTTGTAAGAAAATGTAGCAAACCGACTCGTTTTTCAGAGGATAAACGGAAGCACCAAAGTAGAATCGCAAAGACAACTACCCGCCTATTCAGCGGCGCGTCTAGTATGACCATGGTGAGGTACCCTCCCTTGTCTACTTTTTGGTAATATGAATGCTAAAAAAAATATTTATCGTTATGTACTACACACTCGTGTTCGTAGACAACCAGACTAGAACGTAGAAATAGCATCGCCATCTGTTGCCAACGAGCTCTTGTGCGATGAGGTGTTGTAGTAAACTGAGAATCCCACCATTTTGTTGCATTCCCATGGAAACCTACAAAATAAAAAAGCTTAAGTAGGTAGTTGGTTAGGTTGTCTGTCTGTATTCGAGCTGTAGCCGAGCAAGAAGGTAAAAGTATGGTGATGTAGTTATTTGCCAGTTTATAGTCTGATGTAAGTTGAAGGATGCTGTCGCGGGTATGACTGGCTAATATTTGTACTACTGCTGCACTACATCAGCAAAGCTGGCTAGTAAATTCAGTTCCTATTCACCCAGGAAAACTCCAGTTGCATAAGTCAGTTATTTTATGGATCATGACTGACCCCTTAACCAGCCAATCACAGATGTGGTACTTCTTCACGGCTTTGATCACATTGCTTTCTATTTTTCAAGATGTAGAAAACCAAACGTTAGTTGGAATTAATGGGGATTATGATGTCTAATAAAAATCAACTAAAATGATCGGGTGATACTGCGGGCATGTAGAAATCGAAATATAGAAAAGTAGCTGAGACACTTAGCTGTTTATTCATCTTGGATGCTGCGAATGATGGTAAAGACATTGCCATGTCGCCTTCCGTGCACGTAGAAGACCAAGTAAACTCCCAGTTACGAGTCCATCGATTGACCATTTTGACATAAAAGTGAAAGTCCAGCAACCAAAGTATGACTTGCTTGCTTTTATCTAGGCCAGAGACTGTCTTCACAGTCGGGGTTTCATCATAGTTTGTTCCTTTTTGTTATTTGTCTTTATAAGCACAATCTTGTGAATGACGTACGGCAATAGTTTCAGCAAATGAAGAGTTCTCTGTCTCAAATAAGCTAAAATACCAGGATTTAAATTCCAGTTCTTTTTCTTTCCTCGTGATTTGCGTCTCAGATTGACTATAGAAGTGACTGGAATGTTCCTTTGCTCTGCTCAATTTGTTGAACTTGTTTGTTGAATTTGCTCATCATGCAACAATCTTTTTCCACTGCCTCGAAAGTAGAGAAACATCCTTGAACCAACAACTGAGTCTTTTAACCATCCCAATGCAAAGTCGCAGAAAGCAAGGAGCGGCTCTTACGATGTTTTCCTTTGCTAGGCTAGTTTCTGTGACTAACTCCCTCTTGTACAGAATCAATTTTTTTTGTTTCAAATTGCGATCTGCTCTTGTCGGAGTGAGACGCAGGCTTGAATACTTCTGGCGGTTCCAGGACACGTCTTTTCGCGGTAATGCGTTGTGTTCGTTTGTGATTGGTTAGAAATGTGTTCACGTGATTGATTTCTCCAATGCAATATCGATGCTGATTCCATTGAGGCATTTATACGCATCTTGACTTCAGTTGTAAGCTCTTTGTAACTTCTCTTTGTTGGCAAAATGAAAGGGGTTCTAAAAATACTACGGTTCTTTCACAATGTTCATGAGAAATTTCAGCTTTCGAAATGAGGAGGAGATTTAACGTGCGATAAGGGCGGAAGAAAATTAATGCACAAAGCCTTTGAGCCACGCAAAGAACCATCGGAGAGAAACCTAACCCCATTTTACGCTTTAGGCCTAAAATTTTGATCAAACCAAATTCAAATCGCCCGCCAAAATATTTGAGCAAAGTCAGTCAACTACGTCAAATTTTGTCGGCTCCTTTGAAAAAAATTTAAGACGCTTTTTTATTCTGGCCAAGGATCAGAATAAAATCGTCAACGATGGCTCATTAAAACCAATTAACGAGATTAAAAATGGGAGATAAGATCAAACTTCAAGTAAATGTTTTCCCGTTACACGATAACTTTTTTCTAAACGTTGAAAACTTTTCAAAAAATTTAAAAAAATTTAGGAAAAAACGCCCGTGTAAACCGACCTTAAGTCCTGTAGCCCTTAGAGTTTTCCACGTATGCTGCATTTTCTAGGCTTATATGCCCCTCCCCTCCCCCCATTAAGCTTGATCGTCAAAGTTTTAGCTGTGTTCATACTCATTTAGAAATAAATTGGGCTTGAATTTATACAGATTGTACAAAATATAACTTAGGCCCAAGGCAACTTTTGACAGTTGGATTATTTTCTAAGTTCTTAGGGATCAAAATTACATTTGTTTGGCTTTTTTCACTTATTCAAATGGGGCGATTGAAGGACAAAGGTTTGTTAAAGAAGCTGTCGCACGTAACATTTTGTCAATGAGGGGGCCTTGACTTCCATTTGCGTAGTCAGTTGGTAGCGCACTCTGAAGGAGTTCTTGTTTTCTGCCCAATACTTCTATCACTCGTTCAACATGTATCCTCATGTTTGCAATACCCCTAGTCTTCTCAACACCAACTGGGTCAAGTTGAGCTTTACCTCGTGCCACTGCAGGGATGGCCAATTCTACTTGATGAAATTCTAAACTTTCTTGTATCGTGAAGCCCCTGTCTGGCTTCAACAAGTCACTTAGTTGGAGTAGCTTCTCTGAATTCCACAGTTCTCTGTCAGAAATTTGTCTGAAGTCCCTCTGAAGTACGCCCACCCCATGCTTCAGATACAAAACTTATAGAACTTGTGGAGCAATACCAATTAGCACATTAATTGAATTATGGCTCTTAGAATTTGAATATGTCTATACTCTTACCAACAGATTTGATGGTCGCTAAATGAATACTTCGAAAAAGTCAATGATCACTGTTGCCTTCCTACCACAAGAATACTGAAAGCAATTGGCCATGGTGTGCACAAGTCTTCCCTGTCAGGCCGTAAAATATTAGAGTTAACATTCTATCAAGAATGTTATCCATTTCTTGAATATTCCTGAAACTGTTGGCACAGACATATCAAATTTGTACGCAAGATCTTGATGAGGTGCATTTAACCTCAACTGCATCAAAACTAGTATGAACTGCTGGAAGCTCTGCAGTGTAGATAATTTTCCAACATCATCAGGCTTTACCAAATCAAAAGTTGTCTACGGGATCATAGGATGGAAGTCCAGTGTAGAGCCTGACTTTTGCATCATCATTAATCAAACACTCTTGTGTGAATTACCACAAGAATACTGAAAGGTAGTTTAGTGTCAGCAGAATGTCACTGAAATATTGCAGCACTTAATGAGAGCCATTGTTTTATCTCACTTTAGCTACTGCCCACTTGTGTGGATGTTTTATGATAGAACCATGAAACATACAATACATCATGTTCATGAAATGGCTCTGCACATTGCGTATAAAGATCACAGAAATAATTTTGATTATCTCCTGGAGCAGAGCAATTTAGGTGCCCATCCATGTACAGGAACCTGCAGTAGCTAATGACTGAAATATTAAAACGAAGTCCCATCTGAATCCACCTTTCATTAAGGACATTTTTCAGGAACGAAATATGAGCTACAATCTAAGACATGGCAATGATGCTCAAATCCTAAAGGTGCGAACCACGTCCTTTGGGATTGAGACCAAACCCTATCTTAGTAGCAGATTGTGGCAACTATTGTCACAAGAGATAAAACAATCAAACACCCTTCCTATATTCAAAAAACGAATAAATGTTAGAAAGGTGGTGAATGCAACTGCAGACTTTGCAAAACATATATTCCGCAAGTTGGGTTCCTAACAGGATAGTCGTTATTATCTCGTAAGTTGTATTTGTATAAATAATGTAATTTTTTTGTTAATATTTTTAGACATTATAAATATTGTCTAATGATGATGATGTCTGATGATGATGATGATGATGATGATGATGATGATGATGATGATGATGATGATGATGATGATGATGATGATGATGATGATGATGATGATGAGGATGATGATGATGTAGATGATACTTCAATCTATACCTGCGATAAGAACCTGGACAATATGTCTCATAGGATTGAAAGTGACTGTAATGTAATATGTAGCATAAGAATGGTTTGCCAACAACTTCATGAAATTAAATGCAACTAAATTTCATCTTTTGGTCATTGGACAGTGATGTGATGATCTAGTTGCTGTTAGGATTGGAAATGCTGAAGTCATTTAAAGCTCTGACGAGAAATTACTAGGAGTTCTTTATGATAGCAGACTCTCCTTTGACCATCACGACTGGAAACTTTGCCAAAAAGCCAGCAATAAACTTTATGTACTTGCCCCCATATCCCCGCACTCTCGAATAAACCGAATAAACAGGGGGTCTGAGAATAATCGAGGGGGTGGTACTTGTTCGATATATCAATAAGCGGGGGGTTGGAGCAATAGGGGGGGGGTCGCTTGGAAAAATTGAAAATAGTTGTTTTCTTTGCTTAACACGTATCCTTTATATATCTATGTGAACAGTGATGTTAGTGATACAAATACTTATGAACTCTGGTTCTGTTGAGTGCACTTCTTGAGATTTTTCCTTGCGTTTATTCAGAAATTATGTTTACTGTCTTTTCACTTTTCCAAATATCAATAAAAGGGGGGGCTGGAATTAAAGCGGGGGGTGGGGGTCGGAAAATTGTTCAAAAATTTATAGGCGGGGGGACGATTATTCGGTACTCGAGAGTATATGGATCATAACAAACTAAAAATATTGATGAAGGCATTTATTACCAGTCAATTTTAATACTGCCCTTTAGTCTCCAAGTTTCACAACAGGCAGCTGAGCCAAAATATCTACAAAATACAGAAAAGGGCGCTGAGAAGGACACCGAATTGACTTTTAGCGACCTATTACAAAAGGAATCTGCAGTTACTACTCATACAAAGAACTTGCAAATTCTCATGACTGACATGTACAAAACTGGAGACCTAAATCAATCATTTATGCAGGAAATATTCTGTGACAATACAACTTACTGCAATTTTCATAACAATAACGATTTTTTGAAGCAAGAGTGAGATCTGTCAATAACGGGACAGAGCGTCCGATTAAAAGATCAACAGCTATGGCAAATGCTACCAAAAATGAAACGAAATTCGCAATCCATTTGTCAGTTTCAAAAAAAGATACAAAGGTGGAACGGAGATAATTGTCCATGCAGGTTATGCCGCGTCTTTATTCCGAACTTGACATTCTTATAATACACATTTTTAGACATCCATGTTATGCTGAATATATTTTGGTGACTAGTAAATATCTTATCCACTATTTTGCTTATATAATATTTGTATTTTGTATTTTTAACGTTGGAATGAATTAGCTTATTACTTTTAGTTACATTTCTATTGCAATCCAACGATAAAGAAATCAATAATGATAAACTAGTAACTTGTAAATTACAACATGCGGCCGGGTAGCTGAATCATAGTATTTTTGGATATAAAATGATTTCGAATCAGGAAAGATTGTCCCCAGAAGTGTAGACTTGCCGTAAGTCTTTTAGGTAGACTTATTACCGATGACGAAATAAACTTGGGACAAGTCTACCAAAAGTGCTGTTTAGCTACAAGGGGCTCTTTCAACTGGATTGCCTCTGCGGAGGATTTGAAATGATGGAACGAGTATTTCAATGAGACAAACAATTTGCCTTTGGTACTTCGACCTTGCAACCATGGAAATGAATTACACTGTTATTCAAATTTGTTTTCATTGACTTGTGTTGAAAGAAAGGAAGGAATCCGTAAGAGGAAGTTGATCTTAGGATGCATCTCGAAGTAAGTTTACCGAGTGTTTGTGACTTTGCAGTGCTTGGAAATTCGAAGGTGGACTTCTCGAGCTTGTTACGTTCTACAGAAAGAATGTTACAGTTGCTGTGATGTAACAAACTGTTTTCGTAGAGAGTTTGCTTCTTATATTGAACCAATGTGGAATTTAGCTTTGATCCCGAGGAACTGAAGCTTGAAAGTGAGTTTGTTTTGGCTTCTCGTGTTATCCACTGATGTCGAGCACAGCTTTGCATCTCTGTAAGTTTTGGATCTTTCTTGTTGTTTACCAGGTCCCATAAAAGCTTCCACTTTCCACATCGGCAATTTCCAAGTATTTGTTCGTAACGTGAAATGGAATCTCAAACTCCAGCCCCTTTCCAACTTCACTGCAAAGTCACTGCAATATTTTCTTCATCAGTCGCAGTCGCTGTGTCGCCCTATTGTTGGTTATTCTTTTCTTCGAGTCAGCCAATGAAAACCCTACTAATTGTTAGGCCGGCCAATGATAACCTATTGATCCTTCCTTTCCACCAATCAAATAAAGTCGTGGCATGTGACTGCCATTGTTTTAACAATTGCCTAATTAGCAAGGTATGCGCTCAAATCTCAAATTCACTCAGCTACACACAGATTAGTAAGCGACCTTCCACCGCAATAATAATGATAAGAAAACCTCATTTTCTTGCGGTTGCATGTGTTGTGGCTGCGTCATGGTGTCTTAAATTCCCTGGGCTTCAAATTATTTGTAAATGATTTCGGCAAGTAGGTTTGGCCAAATCTTCCTTAGATTTGCACTTCGAATTTGCTAAGATGAATTACAACAACAAAAATGGGGATTTTATACACAAGTGCATGGAAGCAATTGGATTTGGCAGATTTCATGTTCTTATGGTAATATGCCTTGGTCTCCGTTGCTTTGTACGGGGCTCAGCGAACTGTATGTTATCAATATTGCAGCCTTATTTACGCTGTCATATGAAATTGAGCGTATTTACAGCGAGCTGGCTTGGCACTGTTGTTGCAATTGGTCGACTTCTAGGAGCAATACTCATTGGGCAAATGGCTGATAAATTTGGTCGAAGAAGATCAATGCTCTGTCTATTCTCTTTATATGTGGTGCTGTCACTATTGAATGTGCTGTCCTCCAGCTACGTCATGATTTTGATTACACGGGGTTCAGTGGGCCTTGCATTTGAAGCAGTAATGTTGGTTTACACATATGGAATTGAATTAATGCCGATCAAGAAGAGGAATTACCTGGCTCTTATAGATGGCTTCTATGGGTTGGGCTTACTGTTTGCCATTGTTTCTGCGATGGGGATTTTGGGAACTGTCAACTGGCGATGGTATATGGTGGTTGTTGAAACAATACCTATAGCAATATGTACGTTGCTTGTTGCCATCCTTCCTGAGTCCCCAAGGTATCTTTTCTCGCAAGGTCAAATACGAGAGGCTGCAATAAGTTTAAAGAAAATTGCGGCAATAAACGGGGTTGGCTTGCATCAAGTTGTTTGCGAATTTAACGTCACCCTTGAAGATGCATTATCTCTTTATACGCACTCGGGGGAAAAATGCTGTGCAGCAGATTCTCTGAAAAAAACCAAAAGTGACTTATTCATCACAGAGGAAGCCCCCTGCAAAGAAAACAGATCAAAACCAGAGTCCTTGAGTTTGAAGACTAAAGATAACTGCAGACCTCATCAAGGTGAAGGATCTAGAGCCTCTCTTGGAGAAGGGGATCAAAGTAGCGAGGGAGCACTTCTACTGCCACATAAAAAGCGAGACAAGGTATCTAAGGCATCTGTAAGAGCTAGGGCGCAAAACGCTGTGAACACAGGCTTATCAAAATCGGAGTTATACAAAAGGATCATTATTTTGGCTTGCTTACGGTTTGCAGTACAAGTTTTTGGCGGCATATTAATGTTTGGTTCCATGCAGTTTAAAAATCTGTCTTCCAACGCTGGTTGTGGAAGCTGTTCAGCTAACATGAATTACAAATTCGTCATCGCATATGCAGCAGCAGCGGAAGGTGCATTTTTCTTATCATTCTTCATGAGTGGGAAATATAACCGAAGATTTACACTACAAGCTCTCTTTTCATTCCGTGCACTACTGATGATACCGTTTTACTTTGGACTGAGCGAATGGGTGAAAATACCAATATATTTCATTGGCACTGTCTTCCATTTCTCTTCATTCATCGTGGTGAATATTTACGGATCTGAAGTAATACCTACATCGCACAGAGCACTGGCAACTGGTATCGAAAATACTGCTGGGAATGTGGCACTTTTTATCGGTGACTTCTTTGCGCTTTATCTCATCCATACCAACTATTATGGCGTTCTCGCGGCTCTTCAAGGCATCACTGTCGTTATAATCCTTATCATATCAGGATTTGTTATTGAATCTAAGCATGTTCCACTTGCTGACTCTTAAAGGGAATCGACACAGTTAAAAGCTGGCCCGAGTAAGATTAAAAATATAATCTATTGAATTTGATAACTTCGACAAGCGTGGTTTCATTGTGGAGCCAAGGACGAGATGAAGCTATGTCTATTCCCTTTAAAGGAGCAGTACAAAGGTTTTGTAAAATATCGGAAAGCTCTGTACTTGGCAGTTCAAAGTAATGTATCCGTTGTAAAATGCTGCAAAGCTCTAAACCCTTAGCGGTAGTAGATTTTATCCTAAGCAATAGTAGCTTCTAGCTTAGTCGTAGTGACTTTATCAGTAAGCAGCGATAACAATACGACGAAGGTTCCAGAAAGAATAGTGCTATTGTGTATATAGCAGATATGAGCAAAAAAATGACTTCCATCTACTTTGAAATAGTACCACATCAAGAATCAATCTAGTACCTTGATATCAAAACGAAAGAGAACGCAGTGAAAATACACTGGTACAGAATACAGCACTCGTACACAGAGCAGAAATTGCGCACGCATGCGCGAAAACTCGCAACTTTGAGTCCCCCTAGGTCCCTGCAACAGATCCCAAAATTCGGCAACACTTGATATTTTGTTCCTTGGGCCTTAAACTCGTGATTTATCATTTCAAAAAGCTTATCTATCCAAGCACTTCCTTATCTCAGATTGCTCGATGACGTCATTTTACGCAGTTTCTGCTCTGTCGCAATCGTACCCACACAACCCTTGACCCTTAGCCCACCTCAGACAATTCACGCTTCTGCTAGTTTCCTTTACTCCAAAAAATAATGCAACAGGGCACATAACTAATTCTAACAAGCTGAAGAGTTGGCAAGATTTCATCTGACAATTTACAGTCCTCGCCAAAACCTCTTGTCACAAACTAAGATTTTCAGCATTTTTTCGACATAAATCACAGTGTCTACTAATTCAACTTCAATATTCTGTAAACCCAAATTCACCCCCCAAGTCAATGCTGTTTGTCTTGACTCAGGAGACTCGCTGCATGACTCTTCCGAGTTACAGAAATCGGCAACATTGACTTGAGGGGTAAAGGGGGCGAGGACAGGCGCGGATCCAGACCGGGTCAAACAGTTTGAATAAACCGGTCAGATTTTCAGAGTTGTAAATATTTTTGTCTCTAAATTTTCGTCTTCTCCGTGAAGTGCGTATTTACCGTTATCTAGAGCCTAAATATTTTCATGCGAAGGTCCAGTGTTGAATTTCAGTGTCTACTTGTCAATATCATCGCAACGTAGCTTTTCAATGCAAACATAATCCTTGCTAATTGAGTGAGGATAGCAGTTGCCAAGCCGGTGTATGTTATTTCAAGACGAGTATTGTCTTACTCACTGAGGAGCTTAGTGTTGCGCAAGAGAAGGAAATTCTGACCCGGTCACCCATTCATTTTGAGCTTCTGACCCGGTCAGAACTCGGTCGAACCCGCTCAAAGTTGCGCAAGGGATATCCGTAGGTTCTACAGTACTTGTGGTCAAACATCGTGCAATCTACTTCACTACTGTGAGTCAATGGACGTTTGTAGTTTGAAATTTGCAATCTTCTCTACATGGCTGCAGATTTGGAAATCTTAAGCACGAATCTTACGAAGTTAAGGAAAATAAAGAGAAAGAAAATCTTGCTGCTTTTCGTGAGAAAATTGAGCAGAGTAAGGTATGCATGAAAGAAAGATTGATCAAAGTAAAGAGGGATGTTGTTGCGGAGGCCCTTGTGCCAGGCAGAATAAGGGAACTTGATTCTTGGAAGCGAACTGTCTGTAAAAGGTATGTTTAAAGTAAGGTAAATTTTCTGTGTAGCTATTGCTGCTGAACCGGAGCTTATGAAAGATTTTCTGTTCAAGAAAGTGATGTGCAGGATTGCTTTTGGAATGTAGCTAGTAGACGCACTTTTCGTAAGACACTCATGTTACTCGAAATATAGTTCATGCTTTATTCAACATGCTCATGAGGGCTCAAGAGATGAAATATATACTTCATAAATCTGCTAATTTCACAAAACTTTCAGCATTTTTAAATCAGTAATTTCACGAACGAATTCTTTGTTCCTTAAGAATACGTACAGACACCCTAATCTGGTGCAACTTGCTTTTCCCAGGTGCTGGGCGTATAATAGTGTTAAAGGGTTAAAGATTGAATGTTAAAAAATTTTGGGAACAAAAACATCATTCTGAGCTATGATGCATACATAATTGTGGGCACAAGCAGTCCTTTTCATTAGCTGTGGAATCATGGACCTTAATTTCAGTAAGTTCGAAGCGGTTTGAAGAATCCCCCCTCAAGTTTTTATAAATTTGCAAAATCATGATCATCATTTCAGGAGAATCCAAGCTTCAGAATAATCATTAATTCATACAACATAGAATGTCAATAAAAATGAAATTTAGAATAATATTGCTGCAGCTTGCCTTATTCCCATTTTATAAGCATTAGTTTAATATGCATGAAACATACCAACTCAAGCTTGTACCAATTTCTTTCAGTGCCTCTCCAAATGGTGACTGCCTATACAATGCTTGTTCTCTGGCTTTGATAGGTAATGAAAGTTTGAGTAAAAGCATACGCTTTTTAACTCCAATTGAGTTGTATCGCTTCTCCGAATTCTATGCCAAACATCCTCATGCTGAATCGCTTTGGAAAGCTGGTGGATTGCCAAAAGATGTGAAGTCCAAGAACAGCCTCGTGTCCCAATCCTTCGGGGAAAATGCATCATGGGCCTTCAAAAAGGGGGAAGGATGGAATGATTCAATCCTCATACAAGCAGAAGATAATTGTAACCTTGGGACATGGTCTCCTCTGATATGCCTAATGGCACTGGCATCTGTAATAAGTTTAACAATTGAATCGGTCTTCCCCGATTGCAATCAAGAAAGTACGCAGCGGATATTCAATGGTAGCATGAGCCCCAGAGTGAAGAAATCATTGTTTTCAGCACCTAAAGTAACCATCCTTTGGTCTAGAATTGGTACAATAAGCAATGCATTTGGCTACAAAGCGAATCATTGTGTGCCATTGGTTGAGATGAAGGAATGGACGTCGAGAGCGTATGTGTGGAGCTCGACAATTTGAAACAAGAAACAAACCCTCAGGACGGAAGCGACACTGGTGAACCCAGCAAAGATGACGAGCATCCAGTCGCAAAGAAAGTGAAGCTAACCACCAAGGAGAACAATTCTAAGAAAAATCCTTCCTTACAGCAGAGCAAACTGGCAACTTTTTTGGGAGTGCAAAAGCAGATAGACGAAGAAGGTAGCACAAAGAGCGAAAGAGGAAAGCCTGTTATGGAGACGACCATGGTAAATGTCAAAGACATTGGTCTGTTTTATGAAAAGGTCCCCTTGCTAACCCAAAAAGAGAAGTACGATCTTTGCCTAAATGTGTGGAGACCAGAAAGAGGCTATGAATTTCCGAGATCGTTTGAGAGGTTTCCTTGGCTGGCTTACTCAAAATATTTAGATGGAGCTTTTTGTCTACCATGTGTCCTGTTCGGCAGAGCAACTAGTCACAATATGCAGAAGCTTGACAAACTTTTCAAATCACCCTTGACGTACTGGACAAGTGCAAGCTCTAAGTTGAAAGATCACGAGAGCAAATGTACTCTTCACCACTATTCCATGCTACAGATGGATCAATTGAAGTCTATAATGGAAAAGCGTCAAAGGCCAATTGAAGAGATTGCTGACAGCGTCCGGCATGCCCGTATAAGATTAAACAGGGAGAAACTGAAGCCAATATTAGAAACAGTTGTTTTCTGCGGTCGCCAAAACATAGCATTACGTGGCCATCGTGATGACTCAATCTATGTAGAAGCACAACATGGAAGGAATACCGGCAATTTCCAGGAGCTTTTCGATTGAATCTAGCCGTTGCCAGCGCATGTCAATTGCAAACCATTCAGAACATGATGGGGACAGTGAAAACCGTTGCTGATTTCTTCAACAATTCACCATAACGTCAAGGGCTTCTCGAGGAGCAAATTACAAAGTTGATGCCACAGCAGAAACATATGACGCTGGTTGATGTTTGCAGAACAAGGTGGGCTCTCCGCATCGATGACCTCATCAGATTTGAAGAGATCTTTGAGCCAACAATGAAAGCACTGGAGATCATCAAGCTCAACGTGGACAAGTCATGGAACCATGATTCGTGTAAGGGTGCATCGGCACTTTTTGCAGCTTGCTCCGCCTTCGAGTTCATCATTGCGCTTGTAATCGTCAGAAACTGCCTTGCATACACGAGAGGCGCTACGGTCAAGTTGCAACAATTGAATATGGATGCAATGAAAGCGTATCAGGAAATTGACGAAATAAAGAGAGAGCTACTGAATGTGCGCGAAAACCTGCAACAAAAGCACCAACAATGGTTCAAAGAGGCAGAACATTTAGGAAGTTACGTTGGAGCGACATCAAACAGGCCAAGAACATGCGGTCGGCAACAAAATCGCGCAAATCCTCCATCTGAGACAGATGAAATCTACTTTCGCAGAACCATCTCAGCATCTTTCTTGGATCACCTTAGCACTGAGCTGGCACCACGATTCAACAATGACAGCAGCATTGTAGCTAGAGGATTTAGCATTGTACCGTCCATCATGCGAAAGGAAAATCACGTTGACACATGGAGAGGTGAACTCGCCGAGTTCGTAAATACATACCGAGTTGACCTCCCATTGGAAAAGGCCCTGAATGCTGAGCTAGACAGATGGCAGTCAAAATGGAGCAATCTTCCACAGCAAAAGTTGCCTAATAGGATCTCGAAGACTTTGCTGTGCACAGATCCTCTAAACTATCCAAACATCTATGCTGCCCTCAAGATTCTTGGAACCATTCCCATCAGAACGTGCGAATGTGAACCCTCGATATCAGTATTACGCAGATTGAAGACATATCTGAGGGGCACTATGAAGCAAGAAAGAATGAATGGCCTTGCACTTTTACACACCTTGAAAAGATTGTAGACCTATTTGCAATGAAGCACCCGAGGAGAATTGAAATGATCAACGTGTTGGATAGTGACAATTAAAGCCTAGAAATTTTCTTTAGATAACGGTTCCGCTTAGAAAAAGCATTACATTCGTATTGCAGACCGTAAACATGGTGATGCATAAATGAAATCAACAGAAACACGTAAATCCATTTGTCGTGTGAATTACATTTAGCAGATTTATCAAAATTTAAGTGTACAATTTGTGTCAACGTATTTGCCTGATGAAAATATCTGAAGGAGTATAGTCGTTACTCGTTAAGGGTCAGACAATACCTAGAAGTTGTATGGCCGTGGAATTGTATTGCATTGGATTTATTGAAACTGGGCGTTTCCTCTTCAAAAAGGGCGTTTCCCAAAGAATAAAAGGGCGTGGCCCCAAAAATTTTTCCGGGGGCTTGGCCCCCGGACCCCTGGACCCCTACATTATTTGCGTCTTCGGCGCAACAGACCGGTCACCTAAGTTGCTAGATCCGCGCCTGAGGTAAAGGTTTTGTGACAAGGGTTTTGGCGAGGATTGTCTGAGGTTGAGTGAGTGGATGTATGCATGTTTAGGCATGTAAAACCGGACTAGAAAAACAATTAAACGTGAGGATATCATTGAAAACTCGAAGGGGTATATCTGTCTTTAAGACATAATCAGCGAAACTATTTCTATAATCTCCCTCTCTTGACTGGAGGATGCTTTAATGGCAGCATCAAAAGCATGAAAAAGAACTGAGAAAGTTGATCCCTTGCTCAGGTTTTTTCTTTGTGGTTTGTTTTGCATTACATGAAACAGCAGCGATACTACAATTTTTCATTTTATTTCATTTCATTTTTCATTTTAACTTTTTTATCCATGGTAATCCACTCAGAATAATACTGCTTTACAGGGAGCCATGCTAAAATAAAACCTAATAATAATTTAAATATACAATATAACCCTATTTACAATAATCTAAGACAAAAAGGAAAGGAAAATGATTTGAGTCATAGTTTGGCTTTATAATTTCTTCGAAAAGAGGAGAAAGATGTGGACGCTTTGACAACACTATCTAGGTCACTCCAGACCTTAGCCCCTTTGTAAGCAAACGATTTCTGACCAGTTGATGTTCTCAATAATGGTAATCTAAGGTCAGTGTTAGAGTTCCTCAGCTGACGGTTAGTAGCTTCAGATATCTTTTGAAATATGTTTCGCAAGTAGTCTGGGGCGAGGACATTCAGAGATTTATAGACCATCTTACTCGTCTCAAAGTCGATCAATTCTTTAATGGTTAGCCAGCCGAGACTCCCTATCAAAGGCAGAGCTGATGCGTCATAGGGGCTGTTTGTGACAATCCTAGCAGCTCGATTTTGAAGTTTTTGCAACTTATCTAGGGCTTTTGCACCGCAGGATCCCCAAACAGGGCAGCAGTACCTAAAATAGGGCTCAACAAGACCTCTATACAGCATAATAAGGCTTTCCTTAGGCAGGTATCGCTTAGAATATTTCAGCATACCGATACCTCTAGAAGCCTTCTTTATTGTAGAGGACAGGTGAGTAGCCCATTTCAGTTGATCGTCAACCTGCAAACCTAGGTACTTGGTGTTGTTAACCATAGTGATCTCTTCGTTACCGATGTTAAAGTCAGGTCTGGAAGAACTAGGCAAATCTATACTATGAAGCTTGCACCTGCTACCTATTACCATCCCTTGAGTCTTTACGACATTAAGCGATAGCTTGTTGCCCTCAAGCCAACCTCGAAGGGCTTCAAGGTCAGCATTTATTGCAGTATTGATATCCTTCATAGAAGGAGAGGAGTAATAGATAGTGGTGTCGTCAGCATACATTGCCACATCAGCAGTCTTTAAACAGTAGGGGAGGTCATTCACGTAAACTAGAAAGAGAAGGGGTCCTAGGCAGGAGCCCTGGGGAACTCCACAATCAACCCCTTCAGTTACAGATGAATGACCATTCACTCTACAAGACTGCTTCCTATTGAAAAGATACGACCGAAACCAGCTCAGTTCTTTACCCTTGACGCCATATAATAGTTCAGTTTGTTCAAAAGGATTTCATGATCCACAGTATCGAAAGCTTTTTAAGATCGATAAAGACTGCAGCAGTATAATTCCCCTTGTCGATGTTTAAATACCAGTCATTGGTGCTTTTAAGTAGACACGTTAAGACTGAGTATATACAATGATTGTATGTGGCTGTGAAAGCTTTTACTGTCAGTTTATCGAAGTGTTGAATGTTTCCATCAATTGAAGGTGGTTGGTTTAGTGTTCAAATTCTGACTGTTGGATAGTTGTGGTTCCACCATGAGTTATTCCACGGGTTACAGCGCGGGTCACAGCACGGGTCCCACCCTTCCTAGATGCTGAAATGCACTTTTTGCCAAAGAAAACCACGGGTTTATACAAAAATAGTATCTAATATCTTTGTACAAAAATTAGTGCCAGCCGTGTGACCAGTGCCAATTTCTAAACAATTACAATGGATATCGCTGGTGACTAGTGTGACCTGTGGTGTGACCCGTAGTGTGAACCGTAGTGTGACCCGCAGTGTAACCCGTAGTGTGATCCGTGAATGTTTGCAGGATCACTATGCTAGTCTTCTAATATACCTTATTTCATAAAATTGATGCTGTTTGCCTGCCAGTACATTTGTTTAGTTTGATCGACGGTGGAAATTCTATGATTTCGGAGCCACGGGCCATCCCAATTCATTTTTCGTGACGTCAAATTGAACGATCAACATCACTAATCACAAAACAAATCACATATGTGGGACAAGCACCTGAGCTCTTCCAACAAATTTTGTTACCCTCAGATAATCCTCAGACAATCCGCGGTAAAACCTCTTGTCACAAACTAAAATTTTCAATACCTACTAATTCAACTGAAATACTCTGTAAACCCTTTCCCTCAAGTCAATGTTGTTTGTCTTACTCTTAACTCAGGAGACTTGCTGTATAATTTTTCCGAGTTACAGAAATAAACAACATTTACTTGGGGGGTATTTGCTCTTCAGACTTACCTTTTCCTTCTTGTGATAAGGGTTTTGGCGAGGATTGTAGGATTCGAGCTAGAATTAGTAAAGGCTGGATTGGGCATTCTCATAGCGTGAGCATATGAACATATGGTGGGGGCGGTGCACAATACGGTTTGGCGGGGTGCGGGATGCGGGAACGGCCATTTGTGACAAGCGGGATACGGGATGTACCATTCCATGCTATCGAGATGAGGGGTCGACAAGGCTAGGGTGGTCGGGATTTGAATATTTCGCACTACCACGGGAAGGGGGATCTGCTGACAAAATGGTACGAGGTGGCGCGATGGCGTAATCCTATTGTGCACCCTCTATAGCCTGTGGTCAATCATTAATCAAAACTTAATTGCAGTCTGTTTAGATCGGTTTGTATACCGTGAGCAGTATGGAGTCACGTCGATGTCAAAATTCAGAATCCGAATTCAGAATGCAACATTGCAGCAAAGTTACTGTAAATTTTGATTGCAGTTTGGCAATTCAATTCGTCAAACTTTCTTTACACTCCGCGAGCTAATCATACGAGTAATCATAAAAAACTGGACTGGGGAGGGTTGTAACTGTAATATTTGTAAATACTGTTCCTGTAAATTAGTTTAATTTAGTTGGTATTTATTAGTTTGTATGTTTTGTACAAGCTACATTATTATCCAACTGTAAATAAATTGATTACCATTATTATTATTATTATTATTATTATTATTATTATTATTATTATTATTATTATTATTATTATTATTATTATTATTATTATTATTATTATTATTATCATTATTATTGTCCTTTCTTCACGCCTTTTTGTTGTTTGGCGGCATTTTCTGGGCAGCGGCTTGAATCACTCAATCTTAGGTGTCCAGAGTCCTTCTAATTACCTTCGCCGTGCCAAGTACACAAGTCTTTTGTAATAAAGATGTCATTTGTCCCATTTCAAGTTGCTCAACATATCTCTTAAAGTTCTTGCTCAGCGTACCAAGAGCTCCGATGATGATTGGTAATATCACCACTTTCCTGACATTCCATAGTTTTGCTACTTCCCTTCTAAGATCTTCATACTTTTCCCTCTTCTCCTCTTCTCTTTCGATCACTCTTCCATCAAACGGGCATGAAACGTCAATGATTTTACATTCATTTTTCTCTTTATCGTGTATTACGATGTCAGGTCGGTTGTGATTCAACTGCTGATCTGTTTGAATTCTAAAATCCCATAAGATCTTTGCCTTTTCATTCTCTAAAACACCTTCTGGAATATGATCATACCATTTCTCTGTACAATCGAACCCATATTTCCTGCAAAGCTCCCAGTGAATTACTTTCCCAACTCTATCATGCCGCCAATTCTTGTACTGGTTCTGGGCCAACTTTTCACATTCAGCCACTACATGCGCAATAGATTCCTCTCGTTTTCCACACATTCTACAAACAGGTGAAACATCTTGTTTGCCTATGCGGCTCTTAAAAGCATTCGTCCTCAACGCCTGATCCTGGGCTGCCATTAACATCCCTTCTGTCTCCTTCTTCAGCGTACCTTTCCTCAGCCATTCCCATGAATCAGAACTTCTTATGCCTGCAGTCAACTTCTCATACTGACCATGTAAAACCTTCTCTTTATAAGATTCCATTCTTTTTACCCTGATTGCCTCCTTTGGCATCCCAGAGCCCAACAAGTTTTCTTCCTTTACTGCTTTTAAAAATGGTTCTTTGCTCCGCGCTACATAGCTATACAAACTGTTTACCTCAATCTCAACGCAATCCTCAATACTGATTAAACCCCTGCCACCGTCTGCTCTTTTGTAATAGAGTCTGTCAACATCCGCCTGTGGGTGCAATGCTCTATAGATTGTAAGCAACTTTCTGGTTTTCCTATCGACGGCTTTCAGCTCATCTACCCTCCAGTTAATTATTCCTGCACCATATCCGATGATTGATACAGCCCTGGCATTTATTGCTTGGATGATGTTTCCACCATTCAGTTTGGATTTCAGTATTGATCTAACCCGCCTGGTATATTCCCTCTTCAGTTTCTCCTTCATTTCTTCGTGTTTTACGTTGTCGATCTCTAAAATTCCTAAATATTTGTACCCCTCTTCTTCAAGACCTTTCATAACTTCATTACCTGGCATAACAATACCATCACATTTCACAATCTTTCCTCTCTTCATGATCAAGATCGCACATTTGCTGATTCCAAATTCCATTCTGATGTCATCGCTAAATACTCTTACTGTGCTGACAAGTGTATCTATTTGGTTTTCATTTTTGCCATATAATTTCAGGTCATCCATAAAAAGTAGATGATTTATCCTCACTTTTTCTCTCAGATCATACCCTAGAATATGACACAAAACTGCATCCGGTTGTGGAGTTTCGACGTGGGATAATGAGGTTACCTTTTGCCACAACTACCTCCAGGTCACCCTTGAGCAAGGTGTAGTACCTGTCAGCTCTCCCCGAGACCTTGAAGTACCGGGTTGGCGTCCGGCGGGGGCTAGTCTGTCTCATGGGTAGGGGGACTCTTTAGCTTTGGTCGGCAACCCCCCTAGAGATGGTGTTCTCGATAAACACACCGGTGGTAGTGTAACCTTAAATTCACTGTCCTCGAAAGAGTGTAATGAATCAATCAAATAATAGAGAAAACAACGTAAACGGGACCGGATCCAGTAATGGTGAAGGTGTCACGTTCGGCAGTGGTTCTGGGGGACAGCAGCCAGACCTCGGTCGTCATCAAGCGACTGCTAGAAGGAAATGGAATAAACAAGTTAACAAGATTGTGATGAGATGTTTTTATAGGAGTGAGCCAACCAAGAGAGGCTATAGGAAAAGGATGCTTGGCATATGGAAAGAGCTTGGTGTTTTTGAGATAAGTGAATAGCGACTGGCTGATCATGCCAGAGCAATAAGAACAAATGGATGGTTATCCGAAATAGAGCTAGAAGAGATACAGAGAAATACGGAAAGTGATCATATGGAGGCTGATGTAAGAGAATCAAGTGATAGTGAGGATGCCGCTCAAGGAATAGAGCTTGAAACAACAGACGAAGCTGAAGAGCATGAAACAGCAGCTGAAACTGATAACATTGCTGACAATGACTTATCTGTGCAAGATCTTTGTAATACGTTGAGAAGGGAAGGAGTTTCAGAGGAGGATATAGATCTCGTGAAATTAGTACTTGAGGAGAAAGAAAAATGAAACGCACCTCCCGATAGTATAAGAAATGTTAATCATAAGACATTGAAGCAACATGCAGCAAAAGTAAATGGGATATTGAAATACATACCAACTAAAGATATAACAGATATGAACAATTTGTTACTCGCGGCTGGAAGAGTGGTACAAATGAAAGTAGGCATGAAAAGGAATGAAAATGGGAAGGCAAAGGAACCATTATGGAAAAGAAGGCTCCGGTCTAAGATGTCAGGTATAAGAAAAGATCTTGGCCGTGTTGAGCGTTGGAAGAGAGGTGAATTAGCGAATGTTGACCTTAAGTATGAATTAGAGAGGAAATACCTTGTTAAGAAGAAGGGGATAAACGTAGTGATAGAAGACTTAAAACAAAGAATGAAGGCCATCCAATACAAAATAAAGAGATACGAGGATAAAACTGAACAGTATAAGCAGAATAGAATATTCGAAACAAATCAAAAGAGACTGTATGAAATCATTGACGGCCTCCACAGGAATAACGAAGAAGCACCTAACGCTGGAGATTGCTTAGAGTTTTGGAGTGGAATATGGAGTAAGCCAGCCAATCACAACGCCGATGCAGAATGGCTTACAAAGCTGGAGAAAAAGCTAGAGAATGTTGAGAAGCAAGATGATATATTGATAGATTCTGGAAAAGTTCGGGTACAGCTCAGTAAAGTACCCAATTGGAAATCACCTGGGCCTGATGGACTGCAGGGTTACTGGCTCAAGAATTTCACTTCATGTATAGACAGGATCGCTAAACATCTCAAACATACTCATAGAATGTTTGGTTACGTACAATGTGCCAGGGTGGATGACCAGAGGAAAAACGAGTTTAATAATGAAGGATACGGAAAAGGGGCCTATAGTAAGCAACTTTAGACCAATAACATGCCTACCTCTAATGTGGAAGCTGTTGACCTCAGTCCTTGCAGATGCTATGTATGAACACTTGACGGAAAAGGACTGCTCGTGGATGAACAAAAAGGCTGTAGAAGGAAATCAAGAGGCACAAAAGATCAGTTACTAATCGATAAGATGGTAATGAGAAGTTGCAAGAGGCGTTTATGTGGGTTAGGAATGGCTTGGATTGACTACAGAAAAGCGTATGATTTGATACCGCATACATGGCTGTTGAAATGCATGAATATGTTTGGAGTTGCAAGCAATATGATATCTTTACTGGAAAACAGTATGAATACTTGGAGAACGGACTTAACATCGGGCAAAAGTGTCTTTGGTGAAGTTAGGATAAAGAGAGGGATATTTCAGGGAGACAGCTTGTCTCCTCTCCTTTTTGTATTGGCCCTAATCCCATTGACTTTGATTCTGAGAGAGGTTAAAGCAAGGTATGATTATTATTATTATTATTATTATTATTATTATTATTATTATTATTATTATTATTATTATTATTATTATTATTATTATTATTATTATTATTATTATCATTATTATTATTATTATTATTATTATCATTATTATTATTATTATCATTATTATTATATCATTACTATTTTCACAACCCGGATTGAATCGGAACTCTTTCCTTTTGAGTTATTTTGCTGGCAAGCCTAGAAAAGTACTTCAGTAACTTCTAAACTCTGGAGCAGCTTGGAAATCAACCACTTTGAAATGTTCAGGAAGGCACAATTACTCACTCAAAATCTGGGCATTTTGATAAACTCCCATTGAATCACTCCCGATAACGTTCTTCGTGAGACTAGTGCACCAAATGAATTCTTTAGAAAGTTAATGAGGTTTTCTACACAAAATTTCTATGTTACAGCGTTTGGTATTGTTAGGAAAAACACAGACTTTCGTCAACGATATAACGAGGTCCCTCCGCAATGCTATGCACCTTCCAATGTACTCCGGGATAGCCCTCCACTTTCCCGGGAATGGAACATCCACTGAACTGCATGATAGCCCTCCGCCGTACTCCGCACCCTCCTCTGTACTGCAAGATAGCCCCCCCCCCCCAACCGTACTGGAGATAGCCCTCGATCGCACTGCAAGATAGCCTTCCACTGTACTTTTACCCTCCACTATGCTGCATGATAGCCCTCCACCGTACTGCAGATAGCCCCCTCCCCACTGTACTTCAGATATCCCTCCACTGTACTGAATGATAGCCCTCCACCATACTGCAGATAGCCCTTCATCGTACTGCAAGATAGCCCTCAATTGTACTTGCACCTTCCACTGTAGTGCATGACAGCCCCCCCCCCACTGTACTTTAGATGGCCTTCCACTGTACTGCATGATAGCCGTGCACCCTGCAGTGTACTTGGCACCCTCCACCGTCCTGCAAAGACATTACCCGGGGTGATAATGTGATTCAAGAGTAGATTAAAAGTGGGATTGTTGAGGGTGTTGGGTCAAATATGATTGAGCAAATGGAAGAGTTCATTATTCAAGCCATCATTGTGTTGTACGACAAGAGGCGACCACAACAAAGCTACGCGTTGTTTTGGATGGCAGTGCTAAAACGAACGCAGAATCGCCAAGTTTGAATGGATGTCTTTATAATGGAACAACATTAACTCCCAAAATTTTAGACATTCTACTTAGATTTCGCAGCTATGAAATCGCCTTAGTTCCATAAGATTCACGTCGATGAAAAGGATCGTGACATTTTGCGATTTTTATGGATCAACGATATCCATGCAGATGAGCCTGAAATTGTAACGCTGCGCTATACCAGGATCGTGTTCGGCTTAAATTGTAGTCCGTTCTTGCTAGGAGGCACCTTGTTTCACCACATTTCGAATCACAACTTTGAAAACCCAAAAATTGGAGAAAACTCGCCCAGTCCGTCTATATTGATGACGTAGTTTCCGGTTGCGAAAATTCGAAAGAAGCCTATCACTTGTATCAAACATCAAAGTGATGTTTGGCAGAAGGTGGTTTTCATTTAAGAAAATGGAAAAGTAACGATCCATAACTTCAAAAAACTATCGAAATCGAAACTGAATCAAAACCTGAAACGAAATCCAAAATCGAAAATGACGAATCAGTTTCTCCAAAACCAGCTAGAAATTTTTATTGAAGTTTGAGAAATTTGTTAGTTTGAGTAAAGAGCTGTCACAAACAGCACAAACGAAAAGAAATTTGTCGAAACTTGCCGCGTCTGTATTTGACAATATCGGGTTTGTTTCACCAGTGCTAGTCCGAATGAAAATGTTACTACAAGAAACTTGCCTATTGAAGTTAGAGTGGGACACGCCTTGGACAGAAAACCTCAGTTCTGTTAGGTTTGAAATTGTGGAAGATCTCGAGAAAGTTGTCAAAATTGCCATTAAACAATGGTATTTTAATAAGGAAACCCATGTTGTTGAGGAATATAATTTACATAGTTTTAGCCATGCATCTGAAAAGGCATATTGTTCGGTAATCTATCTTGTTCATCGCAAAGAAAACCGATATGAAAGCAATCTTATCGCAAGCAAATCACGCGCAGCACCAGTGAAGAAACTGACAATGTCGTGCTTAGAATTAATGGAAGCACTCATAATGACTCAGGCTAACGAACACAGTAAAACCAGCCCTAGCAAACCAAATCTCGTTTAGCTCTTTTGGCATTGGTCTGCCAGTACGATAGTGCTGTCATAGTTGAAAAATGACGCAAATTACAAGCAATTTGTTAGCCACAGAACGAAAGAAATTTTGCTTTGCGGTAACCAGAGCTTCGATTACCGACATTTTCGCGGATTCTTCGAATTGATACTGCTCTGTGCAAAACCGCCATCCCAAAGTGGGCCACGTAGCAAATGCACATACGGGGAGGTAAGTCAGATATTTCCTGCATTAGAATGTTGCCGAAAGTGATATCTTTTGGTCCAAATAAAACTAAAATTACCTTCATGATATATTTTGGCATCGAATATTGTTAAACTGATATTGAGGGGTGTATAGGGGGGTTCCTTGTTTCCCTGTTCCCTCATAAAATTATCTTTTGTTCCTATGTTCCCTGGTAAAATTTTGAAATGTTCCATGGATAGATTATGCCATACAAAAATCATGAAACTCTTTTGTAAATCATCGTTTTTCCATTTTCACTACCTCTAGAAAACAGGTAGGCAGTCGTCTGGGAAGAGCTGATGTCATAAACACAAAGCGCACAGGGATTTTTGTACCAGATAACAAATTTTGCAAAAACAGATCTAGCTTGCTGTGTAAAAAAACTCAATCTTCCTCGATCTTTTACAGAGTTCCTGGTTGCCTGAAAGCAAACTGATTATTCCCTTGTTCCCTCTACAGATTTTTGTTTGTTCCCTGTTGCCCAATCGTTCTTTGCGATATGTTCCCCCACGAACGGACTGGCACTATTTTCCTTAGGGTGGCTTCATGGCTACGAAGGGCCCGTAGGGCGCGACAAGGCCTTCAATAGGTGCAGACCAGGTTATACTGGAGGTAGGTACCACCTTAAGGCGGAGAAATTCCGATTGTCATTTTCACATAGCTAGATGCCCCAGTATTTGGAAAAATGGAGGTAAACGGGTATCTGCTGGGGTTTAAGGGGTAAGAACCGGGGTTCAATAACTACAGGTCAAGGGCTTTGCCTCTGCGGAGGAGAAAAGAGGTAGTTTTCCCTTTTCATGCTCAATCGTGGCATTATTTGTGCCCTAATACCAACTATTTCAACCTTGATGAATATTTTTGATCATTATGTATCAAATTCGACTTAATTCATGGTCACGTGACGAATTATACCCTTTACCATATATGGTAAACTTGCTTTATGCTTAGAATTTTGTTAAAATTCTTTTGTTTTTGTCAACTTCGCACGCCAGCTCGCAGGTTTGCATTTGCAATATTGGAAAGTAAGTATCCACTCACTTTTCGAACAGAATCTCTTTTCGGGATTGTTAAAATGAGCATCCGTAATATGCGCAAAACCAGCTTTACCTTTTATTTGTAATAACCACTTACTTGGTTTTCCTTGATAGTTTCCATACTCAAACATATATCTAATCGGAATCATTTTCCTCCTCACTTTCTTCGTCGTCTTCATACACTGTTTCGGCTTCTTCAGTTAAAAGTATGTCTTCAAGTTCATCTGGGAATGATTTATCAATCCATTTTATACCATTATCTATTGTCGAACCATGCTGGCTGAGGTTTGGCAGTTGAATTTGAGCCTCATCAGACAGTTTCCAAATTCTGGCGACAACATTGGACCGCAATGTGTGGAGTCTCAATGATGCTTGGCAAGGGGGCAACAGTGAAATGTCTATTGCTTTATTCTGGTTTAGGTACTTTGACTCGAACAAGAAATTCCTAACGCTATTTACTTCTTTCTGGCGACGACCATAGAGAAGACACACAAATTCTTCAAGGTCCTCGACCACGGATTCTTCTAAATTCCAATCCGATCCAAGGGCAGTAAACGTTGAAACGAACTTATCATTCTTCTCCAGAACTTTCCAGCAAGCTGCCTTGCCTTTTCGGAAAAATGAGGAAATGTAATCATTTCCGGTGAAGGCATGAAAACCAATTAGGCATCTCTTCCTCTCTGTACTCATTTCTATGTCACTCAATTTTATACCCTTTCAATACAAACCAGTTCCTGAATCAAGATATATCTGTTGACATTCTGACTTGCCCAGCAGTATCACCAAGATATCTATGTCTGCAGAATTGATCTGACAATAACAGCTTTTTGTGGATATCTTTCACGTGCATGTTGGCAGTGAAGTAGTATCTTTGTATCAGCTTCTTTTTGATTGCTTGATAGTTGCGGCTCTTCTGTTGCAGAAGACAAGGCCAGTTTCATACAGTTATTCTCTGTAGAAATGTACATTTCAGTACACCGAAGCATGTCGAGGACCCTTAGACGATTTGTAACTATAACCTTTTCATGAGTGAAATGAGCCTTCTCTTGTTCTCCCCATTCTTCAAAAAATCACCAAAATTTCGAGGTGCCTTGGATGTGGCTGATTGTATCATTATCTGCACCGATGATCCTCGCTTGTCTCGCTCTCCAGACTTGACTGAGCCATCTTGGTATGTGTCAGCGACAATATCAATTCGATGGTACCCATTTGGCAATGATTTCAAGAATTTCCATGTGAAATCTTCATATGTGTCAGGTAATTCCTTGATGGTGCGAATGCTAGCCATCAGATCTACAATGAATGTGGAGACTTGGCTCTTCTGTGGAAGACTTTCCCTTGGATGCTGAACTGGTTCCTTTGCGTACTTGAGAATAATGCTTTGCAATATGCTCTTTTTAGTAGCTTTTCGAGATCCATCAGGATTAGCAAGACTTAACGGAACAGGACATAGAGGATAACAAAGCGCGGACTTGAAATTGACAGCTCTCTCATTCCTTGCTGATATTGCAAGCAAAGTCCCAAGGATATTCCTGTTCGATTCAATGCTCTTTTCTTTTGAGCTCTTCTTTATGACGATTTTTCTGTTGAAATTACCGAACAACTTTACTTTATTTCTTGAGAGCGGTTCATGAAAACCAATGTCCTTGCTTGTGATACGATATTTGACAAAATTGTCATATTCTTCTTCCCCGATCTCTCTAATACGAAGGATTTCATTTGAGGCATCGTCAGGAAAAGGTATACCAGAGCTGAGATTAAGAAGGGCATTTTTGTCTAAGTCGGCATCGAACGGGTTTATGTACTCTTCTTTAAGCACACGAAAGACACTAGACACCAATTTTTCTGACTTCAGAATTTGCGATGGGCGCAGTGGCTTGTAAGTATTGTCTGTCAAATTCAAATCAGCTAACTTAAGCAACGCGTCTGTGTTCTTTGCTTGCTCAGCACGATTCAAAGTCCATTTTAGGACAGACGAATTGTCTGATGCAAAATGTTTTATTCCGCCGGTCGTCTTCGAATCGCGATTTAAGGTTTGCTCACCTCTTTGGTCCACTGCGACTCTCAGCGGTACCTTTCCTTGCGCTTGGACAGACATTCCCTTTGTATCCAAAAGACTTCTCAAACCAGGATAAAGCTCTTCTATCCCCTCCAAAATAGCAACGTAATAAGCTCCATAACGGGAATAATTTGTCTTATCTGTTGCGAAAAACAATGGCAGAAAGAATTTCCAACAGGACAAGCGCAAGTCGAAATTATTTTCCTGGACAGCTCTATGAGCCAGTTGCTGCATTTCTACCAGATCCAGGTAAAAGCAAAGCCAGAACTGCGGGGTCTTTCCTAGCTCACCTTGGCGAATTCTATCTTTGAATGACTGATAGAGACGAAAGAAGGTTGGATCCTCTTCAATGGCATCTTTAATGAAGTACTCATGATCTTCAGCTGCTTCAAAACAAACAGGAGGCAAGACTACTTTACCTTCAAAGTCGGAAAGAAATCGTTCAAGCAGCAAACGCTCCAATGCTTCCGAGCAGACTGAATGCACTGTCCATGCACGATTGTAGTGACTACCAGCAAGAACTCCATTCAAGCTACCCGTTGAGCAAACTCCACCTTGAAATACAATATCTTCAAACCCTGTGTTGCTTATGATCTTTCCAATGACTGCAAAGTTTTCTTTCATAAAATGAAAATCTCCGCAATGTATAATCACATTTTTAAATTGATCTGGAAAGTTCCATCTTAATTTGTACGCATTAATTGCGGCACCAACATCCAAAGTGACATTGACGTATGGCATATTTGCTTTAAAGCCAGTTGTTGAAGATAAACAAGGTATTGGTAGATTGTTCCAAAGTCAGTAACTTTAGCATTGATCGGTGGCAGATAGGTCAGTACAGTTTTTCTTAGAGCAGTTTGCAAGCAATGTTGTCTTATGATTGTGCGCCAACCAGAGTAACTGGAAACTATTTGATCCCTTTCATTCAATTTTCTGATGATGATCCAAAGCAAGTAATCAGCTGAGAATGACGAGTGCAGAATTGACGCCGGGTTACTCCTTGACTGCTGAACGAAGGTGGCTCTTTCTTTGGATCAACAATCATCTCAGAAGACGGTGTTGGAGGTCTGCCTAATGTCCTTGACTTTTTCCTTTCAAATTGTAAAGATATGCCCTCCTGGATAGTGACAGCTTCTTCCTCCTGGAAAGCAATCATGTGGGTGGAATTGATGGCTCCATGACCAGTTAGCGTTTCAATATTCAAATCAAAATTATCTACCCAGAAGAATGTCAACACAGTGTTGATCGAACTTCTTGGCTTCACAGGAAGAGTACTACTAATTGTAGATAGTAACTGGGATGCTTCAGCTTGAGCTGTTTCAATTTCACAGACAAGGTTGTAATCTATGGAGTGGCCAAGGTGACTCGCTATTTGTACAGGCTTCTTCTGTCCAGTAATATTGTGCAAACCAAGACCAAGCAAGAAATGTTTCGATGTGATAAACCTTCCACGAGTAACTCCATGGACAAGATCTGCTGCATACGACTGGATCAGACGATTAACGGTTTCTCGATTGGGATGATCTTTGTTTTTTAAAAGGCAGCTCAAAAACTCTAAAACAGATTCAGGTGGCTGTCGTGAATCCGATGAGACTTCTTCAAGGCTTATTGGCCAGGTCAACTCAGGTTTCGCTGATACGTATTCGAGAATGTCTTCCGGGAGATAACGGGCGGCTTGTTGGATAATATGACTATGATCATTAAAAATGATATGACTGTCAATGGCACTTGCATTAATTACAACTTCTGGCATATTACTGTTTACTGTCAAAAAGTAAAGCTTCTTTGGAAAAGCAGTTTGAATCCTTGATTTCAGTTTCGATCTATATCTTGTGTCTTCCGTTTCAAGTCCAAAGATGTCATGCTAAACTTTCATGGAAACAGCTTGATTCTCCTGTAAGATTTTCTCTTCTATACATTCACTAACAGCGTCAAAATCGCCATCAAGAGAGTATCGTGGTGCATCCTTTTCCTTTTGTGAAAACGAGGCAGTTTTCTTCTCCTTTCGCGTGAATTCCTTGTAGCAAGACTCGTGATATTTGAATTCCTTTGCTATGAGGTCAAGATCTTTAATTTCATAAAACAAGCTTTGATCCTCGTGTGCCTCTGCTGCCTCTTTCAATGTGTTGGCTGCCTGCTCAGTTGTAATTGTTATGGGGAAGTAATGTTGTTGTTTTCGCTTCACACGACATTTCTTACAAAAATTGCATTCTTTGAGGTAAACGTGGCTGCTAGTCCCTGACGATTTAGCTCTTTTCGGACGTGACTCAGATGTTGAAGTACTCTGAGACGGGTCAATTTTATGACTTGAAAGAATAAGAGTAAACTTTTTGTAGCATGGTGCCATATGTATACCATGTCTGTCTGGATCAATATCCTTTGGGATAGAAAGACATTGTTTTTCGTGATGATTTGCACCGCCTAATTGCTCCCGCGGTTGCTTTGCTGCGAATATGCTCCCTTTGTTAGTATCTGATATATGCTTGATCTTAGTATTTTTCCCATCCTTGCTATCGTAATGAACAATGCACTCTAGTTCTGCTCGAGATTCTGCCATCTAGGACATGCAAATGATAAATAATAAGACTTAATCATATTTAGTATGAAGGTAGTGGGAGATGAACATCAAGAGTCGAAGGAAATCAATAAATACACTTAGATTATGTACAGAGGAGGCCTTAAATACTAGTAATGTGTAAGTTCCTAGTGATAAACATACCTGATAAATGCGACAGGGTATCAATCAAACGGCAGCTTCTATGGATAAAGCAAAACAGTTGTCCACTGCGATAGTCTTCAAACAAGATCGTCTAACTCAACTTGAAATGAAACATCACAGCTTCGAACCATCTCATGTAACAATGACGCAAAGAGGAAGGTGTTGTTTTTCTGTTGCTAAGAAGAGCTTTGTCAATAGACGCAAAGCCTGTAACTGCAGTAATTAATAGCTGCAGTCATTGAAAGCAAAATAAAAGACTGCAATAATTATTTTCAACACGTTTTTTTAAATGAATTCGAGCTGTAAACACTCAGTACTTGGCAACAAAATTAATACGGCCTAAAACGCAAAATAAAACAGTAAGTTTGCGTTTAAAAGCAAGTTCACCATATATGGTAAGGGGTATAATTGGTCACGTGACCATGAATAAGTTGAATTTGATACCTAATGATAAGCAATATCAGTTAAAGTCGATGTAATTGGTAATAGGGCCAAAATAATCCTTTAATTGAGCACGAAACGGAAAACTATCCCTTTTCTCCTCCGCAGTGGCAAAGCGTTTAACCTGTAGCCATTTAACCCCCGTTCTTACCCCCTAAACCCCAGCAGATCCTCGTTTACCTC
This sequence comes from Aurelia sp. 4 Dawson et al 2005, assembly GCA_964019985.1. Taxonomy (NCBI): domain Eukaryota; kingdom Metazoa; phylum Cnidaria; class Scyphozoa; order Semaeostomeae; family Ulmaridae; genus Aurelia; species Aurelia sp. 4 Dawson et al 2005. Next base: position 13,627,789 of record OZ026500.1, on the reverse strand, counting down.
CATTTTTCAAAATACTGGGGCATTTAGCTATGTGAAAATGACAATCAGAATTTCTCCGCCTTAAGGTGGTACCTACCTCCAGTATAACCTGGTCTAGTGTAGCTATTCAACAAGCCTAATTTCACACATTAGAAAATGTTCTCTAGTTTGGGACTTAATTGCACAACATTCTATTACTGCAGAGTTACCTTATTATGCGAAATCAAAGCTGCCAGATAATTTTGAGTGCATATCCTCACAACTGACATCTGGCTTATGCCGAAACGTTCAAACGTATGTGTCTTCTTTGAGCATTTATGTGATATACATTTTGCATTTCATACGTAGAATTTCTACGATTACACGAATTAGAGTCTTCTTGGAATTGGAGGAAACGTTAACAGAAATTTCAAGGGAGTTGTTAAAGAAGTTAGAGCATAGGGCAGAACAAAATAGCCCGATTCCATGGTTTAGTAAAACCAATTGAGAATGGAGATTCTTGAGGCTCTTCGTCGTTCTTACAACAATCACTATTGCTATTACTATAATCCCTCGTCCAGGATTTCTACTACTAAGGCTCAGTAACTCGTCAACCTGTGAGTGAACAGGAGAGGCGATAACTTCTTGAGAAAGTGAGATATATAAACTGGAACCCAAACGAGTCGACCCAAAAATCCGGTGAGTAGATTTCTTCTAACAATTCAGGAAATTTCTTGAAGTTTGTTGTCTTTGAAGCGTTTTATAACGGTAGGAAGAAATTATAAAATGTTCACGGGTTTCTTTTGTCTTCTTCCCTTAATCGCCCTCTAACTGATCCGAGGAAATGAGGCTTTGAGAGGTTTTCGGTCATGGGCCACGAGCAAATATCGGCTGAAACGTTTTATTCCTATCTTCCTATCAACAAGAAACTGCATGAGTTTTTGTTAAAAGCTTGGACATTGATTACCTGTTTTGCAGCAAGGCCTGCGTGGTTGTCATATTTCTTCCTCTTTTGAGCATCACAGTTCCTCATGGTCACCAGCAAATACAGGATAATAAAAAGCATCTGACATCTTACTGATTTAGATTGACTGTCGAATTGATTCATTGTTCACAATATCAAGATAACATCAAGAAATCAGGCTTTTCCATCGACAAACAAGTAGGAGAGCTGCAAAGAGAAGAACAAAATACCAGCCTGCAGAGTCTGGCACCTTGACAGGGATAGCTAACGCACAACAGACCCTTGTCGTACTATACTGTAGTTCTCATTAAAAGGGAATGCTGCATGCAAATCCCAAAGGAAGGACAACATTTTGGAATGATTGAAAGAATGATGCCTGTTGAAAAGTTTTGTGAATGACTTCTTGTAGTGCATCTTTGTGAATGGTGAGTTTCTCTCTAATGCATGGCAAGAAGGAAACTCGCCATTCACTTAAGAGAAGAAATACTACTCTTTTAAATTTTCTGAAATGTTCTGACTAGCAGTCCTTGAGAGTAGGACAGATTTGGTCTTGTGTTTTGAGGCCCAGCTTTTAATCTCATTAGCAATTTCCAATACCAAAGCGATCTTTTTTAACAATTCCAACCCTCAAGATAGTGACAGCTATTTATTGCGCCAGCTTAAAGTTTCTTTCTGATTGATCGCCCTCCCAATCCCAAATACAGTAGACCTTCCAGCAATTCTACAAATGAGTCTGACAGAGCAATATCTTTTATAACACCATTAGTAAAAAGGGTAGAGCTCTTTATAACTCATTATGCACAAAAGGAAGTTTGTAAAATTTCAGTAAGATCCTTAAGTTAACATCAGCTACTAAAGAAGGATTGGGAAAATTTAAAATGTCTGTCAGATAACGTACCTCATTTCCCACAAGCAAGAAAACATCTTGGGGCTGATCCTACTGGATTACAATTGCCTACCGTTCTCCTAGTCTCTTGGTATAATCATTTTGGTAAGAACTTAACACATGAGATGCAGGATGGCATTCAAAATTGCAGAATGAAGATTCAGTTGCATCACCAATGACAATAGAGCACCATAAGTTTAAAAACAAATTTACATGAAGTAGGATGAAGAATGGTTCACTGAAAAGGCAATTTTCCTTTGGAACTTTCCAGCAAAAATACCTGGTCCTTACTGTGGGCCGACGTTACTAAAACACGGAACAAACGGAACAAGCCAGTAACAAACGGAACAAGCAAGGAACAGGTCAGTAACAAGCGGAACAAACCAGGAACAGGCCAGTAACAAGCGGAACAAGCCAGGAACAGGCCAGTAACGAGCGGAACAAGCCAGTAACGCATTGAACAAAGCGTGGAATTAGCATGGGTACATGGCTGGACCCCACGAGATAACGTTAACATTGCCGCAAGGGCCGTTCATTCCAAAGGAAATTTCCAAAAAGTGTTGCGGTGTGAAATGAGCAAGTAACCGTATTTTCTTGTTAGAAGAAACTGGTTATGAGAAACAGATCGCCATATAAAGTTAAGAAACTCCAGCACTGGGAAAAATATAACGTAAGAAAGCAACTTGCGGATTTTTCTTGAAATGAGAAGGGTTTTCGCCGAAGTTGAACGGGATATTTAGAAAATAAGGACCCTATGAGGATGTGCGAAGAATTCCGGCGCATGTAAAATATTGGGGAGAGAATGAATTTCTGTGTTGTCCATAGAGTAGTGTTGTCAAATAGGACACTACCGGGTGTCTCAAAAAAAGTACCCCCTTTTGACTGGAAATAGGAACAAAACGATAAGATATCATTACTCTCCGAGTGGACAGCTAAATTTATCAATCTTCAACTTAGATCCACATACCTTGCTTTTAAAAATTGGCCATCAAACACTGGAGATACAAGCTTGCAAAGTCAAAATTTACAGCGCAGCCGAAACCAGAGGTTTCGTAAAAGGGCCTAGCCATGATTTGCTATCACTGGCATGTTGCACAGGAATTTCGACTTTGGCCTTTACCTTTCTCCATTGAAAAGAATTATACCTTAAAATGCTTCAATTGTTCTACAAATAGTTATTCCTTTGAGGAATCAATCCGTGCATTGCATTCCACTCCACTCCAAGTGTCAAAGAAGAAGAAAAGGAACACATGCATGCTCATTTGGGAGATGTTGCATGACTTCATCATTCTTACCACATTTTTGTTATATTTGTTTAACCAGGACGATTTCCACGAGTCTTTTTTTATCCTTTTCAAAAGCGAAAAACTGAAAGTTAAAGTTTACAGGTGCTTTGGAAAAGATCCATAATACAAATCATGGCTAGGCCCTTTTACAAAACCTCTGGTTTTGGGTGCACTGTAAATTTTGTCTTTGCAAGCTTGTATCTCTGGTGTTTCGTGGACGATTCTTAAATACAAGGTATGTGAATCTAAGTTGAAGATTGATAAATTTAGCTAACTGCTCGGAGAGTAATGGTATCTTATCGCTTCGTTCCTATTTCCAGTCAAAAGGGGGTACTTTTTTTTAGACACCCGGTACTTGTTTGTTGCTTTCCCGGGAGAGGTACTTCACTATAAATTCATACGGGGGTGTGCGCCGCAAGGATTTCTGCTATGACCAAATCCAAGAATTTTTGTCAGATATTGATACCCAATCCCAGAATTTTGAAGAAGTAACAAAAACAATTCGACGTCAAAGGGATAAGGGATCGAGGGCTGGGAAGGACAATTTTTGTCCCAAGTGGCAATTGGAACAGAGTTTTGATCTGAGCATGTTTTTGAACACAAAAAATACTTGAAATCTGTTCACCTGGACTTGCTACAAGTCTCGCCCGTTGTTAAAACCACAAATGAAGTTTTGAGTATAACAGTAAACCCCAATCCCAGAAAATTCCAAGTGAAAGTACGAGGGGTGTATCACTCCAAAAATCCTCGTACACCCTTCCAAAAATCCGCAAAAATCCACTAAAATCCTTGCGAAAATCCAGAGATCCACACACATATATAAAAAAAATCCGAAAATCCAGCCAGATCTAGAAAAGTCCAATAAATCCGGTACCAGATCAACGAAATACAGCCAAGCTTTGCAAAATCAGCGTCGAATCAAATAAAGAACTAAAATTTTGTACTAAAATCTCTGGGATCAAGGAAAGACACCACAGGGAGATAGATAGATTCGGATGGATTGATATGATGGTGGATTTAAAGCGGTAAATGCGGAGGAGACGTCCTATTGTTGTTGCTGCTGCCAGTTGGCAGCCATTTTAGGTGACATGAATTTGGCTGCTCCAGCACTTGCGCATTGCGCACCAACACACTTTGCAAACTTATCATTCTGGCAAGACTACAGACATGATAATTTTTTGACGTGGTAACTTTATTGTAGATTCACGCCCCCCCCCCCGGATTCACCCCCATCCACAAAAATTTGTACAGAACACAATGGACACCTGCAAGAAAGAGTGTACTTCAAAAACATTTTGCAAACATGGGGTGAGACAGCCCATTTTGACAAAGATATTTTGAAATGAAAATGAAATGAAACATCCATGTTAAAAAATTCCTGTTCAGGAATTTCCATGAAATGATAGGACAGCACAACCTTTTAACCGTATATCTACCAAATACTCTTGTGTGTTCCTTAAAAAATGGCTTAAAAATTACAAAATCAAGTGAAACGAACAATATTTCATTGAATTCAACTCAGTCGAACCTGTGCAAAAAATATCACTCGATCCAGACTCCTTTGTGGAGTAGCTGGAATGTCTATAAGAGATAAATGATTCAATAGACGATTACGCTAAAGATGGCGGCAAGCAATTTTTTTACCAAGATGTAATGCGTCCTAATTACGAATCCTTAACGATGCTATAGGAATTCGATTAAAGAACGCAATTCATCTTGGTAAAAAATTCTTCGCCGCCATCTTTAGCGCAATCATCTATTGATGTGCTGAAACTGGATATCGTTGGAAAATGAAGATAAGATGTGCTATCTGATATGGTATGTATTAATTTATTCAAATACCATCACTTTCTGAAGAGTTTCGGATACAGGTGCACTGCGTTTTTCTTATACCCTTTGTAGTACGCGTATTATTGTTAACCTTTATGTAGTTGTTCCGTTGAGTTATGCTATTAAGTCTTTAGCATGGCTATAAAACTGGCATTTTAATACGATCTTGTCTGAGAAGTGCATGACATGAATCAATGAAAATGTGTTGATTAACATTTGGCGATAATCAGAACAGTCACGCAAGGACTTATTATGAAGCTAAATGCCATTTCTACAGGATTTGAAGGGGGAAAGTCCGGGCAGGAACATACAAAAATCCGGAAAAATCCGAGAAATCCGCATAAAATCCGGAAAAAATCCGCAAATCCGGACCCAAAATTGGAGGATTTTAAATCCGAAAAAATCTCGTACGCCTTTTTGAGGAGAGATACACCCCTCGTGAAAGTATACCCCAATCACAGAAATTTTCCAGTAAAAGCATATCCCAATTCCAGAATTTTCAGGCCAAAAACCACCCAAAACTGGTGCACATCCCCATCCTACCCCCCCCCAGTGAAGTACCCCCCCCCCGGGTTGCTTTTGTATTTTATATTCTTTTGCTAATCCATGGAGAGGTTTGGAACGTGAAAGCCATGAATCTGAGAACTGGAAGTGGATGTTTTAGAGTATACAAATGGACTTCTTCGACACAAAGCAAGCTCGTTACTTCCAGTGATCGTTTTCACCATTAGGATGTGAGGCAAATCAGTTGCTTTTTTCCTGTCCCAGCTAGTTACTCATCGTTATACATAAAATGGGGAACTAAACTTCTACCCAAAAATATCGGTTTTAGTAAATATACAATTTCCAGAGAATTCTCTGCTCCGGCGATATGCTTTAAATAGCGGTCTAAACTCCCTCGATCAACTTTAAAACAATCTCCTCCCACAGATACACTTCCTTTCTTTTCTAGAGTGAATAATGGAAGGGGTAGAATTTTTGTAAAAGCACCGAATATGATGCGAAATGGTCAAACTATTTCAGGTATGCCTGACCTATTGCTACACTTCTGGCAAAAAAACATCCGTACATACCCACCTACCTACCTCAGTTCCTTCCTTACCTCCTTCCTTCCCTCCTTCCTTCCTTCCTTCCTTCCTTCCCTCCTTCCTTCCTTCCTTCCCTCCTTTCCTTCCTGCCCTCCTTCCTTCCTTCCTGCCCTCCTTCCTCTCTTCCTTCCTTCCTTCCTTCCTTCCTGCCCTCCTTCCTTCCTTCATTCCTATACAAAAATCTGTCCATCACGTAATGTGCTCATTCTTCGCACAGAAAAATAGCACAGTTTATCCCGAGGCCAACGTTGCTTCGCAGGTGATTCTTCTGGCAGCGCTACGGGCGAGACTGGGGGGGCTTGTCTATTTTATCACTCTATTTTTCATTTCGACAAAAGTTATCAAAAATGGCATAAAATTAGTTGGGTATACCTTTAGGTTGTAAAATTACGTCAAAATCCCCCCTTCCGATTTTTCAGAGCTGGCGCCGCCACTGCGTGATTCCTGCTTTCTTGGTGCCTTATTCTGGTTTATGATTGCTATAGCTCTTGTAAATACAGTACCTTGTCAATAGAATTCATATTTAGTTCAGCTCCAACAGTGTGTGTCTCTGGATGGTCGCTCTCTCGCCTATTTCCTCAAATGGGGAATCGTGGAGTTCAACCATGTACCCATGCTTATAGAGTGTTTTCACACACGTGACCAACATGCATAGCAACCCATAGCAACCGTGGTTGTCCGCCATGTTGGTGTACCATGATAAAAACGTTGCAGCGAGGAATCAACGCATTTGCCCTCCAAAGATCACATTGATGCTCTCTAAACAAGCTATTTTAGGGAATCATTCGGGTTTTATATTATCTTGGCTTGAGAGAATTTACTGTAATAATGGTTTTGTGTCTAATTAGCAGCGAGAAACGTGAGCGCGGTGAGTGAAGACGACAACGACGGCCTGAAAGTTTTTGGGTTCTTAACAATTACAACTCATCACGGAGTTCAAACTAAATTGTTAGCTACAGAACGCAGAAGAAAATGGATATCAGCTTTAAGCCGGGTAAACGTGACAGAGATAGAACTGGCAGATGACCGTGCTTGAGGGCACTATTTAGTTCGTTTCGGGCAGTCGGGTGCAGCTGGTCCCGAGGACTAATAAGACTCAATGGGGACAAGCAAAACATTGACTGGGTACTAGCACAGCATTAAATCCAGGACACTGGTAGTATCAAAACAGTTAACAAATCGATTCCGTAGCCAAAAGAGGCCACAAGTAGCGGAGAGATATAGGTGATGATTCTTAGGAATCTTATTTTAAAGGTGATGATTAAAGGATAAAATTTCATACTGAACTTCCAAGCTTTGAAATTCTGAAGGCAACCTTTGAAATTGTGAAACCCAGTGTTAAAAGTAAATCACTGTGTAATATTCTTCATTTCAAGAATTTGTTTTGGCCTTCATGGAAGTAAGTCTTATTGCACCACTTTAGGACCATGCCTGCGGCTCAGGTGGTACATACAGTAACATGTCAAAAATATGGGTATGTCCCACCCATATAGTGGTTGTTTTGGCCTAAAATTCTCCACAAATGGGTTAATTTTTCAGCAAATTTTCCTGAAACAAGGATCAGTTTTTCTGAAATTGGCAAAATATAACTGAAAATGGGTAGTTTTCAGCCAACGTTTATCACAGAAAGAGTACAATAGCAAAGTTTGGTTATTAGAGGGGAAGCTATCTGAAAACTGGGCCATGGACCCCCTCAGGTCGTGTACCCCCTCTGGTCATATACCCCCTTGGCCATACAGATTTGGGATTTCACTATCCAAAGTTTCAAAAAAATTCTCAGCTTGAACGATCAACCTGGATGACAGCCTGAGTTTCCTAAATGCCACAATATTTTCAGTATGCACTTAGGAAGAAAACAATGATCAGCATAAATTAGATAACATTAAAGTTTTTGTTGAAAGGCCTTCAAATTTATTGGCCAGAGGTAAAAAAATCTCAACTATAAACACAGCAATACCATGCCGGTGCGTATTGGTATCACCCCAGGGTTCCTCCAGCCTTGTTTCTGAGGCATGGGGACAAATTTCTGACTGACATCTGTGGAATTTTGAAACTGTTGAAACCCAGAGATTTATTAATATGGTAGATTTACAACGGAAGGTGTTTGATTATGCTGTTAAGCTAAACTTCCAATATATCCCTGTACATGGGGAAAAACCAACTGGACCTGGAACATCATTGCTTCAAGCAACATTACCTATCAACCACACCTATCAACCACACCACTTTCAAAAGGAAATCTTTCCCTGACAGAGTCAGGACCGCCGAGGGGGGGGGGGTAGCCGGGGCAACTGCCCCGGGGCCCGGGCCCCGCCAGGGGCCCGTAAAAATTAAGCTTTGTTTTTCCATTATATGTTTTTGTGATATTATCGAACTGGGCCCCGCAAGGGGCCCGGAAGAATCAAACTTTCATCTTGTCCGTTCCACTCTGCATTGATATCACGGGCCTCAGTTCATTCCATTAGCAATAAACTTTGTGTCGTGACAACAAACCAAATCGTAGCGTTACATCATCCGTAATTCGATGCGTATTTTGACGTCATGCTTTTGGGCGGTAATTTGTTGTTACGTTGTAATGACCTATACTTTGGTTTCTTTCGTATTCAATAGTTGCTTTAATTGCTTTTGGAAAGAGATTGATCAACGATGACGAAATTGAATATTACAAATAGCTCCTTAAAAGGAATAACGTTTGGACAAAAATAGCCACTTTTTAACATAAAAGCTTGGCAGTCATCAATAGCTTCAGATTAGATTTGGAGACCTTCTTGAGAGAACAGCACAGCAGAAAATCGAAGCGGATATGTCCTTCTACCAACACAAGTCTGGTGCTCAGAAACGACGAGAAAAGGAGCAAAGGGATAAAGAAACAAGGAGAGGTGCACTGACGTTATTTGATGTTGGTGTTAAAAAGCAAGCTCAACCTGAAAAAGAAAGCCCCGGCCCTGGCCCCGCACATGAAGAACAAGCTGGTCCTCAACCGACAGCTTCAGCTTCGCCAGAACTCTCAGAACCCGAACCCGATGAATCAATGTCTGGAGCATCTTTAGAAGCAAGCATAAATCAAGAGGAATCTGCATTCGCTCGTGGTGAAACAACCAAGCCTAGTCATTTTGGTTTTGACATAGGAATGTCTCCAGCAGCTCCTACAACACTGGAAATCGAAGAAATGATACGGAAAGGCCATCTACCACATCCACAGCAGTTTCCTAATGATATTACTGGCAGGAAATTTCCAACGTCTGTGCTGAAATTCAAACAACAGAATGGTGAAGTGAGTTCCAGACGATGGCTCGTGTTCAGCCCTGCTAAGAGTGCTTTATTCTGCTTACCATGCAGACTTTTCCCAAGTGCAGTGGACCAAGGATCATCCCAGTCAATCTTGGCTTCAGCAAATGGATGGAGCACAGCACAAAAATGGCGAAAGCTTTTCGACAGGCTTCCCGAGCACGAACACAGTACGGCGCACAAAAAATGCTACCTTGCCTGGCGAGAAGTGGAGAGGCGTTTGGAAGAATCTTCTGGAGTTGACATGCTCACTGACGAAAGAATTCTCTCAGAGGCTCAGAAATGGAAGAAGATTCTCACAAGAATCATTGATGTTGTTATCTTTCTTGGTGAAAGAGGACTGCCTTTTCGTGGATCTTCACAAAGAATTGGTGACATTCACAATGGAAATTTCTTGGGTCTCATTGAGCTCCTTTCCCACTATGATCCACTTCTACGAGAGCATGTAACAAAGATTCAAGTATCCCAGGAAAAAGGTGAAAGACTTCAAGCTCATTATCTTTCAGCTTCATCCCAGAACGAGTTCATTGGTCTTTGTGCAGAGTACGTTCGCAGTCATGTCTTGGATGAAATCGATGATGCAAAATATTATTCAATCATGGTTGATGCAACACCTGATTCAAGTCATGTTGAGCAAACTACCTTCATCATCCGGTATTTGACGAGAGAGCTTCAAGAATTTGCTGTCCAAGAACGATTCTTGACATTTGTTGATTGCTGCAAGAAGACTGGTGTTCAAATAGCCATGTTAATCTTGGAAACTTTGAAACAGTTTGGGATTCCAGTTGCAGACTGCCGTGGTCAAGGATATGACAACGCTGCAAACATGTCTGGCAAATACAATGGAGCCCAACAACACATCCTCACTGAAAATCCTTTGTGCCTGTATTCACCGTGCGCATGCCATTCACTGAATCTATGTGGAGCAGACTCTGCAGCTTGCTGTAAAGAAGCAGTGACGTTTTTTGGAATGGTACAAACTGTGTACAACCTATTTTCCAGCAGTCCGCAACGATGGTTAATACTTCAAGGAAGCATTGGATCCTCATTGCATGGCCTGTCAGGTACAAGATGGACGGATCGTGTGGCAAGTGTGCGACCGTTTGCGGCTCATCTTCCAGGTATACGTTCAGCTCTGGAGCAACTTCATACCCTGAATCTTACTCCTAAGACTGCCACTGAAGTTAACGCCGCCATAAGGTACATCTCTTCGTTTACTTGCATCCTAATGTCAGCAATATGGTTGAAGATTTTGGTAGCAATCGATCAAAGAAACCAGATCATACAAGCAAGGGAAGCAACCATTGATATAGAGGTCGCCAATCTTAAATCACTTGTCCACGACCTTAAAGATCTGCGCAGTAAATGGCCTCAAATTTTGAATGAGTCGAAGTTGGTTGCGGAAGGAATGCAAACTGATCCAAATCTTCCTGCCAAACGAAAGACGAAAAGGAGATCATTCTTTGACGAGACACAAGAAGAGGTCTCTCCAGAAGGCGGTGCAGTTGAATCTGTGGAAGAAGCAACATTTAAACGTGATGTTTTCTATGTCATCGTCGATGCAGTCATTGCTGGCCTTTCAACACGCTATGATGCTGCATACAAAATAGATGGCATGTTTGGTTTCCTTTGGAGATATCTTGCCTTAACGGAGCAGCAAATTTCGGCAGCCTGTGCTATCCTGGCAAAGAAATACGAGGGTGATATCTTGCAAGATGAATTGAGAGAAGAAATGATACACCTAAAAGCAATTCATGCCGCAAACTTTGGAGACGAATCACTAAGTCCATTCAGCCTCTTGAACAAAATCAGCAAATTCAAGCTTGGCGAGATATTCCCAAACGTATGCATTGCCTTGAGGATATTTTGTACATTGCCAGTTACAGTTGCTTCAGCAGAACGATCTTTCAGCAAGCTCAAGCTCATCAAAAAATTTTTGCGGAGTACAATGACACAAGAAAGATTGAACGACTTAGCTATTCTAAGCATCGAGAGCGAACTTACGCGAAAAATTGACTTCAGTAGCGTAATTAATACCTTTGCACGAAAAAAGGCTCGCAAAGTGAATCTATAGACATTTTAGGACTTCTTAGCGCTCAATAACGAACGTGCCGGCAAAATTCTTTGCCTATTTGACAATACACAGAAAATGACCTACAAATGTCTTGTTTAACATGATTTCATTTCTTGCAGTTAAACGGTTTACTTAGACGTAGACTATCCACAAAGACCTTTTAGCTACTCCAGAAAAGATATTTATACGACCTCGAGCCATATTTCACACATTTTTATGCAAAAGGCTCGGTTGAGTTGGAGCACCTTTAACCATAGTGAACATTTGAAAATTCTCTCGTTCGATTCAGATTCTTGTTTAGAATAGCTAAAAAGGTCTGTTTGAGAAAATATGGAATAGGTTAGATCACCGATAATATATTTGTACTATAACTATTCTGAAGATGTCGATGCATTTTGATTAAAGTAGAACGTAAAAAAAGCAATGACTAACAAATAGCTTTGCCAAGGCATAGGGTTCTGGATTACTATAAAAATACGAGTGAGGGACTCCTACTAAGATAAGATACGCCGTGTTCTACCAAAGAAACGTTTAGGATTCCAACTTAGAATGCGCGGGAGTGCACCGTCTCGAATGCACTTTTTGTTGTCCTGCCCTCCTTTTGAAGTACCATGTAGAGATCTTCTCACAGGAGTTTCTGCGTTATTACAAACACTTCGACATCGCATCTTTCAAACAAGTTCCTAATTCAGATTTTAATGTATGGTATCGTAGAAAAGATTTCCCCGATTGTCCAAACAAACATATTTGCCTTTAACTTCGTGTTTGATCTAGAAAATTTTAAACTCGGTTTTAAATCACACAGCCACCACGGCCCCTTTATTAGGTGTGCTTCCTTTTGTAGCAGTTACGGGTAGCTTGATGTCCCTTTTCTATTTTCATGTGATAGGATAATAGTCATGAAATAGACATAGTTTTTGCTCCCAGTGGCCTTGCCCTAGTTATTAAAAAGTACCCTACAAGGAGAGTAATTTAGCAATACGTACTGTAAGTTTTAGACGGAATGTAAGAAAATGCATGGGAGAATAATGCGTTAATTTATTGCAAAGTTGTTTCGTTAAATCATCTTGAGACTAAGCAAAAGGAACTATTGCTCATGCCATTGCTGATGTTTTCGAAAAAATACACTCTGTTAGAAAGTTAAAACTTTTTTATAAATGTTCTTAATATGCATTTGAACAAGAAATCTCAGGGAAACATTGTGTGGCACTTCAGTCTCAACATCCGACAAAAAGATCCACTACAATTTTTAAATTCTGGAAATTATGTTCAGTGCAAGTGTCAAGCAAGGGGCCCGTGTCCATAAGCTGCCCCGGGGCCCCGGCCTCGCTCTCGGCGGCCCTGGACAGAGTTATTAGAGCTGGTGCATCCCAAATCAATTTATGCACCTTAGTAATGTCTTTGACTATTGTTTTGTCAACAGTTATTCTTGCCTGCCTAATAAGCAGGGTGGTCAGAATGCCTAATAAGCAGGGTGGTCAGATGAAAAGTTTCTTATATCTTATGGGATGTATGATGCCACAATGGTAATAGGCAATCAAATCTCTTTCCTTCAATATTTTGCAGAGCATTAATTCAAAGATATAGATTTTGCTATACATGGCTCTTCCATGTATTGTATGTTTCATTTGGAGTTATTATGCAAATGGAACAGTGATCTCCTAGAGACTCTAGGGAGAATGCATTATTCTATCCATGACTTATCTAAAATTTATTCTACCCATGACTGAAATTACTAAAAGTCAACCAAATAGTGTTCAATTAAGCCTTGAGGAATTGGAAAGTACTGGAAAGTGTAGGCAGGCAAGAGAATGAGTCTTTTCACAAAAACTTTCATTGCATTGGACTTAGAAAACCACTTTGAGGCAAAGATGTTGAACATTCCCCTGCAGTGGCCTGAAATCCAGCACCTTTTTCTCTGGTATGGATCACATAAATTCACAAGAAAGTTGAGGTTGAGATTTTGGTCGAAAAGCTTGGCATCTCAGAGTTCGTATAAATTCTGTAGAAATTAGATGTACTGTTTTCAGCGGATGCATAGGTATTTTTAGAGGTAGGTGTACCAAGTTTCAAAATATTCGCGATGAAATTACGCAAGTGGTATCTGGCAACGGATATTTTCAAACAGAAAGCTTGGAGGAATTAAATGGATTTGCTGGGGGCCTTGACTGTCAGAAAATTGTAAATCACAAACTGATCAACTCTCACAATGTCAACGACTGGGTAGTCATCCCAGGCACCAAGATTGCTATGAACTTTATCCACATTTTTACCATTTTATACAGAACATACCCATAGCTTACTAATTTTGATTATTCACATAGAATCTAGACAAAATTTTCTCGAGAATTTATCCAAAGATGTTCAAAACTAATCTAATTTTGGGGAAATCTTTGTTTTAAGAGAGGCAGGCGAGTCTACTCTTGTAACCAGAAACAAGTTAAGTGGGCACATCGGCGGCCTAAGCAGTACCGGGTAAGCATGTTGGATCGCGTTTTTGCTCTGAAATCAGCACGCGATCAATACCAGTTATTGAAACTTTCTCCTTAGATCACTCTTCAACTTGTGAAGTCAAAATTTCTTGCATAATCCCGCTATGAGATTGATTAATTTTGAGTGTAATCGTCTTTCAGTACGCCATAATGAATCGATTCCTTAGCCGTGTTGAGCAACGTGGTACACCAACATGGCTGCCAACCTCGTTTCCGATTTTCGTGACGTCACATGAAAACACTCTATTCCACACTTTGTTCAATGCGTTACTGCCTTGCTCCACTTGTTACTGGCCCATTCCTGGCTTGTTCCGCTTGTTACTGGTCTGTTCCTGGCTTGTTCCGCTTGTTACTGGCCTGTTCCTGGCATGTTCCGCTCGTTACTGACCTGTTCCTTGCTTGTTCCGCTTGTTACTGGCCTGTTCCTGGTTTGTTCCGCTTGTTACTGACCTGTTCCTTGCTTGTTCCACTTGTTACTGGCTTGTTCCGCTTGTTCCGTGTTTTAGTAACGTCGTACTGTGGGCCTCTAAGTACATTTAGCAGCTGGTTGTACTTAAGTCTTGGTGAGCTCTCACAGTCAATTCCAGTTTGGCTTGATATAAAATGAATAGGCTCCACACATTTTGAGCTCCTTCAAACCAAAATCATGCTCCTTTCAAGCTTGTGCAAGCTTGTTGCAAGCTGAAATTTTTCTTATGGGCAATTCTTTGTTCTAAATTACTCTTTGGAGCTGGGATTTCAACAGAATAGTCAATTCTACAATCACGGACAAAACTCATTGGGACAGATGAGTTTTGCGTTAAAAGAGGCCTTTCCTATATGTAAACTGCTACCATTCACTGCTAATGTCCCCCCCCCCCATTGCAATGTTGGTTACTGGAAGAAGACATTGTCAACTCATCTTTGACATTTTTATCAGCATTCAACATTGCAATAGGGGTAGGGGTGATCTCAACTCACCATTTCTTCCAAAATGCAAAGTGTGTCATGAGTTTTGTCCACAACTATAGCATCACCAGCAAATGAATCAAATGTTAGTTAAGAGGGTGATAGTGGCTCCAGAGGTAAATTAATCAAAAACATCCTATAAAAAGGTCAAATTATATCATGGAGAACATGCACTGGGCATACTGTGAATTATGGCTGCAAGGTTATGGGTCATCCAAAAATCCATTTCATCACAGATAGCAGAATTTGGCCATTCATATGGGGAAGGGGGTTTGTTATCAATCCATTTAGGGTGATGGAATGGAACCTAGAATATTTTCAATCATATTTTGCAAAGTTTCAACACCAGATGATATCAAACAGAGAGAGGAATGGCCTGAACAAGAAGAGGTTCTCCATGCACACAGTTGAAGGCTTCCATGTGATCTCAATAAAACATTAAGTGAGATGGAAAAACACAAAATTTTGTATGTCCATTAAAGGCATTGAGTCCGTATAAACAGCGCTCTCATGACCAATATCAACTTCTTTTCAATTATGAAACAAAAGTTGTCACTTAATCCCTATTGACATTAAACCAAAGAAATTCCTCAGGATAATGCAAGGATTAAGAAGTCTTTTGTCTTGGCTCCTAATGACTTTAGCACTATTGTGCGATAACAAAGGACCATCAGTGGCTAGTCAGCAAAAATTCAGGACAGCGTTAACGCTCAACTATTTACAGTATATTGACTCAATTCCTTTAAGAGGAGGGTACATAGAGGGGGTTATGTGAAGTTAGCAGCCACTTCCACCATCCATGACAAAATGGAGTTTTGGACAGCTCAGTTATAATTTATGTATCAAATTAATCCCCCATGTTTTAAGCTATCAATTGATATATAATACATATATAATACACATACAATCATAAAGACATAAGTATAAAAGTGATAGACAGTATAATAGTTACGGTCTACAGGGGTGTGTGATTCTAGTACAGCACCAAACTTTACTCTTAGGCGTTATTCTGTTATGACAATGAAAGATTACTTATTTCAATTTTCATCATAAAAGAGAAAATTTTAAAGGATTTGAGATGGACCTCCTATCCCCTAATGCCCTAATTCTGTTAGCAGTGACAAAAATTGCTTGTCAATGACTCCTAAAGAGTCTTCCAGGTTTTTCCTCTGAAAGAAATATCCTTTCTTCAAAGGCCCTATTTATTGGCATATTTTACATATATTCAAAATATTTGCAAAGTCAGTTTTTGGTATTTTGTTCATTATTTTCATGTGTGAAGAATGAGCACATTACGTGGTAGGGCAGATTTTGCATAGGAAGTAAGATATCTAGGTAGGAAGGTAGCTAGGTATCTATGGACGCTTTTTGTGCCAAAAGTGTAACAATAGGTGGCATACCTGAAATAGTTTGACCATTGAGCTTGTCAACAGAGTCTCAATTAGGCTTGTAATTTCAAACTTGTATCTGGTAACTTGACAGCAACATTTTTTGATGAAAATTAGCTGTTAACAAAATTAACTGGGTGCAGCTCAGAACAGGAAGATTGAAAAGACAATCATTTGCCAACCTGTGCGCATTTTAAAATGAAAATGAACTGAACTGAACTACCATTCACCAGGAATTTGAAGGATTCTTCTCACTTGAAATAATATGCAAGTGCAATTTGTTTTCCCTCCACATTCATCAAGTAGTTTTAGCAGTGTTTGAAAATTTGACCCCTCCCCCCAGCCCTTACTCTTGAAGAGAGCGGAAATATATATGCTGGAGGAGATTGTTTATAAGTTGTTCGATGGGGCGTAGGTCACTTTTTGAAGCATGTCCAAGTAAAGAATTCTCTGCAAATCGTATGTTTACTAAAACCCATATTTTGGGGTAGGTTACTTTCCCATGTAATGTGCAAAGATGAGTAACAAGATGAGACAGAAAAAACAACTGATTTGTCTCACATCCTTTAGTGAACATCGAGTTCACTTAGTGTCGAAGAATTCCATCTGTAGACTCCCAATTAGTCACACTTCCAGTTCTCAGATTCATAGCCTTCACGTTCCAGACTTCTCCCCCTTCATTATCTATTATCAAAAGAATGCAAAATACAACAGCAACAGACAAGCACTGTCCTCTTTGACCTTTGACAACACCACTCTGTATGGACAACACTGCAACACAGACATTTATTCTTGCTCCAACATTTTACATGCACCGGAATTCAAAATGTTTATGGCAAAAAAGACTATCTTCTCGAAATATGAGATCACCTGAAATAAGGTCACAGCATTGATAGCCAATTCTTTGAGGAAAATCTTGTTGGTCCTCTTCAGTTGAGCCACAATCTGATAGCTCACATGACCAAGTTCAATTTCCACAGCGGTCCAAATGAAACGCTTATCTCCAAATTCGTCTCCAAGAGGGTGCCATTTACTAGTGGCCTCGTGATCAAAACATTCCAAAACAAAAACAGGAACCAACCAGTTATCATTAATGGTGGGGGGTGGGGCGAAAGACATTAAGGGGGGTCACCAATAACTTTTCTGCCTAGAAGGAGGGTCAGATCAATAATCAGACAATGTGAGGAGAGGGGCGCGAAAAGTACTCAGTCCAAATTGACGAAATAAATGGCACTTCACACTATGATTATTCAAGTACAGCTTTTACTTGTATTCCCTTGAAACTGAGAGCTGATCTTGCCAAAAAGCAACCTGGATTGTCCGCTATTTTCAGCTCTGCCTGTTGTGCTGAACTTTGCTTTCTAGCCTCTGCCACATCTGTCATTCTGCGCCGAAGTGGAAACAATGGGGGAGTTGGAGAGGTGACTGTCCTCCCTAACAATTCAGGAATGCTCAGACATTTTCTTATTGATTTTGGATCTGACCCTCCTTCTACAAGTTTGTAAATAATCTTTGTCCTGAGTATACAGTAGATCCGATTCCCCCTCTTCATCAGTCGCAGTACCTTCTTCGTGATCAGGATGTCATTGGGCGATTAAGGGCAAGGACAGACAAATTCAAATCTAGCTTCTATCCAAATTGTTTGTCCGAATGGAATAAGCTTGAGCCTGAATTGAGACTTGCACCGTCTGTTGCTGTTTTTAAGAAAAAGCTCTTATCGATAATCCGCCCCCCTGCAAAATCTGTGTTTGGAATTTACGACCCAAAAGGATTATCCTATCTTACCCAACTCAGGGTTGGTCTAAGCAAACTGAATTTCCACAAATTCAAGCATAATTTTAGGGATACAATAAACCCAATGTGCCCAACCAGCAATGGCATTGAGGATACGGAGCACTTTCTGTTGCTATGCCCAACTTTTGATGCTCAACGTCGGGATCTTTTCGCTGGAATTGTTGAATTAATACGACCATTTAGGCAAATTACCGATCTTTCAAATGATTCTTTGACACAGCTTTTGTTATATGGTGATCAAGACCTTTCTACTGAATTGAACAGAAATATACTTGAATTGACTTTGCGCTTCATCCACGATACTGGTCGCTTTGATTAAAATCATTTGCAACGTCCGTACCAAGCAGCCACCAAGTCCTTTAAAGTAAAGGTTCTTTTTCTTTGTAATTCTGTTTCACATTAGATGCCAGGCAGTCTTACCATCTTTCAACTTCACGGAACGACTTGTTCTCGTGACTACATGTTATTTATCTGAAGCCCTGACCAGACATCTAATGTCAAACAGAAACTAGCACATTATCCATTAGGTCTTAAATCGTAGTGTAGCTGTTTGTCAGTTTAATGTTGCGTGTTTTCTTATTGGTCATGGGGTAGTCATTATTTTTTCGCACCCCATGGTATCGTCCCTGTAGTGTAGTATAGTAATTAGAAATTTTGTATGGTAGAAAGTAATATTGTTATTTGTAATATTTAATATCAATATAAAAAAAAACATTTTCTTTGAACAGTAAGAAATTTGTTAGGTGGGACTGAAACTGCACTAAACGAGAAGGTGGTAAGAAGAAAGTCACCATCAATAAGAGGAAGAACTTCTATCTTGAAAAAGCAAGCAGTTGGATAAAATAGGAAGGAAAGAGTTAGCAATATTTCTAAGAGATGTCGAAATGTGACTGAGAAAGGCGCTTTAAGCCAATGTAATGGAAGTTCTTAAAAAAATTATCGTTGGGACGCTAAATTCAGACGAAGTACCAGGAAATTTTCAAAGTTTGCATGCGAGGAGCAGTCCTTATGCAAAAGTTTTTAGACATGTTACTCATACAGTATGTGTTACTCAAATGTTTTGTTACTCATACTTTTCAAATTTTCAGTGT
The DNA here is from genome assembly GCA_964019985.1 of Aurelia sp. 4 Dawson et al 2005. NCBI lineage: Eukaryota > Metazoa > Cnidaria > Scyphozoa > Semaeostomeae > Ulmaridae > Aurelia > Aurelia sp. 4 Dawson et al 2005. Next base: position 13,608,702 of record OZ026500.1, on the reverse strand, counting down.
TGGATCTGGCAAACAAATTGAAAGAGGTCTTTTCTAAGAATTGTGACAAAATTTTCCAAAATCGTAATTCATGGGGTTGCGAGAGGAATTCTAGCAAAAGTAGAAAGCGTGCTGTCAAAATTTTTTGGGAGCTTCGTCCCCAGACTCTACAGTGTCTGGATCTGTTTTTGCAATATGCTCTTGTCTCTTTCTATCAACTGGTGAGTATTGATAGTTTCAAAATCTGATCTGACATACAAAATATCTTGCAGAATTGAAGGGTCCTATTTATTTCAGGTCTTCCAGCAAAAGACCTCAAAATAAAGACGTTAGTTCCTCCGAATCGGCAAATTGATACGCTTGTCCCTCAACTCAAAAGCTGAATTGTCGCCAGTGGTGGATCCCCTGCATATTTCTGAAGATTTTACCTATTCCCTTCTTTTGGATATGAAATTGACGGAAACCAGGCTTCACAAAAGTCTTTCTAGACAGTTTTCTGCCCCAATTTCCATCTCAACTCACTCAGTGACATAACAGCAGCATTTTGGTTCATCAGCTCATACAATCTCGTATAATATCATTCTACTCTATTGGGGGGGGGGGCTATAAAAACTTGCACTTAGATTTAGGGGGCATCATTTTAGCTGTATGAAATCAAGGGGGTCAAGGAAAAAACCACGCTGTTCCAAAAATATCTTCCGCCCCACCCCCAGCATTAAAAATGACTGGTTCCAAACAACAGAACAGAAGCACTAGAAACGCTAACACTCGTATGGCAAGCTAAAGTCACCGAATTAAGATAAACCAGGTTTTCTCAGAAACCGGGACAGAAAAACTAAGTTTAGCTGAGAAAATGAACCGAGATCACGGCTGCACCACCGACCAGACCACACCGAACCTACAGAAAACTGAGTTTTTCAGAAGAACCAAGTTTTTCAGAAACACATGACTTTGCTCAAATAATTAAAGTACAAAGGAAACGGGGCCTTGAATCAGCATTGATTGATTTTCTTCATCACTATTATTTTTAAGCAAAAGGACCAAGATCGTTCAAGCAGAGTCCCAGGGAGGGGGGTACTTGGCCTACGAACATACGGGGACATGCCGCTGGAAAATCTTAAATGCTACTCTGTCCCGGAGTCAAGTTCCCGAAAATGATACCTGTCCCGGAGCAAAATTTTCTTAAAGAATACCCAGTCCTTTAGTTTCTTTGGACAAAGTTGTGCTCTGCAAGGAAATTTGTAAGAAATCTATCGAAAATTGTGGAAATATTGCCATCCAAGCGATTTGAATCACATTCGCAGAGTACAAATGGCCTGAAACGACCTTTCGGAGTCAAAAATGACAAATATGGACCCTGTCATGGAGCCAAATTGTACAAAAATGATACCCTGTCTCGGAGTCGGAATCCTGAAAATGATACCCTGTTCAGCGGCACGTCCCCATACGGAAAAATATATGAGTACCTCCCCCAGGACCAGAGTCTAGCGCAACTGTTGATTGAATAAACTCAACAATTCAGGCATTATTTAATAAAAAAGTGAGAATATTGTCAAAACCAGCTTGGAAGAGAGTTGAAGTTACAGAAAGTCAATTTCGTGCCACACTGCCTTTGAATAAAAAAACCGAGTGCATCCTAGCCATCCTAGAGGTCATACCTACAAAAATTTTCCGGGGGAGCATGTCCCTAGACCCACTGGATTTATGCATCTCTGATCTCTAGCTTGTTGCTGTAAAACCTCTCAGCCAGACAATCATGATGTTCGGCAATGAATAATTAATGAATCAATGAATCAATCAATCAGTCAATCAATCAATCAATCAATCAATGAATAATTATGCTGTCCGGTACATGAAACATCTTACATTTCATATAGTCTCTATCCTCAAAGGGACTTGACCAAATCAACTACAACACCCTTTTGACCCTCCCAGTTAACGCTGTTTTGTGCATTGATACAAATTCCTTGCATTAATGCCCTACCCGGTTGATAGAAAGCTTTTTCCGCTACAATGCTGCACTGTACATTATAAAACTTTCTGGTATTTTCATGGTTTTAGGTAGTGCGATTTCATAATGTTTTCATAGAATGAGCCCACAATATGAATGTAGGGGTTTCTGATATTTATAGCACGGGTTTCGTATAGTAACTATGTCTATACTACAAGTTGGCGAACAAATTTCATCATTTCATTCCCAGTTTATTTGTATTCGCCATTCGCCATTGGCATTCGAAGCTGGTCTAAGCAGATATAAATCATAACAGATAGCATGTATGTATGTATGTATGTATGTATGTATGTATGTATGTATGTATGTATGTATGTATGTATGTATGTATGTATGTATGTATGTATGTATGCATGTATGTATGTATGTATGTATGTATGTATGTATGTATGTATGTATGTATATGTATGTATGTATGTATGTATGTATGTATGTATGTATGTATGTATGTATGTATGTATGTATGTATGTATGTATGTATGTATGTATGTATGTATGTATGTATGTATGTATGTATGTATGTATGTATGAATTTGCCACTAAAAACAAAATTTACAATGGTTAAATAAAAGGAAAAAAAGATAAATGAAAAATAAATGAAATATTTACACTACTTTTACATAGCAAATCTGGGTATAATAGCCTTGTCAAAAATAGAACATTATTTTCCTAACGTCAACTTTACAGAAGAAAATTTAGCAGAACTTGATAAAGTACTGACGGCATGTCTGAGAAAGATATTCAATATTTATACAAATACGACAGTTTGAACAATGTTTATGAAAAAACAGTATGGTGGCATTGGCATACGAAAACCGTCAACAGTATATAGAGCAACAAGGATTAGTTTTCTTGTTAATATGCTAAACCATGAAGATGACAACATACGATATGTTGCCAGAAATTCACTCAGCCTCGATTTCAACAAACGTGGGGCTAAAAGATCAATTCAAGATAATAACTTTCTAGGTTTCAATACAACAGCAAGTGGCAATCTGGAAACACACGTTAAAGGTGGTTTTGGGGTTCAATCTGACTGGCCCCAGCTGTGTCACCTAGTTAGCAAAGTAGGCGTGAGACTGCACTGGGAAAAAATTGAAGAAACTGACATACATCAAGCTGGCAAAGCAAAGATTATTATCGGAACGTTAAGTCAAAATATATTCACCACTGGAAAAGTAATTCGAAAAGAGTTTTTAGAAAAACAACTATCTGAAGAATTGCAAGATTTGAAAAAGCTACCAATGCAAGGAACCCTTATCGATATCAACAATGCTGACTACCTTCTTTCACAGAACATCTATAGAAATTTTAAAATCAGTGATAATTTGCTAAATTTTCTGGTACAAAGCAAGGCATAATGTCCTACCATGCCATTACACATTGTCACTATGGTACCCGGAACATCCACCAGAATGTCGATTAGATGGGTATCACTTGGACAGTATCTCACATATCCTAAATGGTTGTAAGAAAATGAAAAACAATTATACAAAAAGACATGATCACATCCTGGAAAAGATAAGTTCAGAACTGAAACATCATTGTGAGAAGATTTATGTCAACAAAACCATCAAGACGGCATTTCCTGAATTTTTAGAAGAATCAACGATATCAAATCTCAAACCGGATATCGTCATGAAAATGTGCACAGATGTGAGCATCATAGATATTGCATGCCCCTATGATTTATATATTGAATCCACCTACCAAGCTAAACTGGAGAAATACAGATGCATAAAAGAATTTTTATCAAACAAAGAAATTGAATGTAGTATCAATGCAATTATCATTGGATCTCTAGGAACAGTACATAATCAAGCTTTGAAGCTCCTGTTAAAACATCAAATGAAGAAAGAAATGGCCAAGGGACTCTTAAAATGGTGTTCTACTGGAAATATAATTTGTGCAAAGAACCTTTGGAATTCAAGATGCAAACTTGATAAGGAAGTGTAGCTGAGGAGATACCGAACAGAATATGAAATGAAACGAGCAGAAAAGTAGTAAAGATTAGGTTGTCTTAGGTAGAAGGCAATCCTTATGTCTGGTGTTTATTGGACACATTGGACGATTAGTTACGATTTATGCTAAACTAGTTCAATAAATATAACCTATGAATTTGCCACTAAAAACAAAATTTACAATGGTTAAATAAAAGGAAAAAAAGATAAATGAAAAATAAATGAAATATTTACACTACTTTTACATAGCAAATCGATATATACAAGTTAAAGACACCCCTCATAATGGTCCCCTTAGAGGTAATTGCAAAAAATCATAGACATTTTATTTGAATGAGCTTTTGTATAAATCGTAAATATGGTAAGGCTAAAACATGAATGTGAGAGAGGATGCGCGGTTTTAGTAGAACACATATATGTCTTTTCCCCCCTCTGTATATTTTGGAAGAAATTGACAGATATAAACCATACTCTAAACAGTGAACTGACGAGTTGAAGCAATGGTTGCACAGTAATAAACTTTCTTTGAATGTTCTAAAGACACAAGCTCTGACTGTAGGTTTCCAGACCAAAGTTACAAAAATTGCTGATACAACAGTTGATCATCCAGTATTTTATTGCTGACTCTCAACTTGAAAATATTGAGCGAAAAAGTATCTGGGTTTGATGATCGATATGAGCTTATATTGGGAAGAAAACATTGACACTGTCCACACCGAGGTTCCTCGTGCAATCGGATTTTTGAAATATTCCAGAAATTGTTACCTCAAAACATGCTGAGTGAAATGTATCGGGGTATCTTCGAGCCCCATTTTCGGTTCTGCTGTTCGGTAGGGGGTGCTAAAATCAAGATCTTTAAACGCAATATAGCGATTTAGATAAATTCACGACTGAACTACGACTGAACATAACGGCGATAACAAACGAACCAAAAAAACTAACTAAGCAAGTGTCATCTCACAGCATGATATGAACGGAAATGATAACGTCATTTCTCGTAACAATAACATAGCTCAATTTTTCGTATATTCTAGCACTCCCACTCGAAAAATAGATCTCAGCAGTTAAAACAAAAGTTGTTCAAAAGTCTCTTCTACTCAAACTCTGTTTGTTACGTTCATCATCATTCGAAATTTTTCAAACAGTGTTTTTGGTAGTGCCTTAGTGAGCATATCTGCAATCATATCGTTAGTAGGACAGTATTTTAAAAGTAACTCACCATTTGCAACTTTGTCTCTGATAAAATGATGCTTGACGTCAATGTGCTTTGTCCTCCCGTGATACTTTGGATTCTTTGACATCGCGATTGCTCCTTGATTATCCTCTTGAATAATTATAGGTTTATCTTGAACAAAATTCAAGTCAGCAAGTAGTGAACGCAGCCATACTGCCTCTTGAGTTGCTAAACATGCTGCAACATACTCTGCTTCCGTTGATGAGAGAGCTACGCTTGTCTGCTTCTTGCTTGCCCAACTTACAATTCCACCACAGATTGTAAACATGTAGCCTGATTGAGATTTACGTCCATTGACATCACCTCCCCAATCTGCATCGACGAATCCGTTAAGCTGCACTTCCTTTTCTTTTGAACCATCAAATTGAATTCGCCAATCAAGTGTACCTTTGATGTAACAATGATCAAAAAATAGTAATGATAGTGATAATGTTTGGAAAAAATTGCATTCTGTTTTCTTAACAGGGTGATAACCGTCTGGTGTTAAGGGTCCTATGTGACATTGATACTTAAGGGTCCCAGGGTCCTAGGGTCACAGGGTTTTTACTGTATGCCCATGAAAATGGCAGCAACAGAGGCAAACAAAGAGACGACACGTGCAAGGCATGCTGGATGAAAGGGACCCTTTAATTGAGTCCGCATAAACAGTGCGCTCATGACCAATATCAATTTCTTTTCTATTAGAAAACAAAAGTTGTCATTTAATCCCTATTGGGATTAAACCAAAGAAATTCCCGAGGCTAATGCAAGGATTAATTGTGCGATAACAAACGGCCTTTTTTCATTTTCAATTGTTCACAAAATAAAACTGATCGATAACCTAATTACAATCGTTAAAAGAAATTTCAAAAGAAAAACATTAAAAACGAAAACGGAAGTTTTGTTGGTTCTTCGAGAACAGAAGATCATTTTACGGCTTTCATAAACTCTTTTAAAGTTGACGTATTTTTAGTCTTTTTAGATAAATCATTCCAAAGATTTGCACCCTGGTAAGAGAAGCATCTCTGTCCTGTGGTCGTTCTTAGAAAAGGGACTCTTAGGTCATAATGCGAATTCTGAGAGACCATGTTGTAGAGACGTTGACTTTAGTAAACATGTCACTCATATAGGACGGTGCATCACCATTCAGGGATTTGTAAACAATCCTAGCAGATTCGAGATCAATTATTTCCCTTACTGTGGACCATCCGAGTGCACGAATGACTGGGAGTGGCCAAGCATCGAATGGGCTGTTAGTGATCAATTTTGCCGCTCGATTTTGCAGTTTTTGCAATTTTCCTATAATTGATACACCAGCATAACCCCAAACCGGACAGCAGTATCTGAAATAGGGATCTACCAAACTTCTATACATTGTTTCAATCGTAGCGGGTGGCAGATATTGCTTTGCATAACGAAGAATGCCAATACCCTTGGAGATCTTTTTCTTGACAGTGGTTAAATGATTCGTCCATTTTAGTTCTTGATCCACTTGAACTCCGAGGTATTTTACATCACTTACAAGTTTGACATCTTCAGAACATAGCCTAAACTGCGGCTTAGTGGCGTCAGGAGTATCTATCTTGTGTGGCCTTAGGTGGTTTATCAGCAAAAAATCAGGACAGCGTTAAATCACAGAATCCGGAATTTCCGGCGGAATTTTTAAAAATTCCAGAATTTCTGGATTTTTCGAGAAAACCCTGAAATTCCGCCGGGAGTTCTGGATTTCAAAAAATTCCTCCGGAAATTCCGGATTTTCTAAAAATTCCGCCGCAATTGCCGGATTCCGTATTTTAAAGATAGCCAGTATTTATAGGGACTCATTTCCTTTAATGAACCTCGAAAGAGGTGCTTATGACTCACATTAGTTTCATACTAGGTTTGACGTACCGGACAGTATTCAATTACATCTCAATAAGTGTCCATGATTATAAATTTGTTAGCAACAAAGCGTGTGTGCAGTTTATGACACAGATCATTACACAGACCTATGAAAACTATGATAGAAGAAATTTTTGCAGGAAGAAACTTGAAAATGTGACATTGTCGGAATGACTTTCACGAATAGACTAAAGTGAGCAAGGCACCGAAATGTTTTGACCGCTGTACATAGGGCACTGTGCGCCTGTTTGTTGTTTTGGAAATCGGAGAGGCCAGAATTTCGCCGGCGCTCCCATCGTGGTCGAATCTATTGTGATCCAGGCCTCATGGGACGCGGTCTCGAAAAGAGCGCATGCGGATCGTGATCACGATGAAAGCAGTAATGGCGGAAAAATGTTGGAAGCGATCATCCAAACATAAATATGGAAAATACGACATCAAAAATCACTGCAATGAGACATATTTTTACTCAAAGTAATGAAAATACAAAAATGGAAATTGCACAAAAACTGGTCGTTGCCGCTAAGCCATCATTTCAGGAGATATTCTACGGGATACAAACTTCATTTCAAGACAGGTCAGTATTCTCGGAAAATTTGCGTTGACGTTATTCTTTTCTTCTAAGTCAAGGTGTTTTCAAAAACGTAAAATCTTGCCTGTTCGGTTGCAATTAAGAACAGGCTCGTGGTAGGAACGGAAAGAGTGGAGATTGGCCATTGATATTTTTATTTTTTATAGCTTATGGCCCAATATTTTGTAAATTCTAGCTGAAGAAGCAACATGATCACCAGAATGAGCAGGAAAAATAAAAAGCTTGAGCACCGTCAGATTTTGCTGACAGAAGCACCTGTCTTAGGTACCAAAAATTAAATGAAAATTTCGCAAAATCTGGTCGTTGCCGCTAAACCAAAATATCCTTACTTTCAAGAGCACTTCTCAAACTACTTACTCGTGGTTTCCGTTCATTCCGGAAAATTTGCGAAGTTAGAGTTATTTTATTTTGTTTGTGCAGTTGTCTCAGGTACTCAAAAAATGCCTGAAAACAACATTAGGCCTAGCCAAACAACAATGTTGTTGTTGTTGTTTTAAGAAGTCCAACCAACTTGTTATGGTTAAACAAGAGTCTTGGTACCTCTTTTCTTCCCAGTTTCCTTGTGTTTCTTTAGGTCACATATCAAATGGAAAGTGGGAACTTTGGCAGTGTGGGAAATTACATTTCCTTAGATATTGCAAGTGGCATTACAAATCTATAACAAATGGCACAGATGGTTCCATATCTGAGTTTTAGACACTATGTTGTTGTTGCAGGAAAGTGGATATTTTAGTTGCAAATTTCTTATGATTTGAAAGCCTGTTATCTTTTTCTGACATAAACATGCATTGAGCTGTTTGCAACTTGTTACGTGGCTAATTTCACTTTAGATGTAGCCAAATAGTCTTATCGTTCATTGCTGAAATACCAAGTAACCTCTTCCTTTTCTATCCAGCAGGCATCACTTTTGGCATTTATCAGTCATCTTTTTTCAGGCTGGATTTCTTATCTTACAATTACAATTGATTTTCATCATTTTCAAACTGGGCCATGATGCAATCAAATTCAAGCAATAGGATAACTTTAACTTCCAAAGATGCAGATGTGCAGAGTATGGCAATTGCACACCAGAGATTTCAATAGGGTATTCAAAGAAGACAATAGAGAACAAATGAAATATCTCCTTGCACACTGGAGATCTCATCGAAAAGTGCCATACTCTACAGACTGGTAAAGATGTGAAGGAATGTGGATGAGAGACCAAGAAGTTCATAGACTGTGAACTAACTAAAGTGGAGGAAATTGTGTTTGCAGACTCTGGTTTTGTGATGAGCAAATGAACTTACAAGCTTGAAATGTTATCTGGAGATTGTTGATGGAACAATGCCACCATGAAATGAGCAAATGGCTTCATTTTGAAAACTGTTAAAGTTTCAAGAGACAGATTTCTTGTTGATGGGGTTTGTAGGTATAATATTATACTTTTGTTAGATTTTAGATAATGACCCTAAGGGCAATGAACACACATCTCCTTCATACCTTAAGAAACTTTGAGTATGGAAAAGACACCCCCCCCCCCACTTGCTACTTTAAAAAATAGCCTGGAAATTCTTGCCCGTTTTTATTAATTTTGAGCTTTCTGAAACATATAAAACATGCAAAATCATTTTCCTAAAATGTGTTTCAAGCTGCAGTTTCGTTCCAGAATTAATGTTTGCTTGGATGGTATTTGGGTTTTTTTGCTATGAAATCATCTTGGGTATCTTACCTAACCACAGGGAAGCTGCTATACACACATTCTCTTTATGAGAAATTAAGAATTTGGGCCAGTTCCGAAAGTTTCTGGCAAAGTATTAGATGTTGAATACTCAGAGTTTCTTACAAATTTCTTAAAGGTTCCAAAACAATCTTCATGTTCATTAACTGTGCCCTTGTGAACTTTTCAAATCAATGTTACAGTATTTGGAAACTTTCCAATGTTTAGACATCACTCAAGAAAATTCCAAGTAATATGATACAGGAAACAAGTGACATAAAGTAAAACATGTCAAAGATAGATATAGATATAGATATAGATATAGATATAGATTCCTTTGTTAGAAATAGATATTTCCACAAGTGATATTTTTCCAGTACTAGAGTTTTTTAATTTTTTGGTGATCTGAGAATTGAGTTTCTTATAAGCAGTATCTTATCAAAAGAATATGTGTGTGCCTCATTCATTCTTGGCCTCCCATTCAAGGTTTTCCACCCACCCTGTTTATTTTCTGTGTATCCCTGTAGACCTGCCTTTTCTGAGCTGAGAGTAGCATTGGAGCACATGATTGAGGAGCAAATCAATATCTGTGAACCTTCATCGTTCAAAATTTACTGCAATTGATGGTATTAGCCTGATAAGACTCTTTTGCAACAAGTTGCTTCATATGACAAGAAATGTAACATACTGTAACATTGGTAGCATCTGCATCTATTTTATGGAGTGGAAAATAAGAAATTGATCCAAGTTTTATAACTGTGTATAGAACATCTTCTGCTCTGATTTATCTTATAATGCAATTTGAGTTTGATTTGTGTTTCTCCGTGTGTAGGCCTACCAAGGAGAGACTGAAAATTATGAGAAACCAAGAATTTGTACCCACTCTGAATTATTTTTTGCAATAATTTTTTGCCAATTCAGCTAAGCCCAGTCATGTTTCTGGGCGCAAAACCCACCCATATGGGTGATACATACCCATACTGTCAACATATGTAACCCCAAGAAGAGTCTCATAAGGAGCAGATTGTTGGTATGTCAGAAATCAGAAGCATCAGTGCTCAAATAAAACATTGAGAAAAATCTGGTTTTATGTTCACATGTGTAATTATTTCCTCTTATGGATTTATTCAAATAGTTTACCATCTTCTTGTTTACTTCGAATCATGTGTTTTGCAAATTAGCAATTTTCTTCCACTTTATGAGTTTCTATTGTTGATCATATTCGTTTCCTTTCCACACACAGTATAATTCATATCACAAAAAGATTAGGAAGCAAGACAGCTATCAAATGATTATCAAATAATAGTTCGCCGTTCGTGATGGTTTCCGAAGAAAAGCGATGGCATATTTATGTTTCTTCTCGTCACGAAATGTCAACAAATCCGCTGTATTTTCACCTTTCCCGCCTTTCCAGCATCACGTGAACAAGTAGCCTCATATCCAACCGATGATTATGCAACAATGCGCGCGCATAAAAAACATTTCTGTCCCTTGCTACTAAAGTGTGAAAATTTCGTTGGGGGAATCTTTCACAAATTGGATCTCTTATTACATTTTGCACGCGTAATGTCAAATGTTCCTGGACTGTTCCATGACCCTTCTGAATCTTCAATACCTATGCTTGTTGTTAGCTTAGCTGGAAGGAATTTTTGTTAAACAAGATCATGCAAAGACATACAACAACATAGTAAGAAAAGGAATATCAGTGTTTCATTATATTGATATTTGATTCCACATTTCAGAAAACTTTAAGGGAAAATAACATGGAAATTTTACATTTCAGGAGTTTCGTGGAATTAGCCTTTTCAAATTTAGGCCACAATTGTCTTCCCAAGAAAGTTTCTTCCCTTAAAGGGTGTTTCTTTGCTTGAAGAGTGAGGTAGAATCTTGAATGTTTTTTCTAAACCTGATGCTCAGTCTTTGCTGTACCCATCACGGGACCTTTGGTCTTTTTGGGTTGGGCTGAGTCACTGGATCAACTATTTTGAAGAAGGCTTCCCAAACAGAAATGTCTTTGATGCATAGATATCCACCACCTCGCTTAAGCTGAGATGTCTAAACGAGAAAGACAAGCGCATTGTAAATGTTACAAAGACTTTTAAGTTCTGCCTCATTTTTCTACAGTGGTCATTTGCTGTCTAGATTGACATGAAGCATTGCAATAAATCTTAGATTCTACAACGCTTTTGTAATTTACTATACAACACTGCAAAGACGATACAATGGAGAGCAAATGTTTGTGACATAAAAAGACGCACAACATTAAACTTCATAGCTACACCAGAAACGATGAAAGCTAACACTTGCCCCATTGTAGATTAAATCTTACACTACATGTCAGCTGAGGGTTGCTAATATTTAAGTAATGTCTCGAGAGTAATTTTTCGTATTTTATAGTGAACATTATGCATCACATTTAATGCCATACAGTATTTACAAAGGAGAAGAACATTTACGTTAAGGGACTTATTGTTTGCTTGGTACGTAACTGAAGTGTCAAAAGATCTTAATGAAACTGATCAATTAATGAAAGTCAGTTCGAGTATATTTCTGTTCAAGTCATCAACCCCATAGTGAAAGCTGAGCAAAACATCATTTGTTTCTACAAAAGGTCATAATAATTGAACAATTTTAGTGAGAAGATCTTGTCATTGAGCATAAAAAAAGGGCAGAGTATGACTAAAAGTGCTCCGTATCCTCAATACCATCGTTTGTTAGGTATACATTGAGTTTATGTCATCCATAAAGAAATTATGCTTGGATTTGTGGAAATTTAAGTTGCTGAGACCAACCCCAAATTGAATAAGATGATATAATCCCACTGGATGGCAATTTCAAAAGAAGCCAGCTGCATGGGCGCGCATTATCATTGTGAGCTTCGTCTTAAAAATATCATCAGAAGGTGCAAGTCTAAATTCAGGCTCAAGCTTGTTCCACTACGATAAACAGTTAGGATCGAAGCTAGACCTGAATCTTTTTGTCCTTGCTTCAGGTAAGGTACAGCGTCTATTCTATCTTCGGGAGCTTTTGGTTTCTCTTGAGTTGTTTCCCACTACGATAGGGAAAGAGGGCCTGTTATCTGGGCTATAGCCTAGAAACCACAAGATTTGCCATAATATCAGGTGAAATTAACAAACTTATAGAGATTTATGAAAACTGCGGGAAATCTCGGTAGTCTGAAAAGTCCCAAAGTTAGATATGCTAGTTGGAAACATTACAGTAAAATCCCGCAAACAAGAACATAGCAAAATAAGAACCTGCAGATGGTGGAGAAAGGCACCCAAAGATAAGAACCAAAAACAGATGGATTTATTTCAGTGTTCTTATGAGATGGTGCGCTTCATTAAGAAATTTCATCATAACAATATGACCAAAGTCCTAATGATAATTGAACACCTCTAACAGTCTTCAGGGATATGCAGATTGTTTTATCAAGCTGTATGATATCAATTGCTTTTTCAACAACAAAATGCCATACCCTCTAATAACTTGATGCAGTCATCCCACTCTGAAGTTTATTTAAGACGTACTGTGTAATTCGTCATGGTCACAAGTGTCCTTATGATAAGAACCACACCCTAACAATGTCATAAGTACCTGATATGTAATAACCCAGTCAGTCTGTTTTTAGAAAAGTATGCTCTTTTTTGCCGGGTTGTTTGCGGGGCTTTACTGTATTTAGATTTGCACCCGTCTGCATTGAAGGATTTCTGTACGACTGCAATTTCTGCTTTATAGGGCCTCTGTCACATCGTGAAACACATCTGTACAACACTTTAGGAACAGTATGTGCTTATTCATTGACGCTTGATTATTTCTGGCTATTTCAGAGCGAATTCAATTCAGAGCGACATTTTCCCACGTCAACTAACGATTTCTTGTCCAATCGGAAGAATTGACTCGGTGGAAATCCGCCTTACTTGGTGAGTCAGAGATATATTTCTTTGACGCACCTGGTACACCCACATTTTCGTCGTGCATGTTTTTTTGTTATACTAGAATTATTGTTGCATTAAATTTTTGTAATATGTCGTTCGTAGTGGGAACTCGATGACCTTGTGTCCTTTCTCGCTACGAACGACATATCTTTCCTTTGTGTATTCTTGTTTAACTGCTGTTGTTTTTTCTGTGTATTTTGATAATTTTAAGATGATATAAGAAAAACTTCTGGCTATATACCGTAAGGGCTCTACTTAGCGTTAGCTCTCTGTTTAGCCCCCACTTATGTCAGAAGCTAACAAGAGGCTACCAAATGTCTTCATTTATTTAGCTAAACAAGTTTGTGGGATAAGAACTGTGTCGAACTTATGTAACGGATTCGTAACTTGTCTGCTCATTCCGCAAAATATTGCGTAAAAGAACAGAAACGTTGTCATTCCTGCCTTGTCACTCAATTTTGTGATGAAAAACTTGATACGATCCTATCTGTGTCCGGAGATAAACAGCTTCTGTAAAAAGCGTTCAAACCTTGCATACTCCACATTTGTGATCTCAGTGTGGAGTATTTATTAGCATGGGCAGTGTGGATGCGATTTTTGTATTGATTGTGTCCACAATACCTGGCCAAAATGTTCCTAAATGAATGAACGCATTTCGTTACCTTTCTTGTCTTCAATTCATTGCTTATTTTTCCTCTCTTGCATGAGAGTCGATGCCTTTGCTCTCGACAGTTTGATATGAGCCTAAATTTCGAACTGTACCACGCTCTGTAAATTATGACCTGAGAGCTAGTTATGAGATCGAAGCAGTCTTCCCACAACTCATCTTGACAATTGAAGATCTACCGAGCGCGGGAAACTTCGGAACAGGGAGCGCCGAACGAAATATATTTTTTCATTTAGGAATATTTAGGTCAGGTATTGTGGACACGATCAATAGAAAAGTGGTGTCCACAATACCCATACTACTGGGTGTCTCAGAAAAAAGGTAACAGATTTCATCATGCCCAGCGCTAAGAAATTAACTGGAATCATTTGGGAATAACCTTCAAACTAATTCTCGATAATCAACTTGAAGATAGGTACCTTGTTTGTCGATATTGGAGCATTGAGAGTTGACATTTTCATTTTGAAAGTATAGATTTGCCGCCAGCTCCAAACCAGAGCTTTTTGGTTTTGGCCTAAGCTGCCAACGCGCTTGTTGTGGAATCTGCTGAATCGTAGCAAAGTACACACAAGCAGCCCTGCGCTTCGGAAAAATTCTTAACAGAAATCCAAATCGAACATGACACTGAAACTCACAAATGTTTTCCCAAAGAGACATCTGTGTTCATTAAATGAAAGCTTTGAATTACCTCTGCCGCACAAAGATATTTTCTGGAAAATTATTCCCTTGGGTGTGAACAATCTTTTTTTTTTAGCATGGGCTATCTATGTATGCGATAATCAGCTTGAAAACATTCAAAATCGATTAGAACAGGATGCTTTAAAACTCTCTGGATGGTTCCATGAAAACTACATGAAGCTAAATGACGACAAATGCCACTTGCTAGTATTTGGTGGCAAAACAAATGATGTCTCGGTGACAATTGGCAATTCTCTGATAAAAGAGAGCACCGAAGAAAAACTTCTTGGTGTTACCATCGATAAAGATCTTAGTTTCGAAAACCACCTAGATTCTCTCTGTAAGAAGGCCAGTAAAAAACTTCATGCACTAGCACGGATATCAAAGTTTATGGATACAGATAGAATAGTTCTGATGATGAATACGTTTGTCATGTCACAGTTCAGCTTCTGTCCTCTGATTTGGATGTTTCACGACAGACGTATCAATAATAAAGTAAATAAGATTCATGAACGAGCTCTACGGATCGCATACAAAGATAGTCACTCTTGTTTTGAATCCCTTTTAAAAAGGAATAATTCTGTGTCTCTTCATCAGAGAAATCTGCAGTTGTTGTTGGTAGAAATTTTTAAAACTAAGGAAAACCTAAATCCAAGCTTCATGAAAGATATCTTTGTTGAAAGAACGGAAAACTGTAATCTAAGAAGTGAGAATACTCTGCAGTTGCCAAAAGCATAAAAAGCGAGAACGACAACATACGGAATCGAATCTGTATCATTTCTAGGCTCACTGCTTTGGCATGCATTGCCAGAAAGTTTGAAAAAATCAGAAAATCTTGCAGTATTCAAAAGAAAATTAAGGGGCAGGAAAGGACTGGACTGCAATTGTCGACTTTGTAAAATATACATCGCAGATTTGGAGTATTTATAGTTGATTTTTACGATTTTGCATTAGCAGAACTTATGATGTAAATAGGTAAATAGTTGGCTTTAATTAGCTTTAGTTAGCTATCATTTCTGTCACTTGCCAACTTTAAATAAATCATTTATATGATATAATGTAATATAATATAATATTATATTACATTATATTATATTACATTATATTATATTATATCATATTATATTATATTATATTACATTATATTATATCATATTACATTATATCATATACATCATATTATGGGCAGTTCGGGCACTTTTGGTGTGCTTTCTGAACTAATCATGAAACAATAATGATTCAGTACTCACCAAGCCAAGCAATGTTTGTATTCAGTTACAACGTTGTGTTTTGGTATCGCCCGAGCTTCAAATTCTGAATCCAAACTAAACTGTGAAACATTGCGCCTCCCAAACGAAAACGTCGCTGTGAGGGCATTTCGTAAGGGTAAGTTTGGGAAGCATGATGATCAGAATTTGAAACTCGGGCCTAATCAAAATACGATGTTGATACGACGGATTACAAACATTGCTTGGCTTGGTGATTACTGAGTCATTGTTATTTCATGGTTAGTTCAGACAGGACAACAACAGTGTCCGGACTGCCCATGGTTTGAATAAGGTGAATTTGTTATCAATGAAATTATTACGAAACAAAAATAGAAAATCATCACATATAACCAAAGGTTAAACATCCATGAGGATAAGATCCTATCGGGTGAGTCAAAAAGAAACGCTCGGCGTTTCAAAAATCCAGCTCCCTGAATATCATCAAAGCAATGATATCAAAAACTGTCTTGTTTTATCCATGACATGTCAAATTAAGTTCAGTGATTTACCCAGCTTTAATCCGACATTCCTTCCCGTCCAAATGGGAGATTTTCTGCAGAAAGCCTCTTTCGAAAACCAGCAAAAGCGAGTAAGATGCCAAGCAAGATTTCCCTTTGTTCTCCTTCCTAGCCATAATGACTCTTGGATGCGTTCATGTGTTTTATCCTCATGGGAGAATGGAATCCCATGGGAGAGTGTGAATAAGTTATTCACACTAGGGGGAAGACTTTTCACCCCATCAAAAGGAAAGCACGTGCCAAAGCGTGCTGACAGCCGACGCTGTGAGGTTAACACATTAGGGATTTTTGCTTGTAACTTTAAGACGTTTTTTAAGGCTTCTCAAAGGGCTTCATTTCAGCTAATCGCTTACAGAGTCTGAACGGAGTGACCGATTTTAGTCAGAAAAATTTCTTAAAATAATCAAACATGTTAGCTATTCAATTAGGTATTGCAAAATATCATTGCTTATTTACTCAGGGGGCAGTAGCCTTTCAAACGCCGGGCGTTGTTTTTGACTCACCCGGTAGAAAGCGCTTACCCGTGCGTAAATGTAATTGACTGAATTTGGTATTCCTTAATGACTATATTGGTCGCTTTGTATGTCATTCCTTGGGCTTTCTTTGTTATGTCTATCCTTGAGGAGATTTCCCAGAACAGCGCGTTTTTTAGTTTAGGCCAAAACCTAAAAGCTCTGGTCTTGAGGTGAAGACAAATTTCGACTTTCAAGAAGGAAATTTCTACTCTCAACGATTCAATTTCAACAAAAATTATCTTTCTCCAAGTTAACATCGAGGATTAGTTTAAAGGTTACTTTCAATTGATTGGAGCTAAATTCTTAGCGCTAGCCCCTATCAAACCTGTTGCCTTTTCTGGGGCACCCGGTAATAGCCAATCAGGTTTCATGAATGTTTCCTCCAGCCCTGCTGGTTTCATATCCAAATATATTTCAAGAATCGCCCACAAACCATTGCAGACGTAAAGTTCATTTAAGAAGAGCACTGCAACTGACATAGGACCCCAAGGTATGTCCAAGGCATGGAACCTTTAATGTTTGTAGATTATTTACGCCTTGTGTTGTTGGAGATGACTGAGAGGTCAGGAATGAGAGTTAAAGGGAGTACAAAGACCAGCAGCCTTTGCCATCGTTTGTTCTTGTTTTTGTGAATTTCGTATAGTCAGTTATTCTGAAAGCTGTGCAGAGCAGATGTTATTGAATTCGCGCAAAGCATGCTGGTCTTCGTACTCCCTTTAAAAGCGGGAGAGAAATTATCAATATTTTGAAACTATTTATAAAGAAATCAGAGTTTGTCGTGAAACTTTCTGGTCTTTCAGGAGAGGAAAAATACTATGGTTAATTGACGACGGGCATGAGAAGGTTTTTTGATGTTCTAAGATCACCGTTTCTACCGTGCTCCATCCAGGGCGCTACGCCCTAATTTAGGCATTCTCGATCTGACCGTATTTGTGTGCTTCCAGCGTAACAATAAGGAAACGGATGATGAAGATCTCTCTGTGATCTTTGTAGCACGAGTTAAGAAGACTATTTCAGGCGAGTTCCTCTCCAAAACTTCCATCATCAAGAGGAAAATCTTCACTCTTTGGTAGCAATTTGATCAAGGTAATGGTAGCCTAGTTCTGTAAGCAACAAGATTTTTGAATAATTCCGAGAGCTTTAATAACGTTCATCCAAGCATGGGACGACCAAAGTGAGTCGAAATTCTATTGTAGGCGAAGCCAAAAGCAAAAGGCACTCACCATTCTGTTCAAATCTCCAATGCAAACCAGGTAGATTTGTGGAACATTTTTTCGCTTCACTCTTTCAGCAACTAGATACTTTGAATGGTCTTTAGAGGAAGAGTAACTATCTCCTAGCACGATGACTTGCTTCACATTCATCACACTCCCAGATGCATATGATCTTCCGTGCACCCATGTCTCAGCGTACAACCTCACTAAGTTATTATTGGCAATGTGATTTATCAATCCAAACTCCACTTTATTCTTCGCATAGCTGAATAGATTCGTTCCTTTCAGCGTTGATAGTGTAAATTTGACATCGTTTTGCCGTCCGCTGCCTTTTGGTGGATAAATTTCTAAGCGTTTTACTGGAAAAAAGAAATTTGTAAGTAATTGATGGCATTAGGAAATATGATGTTTAGGGTAAGGCAGGGTATAGTAAGCTACTGGGTATAGTGAAGGACCTAGAACATTCACGATTTGATCCGAAAGTAGAATCGCTATGGTGAAGAATGATTTATGAGCTTTGCTTGATTATACATGCTGACAGAAAATCAAATGATCTTTACTGAAAGGCTTTTTGTGTTGTTGCAAAGAATCCCCTTTCCGAGGTAGTATAAACAACCTTGGAAAACTGCAGTTCTTGGGTTTAGCCCTCGGTTTTGGTCTTGATATTTGACTCTAAGGCGAAATTCATTTCAGAATTGCTTATTGATCAAAAGCACAAACTACGTGGTTCCCTTCACCAGAAAGCAAAGGACCAAGAAACACTCTCTAGTCCACTAACAGGGCATTTTCAAAGGCCGGCCGTTCAGGCGAGATTTTGCGTCGACCAGGGTAAAGTGAGCTGCCCGCATTGCATGAAACTGGACCTTTGATGCATTCCAAGCTTGCTTTATGTGAGAAAGCGTAGTCTTTCCTAGATTCTCTCAACTTAAGGTAACTCTGCTTCCCAAAAAGCCGGTTTTCAAAAATTCTCCCCTATAGAAACTTATTAATTGTTCTGGAACCAATCAGTCTATCGACGTTCTGTAAAAGTATGGCATTACTACTATTTATGGTAATCGAAAGACACATTAAACAAAACTTTTTGTTTCCACGGCTTTGGAGAAGGCTCATTTCAAATTATTTTACCGGCTTCAGAGGAAATTCCTTTTCCACTCAGCCAATCTAAAGAATTGACCAAACTTTCTAACGCACACATATATGTGTTCATGGACGCACATTCCACATTTGAAGTCGAAGGAAGGCCAGTTTTTCCGCTATGAATCGCTAAATTTTAGTATCCTACTCGACATCAAACACACGAAAAACTGGACAGTCTATTATCGACTGACAAATCTATATACATAAGTGATGAAGAGTTTTGTTACGCACATTTCTGTTTGTGACACTTTCCCGCACGCAGCTCCTCACGCCTACTGCTTACCTCCAAAAATTTCAGAAAAAACGATGAAAATAGCTGACGAAAAAGGCTTGCCTGCGGTCCAATACTTTTCTTCGTACAGTATCTTGGGGGTAATGTGAGGAGGGGCTTTGTACCAAATTTTAGCAATTCAATTCAACAATAGGCCTCAACCTTCGACCTTTCTTTGTGCATGCTGATGGCTGCCATAGAAATGTGATGGCAGCGTTCAATCTTAGCTAAAAACAAGTTTTGCTGTTGCTTTTTCAAAACACCAAGGTAGTAAAAGCTTGCAAATTTTTGATACTATGTTAGCTGCAGTATCTATGTGGCTCGTGGTAAAGTATTTTGGTGCTCAGGTTGGATATAGCGAAGTTATTGCCCTACTTTGCAGGGGCTCTCCTCTTGGTTTTGTCGCAGTATTACAAATTCAGAGTTTGTTCTTGTAGTTTTTAAGTCTTCTGCTAATAAAGTTACTGATAACAACATACAGATTCTTTACTCAATTCTAAGTGAAGATTTAGCTCAAGCTACAAAGTGATTCTTCTTGAAACTGATTTTTCACGATTTTAAAAGGCCATACGCATAGCCTGAGTTTCTCTGCTTCGGCCAAAATGGCATACAGTACAAATCAGACCTGCGGCCCTAGGAACAAAGGGTCGTCATTTCCAAATGCTAACGGGGTACCTGGCCCAAGGCCAAAACCAAAAATCCTGTTTGCCCGAATAGAGAATGCTTGATTGCAAGTATAAAGCTGGAATATTCTTTAACCAAGCTATGTTATCAAAGTAGAGTATGATTAAAGTATTCAGTATTCTTTACAATGTTTTCCTGAATTCGAAATATGAATCTATCACAGCAAGGGAGAATTCTCTGCAATTACAAAATGGGTGACGTGGAAATAACCTCAATAACAGTTCAACAATTCACTCATCGCTGGGGCAAGCTAGAGAACATAACTGAGGTGTGCAGAGTCCGAATTTGGCAAAACAGTTCTTGCATTTGATGACAAAATACCTATTTCCTTGGGCTCTGTTGTTGAATGAAAATAATGCAAATTTGGTAATGAATTAAGCTATGCTTACTTTGAGTGTAGTCCAGTAACTGCCTTTGCTACTCCCCTGATTCATCACCTTTCCACTATTTCAAAATTATGTAGATGTTGGTAAATAATGATGAAACAAAATCTGTTTTAATGCCGATGACCATATCATGTTACCAGGTCTGAAATTTTTGTTTATCAGTCCTAGGTCTATTTTTCAACGAGTTAGTAAATGACATCGTGACTATTTTCTTTCTAGCAGTATCATCTTTTGTATTACGTTGTTTACGAACTCTTAAAGAGAATTCAGCACAAAAAGGTCCAGTAATGGACAGCTCTTCCGTTGTAAGATCATTTCTAAAGTCTTTTTACTTGTATCATGCATGCAGCCGTTGGCTTGCCAACTCCCAATACTGAAAATCTGCCCCATCACGTAAAGTTTTCATCATTCGCACAAAAATGAGGCGTTCTTTTGACCGGACAGAGGACTCTGCGACCCGGACTTACAATCCCGAATCATACGACATACGGCCCCGGTCCCAAATTTTAGGTTTTTGGTTAACAAGACTTCTTTATGATGTATTAATACTTCATAATCATGAATCATTTTGCTGTGATACAGTGATACCCATGTCTATCAATTGGTGCATATAGTCAAAATGATACCGACAAGCATATGATATCTGAAGCATTGCTATTTAAATACAATTGGTCTTCAATATCAACAGTGGTGCTCATGAGTGACTGAGGATGTGGATGGGAATGAAGAAAAGTTTCTTTTAAGATATAACTTTGTTACTTCTTTGTTAATTTTTCTAAAAAAAAATGGAAAGGCTAGAAAGACAGGAGTAGCACTAACGGTCGAAATGCTTCATTGCCCTCTATTCTGTGCCTGTTAATTTCATAGTCTTCCTACTCAAATTTGCTTTCTCTGATTTGAATCAATGTGGATATTAAGCATAGATATTCATCGATTCTATTTGCAATAAGAGGGGCTGGTGTTTTTTACAACAACTAGCTTTCAAATTTTTTGCTTTATTCTTAGCTCAGTACGAATATACGGAATTCTACTTGACCAAGAAAACTCTGACACGAAGCTACTTGTGTGCTCACTAAACCATCGGTGGTGAAAATATGTTTTAAGCTATAGATATCAAACTTTGGACCGGAGTCGTATAGTCTAATGTCATAGGGTCCACTGTCATAGGGTCCACTGCCATAAGGTCCAGGGTCGTGCGGTGCCACTGAATCCTCCATGTGACAGTTATCAGCAATCAGTTATCTTGAGGCAAAAGGTTACGTAGGGGAACTAACAAGATATTCCATATTTCAATGAAATCGAAGTCTATTCACAAGAAAGGCTGAATTCTAGCAAACGATAGTATTTTCTCACAGAAAACATTATTTTTAATTCCTTACATATCAATTCACACATCTATTTTATAAGTGTACAATTGCACTAACGTTCCTTTCATGAAAAAAACTGCTTATAAGAAACTCCACCACTCTTAGATCATCAAAAATTAAGAATCTCCAGTGCGAGGAAATATAACTTAAAAGCTATTCATTTCATTCAAGGAAACTCTTGGCATGGTTTTACTTATTTTCACTTACTTATTTCCTGTATCAAATTACTGCGAGGGCACTAGAGCAATTTCAAAGATTGGTAGGCCTCTGTAACAGTGGCAGAACTTGTGGGGGATTGGGGGACACTGCCCCAAAATTCGAGAGGGCATTTCCTTCCAAAGTTCTGGTACATCTTTGGTAGAAATTCTTTTGTTTCCAAGAGTGTTCCACCAAAATCCGTAAAACTCCTTCTGTTCTGAAAAATCTCGCACGCTTTTAGAATGAATGAAATGCCACTCGCCAAGTTCGAAAAGATAAGGAAATTTTAATAAAAAGTTAGAAATCCTTAGGTAGTAGATTCAAACCGGCAATGAAAAGCCGAGTCACTGTGGAGAAAAATGAGAGTTCTTATCTGAAAGAAGCAAGTATAAAGGATGTGATGAAACAGCATATTATTCAGCATTTAGAGAAGAAAGTGGTCGGGTAAGTTAGCAATATTCCCCATGGAGCGTGGAAGGGAGAGGGTTTCTGCTGGAAGTCTGACCATTCAAAGAAGTACCACGGGAGCCATCTTTTTTTAGATATTTGAAACGAATCTATGTATGGCATGTGTGGCTCAACTATGTGTGCAATGGGCTCCAGGTCGGACCTAAATTTTATGCAGAGTCCATCGGACCCCATTTCGAATTCCTGGTATTCCTGGTTAGTCGCTTGTTCCGAGACAGTTGTATCGATCCATAGATTTTGAGCATCAAAGTTAGCTTTTAATTGGCAATTGACAATTGACAGTGTCACTCTTGTTCTTTTGCAGGCATGCTGCAAAGTCAGGCTACTTGGAAATAAGATTTGGCCTAAGTTAGTGGAAATATGTATCCAGTTTGCTTTGTAGTAGATGAACGGATGGAAAAGTCATCAAAATTCAAATTTTTAACATCAGTTCCACTACTACAGTGGGGACTCATATTTTTTACAAGGCAAAATTTGATGCTGAGACTATCGGAAAATGCAGCCTGTACACAAACGACTCTGGGTGACAATAGCTCCTTAAGAGCTGATGATAGCATAGAGCAATCAGAGGATGCATCAGTTTTGGGAAAACTTGCATGGACCAACTTTGACATTTGAATGAATTTCAAAAAGAGGCCAGGGGTAAAGGCAAAATTGTCTCATTAATCATTCTGAAGCTAAGACACATGAGGGAACTCTGAAGCATCTGCTACTAAATTCATGTATTGAAAACATAACAGTTTTGTTTAGGTTTATGTGAGGTTTATTTGAGGGTACAGAGGTGTTTTGAAAAGGGGCATGTCTGATTTTCTCATTTTTTGAGATTTTCGTCAATTTTAATTCAATTCTCTTCAAATTGGACTATATTTCTAAACTAATTTGTTATCTAACCCTACAATGTTGTAGGACGATCACAATCTAGAGCACTTTTCCTTACAAGACAACATCAAGGACAAAGAGTTTTCATCCGAGCCACACAATATAAATATGTGAAAGCAATGGAATGTAACTGTCCCTTGTTTGAAATAACAATAGAAGAATAGGTGGTACAACTATACGTTATTGTTTCGAAAGGTTTTGGCTTTCTTCCGACCTCAGTTCGGCTTCAGGGCGGTCCGGAGATCCTAATAACCCTGATTTCATGCTGGATATGAATGGTGGTCGCTGAAAGAGTACAGTAACCATAAGAAGCCCTCTGCAGGAGCTAGGAATGTTAAAGCGCGAGCGAAGCGAGCGCTTTTACTTCCTAGTCGTTTATCAAGCATTGAAAACCAAGCACTGCATGCATAGTCAAAGTTGAGCTAAATCAGTGCATTTGCAAGTAACTTACGAAGAGAGAAGTCAAGAAAGTTTTACTTCTATAGAGGAATCTTAGTCTGTCATTGATTTTACTCAGGGTCCAAGTTGCCACAGACTCACCAGACAGGTTCTCATCTCTAAACAGGCTCTGGCGAACAAATTCAATTTCATCCTATTACTTCATCATCGTTAGTTTTTACAAAATGCGATCAACTTTTGAAGTCTCTGGAGTGAGCTGGGCTTGCCAAATTGATACCTTTGAGAATAAATTGCACACCCAAGACGGCATTTTATAATAGCCAAATGAAGAGAAGAAAAAACGTTTCCCAAACTTCGTAAACTCTCTTTGTCATACCAGAAAACTGCATCAAATTACGAGTATTGAAGAAATTTCCTCTGCAGTCCATTCTTAGAGATTTACAATCTACTCGCAAAGGTATCAATTTGCATTGCCATTTTGGGAGACATGAGCCTTGTACAATCCGTTGTCCCATGCAATTCTTCCTAGGCATCTGCGAGAAGAAAACTCGGAGAGACGAAGTTGCTGCAGAGACTTAAAAATCTGGTCGCATTTTGTCAGAACTAACGATGACGTATTGGTGGAAAGAAATTGGATTTGTTGGCAAATGTATCATCTGCCTTATTACGGCGAAAGAAACAAATTTAATGCCGGTTAATCGGAATTCTGCTGTGGAGGAGGGTAGGCCAATTAGCTTTCTTAGTAGCAGATAGTTTTACATCGTCAGGGATTTTCGAACAGCACAAAAACAAATATTTTCTTGCTGTTCATGGGCATACATAATTCACGTAAAATTTGAAATTTTGAAAGTTCTGTGTTATTTGTAGGGTTACTTAAAATGTCTGATGCAGGTCGATTTTCGAAAGAATGAAACTCGATATAACAATGATCCCTGACGAAATTTTGACCAACAGCAAAATGTAAAATATAGAGCAAGGGCTAGAATCTATTCGTAGTAAAACCAACTCTTTATCTTCATTAGTCGAATATCCATTTTGGTTTTCGTGAACGTACCGAGAAATAGTGTGAAAAGCCTTATTTTCAGTCATGTGATTGGAATACGGAGATGTCATTGGCTAAAAAGCGTGAAGTCTGAAGGTTTGTGGGCTTCCCTGGTGCCTTATTGAAAGATTTGACATTTGTGCTCGTCTTGTGCGTCAAAGATCTTTGCTCGGCCCTGTTTGAACTACTTTGTACCTAAAAATACATAGATTGATCACAAATGTTGTTTAAAATCGATAAAAAACCGAGTTTTGACTTTCACTTGACTAGAGTACCATCACCTGTAACCGCCACATTTCAGATACAGCACCCATTATAAGCGATATGGTGAGGGCTTAAAAAAGTGCCATCAAAATATTCTTCAGTTCATGGTGTTTACTGCATCACTTCACCCATTTAATCTTCCCATTTTTCGAAGTACGGCCAAAAATCAAAAGAGCGACGGTAGAAATCGACCTGAATAAATTACATTGCCCTGGACAGCCACCACTCATTTTACTGCCATCAGCTATCCAGAGAAAAAATTGTACTATACTGCCAGGGAACCTATTTGCGAGGGTCATATCCCATAGATAATTAGCATTTATAGCATTTGATTCGATGCAAAATTAAAGCTTTTAGTTGATTACCAGTTTTAACATCTCATGTATTGTTTAGTACTAGGAAGTTAAGCGCTCGCTTTGCTGGCGATTCAACATTCCTAGCTCCCGCGAAGAGCTTTTAAATATATATGATAATCCACCTTGAATGCACAATAACAGTCTCTATAAGGAGTGGCAACGCCAGGTCTGAAAAATGCGAAGGACTTGGGGAGGGGGCGATTTTGACGTATTTTTCTATAGAAAGGCATACCTAACAAATTTTATGCCATTTTGGACAATATTGGTGACTTTTGGGAGATGGGGGGGGACAAGTCCCTTAATACTGTAAGTTGTTTTGTAAATTAGCAGTTATAGGTATCATTATAATTGTAGTATTGTATAAAGATTGATTGATCAATAAATGCAACTGAAACTGAAGCTGAAACAGTCCATTCAGGTTTTACAAGGGATTTCATCGAGAATTTCGCTTCGAGAGGCTTTCGAAAACGCACCATATCAAGAACACAATGCCATAAAATGCAACTTTTCACGGTGACTTCATTTAAACCGCTTAATGTTTTCACTTACTTCAAACGGCCTAAATTTGCCGTGTCAACTAACGTGCCTCCCTCTTTCTGAAGCTCGAAAACTCTACAACTACAACAGCTAAATTTCAACGTGTCATTGCAATCAACATAACAGGAAGTACCCAAAAAAGGCAGAACATCAAAGCAAGCTAATAGTCACAATAGCAACAATGACTTCGTATGCTTTAGCACGTTCTTTTGAGGGGCTCTGCAGATCCTTTCTCAAGGATAAGGAGTGATCAAGCTTTAAATACCATTGATTTCATGCATTGAGCTGCAGGAGTCGGGCATAAAATCACGCTTATGACGCATTGCCACCCACTTGCTGGTATACCTTTATCACTAATTTACCATAATGATTCCCAACAACAAATACCAAGAAAATTTCCCAATGATTTTTAAGTTGGAAATTTATAGGAATTGAGTCCATATAAATAGTTGAGCGTCAGCGCTGTCCTGAATTTCTACTGACAAACCGCTGACGTCCCTTTGTTGTCGCACAATAGTGCTAAAGTCATTAGCAGTGGAGACTTCTTAATCCTTGCATTATCTTGAGGAATTTCTTTGGTTTAATTTCTGGGATTAAATGACAACTTTTGTTTCATGATTGAAAAGAAGTTGATATTGGTCATGAGAGCGCTATTTATATGGACTCAATGCCTTTAAGGTAAAAGAGCAGTTTGCCCATAGTTTCCAAGCGAAGAAAAGGAAATGTGCTTTTAACCTTAGTATTCCAAAGTTTCCCAGAAAAGATTTCGAATTTCCAAAAAATTTCTCCTGCAAAACTATGAAGGAATTCCACCACTTTTTGCTGTGGAGCTCAAAGGCGGTTTTTCAACTTAATATTTAATGATTTTCTTTCTATAGGAATAAAATTAGATAATTTCGGAAACGTATCATATTTTTAATACCAAAGCATATCAACAAATGTTTATGGTAGATGACGAAAACAACTTTTAGTAATCTTTTAAAACTTTTCACTTTTCTATTGGGTCTCCGGTTACTTTTTGGTTCTTCTCAATAACTATATTCAGACAAAGGTGGCCTCCACTTCAAATTACCCCTAAAGGGAAGTCACAGATAAATCTTTTGATAGCAAATTGAGTTCTGGTGTAATCCATAGATATGATTAGACTAATGAGCGTCTTAGTTTCGCTCCTTGATAGGCTGATAATCGCTACAACTACGACTCATAATCAAACTAATCAAAAGTTTGGCTAGAAATTGACGAACCTCACTTTGACGCCGGGAGCTAAAAGCTTAGGCCTATTCTACACGATCACAACTCAAACTCTAAAACTAAAACTCCTGAAATTCATATTTCCTTTTTGTTACATTCAATCTAAACATTTACAATACATATTACTTAATTACACTACTTACAAAAAACTATACCCTACTACTAGTACAATACCATGTGGAGCAAAAACTATGACTATCTCATGGCAACATAAAACAGGAAACACGAACATAGCACTACACGTAACGACGTCAAGAAGGGAATGGAAGGAAATTGAAGAAAATAGGACAATTTCTTGGGATAATATGAAAAATCTTTAATCAAGATGCTCTGTCTTGAGGATATACGTAATAGTCAAAGTTAGAATTGATCTGCTTACCTCATAAGACAGACTCTCATCACCGTACAAAAGAAGTTGCAAAAAGCTATTGCTCCAGACAGAATGCCCACTATTTTGAAGAATAACATTAACATCAGTGAGAAGATTGCATCTGTGTTCTTTGAAAGAGTCGCAAAGCAGCAAGAAGTGTTCCGTATCCTCTATACCATCATTAATTGGACACATTGGATTCATTGTGTCTCTAAAATTGTGCCTAAATTTGTGGAAGTTGAGTTTGCTCAGTCCGACCCTGAGTTGAGTTAAGTATGCAACCCCTTTTGGATCATGAATACCATATATGGAGTTCGCAGGTCGTCTTATTTGTGCACATAGTTTCTTCTTAAAAATGCCAACAGTGGGTGATGTTCTGATCTCAGGATCAAGTTTGTTCTATTCCAGTAAACAATGAGGATAGAAGCTGGCTTTGAACTTTTCCGTTCTTGCCCTTATTTGCCCCAAGACGGGCAGACTTCTAATAGGATAGGTAGTTTCATTGAGAGGTGGAATAGGGTCTCTCGTGTAATCGGGTGTTAACTCGTTGACAAATTTATAGAAAAGAATAAGCCGTCTACTCCATCTTCTTAAACATAAGGGCTCCCATCCTAATTCATTGTACAATCTTTCCCGAGAAGTGCCTCTACCTGTTACTGCCAGTGCAGCAGCGTACTGTACTGATTCCAGTTTCTCCATCAAATGATTTCCCAAGCTACTAAAATTATCCTCTTTTTGTGGCATATGATAAATGACGTCACCGTAATCCAGGTGGGGCCTAACATATAGCTTATACAATTCATTCAAGGTATTTCTGGATAGATATTTAGACAAGAATCTCAGCATACCAAATGCCTTTCGCAACTTACTTATCGCTGCCTGTATATGAGCGGAGAAAGAAAGTTTAGGGTCTAATATTACTCCTAGGTATTTGTTGGTATTTCATTTACAACCTCATATTTCATTGAGGTTGTAAAGAAAAAAAACTTACCTAAGTCAAGATGAGTACTTCTTCTGTGTACTGCTTGAAGGTTCCTTCAGTTTGACATGGGAAACTGCTTTTAACCCGGGGTTTTACCACTCCAAGCGACAACAATCCTTGCACGTTTTATCACTTTTGAATCTTCGGGACTAAAGGGAGACTAATTCTTGGAAATAGGTTGAAATTTCGATATCCTATCGGTCAGTTTGAACATAGTCAACCATTGTTTGAAACTCTGCAATCTCATTGGTCGCGCCAGTTTCACGGCGATTTTGTCCGGATTTTCAGAGAGTATGATTAACAATCCCACTTGCAGCGGAGTGCCATCATCCAGTTCAATAAACAGAGCAAAAACTGGAACTGAAGTAGTTAGTCTAAGATATTATATTATGCCCTTTCTTTACGTTAAAAACTACAAAACATCCTGAATATCTTTTTTCTCACATCCCACCGGAGCGTAAAATTACCTACAATCTGCGAAATCCAAGCGCTTATCCGGAAAAAGGCTCAAGGACTGCTCGATTTTCAAGTACATATTTCCAAAATGTAATAGCGGAATGGAATCTCCTTAATAGTGACGTGAGAAATTCAGGATCTCTTGCGGCATTCAAAAGGAAGTTAATTTCAACTGTACGACCGTTAAAAAACTCTATTTATGGAGTTTACGATATTGTTGGCATTAGACGCTTGACAAAACTTCGAATAGAATTTAGTCCTCTAAATGGACACAGATTTCGGCATAATTTTGACTGCCTCAGCCCAATTTGTGCATGTGGATGTGCCATTGAAGATAACCAGCACTTTCTCCTCCACTGCCACCTGTTTAGTCCAATGCGTATAGATCTCCTTGGTCAGCTCACTGATATTCCAGGCTTGGATATCACGAATTTGGATTCAAACGCCCTATGCAATCTGTTATTATTTGGAAGTTCTCAACTGAACATTGTGGCGAATCGAATCATTCTTGAAGCTACAATGGCATTTACTGACAAAACGAATCGTTTTGATTGAGTTGCACTGGGGAGTCGAAAATGCCGGTCGGTGTTTTTGAAGCTGTTTGATTTCCAAGCGTTTCCGAGTGCTATGGCTCGCTCTCTGGCGGGGGTGTTGGCCTGGGTATGAGGATTCTGTCTAACCGTATACGGTGGGGTGGGTCCTTGCATCTTGGTTGGCATCTTTGCTGTGGGGTGGTGCGTGGCGCGTGGAAATGGCTTAATTACTCAAAATTCTTATGTACCACACGTCGGCGGGCATTTTCGACTCAGCCAGTATATTTTGTCATAACACCAAGCAGCAATCCCCCCTCCCTTTATCTATTTATTCTTTGGTTGTTTTGTATCATATGTTATAGTTGAATTGTAAGTGCCAGCCACAGTGGAGACCAGATGACCTAGTGTCCTTCTCTGCTCTGGCTGGTACATTGAAATGTATATATTTTGTAGTTTTTAACGTTTTTAGATTGATATAAAAAAAGATATCATTACAAAAGAGACATAAAACTGCAACCTTTGTAAAAGATGTTTGCCTAGTTGCAAGAAAAAGGTGATGCCAGCCAAACTTAGTCTAGACCAGGACAATGCGTTGCAGAATTTCCTCTTTGATTTGGAACACAAAAGTTAAGCAACCAACAGTACAATTTCGTAAATGAAAAAGTAGACTCTTCCTGAAGTTGGCATGTAAATTCTACTTTTGAGAAAAGTCTAAAAGACAACAAGCTTACCATTTATATTTTCTATCAGCTGTGTGACTGAACTTGTGTCACGACGTTTCATATTTGGAGGCAGGTTAAAATCATAAATGAATGGTCGAACATATAGAAGATGCTCAGCAATTTTATTGAATGTTTGAATATTGAAATTTGCACAAAAGAAGGCCTGCCCATTCTTCTTTCCATTACGAGGATACGTATACTTGGATCTGGTGACGCCTGGATATCTTGGTGCACTGTGGATGAGCCAAAACCCTCCATTAGTGTCATATGCAATTGCCCCTTTTGAGTGGCCATAACTTGAGGTAGGATTTTCTGAGAGGTGAAGAAATAGAGAAGATTTCATACGGATCTAACAGTTTTAGTAAACTACATACAGCAGAAACCCGCATAAAAAACCTAGGTTTTTCTTGGGCAGCCTGAATAGGTTTTTAATTAATTTCATTCAAGTGGCTGTAATTCCGAATTCAGCCAGCAAGGTTCTTAAAGAGACAGTACTCACCTTGCACACATTAGTTGTACAGAATTTTATATTCTATATAGAATATAAGGGGGCAAAGAAACAAAATTTCTCCATAGCAAGAACTACAACAACAACAACAACAACAACAACAGCAATAACAGCACTTGTGGAAAAGTACGTCAAAACCATATGTGACTTTTCGGTAATTAGTTGGTAACTGATCTTGAGCCTTATTTTGCAATTCAAAAAATGAAGAAATTCCATTAATGGTAAGAAACTTCATTTAAATGGTTTGTGCAAGGCGATAACCCAGCATTTGCACAAACAGAAAAATCTAAAAATAGCCCATTGAAGTTGAAATTGGGATAATTAGCGCTTACACCCTGGAACGAATTTAATTTTTTCGAAAAGCTAATTGTTGATTTTCAGAAGAGTAAAAACTTAAAGTCAGAAAAATTCAGCATTGTAAGTGAACTTGGTAAAAATCTGCAGACGAAATACCACTAGGGGGGCTGATTGAGCCCCCTAGGCTAGATAGGGTTAAAGTTTTTAGAAATTTCTTGGACTTTCGAAAAGAAGAAAAATCCCCTAATGCTGAAAATATTGAAGATTCAGAACGTCCAATGTCAGAATTATGGCAAAATAGCTAAAGTTTCTTTGGAGCCATTAAATTCAAAGAAATGGGTCATTGGATTTTACACCCACTGTTTTAAGATTTGGAACCTATGCTTGTTAAGTCAGCAAGCGGTGCCTTCCCTACCCTGAGTACCAAAGGCTCCATATGTGAATGGCATCAAGGTCTTCTTTGCACCATTCCATTCAGAATCATTACTTTTGAAATATTTCCTAGTTGCTCTAAAATTCACTTTGACGCAAAATCTTTCAAGGAGGCCTTAGAAAGTGAACTGTTAACTGTGTGCCTGAAACAGTGCTCAGTTTCTAAGAACCTGACACAAAATCTAATGCAATGAAACGATTCTCTGTATTTGCAGCGTGTTGCTTAACTGTAGGAAATAATGTTTTTATGCCTAAATTTTCATGGCCGCGTAAAATACAATTGAATTTTTTGATAGCCTAAAACAGTTATGGCAGTATTCTTCATGGCTCATACAAATAACATCCACTCCCATATGGCAGATAGTTAATGACCGCTCCTTAATAAGAATCTCAAGAAATTTTACCCTGATTTAATATATCTCACACATCAGACCTGAAATTGAAAATGTTACACCCTCCCCCCGTAACAACCCCGCTGAAATACTGCCCCGCCAAGGTAAAAAGATGACCCGCCAGCAAAATGTGTTTTCCCGTCAATTTGAGTTTACAGCACTCTCCACATTTTGTTCCTGCTGCTTCCCCGTTGAAATTTTGTTTCTAGTCAAAAATTATAGAGTTCCCATCACCGATAATAGCCGAAAAGTTTTATTTCCCCGTCACGATATTTTCAATCCCCGCAGAAAATGTATGACTTCATGATTTCCCCGCTGTACTTTCAATGTATGACGGGATCATTTCTGGGGAGTGTAATATTGTTTCTTATATGCGGGACACTACTGTTATCTACATTGTTGCTCACACGTGGCAAGGGGGGGCACTCCCTAGCTTTCAATACGATGCCACTATTTCTTTGGTGACCCCTAAATATCAATCCTAATGTTTTGGAGACCCCCAATATTGAGGCTGATACTTAAAATGTGTACATTGAGACAGTTAGTCTTAATGTAAGTTTAAAATAGGGAACTGTGAGTTGGGCCTAAGTTGCAATAAGGAAGGAATCGTTTCATAACAAGAGAGTATCCCCGTGACAGTCACAAGGATACTCCCCCACAGCAGCATGCGTCATAAATAATTGGCAACCTTTGAATTGGCATTCATTGGCATTCCCTGGTTTCCAATTTCGCAATCTATGCACGTAAGCATTCTCCAGCCAATCAAATTAGAGAACGTATTTCCTCCTTCCATATTTGGCTTGCCGAAAAATGGTATTTAGTCCGTGCTCAGGTTTTCCGATCAGTTCAAAAATTTTGTAGAAGATCAGCCTAATAAACAAATTTAGAGTGATTGATGGAGTGATTCCACATTGCAATTGTTGGCTCTGATGACAAGAAAACGCTCTTCAATCGAAGTTTGTTCACCTTCAAATTCTTTTTGAACTTAACTAAACTTTTTAGATAATACTATTGAACCTTTTACTTTGATGCCATGCCTTGTTTCACATTTGAATGGCAATGTGAAGTGAGATTTTGCCGACAAGCTTCCTTGTTTTCAAGCACCCCAAACAGGCCTCATAAATAGGCCCCATCTGCAGCATGTCGTTTTAATTTAGTCCATAGCAGGAACAAACAGCAAGCTACTCTATCATTTCACTCCACTTTCCGCCAGTATGTTCGCGTTTACTGCATTTGTAAGTTAATACTAGCTTTCAGGTTAAAGGGGCCTGTGCAAGATAGAGCCTTTGCGCGCCAACGTTCGACTTTCTGATTATCAGAAAGTAATATGGCTACCACACTGCAGTGAGTTTCATGCTTAGAGTGTTTTGTGTATCAGAAACGGATTTCTGGTACTTGCAAGAAGCTTGAAAGGCCTAAAAGGGAGAAGATGGACCTTTTGTGTATTTTTCCGATTTGACATGAGCTGGATGAAAGCAAGACAGTAAGTTAAAATTCAAACCTTTTGCTACTTATATACAATAGAACGATAGGGGCTTTGCCTATGTCCAGGAACCCCAAATGTTGGTAATGATGGTGGTCTAGAAAAAGGCACAATCTCTAGATCTGCAGACATATTGGTCATATCATAAAGTATTCCAAGTTTCATTTACAGAGAAAATCAGGCCATGTTTGTCTTGTTAGTATTGTATTTGGATGTACACAAAGGGTCTAAAAAATGTTGGTTAATCTGCATTGAAATATTCAGCAATGTTTCCATTAGTGATTGTGTAAACTTCTCAGATTGAGTCAACAACGACAATAAGCATAACAATTATCGAAATCCGTTTATTTTGCTCAGCTGAACGGAACGAAATTGCTTCGTGTTCACTGTACCGAATAGTCAAATATTTTTCTTTGATTACATGCACACCCGCAAAGGCTCTATCTTGCACAGGCCCCTTTAATACTAGCTTTCAGGTAGCCTGTAGAAAAACATGGGTGGTGTATTTTTTTCATCTGCTTGACAGATTATCTTGGGTAGCAACTTCCAGCCTCTTAATCAAGGTAGGGGAGCATTCCTAAAACACCAGTATGGTTTTGTTTCATCTGGCCTACTCATTCCTTTACACAACCCCAACAATACGCAAAAATGGTATGGGGGCTGCGTTTGTAAGCAACATCCTTTAGGCCCTCACCTCCCACTGGGTACGACATATCGTCGATGCGTAAGTGCTGTCTGTTGGGCCCCCTTGTGCCTTTGCCTAATACAGCTCTCCCCCTTGATGGTCTCACTGCTTTCAAGCTACCTGATCGCTGGTTTTAACCTGGATCTCATCTCTGTGTCTCTTTGTGTTTGCATTATTGTAGGTAACTGTATCAGTTTGCTCCAGCCCAAAGCTTGCTCGTAAGTGGCCTGGCTCAAACACATGCCTAAAACAGCATCCCATGCTGGCAGTTCTCATACAGTCAATCTGTATCAGTATTTTCATCTGTTTTTTTGCATCCTAAGCCACGCCTTCCTGTGCTGCACAGCTTTGGTATCGGGCAAATAGTCCGTCCAGGTTGGAAAACATGTCTTCGCTTTTATTCAAGGGTATCGCCAACATCAAGCAGCAATAACTGAGTTTTCCCTGTTGTATATTGCAACAACATACGTAGCAGAGCTCACTGCCTACCTCTTGCTGGTGGAATTTATGCTAGAGTGTAGCCCATTGGTACCTTGCGGCTCTCAGCTTTTTCAACTCTACTGCTTGCGGCTCTTGAATATTCCATTGCTAGTTCATATCATGCAATGCATGCATGTTTTCCAGCCTGGTTCGTCTTAGTTTAGCAAAGGTTCGTGGTCACCCTGCAAAACCATTTTGCAGTCGGTTTGTGGTCATCTTCGCAAAACCATTTCACTTAGGTTCGTGGTCACCCTTGCAAAACCATTTTGCTCTCGGTTTGTGGTCAACCTCACAACCATTCACACAGGCTCATGGTCCTTCATCCCATGTCACATTCGGGTTCATGGTCCCCCTCGTCCCATGGTGCATACAGGTTTCTGGTCTTCCTCACAAAACCAGCCGCCCGTGCCAAGTTGGACAACCGACATCACTAGCATCTTCACCCCCATTTCAACTGCTGCTGCCTGCAGCTGCCCTATGGCGCAATAGATGTCCCTATTTTGGTTTCAACATCTCTTTCCTACCTAGGCACTAGAATTTTTCTAAATTCTGCTTGCATTTAGGAGTATGCAGTGATGTCTGTTTCCTGTCTTGGTTTACATGTATCAACATCCTAATACACATCAGCCCAGGTTCTAAGTCACTCGGGTCGCACCAACACCTAGACATCAATTTTATGCTCCGTAGCAATCCTAAACAGGGTATCGGTGCATCACATATGAATTTTGTAGGTCCACACACCCCAAAAATTCAGGGTCACCCTTGCTTCTGCTGTAGGCTCTCCCTAACCCTGTTTCGATTTGTCGTTTCCCACTTCATTTTGCGGTAATCATATTTAGAATGGTTCTATCACAACTGGGCAATATCATTGCGTAGCGACGCCATTCCACGACGTCCTGGCTATTGCTAGAGCAAAATTTCTACCCTAGACGTCAGTCACGCCTACCTAGCACGATGGTAGTTCCTTGTATATCTAGGACTAATGGGCACTGGTCAGGGCACCCTCCTCATTTCGTACAGGTGCCCCCACCTTTTCTAGCATCATGCACTTTGCCTCTTTTGGGACCATTCTCTAATCACTCTAAGAATCCCTAGCCTGCATTCAGCCTATTTTTCATTGACCCTAGTTTTATACGACAATTTTGTAGGGATTAACATATGCAGAATATTCACATGCCCTAACAGTGCCATGTCTAGAGTTTTGGCAGCTGTTTCACATACTGCCCTATTCCTAGCATAATAGCAAGCTATGGGTTCAGCATCATGGTTTCAATACATTTCATACATGGTCAACCGGTGTGTAGGTTCTTGTCAAACAATATTCAGAGACGATGCTAACAACAGCTACATACAAGCAGACACCCGCTTTTAGTTTTATTTCAAGGTGTAGGCAAGGCTCCTACTACCCAACAACAAGATCTAACGCCAAACACACATTCACAACAACCATTCCACATTATCCTTTGGATTTGGGAGAACATTTCATATTCATTCAATTTCAATATACACTACTAGGTATCTTAATTGTTGTTTTAGAGTAATTATTTGTAATTGTTGTATTTGTACTGTTATTGTTAGTATTAGTTTATGGGAGTATTCTGTAAGTTGTCTTTAGTAATAAATTCACCTTTGGCCCAACTCTGTCTCTATCTCATGGTCTTCTAATTTAATGTGTACATTGAGACAGTTAGTCTTAATGTAAGTTTAAATTAGGGAACTGTGAGTTGGGCCTAAGTTGCAATAAGGAAGGAATCGTTTCATAACAAGAGAGTATCCCCGTGACAGTCACAAGGATACTCCCCCACAGCAGCATGCGTCATAAATAATTGGCAACCTTTGAATTGGCATTCATTGGCATTCCCTGGTTTCCAATTTCGCAATCTATGCACGTAAGCATTCTCCAGCCAATCACATTAGAGAACGTATTTCCTCCTTCCATATTTGGCTTGCCGAAAAATGGTATTTGGTCTGTGCTCAGGTTTTCCGATCAGTTCAAAAATTTTGTAGAAGATCAGCCTAATAAACAAATTTCCCACCCTCCCTCTGCCTTCAATTGTATATATATTCCTAAAAAACAATGGGCATCATATTTCATCTTTATTGGAGAACATTTCATATTCATTCAATTTCAATATACACTACTAGGTATCTTAATTGTTGTTTTAGAGTAATTATTTGTAATTGTTGTATTTGTACTGTTATTGTTAGTATTAGTTTATGGGAGTATTCTGTAAGTTGTCTTTAGTAATAAATTCAACTTTTGCCCAACTCTGTCTTTATGTCATGGTCTTCTAATTTAAACTTGCACCAAATTCCACGCTCCTTCCTTTTTCAGATTGGTAGACCCAAAATATTGAATTTTTGTCCATGTTGTAAGTCACAGATTCCAAGTATTGATTTAACGTAAAATTTCGGACCCAAACATTGGGATGAACCCCCCTCCCCCCGTATTGAAAGTTATAGAGTACCAACTGGAGTTCTGCACAGATTTTGGTGGATGGAGTGAATTCATGATAAAGCTACTTCCAAAATCCATCGATATCTCTGCAATCGTGCAGTATATGAGTGTTTCGTTTGTTTCACTACGAAGTCCAAGAGTCCATCTTTAAAATAACGTATTCATTTTGAGAAAAATGGTGGAAAATCTCTGTGATATGGCCCATAAAAAACTGCAAAATCGTCGTTTCGAATGAAGCTTGTTTACATTACATGATCTAGCCTCTTTAACTCTATCGATGAGAACCAACAGCTTAAAAAACAACCTTATTGAGAACAACAATAACAACTCACTTGTTATTCTTGGGTCTTTGTAGAAAGGTGGCTGATCATTGTAGAATAAGCGAACAAAAGAATTATAACTTTGGCTTTGTGCCGTGTCATATACAGTTTTCAGTGTGGCTCCCATTGCACTCCTCTCATCAGTCACTGAGTAGGAAGATAATTTGAACCCATTTCCTGCATTTTCGCTGTCCATGTACACGTAAGCAGTTCCTTCTCTTTTAAATTGATGTTTTGAGGGCAGCTGGGGTAGTTTCAGGGCAATAAACCTGAAATTTAAGAGCATTCTTTTATCAAGATTAAAAACAACTACAATATATAAAGTTATATTACACTGTGCCATCCATAGTAAAAAAAGACATAAAGTCACCGGGTCTTCACTATGAATGGCACTTACAAATCAATTAATTTTTTTTTCAAAAAACAGAAAAACAAAACCATGAAACCAAGATACAATACGCACAAACGACAACAAAATGACAGAGCCAAGGCAGATTACTGGTCAAAGAAATTTGAGCTATTCAACTCGTAGCTGTAAAACGAAAGGAAAATATTGCAATGCTTGGTTTATCCCAGTAATCTACCTCAGCAATGCCGAACAAAACAAGGGAAACAGAAAAGAGCACAAACACGAAGATGAGGAATTAGGAATAGGGAACTGTTGCTGGTTTGATATTGCTGTATCAATCAAATCGGCCAGAATTTTTTATGAATGACATCGTAGCTTCAAGTATTACTCTGTTCTCAATAGTACCTAGAGATGGATCTCAAAACAAGAGTCGACGACAAAGAGTATCATCATCCATATTACTGATACTGGCAACATCTAGACCTGGGACATCAGAGAGCTGGTCAAAGACCGGACTGCAGAGTATGGCAGTTTCCAACGAGATCTCGGGTGTGCAAGAACAAAATATCGAGTGTGCAAGTGTGCAATTTGGTCAAGTGTGCACTTCAAGTGTGCAAATATAAGATTTTGCAATTTTATTTGTATTAAATTCCACAAAAAAGGTGGTAATTGTTGTGAAAAATATGCCAATTCAAAGGCTTTTCTGTCCCGTATTCCGGCAGAAACAGTTTGGGCCTAAAATTTGATTGCGCACTGAACTGAACGGGCTTTCATAGACTTACTACAAGGAGTCCGAGATTTCAATTATCAAAGCAATACTGCTGACAGTGACAGATACAACAACTGTAGTAAGTCTACAAATTCATCGGAAATTCCAAACTTTCGGTCATTTCGTCTCAAGTTCTTCATTCAGTCATCACTGTGGTAAAATTAAAGTTCCAGACAATAGAGCCACACCCAAATTTTTATGCGCCACACCCTTTCTCAGGTGTGTAGTGATATTTCAGGAGAAAAATCTCAGGTGTGCACTTGCCATACTCTGCAGTCTGGGCAATGGGCCAATTATTATTACTATTATCATAATTATTGTTATTACTATTACTAATTTCTTTATCGTTGGATTACAGTAAAAATATAGCTAAAAGAAATAAGCTAATTAATTCCATCGTTAAAAATACAAAATACAAATATTACATAAGAAAAATAGTTGATCAAATATTTACAAGTCATCAAAATTTGTACAGGATAAAATCAATGTCTAAAAATATGTATTATAAAAAGCCCAAGTCCGGAATAAATACACGGCATAATTTGCATGGACAATTCTCTCCGTTCCATCTTTGTATCTTTGTTTTAAACTGGCAAAGGGATTGTGAATTTCGTATCGTTGGTGGTAAAATTTGCCATAGCTGTGGACCTTTGGATCGGATGCTTTCTGTCCCGTTATTGACAGATCTCACTCTTGGTTGAAAAAAATCGTTATTGTTACGCAAATTGTGGTAAGTTGTATTAGCACAGAATATTTCCTGCATAAATAAAGGGTTCAGACCATTTCTAGTTTTGTACATCTCAGTCATAAGTATTTGCAAATTCTTTGTATGAATAGTAACTGCACTGTCCTTCTGTAATAGCTCACTAAAAGTAGATTCAGTATCCTTGAAAGTAATTCTTAATGCCCTTTCCTGTATTTTGTTGATTTTTTGGTTGAGCTGTCTGCTGTGAAACATCCAAATTAAAGGACAGTATTGAAACTGACTGGTAATGAATGCCCTCATGAGGGCTCTTAGTTTGCTCTGATCCATATATGGCGATATGCGAGCAAGTGCATACAGTTTATTGCTAGCCTTTTGGCACAATTTGGCTAGCAATAAACTGTAAACTGTAAACTGGATGAGCCTCATTTTAGAGACTCAGTATGAGGCTAATCAAAAAGAATGGCGCGCTTTTTCACATGTGCACATTAGATGGATTTCATTCGATTTTCATATGGGTGAGTATTATTTTAAAAAGTGATTTAATGGTTTTCGGTATGGAGCTTTTCATTGAAGACTAGACACTTAGATTTTCCGTGGAAAGGATGGAAGAGTTTCGTACACTTTATTTTTCCCAAGGAAGGGGTGGAAGATTTTACTTACTTGATACTTTACTGCATACATCAGGGAAGGGATTTGAGAGTTTGTCTTGTTCAAAGTACTTCAACAAAGGCTGGAACTTTCTCAAAAATAGAAAATAAGTGACACTTGTAGAAAGTAATGTTTCTTATCTTAAAAAGGATTCAAAGTAGAAAATTACTGACAGTGTTCGAATATTTGGAATAAATAATTCCAAACATTTATTCATATCAGCCTCATTTCTCAAAACTATATCTCTTCACATTCCCTTGAGAAAAATTTCAGCTTGCAACAAGTCAGTGGAACTTGACAGAAGCATTATTTAGGCTTGAAGGAATTTGAATTGATTATGATGTCACAATTTTGGCTAGTTTGCATGAGTGATTAGAACTTGATTAAGGTTAACAATAGTCCCATGCTAGAATTATTCTCAAACACACACACCCTCTAACTTGATTGAATTTGCCTTCAGTTCAGCAAATGCATGTTGTAAGCTCTAACTCTCTCCTCCTCTTCGCTCGTTCGCTGCGCTGTGGCTCCGCACTCTCATTGAAGGAGCTCACAGGCCAAACTGAGACTGTGCTCTCGTGCTCTTGAAAACAAGACAGAAGACTATTTAGGCCATTTTACTTGTTGGACCAGCCAAGATGAGGATGATGCTAAATCGACGGGACAACGGAGAGGATGGAGAAACAGAGAACACACAAGGTAGGCCTGACAGTTCTTAAAGACTATTTAGGCCATTTTACTTGTTGGACCAGCCAAGATGAGGATGATGCTAAATCGACGGGACAACGGAGAGGATGGAGAAACAGAGAACACACAAGGTAGGCCTGACATTTCTTATTCTTTACAGGAACTTCT
Organism: Aurelia sp. 4 Dawson et al 2005; assembly: GCA_964019985.1. Taxonomy (NCBI): domain Eukaryota; kingdom Metazoa; phylum Cnidaria; class Scyphozoa; order Semaeostomeae; family Ulmaridae; genus Aurelia; species Aurelia sp. 4 Dawson et al 2005. Next base: position 13,567,890 of record OZ026500.1, on the reverse strand, counting down.
AATTTTCCCACAACCCAACATACGGCTCAAATCTTTCAAATCTTTAAAAAGATGGGTGTAAAATTGTATTACATTTTTCTTTGAATTCATGTGCTTGAAAGAAACTTTGGGTAATTTGCTGTTAATCTACCGTGGCAATTTTTTGATGTATTGATTATTTTCAAAATGGCGGCATTTTGACTTATTTTGCAAAAATTCATCGAAACTTTTGAAGAAATTAAAATCGTCATTAATCTTAATTTAATCGAGAGAAATTGATACAATCTTCAAGATAACCATAGTTTATGAAGGTCTACAGTATGGTTGCAAGCAGAAATCTGTTGCTCTTCTGCTTAAGGATTTAGAAATTTGATGACGTCACAGCCTCAAAATTAATAAATGCCACCATTTTGAAAGTAGTTAAGGTATCAAGAAATTGCCACGGCAAATTTATTGCGAATTACCTGAAGTTCCTTTCAAGCACTTTAATTCAAAGAAAAATGTAACAGAATTTCACACCCACCTTTTTAAAAGATTTGAGCTCTATGCTCCACAACCCATGGTACAAATGCAATTTGGGCGACTTGGAGCTCGAGGTCCTCAATATGAAGAGAATGCTGACAAGGGGAGACCGACAGAAGAGAAGCCTAAAAGCCTTTTTGGAATTTTCATCTTTGGCTGAGCGATTACGTGATGCTTTTTTCGAGTTGAACAGACTATTGACTATTTTGCATGCGTAATTCCAGTGTCAACTGCTTCCTGCGAGATGGCTTTCAGCACGTTAAGAGTATGCTAGACTAAATAGTTTGATGCTTTTGGGTATTCAGAGCAAAAGGGCAAACTCGTTGAATTTAGATACAGTTATTGACAACTGTAAATGCAAATTTCCGAACTGCAGAATTTCGCTTGTATAATTCACGTAGTATTTTGTTCAGATCCAAGCTTGATTGGTTGCATTTCTGTTATGTTTTTAATGAAGCGTGGTTCGTAAAAATTTTCTCGGTTCACTCACTATCGGCACTCTGACATTACAGCCCCCCCAGCATTTCTTCCCTGGCGCCATCCCTGTTGTTATTTAAGAGCATCACAGATGTATTTACTTAGAGATTCTCTTGGTGCAAAGAAAACTAACACATTGTATTCCAAGGAAAATTAATACGTACTAGCAATGACATTAGTTAATGAGTGCAGCCTTTCCATTTTTGTAAGATTTCGCTTTTCCCTGCCCTAATCTTCCCTTTCCCACCCTTTTTATTGACCAAATAGACTTTGGCAACTGTAATGGAAGGTCCAAACGGCCCTCGTGAATAGTGGTAAGAATGTGTTTCCTTTGTTTTACGGTAATCGACGTCACTATGATATGTTTTTTTACATCATTTTAATGTCATACACCCTTCGATCATCATATCGACTCCAATCTCTACCACTTCAGTTCCTGAAAATAAAAAATCCCTTGTGCAATGACAAATACCAAATTTGCAACATCTCCCATCGAACCATTTGGACTTGTCTGTGAACGATTGCAATAACATTATGTTCTGTTTTATTGTAGGTTTTGCAAGGGGGCTTATTTTACCTTGAGGTTAACTAAGGAACAATAGAGGTATTCGTGATTTTAACAGTGGTAACAGAGGGTAAAGATCTTAATAGCGTTGCGGTGCATTGAAGTGTGTGTATCATTTTTTTGTTTCAAGATTACAGTGGCAAGTGTGATATTGAATCGAAGAAGGAAAGGACACGATACCAATGTCGCTCGTCGGATCCGAGGATGCTTGCAGTGATAATTCATTAATAAGTTTGAGAGCAGGAACACCGCAATTCGACGAAGGACAACAGCAAATATGTGCGAGATAAAAATATGTATAAAATACCAATATTTCGTCCTGCCATGCAGGACGAAATATTGGTATTTTATACATATTTTTATCTCGCACATATTTGCTGTTGTCCTTCGTCGAATTGCGGTGTTCCTGCTCTCAAACTTAAGTGTGATATTATCGGTGTCCAGTGACTTTTGTGCATCATGGCGATGAAGTTAAACCCCCTGCCTTCAACAGTAGAGAGAAAACATTTAAGAGATGGAAGGTGGAAATTGAGATGTGGAGTGAGGTAACAGATTTGGCGAAAAATAAAATGGGAATTGCGGTTGCCTTATCACTCCCTGAGAATGATTCAACAGTGATCCGAGAACAAGTAATGGAAGAAGTGAAACTTGATGATTTGAAGAAAGGTGATGGTTTAAAGACCCTACTTGCATTTATGGAGAAGAAACTAGGAAAAGATGACATGGAAGATAGCTTAGAGAAATATGAAGAATTCAAAAACTGCAGACGAGAACCAGACCAAAAGATCGGTGAATTCATCCATGAATTTGAACAGAAGTACAATCGAATTTTGAAGAAGGGAATAAAATTACCAGAAGAAATCCTATGTTTTGAACTACTGAGCAGTGCAAACATCAGTAAACCTGAGAAAATGCTCATTTTGTCAGACATAAATTTTGAGAAGAAAGATGATCTGTTTGATCAAGCCAAGAAATCTCTTAAGAAATTTAAAGGAGAATTGGCATCAAATGATGATATTGTTGGAGCCACTGCTGCACTGAATTTGGAACCAACATTTGTCACTTCCCAAGAAGAAGGACTTCTCACAGACAACTTTCAGTATCAAAGAGGGCGCAGTTGGCCGCGTAGACGTGGCATTAGAGGTGCTGCAAATTACAGAGGACGAAAAACAGACCGTGGTGGATCTGCAAGGGGCAATGAGTATGTCAAGCCTGTCAACCCAAAGGGGCCTGATGGTAATCCTTTATCATGCCATGGATGTGGCTCTTACCGTCACCTTGTAGGAGCCTGTCCACATTCCTATGAGAATGCTCGAAAGACCCAGCAGGCACATATTTCTGAGAGTGCAGAAAAGGTGGTACTGTTTACAGGATACAACAGAAGTGAAATAGAGCGTTTAGGTGAAGAAGCAATCAATTGTGCAGTCCTGGATACAGCTTGTACATCCACCGTTTGTGGTACCAGATGGATGCAATGTTTCCTTGATGGCTTCTCTGAACGGGAAAGAGAAAATGTGACCACAAGTGAGGGTCACAAAGTATTCAAGTTTGGTGGAGGTGAACAGTTGAAGTCCCAAATGTCTTGTCAGCTGCCATGCAGGATTGCTGGCAAGGATATAATCATTGAAGTTGATGTGGTAGACTCGGCTATTCCCATGTTACTGAGTTTAAAGTCATTGAAGAAAGCAAAAGCTAAGTTGAACCTTGAAAGGGATACAGCAGAAGTGTTTGGAACAGAGGTTCCATTGAATTTTACCACAAGTGGTCACTATTTCATTTCATTTCATTTCATCAAAAATTCAAGCTATCAGCTAATCTATACGAATTATCTACGGCAGCTAAGGGTGTGAACAAGATTTAAGATATAAGTTTATAATGCTACTCTCTACCGAATTACTAACAAGTGAGCAGCTTAGGACACCTAGAAAGAACTCTAGTGAGCTTTCGAGCTAGGTGCCCGTTGCCTCTGTCAAGCTAACATTTAACAATATCAATGAATATGAAAAAGATATTTTTAACATTAACACTAAAAAGAATTCTAAAACAAAAGGAAGGGAAGAGAAAACAGAAAAAAGGGAAAAACCGTTCTGCAAATGATCATGGTCATATTGGAGTTTAGTCGGTTTCAGATGTTACATATGGAAGTTACTGGGAGAAGTTAATTTTCAATTGTAGTTGTCTAGTAGCCGTGTTTTATATCTTTTAGTAAAAGCTTTCTTACTCTTAGTATATCGTATTTCTCTCGGAATTTCATTCCATACCTTTACTCCATAATTTGTGATAAAATTTTGTTTGTAGTTTGTTCTGACTAGAGGCTGAGATAGGTGGCCTGCAGTTGCCTGTCTCGTTTGAATGTTATGCCTTGAATTAACTGATTGGAAGAGCTTTTGAAAATGTGCCTCTACCTTTCCGTTTGATACGTCGTACATGAACTTAGCGCATTCAAGCTTGTAACAGTCATCTAAATTTAGTAGGCCATATGATTTGAAAAGGGGTGCACTATGTTCGTTTTGTTTTTTGAAGCCTATGAGTCTCACTGCCCGTTTTAGTTTCCTGCGGATGGGATCTAGATGCTTAGGATAGGCTCCTCCCCAGTTAGTAATACCATAGTTGATATGGGGTGAAATGAAAGCATTGTAAATATTTATCAAGGTATTTTCTGATAAAAAATGTCTTACTTTTGCTATAATGCCAAGACTCTTCGCAACTTTGATATTGATGTGTTGGATGTGGTATTTCCAGGAGAGGTTATTGTCCATTAGGACTCCCAAGTATTTGGCATGATCTGTTTCTGCTAAAGGTTCATTGTCTATAGAAATGCTTATTTTGCGCGAAGGCTTTCGTTGTCTAGGGTGTACTAGCAAAAAATTTGACTTTTTGGTATTTAAGGTGAGTTTGTTAGCAATGAGCCAGTCTGAGATTTTCCGTAACTCTGCATTTACTGTATCTTCTATGACATTGAGATTTGGATGGGAGAAGAAAAGGCTGGTATCATCGGCAAACAAATGGAAACCAATAATCTTAGATGCTTAGGGGATGTCATTTATGTAAAGCAGAAATAGTAACGGGCCTAACACACTTCCTTGTGGTACTCCATATGTTATACTGAGCGAATCGGAAAGTTGTCCACCTACATATACGCGCTGCGTTCTGTCTTTCAGGTAAGAACGAAACCAGTCCAAAGCAATCCCTCTAATACCATAATATTCTAGCTTGCTAATCAAGATTTCATGGTCTACTGTATCAAAGGCTTTTGCAAAGTCAAGGAATATGCAACAGGAGAAATGCTTGTTTTCTATTGATTCGACTAGTTTATTACAAATGTCTGTAATGGCGAGGGTAGTAGATTTATTTTTTTGAAATCCAAACTGATGTGGATACAAAATTTTGTTCTTTTGAATGAAGTTTATCAGTCGTGTATACATTAATTTCTCACAGATTTTGTTCAAAATAGGCAGGAGAGATATAGGACGATAGTTATTGACCAGGTCTTGAGAATTTGCTTTGAAGACTGGGATTATTTTACCATATTTCAGTAACTTTGGATAATAACCAGAACTAAACGAGAGATTAATTAAATGCGTAAGTGGTTCAGTAATAATATTCTTAATCAGTTTGATTAATCTTACAGGAATGTTGTACGAGTCTGCTGTCTTTGATTCATCGAGGCCAGCAAGTTGATCAAAATCTTCCGACTCGTTCACAGGGTTAATAAAGATGCTATTTACATTAGGCTCCTTCAGGTAATCAGTGAACTTTGATTTAGTCTTGCCAAGTTTATTAACCAGAGATTGTGCGATCCCAGTGAAATATTCATTGAAACGATCTGCAACTTTCTTTTGATCAGTTATAGTACTTCCATTGTCTTTCAGATAGATATTTTTGGAAGATTTGTTGTTTGTTTTATTGATTAGCTCATTTACACCTTTCCAAATCTTTTTTGAATTGTTTTCGAAGGTTTCAAAATAGGATCGATAGTGGTTTCGTTTGCTTCTTCTGATTAGATGATTTAGTGTGTCTCTGTAATACTTATATCGTTGGTACCAAAAAGTGTCTTTAGATTTAAAAAACTTCTTGTACAATTTGTTTTTGATCGAGATTGATTTCAAGATTCCGTTTGTTATCCAAGGCTTTCTTTGTTGTTTTCTTTGCTGTTTTGATAGGGTTTTGACAGGCGCATGTTTCTCCATGATGTCGGTAATGTTATTTTGAAAAGCCGTGAAACAGCTATCAAGGTTCTGTCCTCCGTGTGTAGTCAAGGAGAAGTCAAGGTTTGCTATATCATTTAGATACTTTAATTCATCGAAGTTCGTAAAGTCACGTTTCATTATGCGAGGTTTTGTTTGTTTGCATAATTTCCTTTCAAGGAGTAAAAAGTTTGGCATGTGATCAGTGATTTTAGGAATGAGGTTGCCACTTGTAGCAATAATGTCAATTGAATTGACAAAGATATTGTCGATGAGTGATGGTTTATTACTATTTATGAACCTTGTAGGCTGTAAAATTAGAGGCTGCAAGAAATTTGAAAACATGGTGTCTATGAACTTTTCAGCAACGGGGATCTTGTCATATCTTAAAAGGTCAAGATTGAAATCGCCTGCTATCACGATAGATTTATTTTCCTTAGAAATTTTACTGAAGACAGACTCGAGGTATTCAATGAACTTTGTCGAGTCTATTTTGGGATGGTTATAAATTGCAGCTATGAGTACGTTGGGACTGTTGCAGTTTTCGATTTCGATCCAAAAGGCATCAAATTCACACAGATTGTCTTTGAAGGCCGTTGAAAGATCTTTTCGTTCATTAAAACGTAACCTACTAGACACAAAAAAGCCACACCCTCCACACTTGCTGTTACTCTTTATTCCTACATAATCACGATAGCCTTCAAGGCTGATCTTTTTGAAGTCATCTTTATTTTTGTCAAAATGCCATGTTTCTGACAATGCGACCACGTCAAAATTGAAATCAAGATCAATCAGCAAAAGCTGAAGGTTTTCCTTATTATGCAATAGAGACTGTATATTTGAGTGAATCAAGCTAAAAACTTCAGAATACTGCGAATTTATATTAGTTTTTAATTTGTGAAAGGCATGGGTAGAATAGAAATCGAAGTTTGTATGAAATTTGGCATGGTTATCGATGTCGTTGTCGAAAAGATAGTCGTGCTCTTTCAAATTCAATTTGCACAGCTCTAATTTGCCTAAGAAGCTGTAATCATTTGATTCAGTGTGACGCACTTGACAGGGGCATGAGAAATTCGAATTAAATGTTAATGCGAGCATATCCGCGTCATTAATATCTGTGAACGGAAATGTGGATTGCTGGCATTTAGCACAAGACCATTGCTGGATAATCTGTGAAAGGTTTGCCGCTTCCCATGGTTTAAGGCGGGAACACCTACGATGAATAAGACACATGCAAGTCTGGCAGGGTATCGCTTTTTTTAAGGAAGCGCCATGTATCGATTTATTGCATACAAAGCAGATTCTATTATAATTGCTTTCTTTTGAAATTATCTGCTTTTGGATCGTGCTAGATTTTCTTGTTACGAAAGTTATCAAAGCTTTGAAAGCATTGTCCGATAGTGACTGGAAAGGTAACATATCTTTTAGGCAAATATAACAAAACCAGATGTCATGGGGGTTTGCTGTGAAAAATTCGAAGTCTCGTTTTGTTAGACGCGAGCAGGAAGGTAGAAAGGTAATTGCATCCCTGTAGACAGAAAGGTTGGTGTAAAAGTTGATGAGGTATGCAATACTGTTCTGAGTGAACTACAACAGCCTGAGAGAAAGAATGCCATTTTGAAATTGCATAAGCAATTTGCCTATCCATCAATGCCTAGACTGAAGGCCCTCATGGCAGATGCTGGAGTTTGGAAAGACGAGTTCCAAGGGGAGCTAAATGAGATCTATCGTTCTTGCAATACGTGCAAGCTGTATGGAAAGACACCTGCTCGCCCTTTAGTAAGCATGCCAATGGCCACCAGATTCAATGAGAAAGTGGCAATGGATTTGAAGAGCTGGAAAGGAAAATACATCCGTCACATGATTGATATGTTCACTAGGCTTAGTATCTCAGTATTCATAAGTATCTTAGTATCTCAGTGAGGTCTTATAAAACAGTCTTATTTTTCATATCTCAGTATTCATTAACAGAAAGACCCCAGAGGAGGTTGTTGAGAATGTCTTAGAGCATTGGATTGGAGCTGGTTGGGGAGTCATGGAGGGAATTTTCTTTGACAATGGCGGAGAGTTTAATAATGATGAAGTCCGTGAGGTAGCCAGTCTGCTCAATGTGAGGATTTCTTCGACTCCTGCAGAAAGCCCCTGGAGCAATGGCTTATGTGAAAGAAATCATCAGATTACTGACTGAATGCTTGAAATTCTAGTGGAAGAAAATCCCCATACAAATGAGAAGTTACTCCTTGCTTGGGCAAATGTTGCAAAGAATTCACTACAAATGTGGAATGGTTTCAGCAGCTATCAACTTGTTTTGGGCAAGAATTCAAATTTGCCCAATATCATGACAGAGAAGCTACCAGCTTTGCAAGGTGTAACTTCTAGTGAAATCTTGAAGACCCATCTAGATGCTTTGTTCTCTGCCCGAAGAGCATTTATGAAGTGTGAAGCTGACGAGAAGATCAGAAGAGCGTTACGGCACCAGATAAGGACATCTGAGGAAATTTTCGGACCCGGCGATAGTGTATTCTACAAACGAGATGGGAGCAACAAGTGGCTTGGTCCAGGAAAAATTATCTTTCAAGATGGGAAAGTTGTTTTTGTACGACACGGTGGAACATATGTTCGAGTTTCTACTAACATGCTTGTCAAAGCAACTGCAAATTCAGGGTCTGAATCTCCTAAGCCTGAAAAAGAGGCAGGAAACCATGTACCGACCAGGGATTCATCACCAAATGAGCTCACAGCTGACCCTATCAAATTGGATCATTATCAAATAAGTGAGGCATTAGGTGATCTGGCAATGCCAAACCACGAGCCTCATCATCCAATTGAGAATGTGGAGCAGCCAGGGCTACTACAACAGCCACAAGAAACACCCCATGACTTACATGAACTGGTACAAGATCAGATGGCACCTGAACCACAGCAGCAAATTATTTTAAAAAGAGATGATCAAATTGAATAGAAGGCTCACGAAGATGATCAGTGGACACAGGCATCAATACTAGGAAGGGCCGGAAAAGCAAACACTTCAACCAGATATTGGTACAATGTTGAAGACAACACGACAGGAATCAGAAAAAGTGTCAATCTGCAAGAGTTAAACGACTGGAGGAAGATTGAAGAGGATGTCAACATGGTTTTGATTCCAAGAGACAAACATGATCAAGCTGACTGCCTCAAAGCAAAAGAAGCTGAGTTGCAAAAATTGATGGACTTTGATGTGTACACTGAAGTTGATGATGAAGGTCAGCCATGTATTTCAACTACTTGGGTATTAACAGATAAAGAAGGGCAAATAAAGGCACGCTTAGTCGCACGGGGATTTGAAGAGAGTGAAACTGTTGAAAGAGACTCTCCCACAGTTGCAAAGAGCACCATGAGACTGCTTATAACAACGGCAATGAGCAGAGGTTGGTCAATAAAGTCAAGTGATATAAAATCAGCGTTCCTACAAGGCAAAGAAATTCAGCAAGATGTGTTTATAAAGCCTCCAATTGAAGCCAAGTGAGGTCATGGAAAAGTATGGAAACTCAAGAAGACCCTGTACGGGTTGGTTGATGCAGCACGACAATTTTATGAGAGTGCTTGAGACAAAACTAGCAGATCTTGGAATGACACAGTCAAAGGTTGATTCGTCACTGTTTTACAAAGTTGAAAATGGGGAAGTGATTGGTGCCCTCATTACTCATATTGATGATTTTATGCATTGCGGAAATGAGTCCTTTGATGAGACAGTGATGAAACCACTTCACAGTGGGCCAGATTATGATTTTCTTGGACAAAAATCGTTCAAGGCATAAAATTGTACAGAATGCTGTAAAAGTTGGAAAGTGAAAAAGAAAAACGTCCTTAAAACAAAATTTCTCTCCCTAGTTGTGTGCACAGGTGTCGGAAAATTCTCCCAAGTCCTTATTTGAAACAGGAACAGTAAATGCATCAAATAACATGTGATTAGAACACATAAATAAGGAAAGCAGAATTAATGACTATAAATCCATAATCTGAAATGATTCTTAAAAAGGACAGGCTTTGAAATAGACCGGTCAGAAAAAATTGATAGAATTTGACATCTATCTGAAACTTATTCAGCGGTGATCTGTTCCCAACACACCTCAGTATTTTGCTGTGGCAATAACCAGCTTTGCATTTCCTACGGCACCTCTCGGCAGCCAAATGCAAATCAAATGGTTAAGGATGCTTTTGTAATTGGAAATATGCAAAGAAGATGTTTGGCGTTTGCAAGCGAAATTTTGAACTTAGCTTTAAAGCACAGCGTACAAATTGTAACAACATGAATACAAAGTACTTTGAACAAAATCATGATTATGGAACAGGAGTCTGTGCTCAATCGAAATGCAGTCAGGTACACTTAAATCACTGCCTGTGAACGTTATGAAGAGGCTATCGAAATATTTCTTGCTGACAAATCAGTGCCTGAAAAAGCAGTTGGTAAAATTGAAGTTGAAAACCGTAAGCTGCTTGCAGCATTCAATAACAATTAACGTCCTGTGATTTGAAATTGATTAATTGATAAAAAGCAATTTTTGGGATAACGTTGAATGTGATTTCCTTACTCTATGAGGCATATGATATCAAATTCCACTGATAAAAACTATTACTTAAATTTTTTCATTTTTTTTATTTTTGTCCACCCTCTGGCCCACTGTGCACTTATATCACGATTTGTTGCTGGTAAGCAAGAGAGTAGCAATTTTCAATACATTGGCTTTGAAATGAAACAAACAAATAAAGAGGCCACGCTAGATCAAGGGAAATATGTAAATGCCATAGAGGGCATACGAATTGACCCTGGAAGAGCAAAAGAAAAGAATTGTTCATTGACAACAGTGGAACAGACACAATTACGCAGTCTTGTTGGCCAATGCAATTGGGTAGCTCAAGGAACTCGTCCAGATCTTGCATATGAGGTTGTTGAATTGAGTTCAAGGTTTAATAGTAAACTGAATGTCCGTTAATGAGTACCATTAACGGACATTCAGTTTACCGAAGAAAAAGTTCGAAACCTATTAAACAATTTGAATACATCAAAGGCAGCTGGACCTGATGATATACACCCTAGGATACTAAAAGAGTTGTCTAATGAAATTGCATATCCTATTCTCCTAATATTTCGATCGAGTTTTAGTAACAGCAACATTCCAGAACTATGGAGACTTGCAAACGTGTCTCCCATTCACAAAAAGGGAGCAAAAAACGAAAAAGAAAACTACAGGCCAATTAGTCTAACATCAATTGTGTGCAGAATTATGGAAAAAATAATCAAAGAAGGAATCGTTGATCATTTTCTTAAGAACGAACTGTTTTCGCCAGATCAGTATGGATTTAGACAGTTCAGATCATGTTTATTACAACTACTGGAAGCGTTAGAGGACTGGACATCATATCTCGACACAGGTAATCAAATTGACATCATTTATTTCGATTTCTCGAAGGCATTTGACTCAGTGTCACACAAGCTATTATTGAAAAAACTCACAGCATACGGTATCAGCGGGAAGTTACACGATTGGATTGCGAACTTCCTAGAAAATCGAAGGCAAAGGGTTGTCCTTAACGGATGTAAATCAGATTGGGTAAAAGTTACTAGCGGGGTTCCTCAAGGTAGCGTCCTTGGACCTTTGTTATTCTTGATTTTCGTCAATGACCTACCAGGTAATATTAAGTTTTGCAAAGTGAAAATGTTTGCAGATGACGTTAAACTATACTCCAAGGCAAAAGATAATCATGCTCGTATCCAATTTGATATATCAAAAGTATGTGACTGGTCCAAGAAGTGGCAGCTACCGTTAAATTCACAAAAGTGTAAAGAATTACGACTTGGCATTAGCGAAGACAGTGCAGAGGCTTATATCTTGTCTTCTCATGACAATAAAGAGACAAGTATATCGAGAGTTGAAGAGATGAAAGACCTTGGAGTGGTAATGGATAGCAAATTAAAATTTGATAAACATATAGCTGAAATATCGAGAAAAGCCACTGGAGTGCTCGCATCCATCAAGAGAACAATGACTTATATAGACAGAAATGTGTTCATTGGTCTTTATAAGAGTCTTGTCAGACCTTTGCTAGAAACATCTGTTTCCGTATGGAACCCGTATATGGTTAAGCACGTAAAACAATTAGAGGCAGTTCAAAGAAGAGCGACAAAACTCGTTCGTGGCATCAGCCAGTTATCATACAATGAAAGATTAAAAGCTTTAAAGCTGCCAACCCTTCAGCATAGGAGAAAGCGTGGTGACATGATCACAACTTACAAAATATTTCATGGCCTTGTTGATACTGATCCTTCTAATTTCTTCAAGATCAATCAAAATAAGACAAGAGGTCATAGATACAAAATAGTATTGAATAAATGCAGACTAAATGCAAGAAAGAACTTCTATTCTCAACGAATCGTCAAAGAGTGGAACTGCTTGCCAGCGAACATCGTCGAAGCGAAGGATGTAATAACTTTTGAAAAACTCTTTGACCGCCTACACGGAGACTCAAAATTCGAGTTCAAACTAAACTAGATTATAAGTCATGACAATCAGGGTTTTATAGGCCTTGGCCTTCCAGCCCCTTTATCAACATTTATTATTATTATTTAAAGATGGACATGTATCCGACCTGATAAGAGCAAACAAAAAATGTACTCAAACTCAAACAGCATAGATCATTCAACATGTTTCCAAATCTGGGACAAATCAGAAACTGGAAGATTCTTGTATTCTCTGATGCTGCACATGCAAATATGAGTGATGGTGTTTCTAGTGTTGGAGGTCATCTTATCTTATTGGTTGGACGAAACAAAAGAAGCGTTGTCATCGCATGGTCATGTTCAAAGATTAAGCGTGTTGTCAAGTCCACATTAGCTGCTGAGATGTTGAGCCTGTCTGAAGCATTAGAGCATGCTATTTACCTGAAGCAAATCATTATGGAACTTACAGCCGCAGATAATGCAAGCATTCCTATTGAAGCTCTTGTTGACAACAGATCTGTTGAAGATGCCATTTATTCAACCAAATCGGTAGATGACAAACGTTTGCGTATTGATGTTGGCTCAATTAAGGAAATGCTGAATAAGAAAGAAGTAATGAAAGTTCAATGGATTCCTGGAGAAAAGATGATTGCAAATGCCCTTACAAAGCGTGGAGCCTCCAGTTTTGACTTGCTGAGATGTATCCAAGAAGGCCGACTGGCCATCGTTGTTTAAACTCTATATTAACAACTAACTTAATGTGTTGCTTTAATGTTTTGCTCAATTTTGTTTATATCACCACTGGAAAAACAAAAGCAAAAGAAAAAACATTATAGTTAATGTGAACGATTGCAATAACATTATGTTCTGTTTTATTGTAGGTTATGCAAGGGGGTTTATTTTACCTCGAGGTTAACTAAAGAACAATAGAGGTATTCGTGATTTTAACATTGTCCTCCGCTCATCAATGCGATGTTGGATGTTACCACAAATCGACAGAAAGAAACAAAGAAGAAAGAAGGAAAGAAAGAAAGAAAGAAAGGGAGAAAGATATCACACCTGCTGATATTTTAAACTATAATGCAGCTACTCTGCAATAACTTTACTTAAGTCAGGTCACAAAATTGTCTAACAGAGTTGCCATTCATTGTAGCATTCCCTGTGGTTAAGGCGTCTGACTCGTAAACCAAAGGTCAGAACGGCCGTAGGTTCAAATCCCACGCTGGACAGTTTGGTCGCTGTCCGTAACACTAGCCCGGGTCAACCAGAGCCATGTGAGGGAAATCTGGTAGCTGTGGCGGGTAGCTGCGGCGGACTGATGGTAAAACATCCGTGGCCCCTGCTGGAAATAAGTCTCTCAGACTTTCGCTGGCTAGCCACGTTAAATATAAATACCTACCTACCTACCTATCTGCACAGGGTTTAGATTGTGGAATGTAAGTTGTACTTGTTGCAATTTAACCTCCGAGCCCTCGAGCCTTTGAGTTGTATTACTAACTACATCCTTTCATCTTTGAGATCGATCTTTTTACAAACATCAAGGATTTGAGTTCAAGGCACTAGGTAGAATCCTTCCGAAATTTGTAAAGTGCCACATTTTTCTCATGGAATGATCAGGCCCATGTCATGCACGTCACAGAAAACACTAAAGGAAAGTGTATCATGTATATCGGTGATTTATCACTACCAGCTAGTAACCTGCAAATACCTTGCCAGTCTAGCTTTTGTCAATGAATTTATGCATTTACACCGTTTAGCTATATTTCATGGCGCTTTTATCGTTTGCTGTTAATAGCTCTATTGTATGTAGTTGCATGTTAGAGATTCATTGGGAGAATAGTTGTAAGTTGAATTCCAAATTTTCCAATGAATATCTTATGCCATTCGTCATTAGTCTTACACTGAACTGTCCTGTTGAATTGTTACAACAGATATGTACCCTCTTAAAAAAATGATGTGGCCTCATTTTGTATTGAAATTTCAAGGTTTGAAGGCTTGATGCTCGAAGTTCGAGGCTCGAAGACTGATACTTATCACGAAACTTTAGACAAAACGTACAAAGTTGGAATTGATTGTTTTAAAGACTTGAACTTTGAACAGAGTGCAAATATGACGTCACTTGACCGTAGTGGAACTGACACGGATAAGAACTCTTTTCAGACTGGATTTGACTCTACGCGATCACATGTTAAACTAACCGGCATTGGTTATATGTTGTATTCAAGCATTCATTGTCATAGTTAATCCCACATTCGAATATTTGGTTCTGTTTTACTTGAATCAGTTTCTTGGGATTGCCTTAAATAGATCGACAACATCAGTGGGGATTTTCTCCTCCGCCTTGAAATCCAATAAAGTAGTAAGAGGGGACTGATTTGATTGGCATACTTACCAATCAACATCACTACCTCCGCCATCCTTTTTACATGAAAATCGTGCAAAACATGAGTTCGTATAAAGCACAAGCAACACTAAAGTTGATATCACAAGCAGTCCCGTCATTGCTGCCAACTCCCCAAAGTTGTGAGATGAAAAATCGTGCTTCTGTCTTCAAAACGTCGAGCAAAGGTGATGTAACTTTTGTGGAAAATATTTGGGTACGGTCAGCTGCTCTCAATCAATCCAGCCTTTTGTCTTCTTCTTGGAACTGCTTTACAGTTTTACTTTCACTCTTACAAGGATCTTATTGCGAGGATCAGAGCAAAGTTCCAATGAACCCATAGCCTGTATTTGAAAGGGTGATCTTGTGACAAGAAAAAACGAAACCACATTCAATTGTGCAAAAGAGAAGGGTGTTTTCAAAAGCAAAGGAGATCAACAGGAACAGTTTCCAAGAAACACGTCATGAACCTAATAAAGATGACGGTAATACATACATGTTTTTTCCACCAGCCATCTAAGTATATTCGCATCCAGAGTTTGACGAGCAACAGACCAGACAACTGACAGAGCAACAGGAACTGAAGGTAAATAATGTCTGCCAATTTCTTGGACACTCTTGCAACATGTTCATGTTTCGTAGCAATATCTTTAAGCGAAATATGAGTTAAAGTTTGATGAAATGAACATTCTCGCAGATGGGCCCTACTCATATCAAACTTTATAAAATATGCAAGTCAATTTTAGAGTACGCTACGACTGCTGTCAAAAGATCTTCTTATAAAAGTTGGGCCAGTACTAAAAGTTTCTTAAGATTATCAGATTTTCAATACTTGGACGTTCTTATACAATTTTCATGTTCACTACCTGTCCACTCGTGAACATTTCAAAATATGGCTGTCTGAAGCCTTTCCAAAGTTTAGACATTTCTCAAGTGCCCTTTGATCAGCATGATACAGGAAACAAGTCCTAACAAGCGAAAAGGATTGCCGTTATGAAGATAAATAGTTTCTAAAGCTATTTTCCCAGTAATGGAGCTTCTTAAATTTTTTGGTGATACGAGAGTTGAGTTTGTTATCAGCAGCTTCTTATGAAAAAATTCTTGTATAATCAATGTCGGCCACTCTCCTTTTTGGCGATGAAAGCTATTGTCTTTGCAAATATCTTACGCAGAGCATAGCGGACAAATCTTTTCTATTGTCCAAAGATCCCGTGGGGTTCTTCGCCATGCTCTGATCACATCACATTTCTCCTAAAACTGACCAATCAGGTGCCGTCTTTGCGTTTACTTCCGCGTTTTGAGGCCAAGTTTAGGCAATTTTTGACCTTTTTGACCACCCTCCCAAAAAAGAATTGCACACTCGGCTATGTCGATTTTCGTCAAAATTTCAACGGGAGAAGATTATCCATACCTCGGACCATAAGTGTTTTCGGTATCACAATGCGATCTCTAAAGTTAGCCGATTCGTGGAATTTTGAAACTCATTTCAGTCATTTTCGCGTAGCATATCCTACAAAACTTAGCAAAAGGCAAGCACAAACTGATAATTTAAGGTATATAAACCTACCTCAACTGTTTTGAAGAGAAATATCAACTTCTCTACTGCAATCCACTCCCAGTTTCACGACTAAATCGTTCCCATTTGCTATGCGTCTTTTTCGATAAACAGTGCCCCAATCCTTGTCCCAACTCCTGCCATATTTCCAAGTCTGTAGGAGTGGAAACCGGCAATGTCAACCAAAATTTCGGAAATTGGTGAATTACTTCTTGCATAAGAGCACAAGAAATGATATTGTTGTGTTACAGTAGAGCGGGTTCCATATGAAGTAGAAATGAAGTAGAGCTGTATTTGAACGGAAGAAATGTACATGTTGTTTTCATCACGAAAATTATTTAACATTTTAGATACTATTTTTCAAAGCTCCTCAAAATCTATTTCACGCTTTGTGCTGGTATAATAAAAGATGTCTTTTGTCCTCCAGTACGTAATAGGAAATCATCCCGTGGCAGTAGAACAACAAAGCAGCATCAAAGAAAATATAGATATCATTTCTAGAGGCACATGTGTATTTTTGAGATACTAAAACTTTGATACAGAATTGAAAGCTTCTCAGGATTCTTATTATTATCATCCGAGTAGAGAGAGAGAGTTTCGTAAGGGTTTCTCATAAGTTCCTTCAGATTTCGATTGACGGGAGGCTCCTCAGATTTCCATTGGTATTGGCGGGGGATCTTGTGGATCAGGATCACATGAGAAACTTGGAGGAAGAGAAATAGGCAAAAGATGAAATGATTTGGTTCTATCAACAAAGTTCCATACCATAAGAAACTGCCTGTAAGAAACTCTTTCATAAGACTCCGAAGGTTGAGTAATGTCCAAACACTGGAGGTGCCTCGAAAACAGCTCACAGAAGGGCACAAGAGGTTGAGGTGAACCCTTAAGAATTTTTCTTTACTCAGATAATAGCAAGGATTTTAAGAAACTTTCGATATGAGATCAAAATTTTAGTATCTCAAAAGATGCATTTGTACTTCCATGAGTTTAAAAATGTTACACTGATATCTATGTTTGCTATGATGCTGCTTTGCAGTATGAATGTCAAGGGGTGATTTCCTAATACGTAATGGAGGACCAAGGATATCTTCCTTGATATCTGCACAAAATATGAAATTGATTTTGAGGGGCTTTTAAAAAAGTCCTTAAAAAGTTAAATGGGTTTTTCGTGATGAAAACAATATGTACATTTCTTCCGCTTGCTGCTATTTTAGAAGATTAAACACAGTTTCAGTTTCATTTCACTTCTATTTTACGTACCTGCTAAGTATGGGCTGTGAAAATATAGCTATGCGACATTTTGGCTGATATTGTCGGCTTCCACTCCTACAGACTTGGAAATATGGCAGGAGTTGGGAGAAGGGTTAGGCACTGTTTATCGAAAAAGACGCATAGCAAATGGGAGCGCTTTGGTCGCGAAACTGGAGAGGATTGCAGTAGAGAAGTTGCTATTTCTCTTCAAAACAGTTGAGGTAGGTTTATAGACCTTAAATTGTCAGTTTGTACTCGCCTTTTGCTAAGGTTTGTAGGATTTGCTACGCGAAAATGACTGCAATGGGTTTATAAATGCCACGAATCAACTAATTTTAGCGATCGCACTGTGATACCGAAAACACTTACGGTCCGAGTTATGGAGAATCTTTGCCCGTTGAAATTTTGACGAAAATCGATATAGCTGAGTGTGCAATGCTTTTTTTGGGATGGTTGTCAAAACGGTCAAAAATGGCCTAAACTTGGCCGCAAAACGCGGAAGTAAACACAACGACGGTACCTGATTGGTCAGTTTTAGGAGAAAATGTGATGTGATCAGAGCGTGGCGAAAAACCCCACGGGAGCTTTGGACAAAAGAAAAGATTTGTCCGCTATGCTGTGGATACGTATTTAATAAAACTTTCACAATTGACAGGCCTGAAATCCCCAGGGGACTTCTATTGGTGTGTGACGGGGGGGGGGTCAGAGTCAAACACAGGATATTTAAAATCCAAAAATTTACTAAATTTAGGACATTTAAGAGCCCAAAAATATACTCGACCCGAAAATATACTAAATTTCGGACATTATTAGATCCCAAAAATATACTCATAGCTTCATAGTACACGAAAACTAAAGGTTTTATAGCATTTTCAGCAACTGCCCTGCAACATCTTGGTGACAAACACAGCCTAGCATTCACCTTTGTCAAATTTCCTCATCAGCAACCTCAAACATGTACTGATTATGCACCATATAGCGTACCCAAAGGCATATTAGTAAATGTTTTACAAACCCAAAAAATGTCTGACCCTCCCCCTCGTCACTTACTAATAGGGAGTCCCCCATGGACTGAAATTGGTCCTTCCGTTCTGAATTCAAAAGAAATTTTCTTTTGAAAACCTCTTAAAGAAACCTACCTACTAATGGGCAAAACAATGACCCGCTCTAACACACAATGGTATCAGCCCTTTAGTCACAGCTGAAGGCAGGCTGTTAGCATTTGATTGGGTGATTTGGACAATACAAAGGATAGGAAATTGGAATGGTTGCTAATACCCTGACTTTCTATGGCCTTAGAAAGTCAAGACGATATACACATATTGAGAAAGAAATCCGTTGTGTTGAGCTCTGACTTTGTCGCGGCCAAGACGTGACAGACTGCCTTTAAACAGAATCATGTAACTCATTCAACATGATAACCTCGGCACCAGACTCTCTCTTACCTTGGGTACCAGTGCCTCAAAACAAAATAAATAAATTGAGGCTCTGGTACCCAGGGTAACTCTCTCTAAAAGAAAATGTTCTTTTAGAGAGTCTGGTACCCTAGGTATCAACATGATGACTTGTTTGAACAAATCAGTCTCTCGTAGTATTGTAGACATCAATCAACGCATAAGCTTTAACCTGCGTGCATCCCCTACTGTTGCCATATTGAAGTTTCCTCTTGAATTAAAACGATGCGATGGCAGATCTGACAATCTCTCAACAAAGAACAAACCGGTCTTCAACTTACAATATTCCACAGGGCTACCAGAATTCTCCTTGCTGTTTATTGCTTCCTGCCGTAATTATAATCTTTTGGTCGGTGCGTAGCTTCTGTGGCACCAGTGGGCAAACAAAACTATTCTTTGAGTTTCATATTTTAACCCTATTTCACAAGGGGCATCTTTCATATTCTGGCGTAGGGCGTTTTTCGCCCCCATTCTTTCTCGCTGAAACTACAAAAGATATATCAATGACACTTCCACTACTGTTCTGTGGACGATTAGCTTTTCATATATAACATTGGTAATTGGTTAATCACTTGATAACATAGGTTTCAAATCTTTAAAACGGTGGATGTAGAATTCGATTACCTTTTTCTTTGATTTGAATGGCTTCACATGAAGTTTAGCTTTATCTGTCGTTAGAATATTTTGAAATCCTCAATATTTTCAGCATTAGGCCTACGGTGCTTTTCTTCTTTTCTTAAGAAATTAATAAATTTTCGGAAAAAACTTAGAACTATCGTAATTTCTAAACCTGTCGACGAAAGGTCAATTAATTTCAAGAAAACCATAGTTTATGGATGCCTACAATATGGTATCAGCAAAACTCTTTCACTATTCTGGTTTGTAATTTAGAAATTTGATGACGCCAGATCATAAAATGAGCTGAAATATAGGGCGTATTCTTTTGGGGCATCTGAAGTCTGCGAAGTGTTCCAAAAACGGTATTCTTCGCAGAGAAAAATTTCGGTTACCAAAAGAATGGGAATTCTGAAAACGGTAGAGTTGGTAGACTTAGCAGAGAAAAATGCCAAAAGAATTCGCATTCTGAAAACGATAGGGTTGGTAGACTTCGCAGAGAAAAATACCAAAAGCATGGGAATGGAATGCTGAAAAAATGAGAACTCGAATGTTGTTGTTCGACCGAGCGAATTGAAATAATTGCAATGCAATGTACTTTTGTTATGCCAATTCCAAGAGAAAAGAATCTGAGAAGTACCATTGTTTTTTCGAATGTTTTTGAAAACTTTCATTCACGAAACAATGCTCTGGCTTTATAAAAAGTGATCTGAAGTCTGCGAAGTCTACCGTTTTCTGTAGAAGGTTACCAAAAGGTTGGGATTTTATCTTCTGCCAATTCTACCGTTTCAGAAGATGCCCAAAAGAATACGCCCATAAAATAGGCTGTAATTTTCGACAAATATTCAAGATTTCTGACAAGTGCAATGACAGAAAAGAAGGGCAGATTCTGTAGCACAATAGCATAAGTTGCTTTGGGTCACTCCTCAATTCAAAGCGATTAGCGAATACAGACAAAAGAAGTCCTCTCAATCGGTAACTCGAAAACAAACATAGCCGAAAAGTTGCCCTGAAACCAGCACGGCAAACTCTCACTTAGTGCGGCGAAGGGAGGTTATTAAGAGAAGTTAGGAGCTTATAACGGAAGAGAAGGGTAAATCTAAAGCTCTGTCTGGCAGATTGTGTTTACATGACTTAGGAGCTGAGGAGTAACTGCTAACATTTGGGTGCTACATATTGAATTCTGTGGCTCATTTAATCCAGGTAAATTTTGAATGCAACTTAGCAGTCCCATCATTGGTCTGTTAACGGGCTAGTCCATTGTTCCAAACTGTGTTTGCGAAAAATTATGGCTTTGCTTTTAAAGTAATACATGGTGTCCCAAACAAATTTTTGCTAATTGTTTTAAAGGGTTGGCATCTTGATGAAGCATCTTTTGATTTCTGTAACATATTTCGTACCATGCAAAATTGCGTCATAAATGGAAAAGTAGAATAATGCCAAATCTCCCAAGACTATGGTCACATGACTTGAAATAGGTAAAAAGGTAGCCGATTAGGTCTATTTGAAGGTGAAAGGCAGAAAAGCACTTAGGAAGACGGGGTTTTTTCTAAAGGAATCAACAGAATTGGACTTTTAGCTGCAAAATTTGTGTGGAATTTGCGTAGTAATTGCTTGTGACTGCAAAAAAGGAAGGGAATAAGAAGCAAAGTACCTTGGATCCATATCATTAAATTATTGCTTCGTTTCAACAGGAGGTTACCGGGCAGGGACTGGAGAAAACAACACAAACAATGCCCAAGGAGACAAAAGCTAGCACCAGCCGTGCGAATGTTTCAGAACTTTTTGAAGAAAATGTTAGACTAAAGAAGAAATGCAGTGGATTTCAGGATGAAGAGGCGATGGAGTATAAAGTGAATTCAAGAGCCATTGGTTATTGTCTACGACTGAGGAAAGCCCTCAAGCTGATCTGTCCAATAGTTGTTGTTTTGATGGTATTTGTGACGTGCATCACCCTCCTTCTCATGTATTATGTTGGTGTGTCAAGCACCTGGAAGCTCAGTGGAAATTCACACAGTGTCACACTCAAGCAAAACGCGATGATTGGACAGAGGAACGACAAGGATATCCAAGACTGCCAGAATAATGGAATGAAGAAGACCTTCCCAGACATCGACTACTCATTCTATGGGTACAACATTCTTCGTGGCTATCCCATGGCTGTCGGCCACGACCCAGGTCTAACACATCCAATATTTCAACATAGCTACAGTGAACAAAAGCAGTCAGCTGATTGTCGCTACAGTGTTCCAAATGGACTTATTGCAGCACCCGATGTCTCATGCGTTACATCTTTCACGTCTGAAGTGGCTCGAGATTCCCGGCAAATGTCAAAGTCACTCTCTGTTTCTGCACAGGTCTCAGGGGGTGGATTTGGAGTGAGCTTCTCAGCCAGCGCTGAGTACAAGAAAAAAACATCTGAAATGTCATCTCGTAGTTCGATCTTTATTTATTCTCAAGCAAAATGTGATTATTACTTTGCAATGCTGGATGAAATTAACCCACCTCAATTGTCCAAATCATTCATTCAGTTTTCAAAAGGGTTGAAGACGACCAAAGATGTATTCAAATTATTTGAATATTATGGCACTCACTTTTTGAAACATGTAACATTTGGTGCAAAATTCATTTATGAACACAAAATGTCGAAAACAGAATTGCAAAAGTCGAGCAGTTCGTCTTTCAGCCTCTCAGTTCAAGCAAGCTATTCTGGAATGTTCAGTTTTGGAGGTGGCATGGGAATGAGCTCAGCCCAGCAGCAGGCTGCACAAAGTTTCCAAAGCAAAGTAGAAACTTCAACCATCAGTGTCGGAGCACCACCACCTGCTAATGGAGACACGATGACATGGGCTTCAACAGTTAAGGAATCTCCAGTGCCGACAAGGTACAAACTGTCACCAATAGAGGAACTTTTTTCTGCTACGTACATGGCGGGGACAGGAGTTGATTATAACCATATCAATGATCTAGTAATTAAGGCCAAAACGGGATATTGTAAGGAGCTATTAGAAAAGGGAGATGTAAATACATGCAAAAAGCTCCAGAGTTATAAGGAATTCCCAGACTTGTGCCTTGGAACCACATGGTATCTTAAGATGGAAAGCAACTTTGATGGTTGTATAAATGCTTGCCTTGACCAATCAGCTTGTATTGCAGTTGGTTATCATGCTACAGGATCTAGCAATTGCTTTTTGTTTAATAACAAAACCCAACATACTGCAAGAGAAGATACGAATGCCCGAATGGTTCTGTTCATTGACAACATGGAGCTGCTTGGTGTTAACATGAAGATAAAGAATGTTGCATTGAAAGAAGGTGTGGAAAAGAGAGATGGCAGTGGGCAGGTTCACAATATGTCAGAGTGTGCTGAAAAGTGTAGGAGCGATACAAGAAATTGCATAGCATACACTATCAGTGCAGTGAAGGGCAACATGCAATGCAAATTGTACAGCGAGGCTGTTCTCGTTGATAAGTCTATTGAATATAAAAAAGATTCAATTCTCAACATGGTGCCAAGCTTTCTTCAACAGTAATGACTGAGGAGGTCAAGACTTTAGTTTCGACAGCAATTTAGAGACTTTGAGTTTTAGCATTCTGCGAGGTTAGTACATTAGGAGTAATTGTAAGTATAATCATAACCATAACCATATTCATAACGATTATAATAATGATAGTGATGATCATAGTCATGATCTAAATCTTAGGCCCTAGTTACACTATACCGGATTGCTATCGGAGTGGAGTGAATTCTTTTATTTATCAATTACAAACAACAATAATCTTTCTAAAACTACATAACTACAATCACATAAACCCTATTTTGGTTGGGATGGGGGTAAATTTGCAATAGATAGTAGATTTTTGTCAATAACTCTGTCAGGAAGAATTTTATAGCCATAAAAGTTCTCAACTTTTTGCAACTATTTGTTGTCCAACTTCTCATAAGTTTCATTGAAATATTTTGAAAGATGAGGCGGCGGGAGACAATTTCCCGGGACTGACCCTGGAAAAATAGCAAATTCTCAAATCTCAAATATCGCGAAAACAGGAGCAGAAGTTGAATATTTTGCAAATTTCTTTGTAATGTAATGTTATTTGATGCATTCTATCGCAATTGTTACGTTTGGATGGATAATGTGCTCCAAATTTCGTGCAATTTGGCTGCTCGTACCCTTTTTTTGAGGCTCTGGTACCCAGGGTAGCATAGTTGCGGATATAGGTAACATTCCTTGGTTTCTTATCAGGTACTTCAATAATAGTTTTACCATAAGCAATAGAATACTTAGCAACACAACCCAGCATAGCATAACAAACATAACATAACATCATAACCTATAAAATAAATCAAGATTGAGAATGAAGGTATTAAGGCCATTTAATTTGTCACAAAATAATTGAGGAGGGCAGGCACAGAAAGTCCGAACAGGTTTGATGCTCGAGAGCTTTTTTCAAGCTTTATGCAGCAATGCACAGGACCATCCTAAAATGGGAAAAGAAATGACAAAATGCCCCCTAGGAACAAGCCTAAAAAGACGCATGCAGCTATCATCATAAATTCCACTCAGTTTCTTAACCCTATCAGGCCTAGGGTATTTGATGCTCTAGGAAGCCTAGGGGAGAGCTGATTCAGCCCCCTAATTTATTTCTGTTCTGGACAACCTAGAGCCTTTTAACTTTTCATGTGTATAGAACATCATATGGTGAACCCAAAAATTAAATCTATTTTTAGATATGTCACGTGACCTTCCCATGATGTCACATTGTTCAATTTTCAAAGTCAATAAGGTTCAGTACTAAAAATTTTGAATCGTTGATTGTGAGAAAACAAAAAGCATTAAGGACATCAGTTTAATTTTATTGGATTCTATGTCTAAATAGTATTCACTCCGTGAAGAAAAATTAGTAAAAAGTGATGGCGTCATCACACAGGAATGCAAAGAATGTGCGCATGCGTAGTGCCAAAATCCGCAAAAACATACGCTCAAATTAAGAACTAACTAATTAGTTGGATAGAGCATTTAATGAGGCTCTGGTACCCAGGGTAGGATAGAGCATCAAATGTAGTATGTATTACCTTCTTTTCTTCACTTTATCACATTAGCTGTAGATTTTATTAGGAATTATTCAAAATTTTACACATACATCTCTCGAAAACTGATCGCGTATACCCCCTGGAATGAAATTGATTTTTTCAAAGAATTAATTTTTGATCATGACAAGGATAAAAACTAAAAATCAGAAAGTTTCGGCTTTGTAAGTGCACTTGGTAAAAATCTACAGACAAAAAACCGCTAGAAGGCTGATTCAGCCCCCCTAGGCTTGATAGGGTTAAACAGATCATGAACAAGTATAGAAATTTCTGTTATGAATTAAAACCGAAGTCTATTTTTTAACCACCGGGCTAGCAAAGAAAGAGGATCCCCATCTGCTTCCTTGTTTCTTACTTTGTTTTCCATAGAAACAGACATTGGCAGAGGATCCACTGTCTCTTAGATCCGATCAGTCCATTCCGTTCTCCAGCTTGATACACCTATTTGGACAGACAAATCGATACTGTAATTTGATAGCTCGTTATTAGTCGTTAGGTCGTTATTAGTCGTTAAGTCGTTCCAACGGTTTACAGGAACCCATATATATTGTTGTAATACCGTGGCTTCCCTATGAACACGTGATTTAGCTGTGCACATTATGACGTGTACAGAAGAAGAGTACACGTGATTGTTATCGCTTTCGATATTCAGTCTTTTGACTGACAATGCCAGCTCTGTCCTTTTTTCATGGCGAGATAGCCATGTTCACGTGTCATTTTATGGACTTCCTTGCCGTGACATTGGGAACTGATGTTGATTGATGGGTGTCAAAACATGTTGAAAGAAAAGACCAAATACAGACTCGAATCATCGAGCTGTAGGACCGTTGTAGACTCAATATTTCTGTATCTTAATTAATGATTGACAACCTATATGAGTTTTAGGCGCTGTCAAATCTTACGTCGTCCTTATAAGAACATTTTTAGGCGTTGACTGATCTTACGCTATCGTACGTTTTCCTAATATGAACTTTTTAGGCGTTGCTATTGTTTCACCGTTTTGCTTATAACCTTTCGTCAGGGCGTGTTTGGGTGGTGTGGAAATTGTTTTGGAACTTACAGTCGAATTTGAAGCCGAAAAGACGTTTGCCGAAATACTAGACGAAAAGACGACCCGACGACGCCACGACGAAAGAGTTTTAGGTTTTGATAATTGATTTTAGTTAAATAGGTTTTAGTTCGTTGCTATTCGAAGAAGTGCCGAAGGATTTGAAGAGTTACTGTTGACGTTGAAGATTGCCGTGTCGTTTTCTGAGAGAAGTCTCCGCCGTTAGCCGCCAGCCGTATCGTTTTGGAATTTTGAAGGTCGTAAGTTTTTGTTTTAGTTTTAGTTGTCGTAAGTCAATTTCTTGTTTTTGCCGCGAACCCAGAAGATACATTTTTATGTTAGGCCAAGAAATCAGTGGTTTAACATCTGGTGGCCAGTGTGGGTCATCTGAAAATGGTACCTCAAGCGTGTGTAGTTTCTGTAGTTGTCTAATAGTTGTACAATCTATTTCTATCTTTTGTTATTCCAGTTGCCTTAGCTGACATGGTTGTGCTCCCTCGAGTAGAGAATAATCCCTCCCCCCTCCAATTTATAAATTTTTGAAAAGTTTTCAACTCCCCCACTTGTATTGGAACCCAAATTTATCAATGTTGTGGGAAAATGGAATGATGGCAAATATTTTTTTACATGTAAAATATGGGGATAGATGAATTTGTTTTATAATTTATGTCAATGATTGTGGTTTTCTTAGGTACATTGTTCTTCGTTGCTTTGCTGGCTCCAGTAGCCTTTGCTGCCCTAGTTGCCTTTGTTAATGTAGTTGCCTTGTGTGTGTAACTTTATTTTAATTCGATTTCCACAATAGCTAACAATATATACATTACTTATTTCATACTAAAATGTTCGACAAATGGAGTATGAAATAAATGGTTATATAAATTATTAGTATCAAAAATATACATTATTTAAATATATACAAGTTGACTAATCCAAATCGAATTTACAAAGAAATAACAATAAACAAAATAAATATTTTTCTAAAATACGCATAAACTAAGCTGGTAGGGATTTACAGGCACTACATTTGCATATGGGACCATAAAATTTGCTTATGGGACCATGCCTTACTTTCCCGGGTTAGCTTACATACATGAACTATCTTCATTGTTCTTGCTGTCTTTCTCGCATTACTGTGTAGGTGTTGGTTTTTCGTGTGGAAATGAAATTCTGTAATAATCAGTAAGGAAAAGAACCGCCGCAGCAGCAGGAAGCAAGCGCCAAAGTTTCATTGCGAATGAGACGAATGAATTTACTGTTGACTTGTAGAGAGGATTTGCCATCTTCTGAGGCAAATCGCAAACAAACAAGTTCAGCGTATGATGTCGCCAGCTGCAAGGGTTACGGGCTGGGTCTCTCGTAAATTCTGACCGCACTCTCGTGAGAGTGCTACATGGGAGGAACGAAAGGTATTGGAAATATTATTATAAAGTTCTGTCACGGAGTTCAGAACTCTTCTTCAAGAGGAGGTGAAACAAGCATGTTGCAGAGGGTATATTTTGCCGTGCGAAGGAGCGTTCATGGAATTGTTAAAGAAATGGAGTCGGCTTCTCGAGAGGAATACAATTAGAGGAGTTGGCACGGTGCCAAGTGACGTCACATAACTTGGCACAGTGCCAAGTCACATGACCAGTTTTGGCAACTTGCCAAGTATGTCACGTGACATGGGGTAGGCACTTGATTGCCCCCAGTTGCATATCGCCCCTTTAGCTTAACTATGGGATGTACATTGATTGAAATTAGGCAATGGCAATGTGTAAAAGCTAGATGGGTTGGGTAATTTGAGATTAGCCAATAGCAGTTGGCTTTCATCTTTAGTAGCTTCACTATGGGATCCGTGTTGATTCAAATTAGCCAATGGGAATACCTATAATATAGATGGGTTGGGCCATTTGAATTTAGCCAATAGCATTTCACTTTCGTCATTAGCATCTTAACTACGGAGTTGGTTCTGATTGAAATTAGCCAATGGCAATGTGTAAGAGCTAGATGGGTTGGGTCATTTGAAATTAGCCAATAGCAGTTGGCTTTCATCTTTAGTAGCTTCACTATGGGATCCGTGTTGATTCAAATTAGCCAATGGGAATACCTATAATATAGATGGGTTGGGCCATTTGAATTTAGCCAATAGCATTTCACTTTCGTCATTAGCATCTTAACTACGGAGTTGGTTCTGATTGAAATTAGCCAATGGCAATGTGTAAGAGCTAGATGGGTTGGGTCATTTGAAATTAGCCAATAGCAGCCGGCTTTCTTCTATAGTAGCTTCACTATAGGATCAGTATGAATTCAAATTAGCCAATGGCAATGTGTATATGGTAGATGCGCTGGAGAACCTCTGTGCAGGCCGGGAATGAGGATGAGGAATGAGGCAATCAATGGAACGGACTGGTACAATTTGCAGGGCCATTTGTAAACACCGGCACTGGAATACTGGCATCGGCATTGGAATTGGCATTAGCATTGGAGCTGGCATCGATATTGCACATGTAAAACGAGGCATGCAAAACTGATCAGGGGGGGGGGGGGTTATGTGACTGCGCTTTGCGCTATTTATTTGCATGTTACTGCAATTGCGTTTGTTCGAAGTAATCTATCAAATGTTCTCTTTCTTCTGCCCAAATGTTTCTCTTTCCTGAAAGTTTCAGCCTTCTGCATTCGTAAACAAAGTCAACAATAATTCAAGCCATAGCTAGGGCAAACTGAAGCGCGGGGCAAATCACCTCAAAATAGCGTAGTACGTGGCTTTTGTAATTTTTTGTGATTTTAATTATCTTTAGTGATATTTTCGTGTGATTTTTCAATAATTCTTCAGTGATTTGTGATTTTTGTGCTTTTTGCATGCGACTTTTTGTGATTTTGTAGTTTTTGTATGTGATTGTGATTTCAAGGAAGATGTACGAAAAAATCATCCATTTCATTTGCCCCTCGAACTGCAGTGAACTCGTGAGGTCAGCCAAAAATAACCTGACGCGAGAAACATGTTTGAAGTACCCAACTTAGAAGCGTACGATCGATCTGCAACTTTCTAAAAGTTCTTATTATTTGAATACTCAAACTTCGTAGGGATCCCTTGATGTTTACACGATATGCTTAATGTCAAACATTGTGTAAATACAGACAAATGATTTCATAGATTCCCTTGACTGAAATAACAAATTTCTTAAATAATTTTGGCCGAGGGACATTTAATTTCTGAAGGTCTCGTGCACCTTCTGGCAAAGGTCTTTTTGATCTCAAGAAAAGTCCATCAAAAGTCTGTAAAAAGCACTTTGTTTGAAGAAATGCCCTTCAGTTTTATAGCAGTTATGTGTCCCTCGGCTAAAAATATTTAAGAAACTTGTTATTTCAGTCATGACTTGATTTCTTGACTTTGTTTACGA
Source organism: Aurelia sp. 4 Dawson et al 2005 (assembly GCA_964019985.1). Lineage (NCBI taxonomy): Eukaryota > Metazoa > Cnidaria > Scyphozoa > Semaeostomeae > Ulmaridae > Aurelia > Aurelia sp. 4 Dawson et al 2005. Next base: position 13,538,907 of record OZ026500.1, on the reverse strand, counting down.
ATGCAGAAGTTCAGGAAAGAGAAATATTAAGGCTGAGCTTGAACAAAAGCAATTGGCCGTACAATGCAAATAAATAGCGTAAAGTCACATAACCCCCTGGTCAGTTTTGCATGCCTTGTTGTACATGTGCAATATCGATGCCAGTTCCAATGCCAATACAAATTCCAATGCCGATGCCAGTATTCCAATGCCGGTTTTTACAAATGGCCAATTTGCAGCTTTACGGATTATATAATGAAATTTATCCCATCTCAATTTTCGGCATACAGTAAAAACCGGACCCTGAGACCTTAGGACCATGGGACCCTTAAGTATTCATGTCACATAGGACCCTTAACACCAGACGGTTATCACCCTGTTAAGAAAACAGAATGCAAATCTTTCCAAACATTATCACTATCATCACTATTTTTTAATCACTATATGATATTCATCAAAAGTTTTTAGAGTTAATTACTTTTTTTGGGATTTGTGACTTGGCCTGATGAACTGCCCTAAATGGAACGGTTTTAAGGACAGCAGGAACAGACTTGAAGTAAGTCTATAAGAAAGCTCTACGCAGAAAGCTCTCTGCAGGAGCTAGGAATGTTCAAGCGTGAGCGAAGCGAGCGCTTAACTTCCTAGTAATGAATAGAAGTAATGAGCAACTAATGATGTAATCTTCCTTGAAAACGATTGTCTTCGGAGAAGTTTTTAGCTAACGATCTTGGCATGAGAAACTTCCTACCTAATGGTTTTGGCACGATGAAATCACCTGCAAATCTGTGGCGACATGGAGATTCGATGTTGCAGAAGATCTCATGTTGACAGTTGAAAATGAAGATTTACACTATGTTCACGAGCGTTTATTGGGGAGTACCGTTTCGAAGAAAGCTATTATGAATGTCCTTAAAGTGGATTGAAGTACCTTCGTCAAAAAAGGGCGAAGTAGATTCAAATCAAGGAGAATTTCGGAAATTAGCAGCATTGAAGTGAAACGTAAGTAGGTCTATTTTACCGCTGAAGCATCAACGAAGCTGAAATTTTATGCTACTTGGCAATTTTTCAGTAAAAACAGAAGAGTTCTTTCTACACGTTGCTTCAGATGTGAGTGAGTAGGCTTACGCACTTCGTTGTCACTTCCATACTGTGGTCTCTCAAAACGCGTTGTTAAGTTGGCTAGTCACATGATAGGGAGTAGGGGAAAGTGCTAAGTCACATGATCAATTTTGGCAACTTGCCAAGCAAGTCACGTAGCATGGGGGTCATCACGTGACAGCCCCCATTTACCATTCATCTTATGCAAATGTGTTTTGGCAAGCAAGCCAACCATGACATGTTTTTGTCGCCCCTCCTGAACTCCTGAAGTTGGTTGCCCCTGTTTGGATACCAGTAGTAGGTTGGTGTTACCCCTTGGCAGCATCATATTCCGACCGACTTAGCCTACTGCGATGGAAAATTTACCACGTGATATGGGATCCCATCACGTGGCTGCCCCCAGTCAGTGGTCCTATTGTTGCTGCCCCAGTCATCTGTGGTGCTATTGTTTGTTGGAGACGTAACTGCTGCGTGACGTAGCCCGTATGTTGTTGACAATCGAGCATTGTTTCTTGTTGACAAACCAGCTTTGTCCGTTGACGAGCGTTGATGGCCCCATCAAGAGTCGTTAGTGACTCACCACCATTGTTTCGTGACGTCGAACCTACGTCAAAGTGGAAAATAGGAAGGCTGCCAGAAACTTTGGTCATTCGTACCCCAGCCGCAGTTGCTGCCCCCATCTTCTCACATAGATTCTGCAAACTTAGATTTTCGGTGTGATTTTTCAAGCTGAAGAGCGGCCTTGAAGGGGCACGGGAAGCTGGAGATCTCGAGGCTTCACACAAAGAAATTCGGGGACAATAGAACAATCTTAACCGATCGCCCGCCCGTTATGTATATAGACCAGGAATCCGAACCCGCGCTGCGCGCGGGTTCGGAGCTCCTAGCTCCTGCGGAGGGCTGGGCGCCTTCGGCGCCCGGGCCGCCCGGCGGCCACTGGCGCACTTCGCGCGCCACGTTGTCAGTCTTCATGTTCATATTACTTGTCAATTTCATTTTATTTCCAAGCTGTTAAAACGAAGATTAACAAGAAGCACTAAATTAACAACAAAAGAAATGAACATACCAACTTCACAATGAGATACAATGATAAGTCTTTGAAAAAGAATGTGGAAATGAAATTTCTAACAAGGTATGATCAATATGAGGAGCAGCAGGCTCTCGTATTTTTTAGCGAAATACCAGTGTATTTTGGAGTATTGGTTTCAATATAAACGTTGATCAGCGAATATTTTCAATGTTCAAGCATCCCCTTCTCGATTGTTCCAAGCCCCCAGTAATTAGTATATGCAACTATTTCTAACCCCTCTGACTTGCCTAACCCCCTCTCTGTTTTTGTGGTACTCGATCGTAGGTAAAATCAAGTCGGTATAGTTGCTACAGTTGTTTTCGTACCTCAAGTGTGAAGATGAATCTAATTGTGGAAGGCTGTAGCTGAAACTCTTAGTTGCCCTATAACTGCTTATATACGTTGTATTTTTCTGCCGATCTCCGTGTTATTACGTTTTTAGGAAAAGGAAGTTGATAGTGAATGTGTTGTAAAAAGATATAGTAACCATCTGTTTTTAACTCAGAAAGCGAATATTTTCCATTTTCAAGCATCGCCTTTTCGATTGTTCCAAGGTCCCTGTAATTAGTATATGGAACTATTTCTGACCCTTCTGACATTCCTAACCCCCCTCTCCGTTTTTGTGGCACTCGATCGTTGGTAAATCAAGTCGGTATAGTTGCTACAGTTGTTCTCGTACCTCAAGCTTGTGTAGTTGCTGTAGTTGTCTAAATAGTTTTACTACCTACTTCCATCTCTCGTTATTCTAGTTACCTTAGCTGACATATTTGCACTCTCTCGAGTAGCGAACAATGCCCCCCCCCCCAATTTATTTATTTTTGAAAAGTTTTACAACTCCCCACTTGTATTGGAACCCAACTTTTTTAATGTTGTGGGAAACTGGAATGATGGCAAATAGTTTGTTATCATAATTTATGTCCATGATTGTGGTTGTCTTAGGTACATTGTTCTTCGTTGCTTTGCTTGCTCCAGTAGCCTTTGCTGCGCTAGCCTTTGCCTCTGTTAACGTAGTTGCCTTACTTTCCAGGGTTTGCTTACATATATGAAGTATCTTCATAATTCTTGCTGTCTTTCTCGCAGCATTGTGTAGTTGTTGGTTCTTCATATGGAAATTAAGTTCTGTAATAACCAGTAAGGAACAGAAGCCCAGTAGCAGGAAGCCAGCGCCAAATTTTTGCCAATGAGACGAATAAATCTACCGTTGACTTGTAAAGAGGACTTGCCACCTTCTCGGGCAAATCGAAAACAAACAAATTCAGCGCATGATCTCGCCTGTTGCAAGGGCCTCTCGTAAAATGTAATTGCATTCTCGTGAGAGTGCTATATGGGAGGAACGCAAGGTATTGGAAATATTATGATAAAGTTCTGTCATTGACTTCAGAACCCTTCGCTGAAGGGGAGGTCAGAGAAGGAGATTGCAGAAGGTATATTTTCCGTGCGAAGAAGCATTCGTGAAAATGATTTAAGAAATGGAGTCGGCTTGTGGAGAGGAATGCGATGGGGCAAGTTGGCACGTTGCCAAGTGACGTCACATAACTTGAAGTCACATGACCGGAAGTTGGCACAGTGCCAAGTCATATGACCAATTTTGGTAACTTGCCAAGTATGTTACGTGACATGGGAGCAGGGACTTGATTGCGCCTACTCCCATATCACCTTTATCACAATACATCTGGGATAAGTAAATAGGTTATACGACACACACAGTGTAGGTCCCTTTAGTCTAACTATGGGATTTATGTTGATAGAAAGTAGCCAATGGGAATGTGTATAAGGTAGATGAATTGGGTCCTTTAAAATTAGCTAACAGCAGTTGGCTTTCATCTTAAGTATCGTTACTATGGGATCTGTATTAATTGAAATTAGCAAATGATAACGTGTATAAGCAAGATAGGCTGGCTCATTTGAAATTAGCCAATAGCAGTTGGCTTTCATCTTTAGTAGCTTGACTATGGGATCCGAATGATTTCAAATTAGCCAATGGCAATGTGTAAAAGCTAGCTGGGTCTGGTCATTTGAGATTAGCCAATAGCATTTCGCTTTCATCTTTAGTACCTTGACTATGGGATCAGCATCCATTCAAATTAGCCAATGGCACTGTGTATAAGGTAGATTGGTTGAGCCATTTGAAATTATCCAATAGCAGCTTGCTTTCATCTTTAGTAGCTTCACAATAGGATCCGTATCAATTCAAATTAGCCCATAGCAATGTCTATAAGCTAGATGATTTGGAATGCTGTGCGGGAGAGCCTCTGTGCAGGCTTCTGCCTTCGTAATAATGAGTAGAAGTAATGAGCAACTAATGATGTGATCTTACTTGAAGACGATTGTTTTTTGAGAACTTTTTAGCTAACGATGTTGGCATGATCACCTGCAACTCTGTGGCGACATCGAAATTTTGGTGTTGCAGAGAATGTCACGTTGACAGTTGAATGTGAAGATGTTGCATACGTTCAGGAGTGTTTATTGGAGAGTACAGTTCGCAAGAAAGCTATTATGAATGCCCTTAAATTGGATTGAAGTACCTTTAAAACAGGGCGATGCGAATTCAAAGGGGGAAATTCGCAGAAATTAATAGCATGGAAGTGGAACGTAAGTAGGCCTATGTCTTCGCCAATAATAAAGTTAAAACTTTACGCCACTTGGCAATTTTCAGTACAGACAGAAAAGTTGTGCATGTTTGCTTCAGATGTGAGTAGTAGGCCTATCTACTTCGTTGTCACTTCCATACTATGCTCTTTCAAAACGTCATAACTTGGCAGGTCACATGATAGGGAGTTCAGGGAATAGTGCCAAGTCACATGATCAATTTTGGTAGCTTGCCAAGCAAGTCACGTGATATGGGGGTCATCACGTGACAGCCCCCATTTCCGATCGATGCTATGACCCCAGATATAAGTTGTTTTGGCAGACCAGCCAACCATGACTTATTTTCGTTGCCCCTTCCCCTCCAGAGGTTCGTTTCCCCTCTTAGGAGACGAATGGATTGGTTACCCCTTCGCAGCATCTATTTCCGATTTATGCAACTGTGCAGGAGAATTTGCCACGTGATATGGGTATAGATAACTACAATATTTGGACATCCATTTCAGCATGGTTAATATTCCATTAACCATGATTTCAGTTTTTGTGAGGGTACTAGAAACGTCACCTCAAACATGCCTGAAACGACCGATTTTGTCTCAGGGGGTTAGAAGCACCGATGTCATCGGCTGATTTTCGTGAGGTTGGATGATTTCCGCGTGTTCTGCAGAATGCTTTCCCTGGGAACCAGGTTGGAAAAGCATGCCTTCGCTTTTCGCTTCGCCGCACCAATCACGTTGACGTTATTAAATTTGGCAAAATGCATTGTGGGAGCCGCAAAGCATGCTGGCTTAGATCAAACCATGCTGTCAGCTCCATATCCTGTCTCTTCGCGTTCACAGCCTGTGATGAGGCGGTTGAGGAGAAGCAATCCTGTGAACTGTGGACAGAACGGACGATTTTGGTTGGGAACATGTTTGTCAGAATTGCAGTTAATCCGGTATGCTTACAAGGTCTTCTTTGATGAAGCAGTTAGTTGCATTCAGGCTAATGGTCGGTTCATGCAGTGCAGTAATTACAATTAAACATTTTTTCGCATCCGCCGATCATACCATATATAGATACCTACGAGTTTCAAAGTTCATTCAAAGTTACAAGGATAAGGATAGCCAGGATGACCTTTGCATTAGGTTATAAACTCCTCCAGCAGTAATTTCCGGGAGTTTATTCTTGCTCTTTTTCGTGACAGCCTACCACGCTGTGGAAACTTGTGTCTTGACTCCTTTTGGGGGCCTATCACCAGATCATTTTTGTTGCAGATCATTTTAGTTGCTTGAATCCATTTACATCTCAGCCATCCCTTGAAAGCTGAACAGTTGTTTATTTTGCTTTGAAACACACCGATTCAGCTTCAAAATATGGTATCCATTTCAAGCAAATGAAGCTCTCATCTCACCTCATGCATGGGATAGAGATCAAGCTCACCATGAGTCTGAACACGTGGAAAGTAATGGGCTTGTGATTGAAAGCAGCTTGGTTGTTTTCCACCAACCGAGAGTAGGGTATCATCTTGAACATTACAGCAGGGGTGTCGTGGCCAGGGGGAGGGCAGGGGGGCAAGGCCCACCCTAGAATTAAAAATTTTCCGATTTTTCGGAAATTTAAGGTTTTGTTGGAAAATCACTGACTTTGGGCTTGCGCAAAGTACATTCAGTTTAGATCTTTTTGCATCGCTTTCAGTTCTTCCCACAACATCTGCCCTTTTCGTTGCTATTTCATAGACATTATCCAGCTATTAGTTCTGTTCTTAGCAGCGTTTATACGCTGTGTACCAGTGTACCAATTTTTTCGAGTCGAAAAAATTATGAAGTCTGGAAGATCTTGTACGATAAAAGCTCATTGCTTCGGGAGACATTGCTGATTTAAACAGGGAGGTCTAAATGTATATTGTCAGATAGCACTAGACCAGACTGCATTTTATGTTGCTCGTGCGGAAGATCCTCTGCGCGCATTTTTTTGCGCGCCTGAATTTTTATGCTCCCACAGGCGCGCATTTTTCTTTTGTAACAGGCGAGCGCGCAAACCTTTGTTATTTGGTTGAATCTTTCCTTGTTTCCTTTTTGTATCATCCATATTTTATCACAATTTGTTAAGATTTGTTTAAATTGAAATACTTACTCCTTGAAATGGTCTGTTGTTGCTGAAAACGGCCTCTCCTAAGCTTTTCCACTCACAAATCTTTGTAAAACGGAGCACACGAAGCACATTGTTGTTTAATGTCTATGTCAAGGTTCGAAAGTAGGTTGCCTTGTTTTCAGTTGTCATGGTATGACTGTAAACAGCTTAACAAAATCAGCTTGAGAGATATGACATTAAATAGGATACGAAATTCGGAAACGGAACTTAGAAAAAACCACGCGCGCACCTTCCTCTTTGCAGCCAGGTGCAGGCGTGCAACTGTTGGCCCAAATTATCATCTTCTGCACGCATTTTACAAACAATGCAGTCTGGGCACTAGAAAGGTTAAGTTGATAAAATACTACGGTACGTTAGCCTTTGCAACATGGAGAGTTTTTCACAACTGATAGTTATTGCTCACATCAAAAACAGAAACCATGGTCTATGTATTTTGTATAGGATGTTTTCGCTTCAGCCTCAAATTCGCTCACTTTCTTTGAAAAAGTCTCTAGCCAAGCCTATGGAAAGGAATATTTGCAGAAATGAAGCTATCATAAAGTTATCAGAGTTATCAAGCTATCTTGCCTATATTTCATTCAGCTACAGTAAATACCCATCTATTTCTAAGCTATTTAAAGACCCATGACTGACCAGCAGCCTTTGCCTGCCTTTTTTTTTGTTTACAAAAATTATTAGACTGATAACATTTAGCCTAATCTATCATTCATCAAGCAAGACCCACACAGAATTTTGAATATTGATAACTGCGACAATGTAGTAAGTCTACTGTTCTACGAACCACCAAACAGTTATTTATCATGCAAGGCAGAAAACATCAAGTATTACCTCTTAGATCTCACTCCAGGATTGGTACAGCTCTGAGTGGACATAGAAGGAAGAACTGTAGGGCTTTGTTTCATGGATCTTTCGACGAAGAAGACCAACCGACAAGCTTAGATCCGTAAATTTTGGTCTACAGAGCCTCCTACCTCTACCGGCTTGTTCTTGTCCAGAACTTGAGGTACATTTCCTGCAATATTTTCTCGCAATTTCATTTTGGGGCTTTTAGATGCTATTCCTTGTTGAGATTAATGTTTGGTTGTTAAGGTAATTCAGTCTCCAATGTCTGTTTGTCTGCAGATAAGCAAAATTTCCTCTCCTTTTCTGGGGTTTCTTCCTGCCTACTATGGCCTACAATTATTTCCTCCAATTTGCATAGCCCTGACTATCCAGAGCACAAATACATGCCTAAATGCATTGTTTATGGACTAAAGAAGCCATTGATATAATTTGTTGTCCATGTAAGTTATTTTAATCAAAGATTGAAACAGATTACAAACACAGCTATTTTCTGTATACAGAAATTAATGGAAGCTGTGGGGAAGAACATGCGAGGCCCGCAAAGGCTGCTGGTCAGTCATGGGTCTTTAAATATTTCCCAAGAAAGCCTTCTGTTAGTCAAAATCTACTGCTTCTTTCAATGGCGACTTCTTTTCAAAAAGGGGCACTTTCCAACTATCTGAAGGGTGTGGTCGCAAAAATTTTTCCGGGGGCTAACCCCCGGACCCCCATTTTGCTTGCTTTGCTCGTATTTGGTATCAGCACCCTGAACATGAATTTCATCTGTACTGGTCTGAGCACTGAGCCTCATCCCAGGAAGATTGTTCTTTTCATGGTGGTTAATATGGACCCAATCCGAACATAACACTAATAAATCCTATGTTCCACGTGACTTTCGGTTAAAACAGCTATTCCCGTCATTTTTTAACAAAGTTTAGGGTCCCACCACTTCATCGCAGCTGTTACGCCAGAACTTGGATCTTTTTTCTGGCTCATAATTTGAGTTGAAATAAAAGGTTCTGTAGGATGCCTGTTATCACATGAATGAATGTTCATTTTATGGCTGAATGCTACGAGTTATCAAGAGTCCCAGCTTTATCAATTCCATTCCAGATCACAACTGATTACATTGTGACCAAATTTTGCTGAGCCACCTGCAGTTGGATTACAAATTTTGCAAGATTGAAAATGAGGGTGCAATGATGATCATCATATAGGGACATATGAGGGTATAGAGCCCTTTGATCAGAAAAACTTGATAGTGGCAGAATCTGAGCACTCTAAAACTTGATTATACTAGATTGATTATTGATTATTGAAGATTGATTATAGTGTACCATGCAAAAGATTTGTTTTATGGCCTTTGCAGTTTCAATGTTGATACCAACAGCTTGCTGTCTGCCAGTTATCATTTGCGGTATATAATCTTTTTAGCATGCTTGCATAAACTTCTGTCTGGAACTTGGGAAGGTCTTGCAATATTACAGTCTCAAGTCTTGCAGGTCAAAACTATATTACTAGAATGAGGAACCACCCAAAATGATGAGCCACAACAACCCAAAACCAGATTATAACCACCCAAAATGACCCAAAGCCATCCACAACCAGATCATAACCAACCAAAACCATCCAAAGTCCTAACATTTAATATTCAGAGATCAGTTCTTCAGGTGAGCAATGTAACCATAGTGTCACTTTTCGGATAGGCGTAAAGGTTTTAGAAAATGAAACAAGAGTATTTATCGGGAATTTGGAAATTATTCTAGAAATCAAAGGAATTTTTGCCAAAGGTGTAGGAGATCTCTACAAAGTGATTATACCCCTCACTATAGCCATATTCCCCACACTTTTGGTGAGGGCCAAATCAGTTCAAAGAATCTAGTACACTTTCACAAAATTGTTCTAAAATTGTTGAGGATACGGAAGACTGCCCATTTTTGTCTGAGCCTTTTGTTATGCCAGTTATGTTCCAAGCAAATCAACAGCCAAGGCACCTGTGCAAGAATGTCTTTGTTTCTTTGCTAATCCTTGTTTGGATTGTGATTGGATTCTCCGCCAACATTCTCACCACGGAGCAAACATCCTCTCTGCGCATGGTCACAGGTTTTCCTTTTGGGGGATAACCGTTGGTTTGAATGTTAATTATTCGTATCCCTGACAAAAAAAATCAAAAAATTTCAAACTCTCCAAAGATCTTGAAAATTCCTGCAAATCCCAAGAAGTTGTAAAAATCTTTGCAAAGCAGTAAATCCTAAAGGATTTTAGGATGGTTTTTGGGTGGTTATGCTCAGGTCTTTGGTGGTTTTAGGTGGTTTTGATCGTCTTGTTGGTTCCTCATTTTATTAGGTATGAAGTCAACCTTGGTTGCACAAATTTTTTGTCATTTTAAGGGTCATACAGTAAAGTGCTCTGTTGGATGAAAGAAACTGTTGAGTGAAAGCAGATAAGCAGATTTTTACAACTTAAAGGGACTGTACAACCCATCCTCTCTGTGTGGTATGTGTGTAAAATTATGAAATGTGTTTGGGCTAAGCACAAGGCAGTTAATAGCAATTTTGTACAGATAGTGCTCAGTAATCCAATGCATCCATGACAATCTCAGTAATCAAAGCTTTGGTTGAGGTTTTTTTTTATTTTTCTAGGAACAAATATTTGAAGGTTTTTGGTGGTTATAAAAAACATCCATCACATTTCATTTCATGGATAAAGATGAGAAAACATGGCCATCAAACCTTACCTATACCCTATTCACACTGCAAGTTAAACCAGTTTGAACTAAACCAGGTTATCAAATGGAGCCTTCCAATATGGCATTCATACTGACACTAGTTAAACCATAGTTTTACCAGATTGCTTGCACATACCTTTGACCTGTCAGACATAAGCAAACACGGTCAGCAAAAGTAGCTGTTCCTCTCTCCATCACCACAAATCCATGGAAAGGTTTTATATACTGATTTTGAAGACCTGTCCTCTATTGTAGCCTTTGGGCACGGCCTGCCTGCCTGTTTCAGTTGTAAGGCTGCATTCACATTGCACAATCTGTTGAAAGTGCTTAAACACTCGTGCAGAAATCCACCATACTAATCCCTTACAGTGTTCAGATTGCAAAATATTTTTGCAGTCTGAACACTGTGAGGGATTAGTATGGCAGATTTCTGCACGAACATTTAAGTGCTTAAAGAAGATTGTGCAATGTGAATGCAGCCTAAGAGCTGTTCATGCCTGAGTCTATCTTGAGTTGAAAGTATGGAAAAAATCTTGGCAACACCCCCAAAGAGAAGAGCTATCAACAACATGGTTCATTTCAATAATCTATTTTCAAAATTCTTTCATATTTTTGTGCGTACTGAGATAAAGCTTATGACTGAAGCTGCCCATGCTATTATATTTGTGAAACTAATAGCGTGGCTGCCCTGACTCATTCATTGATAATTTGATGGGGGGATGGAAACAGATTCACTAAAAGAAATGTCACATCTTTGCTAAATCATGACCGACAGACAAACATTTCAGTTTTGGATATAGTCGCATATGCTTTTTACTCCATAGTCTACCAAGCAAACATGTTAACTTTTTTTCACCTCCCTTATTCTTAGTTTTGGTTCTTGTATAGATACAAGAACCAAGACTAAGAATAAGGGTCATTTTAGCCTGTTACCAAATATCACATTTTCTTTTATACAGGTTTTACTGCATTTACCTGCACTGGCAGCATGTGAATGTATGATCAACCAATCAAACAGCAAAGGCCTATACACATTTGTAATAGTTCTTAGCCTTTTTGCCTAGGAATGTGTTATTGAGGGGCAGAAATGGCAATAGGATCATATTCATCAATAAAAGGTATGGAATTTGAAATATTTTGACACAAGCTGCAAATACTGCGCACAGTATCTACCTTTATTCTTTACTGGAAGTTTCTTGAGATCTTGGTAATACTTGCATTACTGTATGTAGTTGTTCTGGGAGTGATAAACATTACAAATTTTGGTTCTGGATTTTTTAGTTGCTGTCATGTACTTTCTTGTTCTGTATATATTTGATAAAGTACATCTGCAGTGTTTGTCGCTGATGATCAATTTGCTACTATGAAATTTTGATGATTCTATTCAACCACCAAGATCTCTGAGACAAACACTTAACTTCTTTTTATTGGTGTTTGCTTTATTTGATTAATGACTGTGATAAGACAAAGCTATAGCAGTTACAATTTAAAATCAAAGTTTTTTGTACTCTTTACAGCACTCACAGTAGGTCTTCTCTTTAAGACTATGACCAATTTCTTAGATTTCTCAGAATCAAAGTTGGACATTAGAAGCAGAATTTGTCTTTGCATCTCATCTGTCCTCACCATGTCATCAGCTGTGATTTTTTTTTTTTTTATACTCAATATAAAAATTGTTACAAGGACGAATTACCTAAAACACTACTTACAATATAGTTAACTACACTACGAAGACGATACCCCGAGGAGCATAATACCCTGTCTACCCCGACGCCATTCCATAAAAACACAGAACTAAACTAAAATTAAATATACGATTACAAAAAGCTACATACAACAATTTACCGATGACTGCTGGGTGGCTTATGAATGAATAGGGTAAATGATGGATCTTCATTCAAATCGACCAGTTTCATGGATAAACTGTAGCGTAAGCTCAAGAATATGTCGATTTAATGAATTGGGAAAATCATCATCGCCATACAATAAGATTTGCAATAGAGCATCATTTTTAAGATTTACATATCCAAGTGGTCGTAATAATGCATAGATTCCAGCGAGAAGGTTTTGTCTTTGTAAATCGAAGTAAGGGCAGAGCAACAAGAAGTGTTCCGTATCTTCAATACCATCATTTGTCGGACACATAGGGTTCGTGGTATCTTTAAAATTGTGTTTAAATTTATGAAAATTTAGCTTGCTGAGGCCGACTCTTAGTTGAGTTAGATAGGACAGACCTTTTGGGTCATGAATCCCATAGGCGGGTTTTCCAGAAGGGCGAATTTTCAATAGCATCTTCTTCTTGAAGATGGCAACAGATGGCGCAAGCCTAGTCTCAGTTTCAAGTGCATTCCATTCGGACAGACAATGTGGATAAAACGTAGATTTGAATCTTTCAGTTCTTGTCCTTATTTGCCCGATTACATCATGCTTTCGGAGAGAGTATTGAGACTGCTGATGAGGTGGAATTGGATCCCTTGTATAGTTGGGTGTTAGGTTATTTACAATTTTATAGAACAAAGTAAGGCGTCTACTCCACCTACGAAGACTAAGAGATTCCCATCCAAGCTCAGCGTACAACTTCTCTCTAGATGTTCCCCTCCATGTACCTGAGACGGCCAAAGCAGCAGAGTATTGGACAGATTCTAGCTTTTCCATAAGATTGGACAAGGTGACATTTCCACTGAACTCGCATATTTTTGGTGGATCATGGTATATGACATCTCCATAGTCTAAGTGAGGTCGAACATAGAGCTTGTATAGCTCGTTAAGGGTGTTTCTAGGTAGATATCTTGAAAGAAACCTCAACATACCAATACTCTTTCTTGCTTTAGAAATAGCTACTTTAATATGGGAAGAAAAGGTCAACTTTGAGTCTAGAACTATTCCTAAATGCTTGTGTTCGACAACTTGCATCACGGGTGTGTTATTGAAAAGAATTTCGGGATGATTGGTTTCAGTTTTTTTCTTCGAAAATATTAATTCGACTGCTTGCTTTTGTGGATCAGGATTAAAGGACATCCTCCAGTCATGAGCCCATTTACTGATCAACTCCAGGTCATGATTCATGTCACTTGCAGCTGTGTCTGAGTCTTGCACAATTGTAAAAAGTGACGTATCATCAGCAAAAAGCTTAACGTTGCACTTCAAGTCTGCAGTTAGATCATTAATGTAGACTAGAAAAAATAAGGGACCTAGAATGGAACCCTGGGGCACTCCTGCTGATACATCTCCCCAACTAGAGCTCTGTCCATTCAGTACAGTTCTCTGTTTTCGATTTTTTAAAAAATCTTTGATAAGACTTAGAAGTTGCCCGGAGACACCGCATCGCTTTAATTTATATATTAACCCATCATGCCATACCCTGTCAAATGCTTTAGAAATATCAAGGTACACGGAGCGAACATCAAGAGGAGGATTGCAATCAAACGCCGCAAATATTGTATGTGTTATCGAGATTAGCTGATTAATTGTTGAGTCACCGGGACGGAAACCTGATTGGTTGGGATTCAGTAATTCCGATGAAACAAGATGAGAATAAAGAGAATCAAATATGAGTTTTTCGAGAATTTTGCCAAAAATTGGAAGCAGAGAGATTGGACGATAGTTTGTCTTTACATTTTTCTCATTCTTTTTATGCACAGGCACCACGTTTGCGTGTTTCCATATATCAGGGAAAGTACCGTCTCTCAAACAGCTCATGAATATTATTTTTAATGGTACAACCAACGCAGAATCACACAATTTTATCATCCTTACGGATATTTCATCCCAGCCATGCGCTTTGTTTGGATTGAGTGATCTAATAATTTTCAATATGTTTTCATCGGACACGTGAAAATCGGTCAGTAGTGTAGCATTTACTGGAATATTTTGTGATATGGTACTACCTGTATCGATCGTTGTGCATTGAAGAATGAAGTAATCATTAAATATTTGTGCCTTTTCAGTAAAATCCATCACGAATATCCCATTTTCTAAAAGAGGTGGTATTATAGGAATCTTGGCCTTGTTTAGAACAGTGTTAATTAATGACCAATATGTTTTACGGCCCGTCGCAGGATTTGCTAAGGTTTTACCAGCTTTTAGAAAGTACTGTCGCTTTGCATCCTCAATCATTTCCGAACATTTTGATATCATGTTTTGTATTTCCGAGAGCTTATCACCTGGCCGGCCTCTCCTAACAAAGGTTTTATACGCATGATTCTTTTTCCGCAGAAAATTCTTAACATGTTTCGTTATCCATGGTGCTTCACTGGGCTTGATTATTTTAACTTTATTGGGTATGAAATTTGAGAAAATATTCAGAAGAACTTCGTTCAGTAATTTAACTTGCTCATTGGGACATACGTTTTCCAGATTCTCCATCCATCGAAACATTTCAACGCTCTTCTTAATGCCGACCCCATCTGCCTTATCATAATACCAAATTCTGCGAGTGTATGGGGGTGGGGCTAAATTTGACACAGCTAATTTTCCATAAATGATCTGGTGATGACATTGATCATGTAGCGAGGAGTGGACACCAGATTCGATAAAAAGGTTGGGTTGATCCGTAAAAATTAAGTCAATGCAAGATTTAGAATCGCCCATCAAATGAGTTGGTTCAGAAATCAATTGGTAAAGACCAAGGTCAGATGCTAGTGGTTCAAAATGTTTTCCCTCATTATTTTCTATTTCATTTTCCCACCACTGAGAAGATCGGCAATTAAAATCACCGGTGATAACGACACAGAAAGGATTCTCGGCAGCCAGTTTAGATAACAACAATTCAAAATTCATGGTGAAATCATCAAAATCAGCTGTGATTAGACAAGTATATACTGTATAAATTTTGAGACTGATGAATTACAATTCAGGTGACTGTTGTAATGCAGGTACATGGCTAACATTCTCATCCTTCTTTTAGATTTATTTGTAAGAAAGATCCTCATTGTTGAACAGGTTGGTGTTTAATTTTGTTTTTATGATCCGGACCTAATTCAAGGCTGTGGTGGTACTTGAAGATATTAAGTGAAGTTTAAACCTTCAGAGGAAGGTTAAGACAGAAGATCCGCTCTTTGTCAAATTTATTTTGATGTACAGTATCAGACAAGAAAAATAGAAGACAGTATCATTGCTTCCTAAGCAGAATTCTGTTCAACCATGCTTTCTTGGCAGAAGTAAATCACAAAAGTTTAATGCATTGTTTGTATGCAGTAGTTAAGCATTTTAGTGCAGCAGATTTTTGAAAAAGTGTTCAAAGTCATATAAAAGCACGAAATTTTGTAAATCTGTACAGTTTTCTCAGCTGAACAATGTAGGCTATGGGCCCATTCAAGAATTTCAATATTTTCCATAATGGCGGCACTTTCAAAATGGCGGCCAAGATTTTTATACAAATCATCATAACAAGCTATTACATTACCAGAAATGTAGGAAATTTTGCAATTTTATTCGATTTGCTTTGTTAGCTATGTTAAGTTAAAATTAGGACCGATTTTTCATAATGGCGGCATTTTCAAAATGGCTGCTGAGCTCTCCAACGAATGATCAAATCAGATTTTTACAGTACAAACACGCTAGAAAATTAACAGAAACAAATTATGCTTATCATGTTGAAATGATACTCCTTTGATAGCCTTAAATCTTTAATAATTTTCTGCATTGGCTGCATTTCAAAATTGACGGCTACAAATCCCGAACTTATTTTACAGTACTTTGTCCTTGAAAAAAATCGTGAACGTCAAATGTTATCCTTGGTCACATTCGCCTCCGCACTTGCATAATGCCGTGCAAACTAAGCCAGATTTGAAGCATTTGCACCTTTTTCTGCAGCCAAGTTCCGGACTACAGCCACACCTCAAAAGTTCTTTGCACGCATCAGAGGCCTGCGGTATCGTAATCCACTTTGGCATCCATTTATCATCAAGGCCTTTGGACCAACCCCATTCATTTGGTGATGGAAGATTGGGTACAGGGGACAAGCAGTGATTCCAAATGATACTCTGGAGTGTAGCTCTCTTTGTGTGCTGAAACAACGCATCTAACGTTGGAGGAATAGCATCAATGGGTCTACCCTTCTTGGCGAAAAGCTCTTTCCGGCATTCATTAACATCGTTGCATGAGCTGGAACGATCATACATGATTATGACAAATCGCTGAAGCACTGGCATCACTTGCTGTAACGTATCTAAGTTTGGGGCACTGGTGACTTTCTCAAAAGCATTTGTCACTTCATCAAATGCTTGCCATGCAGCCCAGGCAGTCTTCTTCCCTTTACCTGCAAACGATGAGGTCTGGTCACAGCCTGTAAATGCATGGAAAAAGGGAAGCGATTTTGCCTTTTGTTTGCTGATGTAGCTGCAAAGAGAGTGAATTGGAATGCTTCTGTAACTCTTTCCTGTGCCAAACCGTATCCAAAGTTCCTTGGCTCCTATGGTATCAAACATTGCGATGGCTAATACCACAACATCTGTATCGACTGTGCGAATGACTATTTTAGAACATCCATTGATGACAGCATCTTTTGCGTGTAAAAGAATTCTCGTATCTGCCTCTTCGTGCTCGCATGGTGCCAGGGGCTGCACGTCTATCCTCTCCTTGGTACAACAGATGGAGTTTCCCTTTGTTGAAATTACTTGCTTTTCATTACTTAAAGACATGGTCTGCTCAGCCAGGTAGTTGAATAGTTCTGTCTTGTTCTTGTCATCTCTGAGAAATCCCTGCCAGTTACCTGGTACTCTTGCATTTGATTCAACACGTCTTCTTGTGTCGGCACCCCTTTTCATCCTTGTAGCACTCTTGAGGCTATTTTCTTTATAAACATCCCAAACGATGTCCAATCTGCTGACAGTTTCCAACTGACTACACAAGTACCGCAAATAGATGTTGTCAGCGTAATCTTGCATTGTACGGCAACCAATCGGTTTCAACATGTTCACTATTGCCGATCCATCCAGGATGAGTACATCAGCATTTTTTGGTTCCTCTGGGGTTGAAATAAAGCTTTCAAGGCAATCCATCAAATCGGATTTGGACCCAAATCGCAAATTTCCATGCTGGGAAAGAGAGGGTGGATAACTTTGATTTTCATGACTGAAAAAGTTATCAACATCACCATCACGGGCTTGACACGAAATGTATAATCTTGAGAACAGAGAGCAATTTTGCTTCAGCGAATTAAGTTCCTGTTGTTTCTTTGACGCATCCTTCGTTGGACGGAAACTGAAAAGAGGTAGCTTGTTTGCCTTGATTGGTTCCGAAACTGACTTGTTTCTCTTTTGCAACCTTTCTTCGACGAATTCCTCGTACTGCCGTTGTCCTAGGTTTACAACAGTTTTCACTGTAGTTGCAACTGTTTCGTGCACAATATCCCTCGTATCAAGAACCAGGAGTTCGTCGCTGGTCTCTGTAAAAGGATTTCCAAGATCTTCAATGGCTTTTGTCAATGCTTTAACCGACTTTGTGAATTCTCTCTGAATCCCCAAAGACTCATCGTGATGAAGAGATGCATTTTGACTCCTTCCTTTTACTCTCATTCTTGTACAGTTCTCAAATTCCTCGATAACTCTTGCAACTTCGGGTCCTGAAACCATCCATCGTTGAAGTTCTGAAGCACTCTCGGTAAGGCCAATTGCCCCTCCATCCCCTTTTACGCATTTGTTGTTTTGTTCGTGTGCATGATCAATGGGGATGGAGGAAAAGCGATGGCCACTTTTGTTTACCACAAAATTTCCATTTTCGAACTGCTCAAATACGGATGGCGCGTTGTCTTGTAGTGCAACCATATCTCTAACGTGTATTGACAGCCAACGTGCATAATTTGGATGGTCTAATGCAAAGAACCAAGGCATTAGTGACGTCAGGGCGTCTTTGTACAAACAAAAATTTCTCTCTCGCATAGATCTCACGAAGATTAGGATTAGCAGCTCAAATGATAAGGTGATCGACCAAAACTGAAATTGAGGACTTTCTGCTTCCCGTTGAATACGCCAACTTTCAAATGATAGAGTATCCTCCTCTGGTGCGTTCTCTTTATGATCTTTGTATGCTTTTTGCATCAAAATGCTAAGTGAAGCTGCCGTAATTTGGTGTGCTCTCCTTGTCTTTGATATATGAGATGCTTTAAGGAACGAATCTGCTGTTCCAGAAGATGCTATATCAGCCATGACTAAAGAACTTGTCCACCCGCTATCTTCTAACCATTTCCCAATGGCTTTCAATGCTGCCATCTCTATGTGTAGACCTCCAAACATAACAATAAGGCACTTTTCTCCATATAGATCAGGCCATTGCCATTGTATCTGTTTGGCAAGAGCAAAGAGTGGCTGGTCAAATGCCACAACGGTGGTTTGCCCTGGATTCAGAAACTCGACGGCTTTGCGGATAACATCGATTGAATGCTTTATCATTGCTGGAGAGTGAGCTTCTTCATTGAAAGGAACTGTTGCTCCAGAAATGCCCTAAACTTCGGGAAACTTGATACGAGCCCAAGACAAGAGGAAAACAGATTAATTCATTTTGCTACTGACCTATCTCGGCAACGTTTGTGCCATTTTGCTTTATTGCTCAGCAAAGTAGTAGGTATTCCAGAGCCTTGATCTAACAAGGATAGGTCTATGTCCATTGGCATTGACTTCAACTCGGAGAAACGCAAGATGTTTGCAGCAAAGGTACGATATCCAACTAACCTAATCGTCCAGGGTCCATATCCGATCTTTTGCAGTCTGCAGGACATTGTAGCGATTCCTTGGTCGATTCCTGGCAGATAATGCATTTTGACCACTCCATTTATGAAAAATGTGGGCAGAAAAATTTATTACTTAGACCAAACAAGTAAACCATCAAACGATTCCATCTTGAAGCGAATATTGTAGGCCTTCCTGTCATGTGCAAGAAATACGTGGATGTCGCAAATTATTATGTAACATAGCGTAGATAAGCATGTCCACTACATTGTAAAGGTTTCTTTTTGGAATGAAAAGATGTGCATCGATTCCACACAGGTTTCAACAATTCTAAAATATGATAAACAGTCAGAATGAAGAAAGTGGTAATTGCACACAATTTGTGCTTTCTGGAAGCTAGGAAAATTTTGCGACTGTTTGAATTGAGTGTTAAGGTGAACGTCATTTCAAAAATACCCAATTGTAAACAAGTTTTAAAATTAGCAAGATTTCGTTGCAGATATGCTGAAAGTAATGTAATTAGCATACTTTCACAAAATGTCTGGTTTCATTTCTTTGAGTTTGTAATACAATTATATTCACAGCGGCCATTTTGAAAATGCTGCCATTATGGAAAGTTGGCCCTAATTTTAACTATTTTTGTTATTGAACAAAGTTAACAACAGAAATTGCATAGCATTGCAATTTTTCATACTTTTCTGGTGATGTCATACTCGGTTATGATAATTAGTTTCAAAATCATGGCTGCCATTTTGAAAGTGCCGCCATTTTTGAAAATATTAAAATTTTTGAATGGGCCCATAGCCTATATTGTTCAGCTGAAAAAACTGTACAGATTTGCCAAATTTCATGCTTTTATACAACTTTGAACACTTTTGCGAAAAAAGCGCAAAAATCTGCTCCACTATTTATATGCTGTGGCTCTTACATTTCTCTTCTAAAGCTGGATCTCCACTAGGCGGAAAAACGTCGAGCCGCGAAAAGTAGAACGTACTGTCCTACTATTCGCAGGTTGACATTTTTCGGCGGCAACAATTCGATTGGCCAATTAGATTGCCAAAATTTTTCCGTCGTGACATTTTTCCGCCTAGTGGAGATCCGGCTTAAGGGCCTGTTTATATGAGGGGGCTGGCCCGTTAGCAAGCTGGCTCACCTTCAGGTGAGATCCTACTTACCTGGTAACAACTTTGTAAACATCAGTTTACGTTTATAGGCATGCCAGGCTGGCCTGCCTTGCTGAGATCTCGGTTATCGACTACTGGGATCCTGCCTCGAGCGGGCTGGCTTTTCTCATATGAACAGAAGAAACGGGCCAGCCTGCCTGTTATGCATGGGCAGTATTACATTTGGCGCCGTGAGTCAGGAAATATTTCCTCGTTCTTTCAATTTTACACAAAAGAATGACAGCACGTGGCTACTAATAGCCGGGCTGGCTCGTTGCTGGCTCACTTTTGAATCTCTCATATAAAACCGGGCTGGCTTGTTGGCGAGCCAGCTCGCTAACGGGCCAGCCCGCCTCATATAAATAGGCCCTAAATGCCTGAAACTGGAACCAGCTGGGAGAAATCCATTTTACGGAAAGTATATGCAGTGTGATTGCTCTTTGGCCATAAGTACCTTTTATTTTGTTACAAGCACAAGATGAGCTTGTCAGCTTACATCTCCCTATGGAAATTCTTGATTGTGCAGTATAACTAAGGTAGATTAAAGGGTTATATACATTTTCTGTGGTTACCATCATTGCAGTTTGCTGCCAGTGATGTTACCAATTTGCTACTGCTGATACTGCAGTGATTAGATAATTCACCAAGATCTCTGAGGCAGCTTTTTAATATGAGCAAATAACGCATGGTCTTTGAATTTCAATGTTGCATTGCATTGTCAAAAAGTACTCCACGAGCCAGTGTTTGTGTTGTCATATTTCAAAATTTATAGTTGTCATGTTATACCTCCCATTTTTTGCTTAACTTTTGTAGTTACTCCTTTTTCTAATCTTTCAGGGTCTGCTGATGAATGATTTCAATTCAGGAGGGAGCAACAGCATTTTTCTGTTAAGAATGAAACCTATGTTTCCAGAAAAGTAGTTGTTTACAGTCAACTGTCAATGATTCTATGGTAACTTATTTTAAGATACATTCAAGTCTGTATACATATGAGCCATCTTTACAATTTATGTATTGCCACATGTCATCTGTAGATTTCTTTAGTTGGTATGCCTCTGTATCTATGTTTTGCAATGAACTGCAATATTCTGATAGCTATATATGTATACAAATTGAAGTTTTCCAGCTCTCTAACTTCTTACAGTCATCAATTAAAGGAAGAGAAAGGAAGGGCAATGGCACAGCCTTATTATTGGAAAATAGTAGTTCTTGTGAATGTGTGTACATGTGAACCAGCTGAAGACAAGTGTTTACCCCTGTTGGTGTTTCATGTCTCTATACAGATACACTCTTCATGGCATCATATGATGATCTCATAGTTCAACTGAAATGTGATGTAAAATTTTCGCCCCTATCTGATGATGCTATGATATTTGTCATTAAAATCTCCTTGCTAGAGTCTTTGATTTATAGTCAGGAAGGGCAAGTTTTACGCATTTTTAAGAAACTTTGATATTGTGGCTACTCTGTTGCTTAATCCCTTAATCTTAATATTTCTACTAATACTTACTACTATTGTCTAATTAACTGCCAGCTATTAAATATCCAAAGTTAATTAAGACTAATTAAATAATCAATTATTAGTGCCTAAACAATTGGCCAACATTTCTGGGTATGTCTTATGCACTGTAGCCAAAGTCTTACACCCTCTTTTCATATTGTAAAAAGGGCTTCTAGGGTGGAATTGATATCAATGCAAGGGGAGAGATTTGAATTCTGCATGTATTATTCACTTCAGCTTCTTTATTTGAACCACTTCTGGACTGGATAAGAAAGGACATTGCTGAGTTAAGCATTCCTTGCTTATCTTGTTCGAGGTTTTTAGAGACAGGGAATATGAAACATTTTAAACAAGTTCCTTGTTGGCGGTAGATTTGCCATAAGTCTTTTTTGTCAAAAAAATTGAGAAAGGGAAAAGCGAAATTTTACTGTTTCATCACTCGCCTCCGCAGAGGCATTCATTAGACTTGTTGCAGTTGGGGCAAGTCTATGGTTTTCGTAAAGGAAAAAATTATCAAAAAATTAAACGATCAAATCAAAGTTTTGTGATCACTTCTAGTTCGCATATTTATACCATAAACGCAATGCAAGTTAATGTCAGTTCAGGAGGGAAAGTTTTCGAAGTAATCACTTTTCCCATCTAATTTCACAACGATTTCAAAAGATTTTTTGAGGAAAATCCCATTTATCTCCTTTCAACGGGTTTACAGTCAAAGGACAAGCAAATATGTCCTGTATCGCATAAATGTCCACATCTGCATCTCTCTCCAGGTGCACTGGCACCGATTCTAGAATTCTGCCACTCCCAAAGTGTGGCTTCAAACAATCAAGTTCAAGGCAAGTCGCAGCCCTCACTGCTTCTTGGAGCATCCCTGGATCGTTCTGACCTCAAAAACACCGTTACTCATTCATAACTTGCTTGTAACGCTGATAGCCACAACAAGACGGCACTTGTAAATATTGCGTAAGACTTAGCCAACTACATCACAGACAGTGGTGTAATGTTTACGCAGCCCGTTTTCTGCAGAAGGAGACAGAGCCAGCCAATATCCTCTGCGAATGTCATAAATAACTCTTTATTGAGCAATTTGAATAGCTGAGAGGATCATTACAGGCCGACATGTGGACAGGGCAATGAAATCAATGAGTTGTTTTGAAAAGTATTTACTCCTGTAAAATCCAGCAGTGTAATTTGATTAGGTGCAACAAAGCAAAGGGAGGAGATAATTTCAAGAGTGACAAATGGAATGAAAGAGCACAGACGGGGGTTCATGCTGACATTAAAAGCCAGCCAAAATATTTTCTCTAATAACAGAAGAAAGGGGTGCGTAAAACTTTGGTGACACTGCCCCATGCGTAAAACTTACCCTCCCTGACTATATTATGAGTTTGCTTATTTCATATCTTTGTTTACAGCATGTAAACTGCAAAGCCAATGGCAGCGGCAAATAGAAATTTTGCTCCAAGGAACTATGTTCTATGTTGCTACAAGATGTTGCTTCTGACTATGTTGCTCCAAGGAAAGCTTCAATATTGCAACATACGAGAGTCTTGATTGGTAAGCTTTGCAAAACTCTTAAGATGCACTTCTCAGACATGTGTTTCACTCTGTTGTAGGAAAGCTATGACAAGTTCATTCATGGATTTTAGCAGTTTATTTGACATTTCAAGTTACAGTATTGAGACAATTGTCCAAAAGTAATATACTGTTTTTGAATTTAAATTCCAATGCAAGCAAAATTGCTGGCATCATGTGATGATCTCATAGTTCAACTGAAATGTGATGTAAATATTTCGCCCCTATCTGATGATGCCCCTTATTGCAATTTGTCCAAACTCGATCATGGAAAAATATTCATTCAAGTTTAGATAGAAGTAGACTTGTTGGTATTTTGTTGTTCAAATTTTCATTATTTCCATTTGCAGCGTCTGGAAAGTAGAACCATAACAGTGGTGGAACACGAGTAAGTTACACTTCTTAGTTTGGGTAAGTCTCAACAGGAGTTGCATACTGTATGAAGCCTGGGCTGCTAGGTTTTTGGTCATGTATACTATCAGATTGGCTGGGAATTTGAATTAAATGAAAAATTGTCTTAGAGCATTTGAATCATACCTAGCCATTTGATGTATGGTGACCATCTTTGTTTTAAGACTGCAAGAGTGGGGCCTTTGAGTGGAGTTGATAGCCTAAGGATTGGGAATTCAATTGACTTGTACATTACTGCAGACTCCTTTGCATTAGTACCTTGTATTAATCATACCAGCTATTAATGCCATATATTATTTATGTCAAAAGCTAACCTAAACCAAATCCAAGTTTGGGGTCCTAGCACAAAAGGCTGGTGTCACTCGTTTGTCTTGAGTGCAGAAAGTTCATGTTCCATCGTATTGTTTTAAGTTGTAATGATGACATTTTCTTATCCTGACATAGCAGTGGAGGGATATAGACTACAATTCTCTGAACAACTTAAATACAACATCTTCCTATCTTAAAACTCACTTTACAGAAGCATATTTGTTACCGTAGATATCAAACAAAAGACTGCCAGAATGCAATGCGTAGTTTTGGCAATGTATGTCCA
The DNA here is from genome assembly GCA_964019985.1 of Aurelia sp. 4 Dawson et al 2005. Taxonomy (NCBI): domain Eukaryota; kingdom Metazoa; phylum Cnidaria; class Scyphozoa; order Semaeostomeae; family Ulmaridae; genus Aurelia; species Aurelia sp. 4 Dawson et al 2005. Next base: position 13,514,581 of record OZ026500.1, on the reverse strand, counting down.
TAATGAAAATGAAGTGAATTTCTGAGAAACAGGACTTCTTTGTCCATGAAGTTATTTCTGTATTTTGAAATTTGTCTGCAGGGCCAAAGTCTAAAGTACAGACCTTCGTTTCTTGGACCCTTTACTAAGATTTTATTGCTTTCTTTACAATTTTTAGTCACGATTTCATTGCAAATATGATTTTATAATTATCTGGTTAGAAAATATGATGCTAACCTACAGTTGGTATCTTGTCCCTTAAAATTTGTACAGAAGCAACCAAGCGAGTAAGTAAAAATTTGCCACAAATCAAGAAATTTGTAATGGTTAAAATAAATAATTAAGTAAAAAAATATTCAATTTACAATTTACCTAGCAGGTAAATTGTACTAACAGGTCCCATACCTAGCAGGTAAATTGTACATTTTAATGTTTAAAATCACTTCGTAAAATGTAATGGCTTTTGTGAAACCGATACCCCAAATTTTACAAGTCATTCAAACAATATACCCAAGAATTGTGACAACAATCCAAAATTTCAACCAGGTATGTGAAATTTGATCAAATCAGTACCGTAAACAGTTATTGTCTTATGTGACATTGTCTATTTGTGATTTTACCAAAAGAGATACCCTGAAATACATTTGCTGCCTGAGAAAAGGAACCCCATAAATAGCACATCCTGTACTGGTATATAAGGTTGTTTAGTTACCCCTGGGTCTGAAAGTTGATTTTCCTATAGAAATTCTGCACGAACATACGCGAAATTATTATTGTAAATTTGTCTAAGTCAAGGGGTGCATCACTCCCAGAAAATCCATAAACCTGTTCAAAACTCCCTTTTCTCGAGAAAAATCTGCAAAAGATCTCCGAAAATCCTACTTTTATGAAAAATTTTGTACTCTTTCGGTATAACTTTTTGCTAAAGTGCAAAAAAATAACTTAGAAAAAATCCTACTTTTTTGAAAAATTGTGTACTCTTTCGGTCTAACTTTTTGCTAAAGTGCAAAGAAATAACTTAGAAGTTGTGAATCTAATCTTATCACCCCCTGCATGTATCTTTTCCAGATCTTGCAATCAATTACATCAACCAAGAGATCATTTTATGATTTCAATGGTCTGCAGGTGGGCTCAACTGGGTTCTTGAAGTCATGTTTGTTGAAAATGCCCTTACAGTCCGCAATATGGATTTATTTGTTAGCCATATGAAGGGAGATAAAACTTCAAGAGAAAATGAGCCAAGGAAATCCTTATTATGACTTGAAGTGAACATGCTTTGAAATCGAAACTTTTGGATGGAAAACTTTCGGACAAACATGGCGCCAAGATACAAGCGTGAAACCATGTTAAAATCAATCGTAATTCTATTGTAAATATCAACTAACAAGCATTTTCATCATCACATCTACAGGATTATTGGGAAGAATTCTTTGTCAGATCTGCCATACATGAACTGCCTACACGAAACTTCACCCATACTTTCAAATCACAAAATTCAAGGCACGTGATCACCACTAACAAAGCAACGATTAATTATTTTATATGTTATGTTTCTTTGTACTTTTCTATTTTCCATGAATTTGAAATTTCGGCAAAAACATTTTTGGACATGACCAGATTTCGGACCAGTGATTTTTCGGAGAAACTTTAGTCCGAAGGATTGATCGTCCGAAAGCTATCAATTGATTTTGATGTAGTTCCAGTATCATGTACCATTCAAATCTAACGTGGTGATAGTTTTTATTTCAAAGTGTTTTCACCTGATTACATCTCATGTCATCCATAGTGATGCTGATTCTATGCAAAACTTGGAGAAAATGATCGATTGTGATAAAAGTGAAATTCATGTGGATCCCATTTGATTCAAGCTCAAGCTCAAGACCTGCCAAAACTTGCCATTTGCTCGTCCGAGACTAAGCGCATCCCATTCGATTCAAGCTGGAATTTATCATGCTTTCACATCAAAGGATGGAACTTTTATTACTTTAATAATCATAACCAGGGATGTTTCTTTCATAACTTTATGATCATTCAAATCATAAATGTAACTATCGCATAACAGCTCTAAAGAATTCCTGCACTGCAGGACGAAACATTGGCAAAATATATATACTTGTTAAACCGACCCATTCGCCGTTGTTCTTCGTCGTTTTGCGGTGTCTCTATCAACAATTTTATGATGTTTACCTTGTATAATAAACTCTTCCTTGTCTCTTTAATTTTTGCTTGATTCCCGTTGCGGAGCAGCTGCAAATCTGTAAAATAGACTTGATGAATGAACGTTGACATAGCTTGCATAGCTGAAAGCACAGTGAACATTTGATGGTTTCAGCCAGTAATGTACGTGGAAAGCAGACACATTTTCTGCGTTCAGGATTGACGTCAGCGGAAGTCATTATCAATTGTTGTCCAGGAGCAGCACAAAGTTCTCTGCCCGGGCAAGAGGAAGCAATCTGTTCAGAAAAGATAGTCGCTTCTTTGGCTGTTGTTGAAACTGTTTGAAGTGTTACTTCCTCGTTAATTTGTAAGGTTGTCAATGTGGGTATCTGTTGTTGCAAAGGTCTTGCAGTCTTTTTAGAGTCGTTTACCACATCAGAGTTGAATATTTGCCAACTTTTTTCATCTGATAAAATTTGATGTTTATGACTTCCCTGGTCCTTTATGAAAATAGAGGTTATGGGGAATCAAGGAGCCCGGATGCCCATTAAGGACGCCTATTGTCTTAAGTTATAATATGTGCTGTAAGACACTGCAGTAACGTTTTAGCCTATTTGCGACTCAGTAGGAAAATATATTAAAGTAATCTCTGGTTATCTTCTTTTCCTCATCTCAAATTTCCTTACAAAGCGGGAGCAACGAGTCGTGTTAAATGGAAAAAAATCCTAATGGAGAAGGATATCTGCGGAAGTACCCCCAAGGCTCTGTTTTAGGTCATCCATTCTTCCTTGTTTGTATCAATGACCTTGCTGAAAATAGAGACAGTGATGTTAAACTGCTTGCAGACGATTCTTCTCATTTTTGTGCCGTTCAAAATGTGACCAGAAGTGCCTATGAGCTCAGAGGCGGCACCAGCCCTCAAAAAGTGGGGAGGACAAGAAAAATTTCTTAGGACCACGCCCATTTTTTATGAAAGCCACGCCCATTTGGAAAAAGAAGAGCCTTTACAAGGATTTGATCATGCAAAAAGCAATTAAAGTAAACCTGGGTAAAATTGTAATATTTTTAACTAAAGGGTCACTGACAAAGTTATTTTATGTTGCCTTAACAGTTACAATGCAAGTTTTCGATGATTTGCGAGGTTGGAATAGTTCCACCAGTTTCTCCAACTCACTTTTATCTGCGATATCTCGTTCACTACTGATGAGATGATATCTTCTTCTTTGATCTAAGTGAGTCAAAATGTGTCAAATTTTCGTAATTCAATGTATTGGTTTCATCAATCAAGGGCAGAAAATCTGGACATGTCGACAGTTCTACATATATGTTGCAGTTAACGACAGACAGGAAGGGTGCAATGAGTGACCAGACAGCAAAACTGTTTGCGGTAATGGGGGCGTGATTGTGAGACTCCACTGTATAGGGTCTTTTTCATTTCCTTGTTTATCTGTTGAAAGTCTTTTTCATTTCCTTGTTTATCTGTTGAAGAATTTTTCTCATGTGCCACCATCGTACCCCCCCCCCCTTAAATATTTCTCCTCGGATTCTGACGAATTGAAAAATCGGTCCTGAAAAATATTGGGGAGGACATGTCCTCCCCGTGGTGCCGCGTCTGTATGAGCTGGATAGGGATTTAGAAAGAGTGCGATTGTGGGCAATGCAGTGGAAAATACAACCTAATGCAGGAAAAACTGCAGAATCTTTTTCACTACCAAGAGGAAAATGCCTAACCACTCGGCTCTAATGCCGTGGGACGACTAAGTAGTGAGAAAAATGGAGCACAAACGTCTTGATCTTGGAATGATCTTGGATCATTTGGAAAGAAAACGAGTACAGGTAAATATGATGCTACAGAAATCACTTGCAGATAACGAAATTGACCTGATTGAACATGAAGTTTTCGATACAGATTGGCGACACCTCCTATATGATGATGGGATTCACTTGAATGATGACGGCATAAACGTCTTGGGAAATGATTTTGTAAATTACATAAACAGTATTTGACTATCCTCGAATTATTTTAAATATGACCGAAACTTCCGTACGGAGATAGAACCTTCACAGCCGATAAACTGCAACAATGAAAATTCAAATAAATTCGGGTCTTTGGCCATTAGCCCTAGCCTAGGCAGGTCACATGATCAACTATATTTATCTTCCTGTGCTTCAAATGATTCCAATACGATCAGTGAAAGTTCTTTCTCTGCATCTTCAGATAGATCCACGCAATTAGATACTTTCAGTGACATTGGGGAGATTTTTGATCTGAGAACAAAAAATCCAAACAACCCTTTGATTGGTTTCTTAAATATAAATAGTCTTCGTAACAAAATCATAGATTTGAGATTGGTGATGGAGAGATGCTTGCCTGATATTTTAGTAATAGAGGAAACAAAACTACATTCAGATCTCAAAACGGAGATCTTTTTAATAAATAATTACCAAAGGCCAATCCGTCGTGATAGGAATGAATTTGGTGGGGGCCTGATGCAGTTTGTTAGGAAAGGGGTTGTTTGCAACAGAGTTTCTACTATTGAAAGTCCCAATATCGAGATCATTTGTTCCGAACTAATGATCTGTAAAAAGAGGTGGGCCATTTTTAGCATCTATCGACCTCCAGATGTTTCCAATCTGGAACCATTTTTCAGAGAACTGTCCTCTTGCTTAAACAAAGCTTTGGACAAATCCCGGACAAATATGACAATGTTATGATCATGGGCGATATAAACATTGACACTCATGATATTCAGCATCCAGGGTATACTCGGTCAATTTTGCGATGTTTTTGCACTGTCCAATTTGGTAAAGGATAAGACATGCTTCACAAAAAATCACAGCTCTTCAATTGACGTTATGCTCACCAATAAACCTAGATGTTTTCAAAATACGACCGTTGTTGAAACTGGTCTAAGTGACTTTCATGGCCTTGTCTTAACTTTGATGAAAACACACATTCCCCGTCTCAAACTTAAAGTGATCAAATATCGTAGTTATAAGAAGTTTGAACCTGAAAAGTTCCTCCAAGATGTAAAGGATATAGACTTTAGAGAAGATTTAAATGATGCGGATTCGTTTTACAAGAATATTTCATCTGCTTTCCGAGAAATTTTAGATCGCCATGCACCTTTAAAAACAAAAGTTCCGAGGGGAAATACTGTCCCTTTCATGAATCAGCAGTTACAAAAGGCAATTTATACCAGATCAAGGCTTAAAAAAAGACTTAATAAAAACCCTACGGCAGAAAATAGGACTAATTTCAAAAAGCAACGAAATAAATGTCTCTTTGAGAAAGAAGGCTATCAAGAGCCACTTTAAAGAAGCAACTAAAAATGGCATCATGTCTAATAAAGAATTTTGGGATCTTGTTAAACCTTTTCTTTCAAATAAAGGGGGACTGACGAGTAGCGATATTTCTCTTGTAAGAAATGATCCCATTGTAACTGATGACCAGGAATTGGCAGAGATTTTCAACCATCACTATGTAAATATAGTAGAGAATTCTAGTGGTAAGAAGCCTATTAGCCTTGCTAAAGACATTGGGATTTCTGATGATCGCCAAATTGTTCGCTTGATTCTTGATAAGTATAAATACCACCCAAGTGTGCTAGCTATTTATTATTAGGTCTTACGACACCAGTCTTAAAAATGAATTGCTATTGGTGGAAAGAAATGATCCGAAAGGCTTCTGGAACTTGATTTCAAACATTAAGAAAGAAAATAAAGACCACGATGATGGAATGACCCCAAATGAGTTCTCTAAAGCTGCAAAAAAATATCATGAATATTTTACCAGCCTTTACTCCTGCTCTGATAACAGTACAGGTAGCGACGCTACTGTCTTCAAATCTCATTTGAAACCTGTTTACCGGGACAAGAATGTTATGCAGCTCCTTAACGCCCCTTTTACGAAGGAAGAGATAATTTGTGGTATCGAAAAACTCAAGTCCAACAAAGCTCCGGGAGTTGATAGAATTTTAAACGAGTTCTTGAAAACAGGGAAAGAAGTTTTGTCCGGGGCGATTACAGTGCTATTCAACAAAATCCTAGAATCAGGGAAGTACCCAGAGCAATGGTCAGTAAATATCCTCTCTACGATCCACAAAGGTGGATGCAAAGACAACCTAGATAATTACAGAGGAATAAGTGTAAGTTCATGCTTCGGTAAGTTATTTGGATCTCTGTTGTCAAATAGACTTGAGCAAACTATTAATAAATTTGAATTAAAAGGCCCACATCAAATCGGTTTTTTAAAGGGGCATAGAACGGCAGACCATGTTTTCGTAGTAAACACGCTCATAAACAAAATAGTAAAGAAGGAAGGAAAAAATCTTTACACAGCTTTCATAGACCTTCGAAAAGCATACGATTCTGTCGAAAGAAAACTGCTTTTTAACAAACTATGGTCCCTTGGGTTTGAAGGCAAGTTTTTCCAGAGCCTCTTACCCATGTATAAGTCCGTTTATCAAAGCGTAAAACTAAATGGTATGCTGCTTGAGTCCATCCCTGCAACCAGGGGTCTCAAGCAGGGTTGTAATCTTTCCCCGTTACTATTCAACTTGTTTATTGAAGATATTGATTTACAGTTTAGTGGGGAAAGTGACCAGGTCAATGTAGATGGGATGAATTTTTCGCATCTGCTGTATGCAGATGACCTTATATTACTTTCATCCACCTCTTCGGGATTACAAACATGCCTTGATAAAGTCGAATCCTACTTTTCAAAGTGGAATCTGACTATGAATTTAAAAAAGAGTAATATAATGGTTTTTAACAAAACTGGTAAAATTCCGAAAAATTTGACTTTTCATGTTGCGAATGAAATAGTGGAAGTAACTAACAGGTACAAATATCTTGGTACATTAATGTCCTCTTCGGGATCTTACAATCCAACCATTGAACAGTTAAGTGAAAAGGCTTCCAAAGCATATTTTGCAGTAAGGAATGTGTTACAAAAAGTTGATTTCGATACAAATATTACATTAAAAATTTTTGACACAGCTCTACAACCGATTTTAACATACAACAGTGAAATTTGGTCACAACTCAACCCAAGACAGTTCAAAGCAATGAAGACATTGAGCCACCCGAATGAACGTATTAAGTTCATATTTGAATCCCTCCTAAAGGAAACCGAAACCCAACACCTTAAAATATGTAAAGGCATACTGGGTGTAAACAGAAGTTGCTCAAATTTAGCGGTTTTAGGAGAGTTGGGAAGAATGCCCATGATAATCCATTGTCTTCAAAAACAATTTTTATTTTTCCACCGTTTGATAAATCTAACTGGGAACAATCTTGTTAGTCGAGCACTTAACGAAAGTTACCACTTGAAAGAAAATGGCCACTTTAGCTGGATCAACTCCTGCTGCCTATACCTTGAGGCGTTCGGAATTGATTCAAATCCCAGTAAACTAAGAAATATGAAAACGAAACAATTTAAACTGCTTGTGAACCGAATTTTAACCAACAGCTATGAGCGTTATTGGTTATCAAAAATCAAATCAGCAGCTGGTCCTTCAAATTCAGGAGGTAATAAATTAAGGACGTATGCAACATTTAAAGCACGCATTCAACGTGAGCCCTATACTAAAATAAAAGATAAATCTTTGAGAAGGTGCTTAGCAAAATTCCGGTGCAGTGATCACAGACTGCGAATTGAAGTCGGCAGAAGAGAGAAAATCCTGGTAGAGGAGAGAAAATGTCTCATGTGCAACGAGAACGTTATCGAAGATGAGCAACATTCTTTAATTACCTGTCCAAAATATGGGACACTACGCACCCAACTCTACGAAAAAATTGGACATTCAGTTCCAAATTTCAACTCTCTCTCGGCAGAACAAAAATTCATTTATATGATGTCAAGTGAAAGCTCACATACAGTTCAATGGGTTGCGTGCTTTATTAAAAGTGCTTTTGAAACACGATCCACTCCAAGTACGACATAATCTGATCACATTTCCCACACTATTATCGGTGTTATTAGTGATCTTTTTACTATAATTCGTTTACTATAATTTGTTTATCTCTTTTTCGTTCATGCTATTTAGTATATCGTAGTTTAGTATTATTTCTTTTTGCTGTTAGTATTGATAACGACGCTCCTTGTAAAAGTGTAGCAAGTTATGTTTATAAAATTGAAATTGAAATTATTCAAAACCCAGAGCAAGTGATGGTCACTTTCACTTTTCAAGAGGTAGAAAATCAGGAAGTTGCGCATCTACTAAAATCCTTGGATGGCAGGAAATCTACCGGTGAAGATAAAATACCCCCAAAGCTGGTGTCTCTAGCTGCAAATGAGCTTACAAACAATTTAACCACGGCAATAAATTGTAGCATTCGAAATTCCCGCTTTCCAAATGATGCAAAAAAGCGACAGTCTGCCCTTTAGAGAAGGGGGAGCCAAATAGAACAGTAGATAGGAACTTTCGCCCAGTTAGCGTTCTCAATACCTTATCTAAGATATACGAGAAGGTCTTGAAACAGCAACTAATTTAGTATTTAGACAATACGCTTTCTGTTTTCATTGCGGCCTATCGAAGAGCATATGGAACTCAACACGTCTTGATACGTCTTGTAGAAGATTGGAGGTCTAAACTAGATAACGACTATCTCCTAGGTGCTATGCTTATGGATCTTTCCAAAGCATTCGATTGTATCCCTCATGATTTGCTTATTGCCAAATTACATGCATATGGACTTGATGAGGATGCACTAGTCCTTGTCTATTCTTATCTCAAAAGACGAAAAAATGTGTCAGGATAAATAACACATATAGTTCTTTTCAAGAAGTTATATCTGGTGTACCCCAGGGCTCTGTACTGGGACCTATCCTTTTCAACTTTTACATAAATGATTTATTTCTTTTCATAAAGGAGGCAACGCTCCATAATTACGCTGATAACAATACACTAGCTTATTTTTCTAAAAGCATGCCCGATCTTGTAAATACTTTGGAAAAAGAAACAGGAGTGGCCTTATCATGGTTGGAAAACAACGAAATGATTTCAAACCCTGAAAAATTTCATGCAATACTGCTCAGGAAAAATCAAACGAATACTAGTGGAGAACAAATTAACATAAATGGTAAAATGATCAAATCTGAGGAGACCATAAAACTTCTGGGGGTTACGTTGGATTACAGACTTGATTTCGACCCACATATTTCAAATATTTGCAAAAAGGCAGCAGCACAATCAAATGTTCTTAAAAGATTAAAGGCATTTATTGGCTTTGAGGAAAAACAGATTCTTATTCAGAGCTTTGTTTATTCAAATTTTAATTACTGTCTCTTGGTGTGGTATTTTTCATCTTCAAAATCACTACAGAAAATTGAAAAGATACAAGAACGCGCTCTAAGATTTCTCTATAATGATCATACCAGTTCGTATGACGACTTGCTTTTGAAGTCAAATAAATGCACGATGCTTGTTACTCGCCAGAGAATCCTTTGCATTGAAATTTTCAAAACAGTAAAACAATTAAACCCACCTTTCATGCAGAACATATTCAGATTGCGGTCTTCACATTATTCATTAAGAAATCCAAATAGCTTAGCCCATGTTTTTTTCCCAACCAAACAACATTTGGGTCAAATAGTCTGTCGTGTATTTGGCCACAGATTTGGAACGGCCTACCAAACGAAATAAAGTCAGCAGAAAATCTAAAAAGTTTCAAGACTTTGATAAAGCAATGGAATGGTCCCATATGCAAATGTAGTGCCTGTAAATCCCTACCACCTTAGTTGATACGTATCTTAGGAAATATTTGGTTTGTTTATTGTTATTTCTTTGTAAATTCGATTTGGATTAGTTAACTTGTATATATTTAAATAATGTATATATTGTTAGCTATTGTAAATAATCCAATCAAAATAAAGTTACACACACGGATGATCGTTGAACTTTCAAAGCCACGCTAAGGAGGCTATTCGGTTTAGTTCGGTATCTTTCCAAGTATGTTTCAAGACAAATAACAGTGCAGCGTGTGGCGACGTATGACTAGTAGCAAAATGATCGATGATACTTACCAAAACATACCTTGACGCCATTGAATGAAAGAACTAAACGTATCGGGCTGTGCCCTTCGTCAGTAGTAAATAGAACAGTAGGATCGAGCAAGTAACGGAAGAATGTGACGTAAAAAGGACTTAAAGGCATACTGTCGTGGCAAGTTGTGATGTTGAAATCGATCACAAAGCTCTGGCCTTTGAGTAATTATCAAGCCTTTGTGCTCTCGGATCATACGTTGTTTGAAAATAAAGGAAATCAGGTCATTATCATCTTCGTGAATTTCACTGTACAGCGAAATTACTGAACCTTGTCTAATTCTTTTCTTCTTGTTTGTCTCGTTTACCCAATCAGCGCTACGACAGTGTGCCTTTAACAAACAATTTTCCTAGCCTCGCCACCATAAGGACCCTCAAGTTATTCCTCACATTCTTCCGTTACTTGCTTGATCCTACTGTTCTATTGAACATTCTCTCCCTCCATGTTCTTCGCTTCTACTAATTCTCTTTACTACTGACGAAGGGTGCGGCCTGATACGTTTAGTTCTTTTATTCTATGGCGTTAAAGTATATTTTGATAAGTATTATCGATCGTTTTGCAATGTTTCAAGATGCTTGTTGGAGTAGCCTGCGTGCAGACTCTTGATGACGATTGAAAAGAGGGAGAAAAGTAGGTTCTGCGCTCTGAGCCACTGTTCTTGTTCGCTGACGTCAGCATTTTGTTTTGAAATTTTAAGAGAAATAGTCATCAAATCCTTTTGTTATCCGTGCTAGGCAAGATCACACTACCGGGTGAGTCAAAAAAACGCCCTGCGTTTGAAAGGCTACTGCTCCCAGATTATGCAAGTAATGATGTTTTGCAATATCTGATTAAATAGCTAACATGTTCAATTATTTTTAGAAAGTTTCGGTTACTTCGTTCAGATTCTGTAGGCAATTTTCTAGAAAGAGGCCCCGTTCGCATTACACCGTTTTTGCATAAAAACGGAGCTGCTTAGCTCCGTTTCTGGCTTTACGTTCACATTAGTCATCCCTAAGAACAGGGCTAAATAAAAACTACTCTCTGGTCTCTAATAGACGGCAGGGGCGGATCTAGCCCGAAATGTGACCGTGGCTGGGAGAGAGCGCGAAGCGCGAGCTATCCGGGGGTGGAGCCCCCGAAAATTTTTTTCGGGGCCACGCCCTATTTGGCGGACTGCTGTCAAATAACATCCTATCCGGAAGTCTCCTGTCAAGGAGGTAGAGGGTCAGAATATTAAAAGGAATACGATGGCTACTGCACGTGAGGACACTCTCTGCACAGCCTTGGACAGCTCACCTGGTAAAGACGATCTGATTTCCGATTCGGGAATAATATTAGGAAGTAAGAGATCGAAGATCTTATAGAAGCAGAAATTCTTAAAATTCAAGAGAAAAAACAGCGTGCTGAAACGAAATTGGTATGCCAAGGGCTGCATAAGGCACGTGGCCTAACCGAAGGTGTTGTGCGTCAGGCATTGAGTTTCATGACCAATACAGGAAAAGTTACAAGAGCATTTCCACGCGGCAAAGAATCCTTGAGATTGCCGGAAAAGAAGAAATCAAGTCAAGATGAATCGACGAAAGAACGCAAAGTCTCACAGGATGAAGAAAGGATGGTTAAATGTCGCAGTGAACTCCTGAAAATTGCCTCGGCCTCAAATACCGACACCAGCAACACCATCAAAGACAGTGAAGGTAGTCCATCTATTTATATTTCTGAAAACTGTGACACAGATACTGAAAGTCAGATAAATGAAATAACAGACTGTGATTTTATTGAAAATATGAATGAAAATAGAAAAAACATTGATGAATCTTTATGGCAAAGTACAAACAGACGCCTGGCCGAAGTAGAACAACAAATCCAATCCATCGAATCCAAGTTGAACGATAGAGAATGTAATGATATGGGGAAATTTCAAATCATGTGTGATAGTTTTTTTAAAAAAATTAACTGTCTCGAGCAAGAAAATCAGAGTTTTATATATGAGAACTCCTTGTTAAAAAATAAAATTATGAATTTAGAAGCAATGGTTGCAAAGAATTCAATCAAGATTAGGCGTAGACCGAGTAGTCAATTTTTACAAGAAAACGTTTTTTAGCAGAAATCAAAATAAAATCGCAGCTGGTGCCCCATATGCATTTGGAATAAATCAAGCACATCCCCAACATCGATGCAATTGGAACGGGGCTAGAACAGGGGAAACCAGTACCACAACAATCAACCCACCTGGAGGATGCATACACGAAGAGAATGGTATCATTTTCTCCCGAGGAAATAAAAATGCAGAAGAGGGAACATGGAAAATCCCAAAGGTATCAAATGTAGCCTCTCCATCTCGATATACAATGAAATTACCAACCGCCAACAGATATGGTATACTACAAGATAAAAGCGAAGATGAATTACAATCTATTCTTAACAGACAAGAGTCTATCCAACCAATCGTGCAAACAACATTCCCAAGAGAAAAAAGCATTCCTGCAAGAAATTTCCCTGGGGAAGCAAGTTATGCAGAAACAGTGAAAAGAGGAAATGTGACACAAAAGGAAACCAGAGGTGAAGAGAAAGGTAATGATTCAACAAATGTAATCAACAAATCCAGGCCCATGGGAGCAAAATCCAGGAATCAGCAAAATAGCGAGTCAAATAAAGAGCAGGTCACAAACAAATCACAAAATACCAAGCCACGAGAATCAAATGCAAGAGTCCAAAGGAAAACAGCAGTCATCTTGGGAGATTCAATGGTCAAGCACATCGAAGGATGGAAAATGCGCAAAGCATTAAGGAACGGGGAAAATGTTGTTGTTCACTCCTTTCGTGGCGCAACAACTGACGACATGAAGAGTTACATTTTGCCAACAAAGAGAAGAAACCCTGGTCATGTCGTAATCCATGTTGGGACAAACGACTGGAAAGTGATAAAACCCCAAAAGAGATTGCCAAAGATATTCATGACATCGCGCAAAGCTTGAAGACAAATGACAACATGGTGACAATATTCGGCCTTGTTCCACGAGGGGATCAAATGCTCAATGGTAAAGTGGTCAAAGTGAATGATGAATTGATGGAAATTGCTCGAAGCTGTAAGTTTGGATTTGTAGATCATAGCAATATCAACCCCGAAAACAATCTAAATGGAAGCAGGCTGCACACAAACAAACGTGGAACTGCAATAATAGCAAATAATTTTATCAAATTCCTTTGCAATTGACAAACAAAGATAACAGGTAACAATTCTTGTACACATAACAACAATATAACGTCACAAGACATTTCTGATACTCAAAGCGAAGATGATAGTGCCTACACGAATTTGAAAAATCTTAGGATCCAAAACCGTAATGGTCTAATATCTCCTACCTAAACATAAATTCCATAAGAAACAAGATTGAATCGTTGCGACTTTTGATTTCTGACAATGTTGATATACTAATAATTGCTGAAACGAAAATTGATAGGACATTTTCTTCTAGTCAGTTTTATATCAATGGCTTTAAGGAACCTTTTCGATTTGACCGGGAAAAAAATGGAGACGGCTTATTGATTTATGTGAAGGAAGGGGTTCCAGCAAAACTGAAAACAGACTTCAAGCTACCTTCTAACAACGAGTGTGGAATTATTGAGATAAACCTCAATAAGAAGAAATGGTTACTTCTAGGCATCTATCGTCCACCATCTCAACAGGAACAATACTTTTTTAATGAAATTGGTAAGGCATTAGATAACTATAGCACCACAAATGAAAACTTCATACTAGTTGGTGACTTTAACACAGAGGAAGATGGTCAGAATATCAGAAATTTCTTGGACGCATATGGGTTAAAAAATTTGGTGAACAGTCCCACCTGTCATAAATCTGATAGCTCTACTTGTATAGATCTTATTTTAACAAATAGATCAAGAAGTTTCAAGAATACGAAAACAATTGAAACGGGACTATCAGACTTTCACGAAATGATTGTAACAGTATTTAGAAGTGGCTTTGTTAAGAAAGGCCCAAAACTAATCCCATATAGAGACTATAAAAAATTTGACGTACAGGCATTTCGTATAGAACTTGCAGTGAGACTATCAGAAGTTGGTTCTGATCAAGGTCTTATTGAGAATTATGGGGTTTTTAATGATATAGTGAGCCAATTGCTGGATAAGCATGCACCCCTGAAAAAGAAGCATGTGAGAGCAAATGATGGTCCTTTCATGAATAAAACCCTCCGTAAAGCCATAATGCGCAGGTCTCATTTGAGAAAGAAATACAATGAAAACAAAAATGATTCCAATTTAAAGTTATATAAGAAGCAGAGAAATCAATGTGTTAAGCTCCTGCGGAAAGCGAAAATGAGTTATTACAAAAATCTGGACACCACCATCGTTAATGATAATCGCAAATTTTGGCGGACGGTAAAACCTCTATTTTTTGACAAGGTACAGGTTCCCACAAGTTTAACACTGCTTGAAAATAACAACTTAATATCAAATGATGAGGAAGTAGCTGAGGTGTTTAATAACTATTTTGCGAATATTACTGATGCATTGGGTATTAAGGAAATCACAGAGAATATCTCCTCTGTGTCTGGACTAGTTGATCCTATAGATATTGCTATTAAAAAATTTAGTTTGCATCCAAGCATTATAAGAATTCAGTCCAACACGAAATATACTGAAAGATTTAGTTTCAGTGAGGTATCCATTCAGCAGGTTGTTTCGCAACTGGCACGGTTAGATCCAAAGAAATCTTCGCCTGTTGGCGCAATCCCGGCTAAAATTTTAAAAGAGAACCCAGATATATTTGCGCATAATCTATGTAACCTCTTCAATCAAAGTGTTGCTCATAGCACATTTCCATTGGAACTAAAAGCCGGAGAGATAACATCACTCTTTAAAAAGGATGACGCTTCTATGAAGAAGAATTTCAGGCCAATCACTGTGCTCCCTGCAGTATCAAAGGTTTTTGAGCGACTGATGCACTCCCAGTTAATGCAATTCGCAGACTCATTTCTCTCCATATTACTATGCGGTTTTCGAAGAGGATTCTCTACACAAAATGCGCTTTTGCGTTTTCTAGAAAAAGTCAAAATGGGATTAGACAACAAAAAATTTGCGGGTGCAATTTTAATGGATCTGTCAAAAGCCTTTGATTGTTTGAATCATGAACTGCTGATAGTCAAACTCGATGCATATGGCTTAGGCAGATCTGCACTTGAATTTATCTATAGTTATCTATCAGCGAGGAAACAGCGTGTAAAGGTAAATGGCTCTTTCAGCAATTGGCGTGAAACAAATCTCGGTGTTCCACAAGGTTGCGTTCTGGGACCACTTTTATTCAACATATATATAAATGATATGCTCTATCTGATGGAGGATGCCGAAATTTGCAATTACGCTGACGATACCACTATTTACGTTGTGAGTGAAAAGATAGATGATGTTGTGCGAAGATTAGAGGATGGCGTTGCAGCCATCTTAAACTGGTTTCCTAATAACTATATGAAACTTAACGAAGAAAAATGCCATGTAATCATTTTTGGTGGAATGCATGACGATATACGTGTTAAAATTGGTACTTCTGTGATCAAAGAGACAAAGGAGCAAATGTTCTTAGGAATCAACATAGACAATAAACTAACATTTAAGTCCCACGTTGAAACGCTCTGTAAGAAGGCTGCCCAAAAATTACATGCTCTGGCTAGAATTGCGAATTATATGGAAACTGAACAACTTGCATCATTGATGAATGCGTTCATCATGTCACATTTTAGTTATTGCCCATTGGTATGGATGTTTCATGATAGGAACATAAATAAAAAAAATCAATAAGATACAAGAAAGGGCCTTACGTATTGTATATAAAGATAATCATGCAGATTTTGAAACTCTACTCGTGAATCAAAATTCGGCATCTGTCCATCAGAGAAATCTGCGGTTACTTCTAACTGAAATATATAAAACAAAATCAGGAAACGCCCCTAGCTTTATGAAGGAGATTTTCATAGAAAAGGTTCCTTCATATGAGCTGAGGGATGGCGGAAACATATGTTTACCAAAAGTTAAAACAATGAGGTTTGGAACAGAAACTGTGCGGTTCCTCGGGCAGAAGCTCTGGAGGACACTATCTGCCGACATAAAGGATTCTGAATCTCTTTCAGTGTTTAAAAGAAAAATCAAAACGTACACGGTTAGTTGTGACTGCAGACCATGCAAGCGATATGTGGAAAATTTAGGGTACATTTGATTTAGTAGAAAATTTAGGATACAGTTAATTTCTTTTTTAATTTATAATTGTAGTTGGCCTAAATTAGCATCTTGTGCTATTTGTATATTGTTAGCCAACGTTAAATAAATTGAAGGAAGAAAAAAATATTACATAAGTGCCGCAAAATAGAGGGGAATGATCAAGAAGGTAACAGAGCGATGGATGAATCATCCAGATGTTTAGAGAATTCCTATCATTCTGGTATGGGTTGACACACGTTTTTATAAGAATTTGGACCAAGCCATTGTACTTAAAGGTCAGATAAAGGCAAAAGACATTTTCATTGATTTCGATTATTTACGACCTGGAGATTTCAAAATTTCTAACGAAATTTCAATATGAGTTCAGGAACTTATCGAAATCGCCTGTCGAATTCTGTTTTTTAGTCAAATTTTCCAAAAAAACCGCGCAAGCAAAAGAGCCTGGAACTAGCAGAGGCGTGACGTGGAATGAGTCGAAGGAGTCATTGCAAAGCTGCGAGGGAATGGAGGAGTCTGTTTGCACTCACTGATTGTCAAGTCACGAAAGTTAGAAACGACTACTTACTTTGAATATCTCAAGCCAAAACGCCGAGAAAGTAGGTAGTTTATCGTCGTGGCTTGTCAGCTTATGCAGAGAAGAATGTATGTGCACAATATTCCAAACTTTGGCGTGGACCCACTCGTCGCAGCAGTGAGCTGTGGACTGACTTGGAGAGGGAACCCTTCAGACTTCCAACAACGAAAACATTGCGGGTCTGCACACGATATTTCAATCCTAACGACTTTAAACATTCATTGACTGCTGCAAGTGCATTAGCTGGCTTCCAGAGCACCTTTCTGAGAACTGTTCGACGTGCTGAACATGAAATTATAGGTGAAATCGAATGATACACTCACCCACTCTTCGAACATGACGACACCGGATTTTCCCATATCAAGAGTAGGCCATGTGAGCACACTCATGCTCACAGATAGATAAGTGCAATTTCTTTCTCCACATTTATGTTTCCTTTTCCTCGATAACGCTCTGGTTCTTTGCGAATTTTTTAGGTGGCCAAAGTATTGCCTCACACAAAATAGTTTGTATTTACAGATCCTCCGTAAAGCCATCCAAATACAAATGTGCCTTCGATAGGCGCTTGTCGCTCTAATGAGGAAAATGAATCCTGATGGAAAAACAATCAAACCCTGGGGAGATCAAGGCGTGTTTTTCTGTAGTCTTTGCAAATAACACAATAGTAGAATATTTGATCAAGACCATGACTTGATCAAGACAACCAATATTTTTAACTGCTGATTTGCATCAAAATAATTCAAATGATGTTTTTATGTCTCCATTACAGAGGCGGCCCCACTTGAGGAGAGCAGAACACATGAAGCTTGGCCCGACTGTGTTGAATTCACTCCTCTGCATCGAGGGAAAACTATGAGGGTGTGCCGCTCAAATACTCGATCTTTGGAAATGTTTACTGTTCGATGAGTATCTGCAATGCGGCGTGTGTTCTTCACGGTTAATTCTTCAAGTGCTTTGGGCCTCTCAAGTGATGAATTTCTTATGACTCATTCCACGTCATGACTTAGCTAGTTCCAGGCTTCTATCATCACGCGGTTTTTTGAAGGAGTGCTCTTTTTCAAAACCCCCAAACCTATCATTTTGCATCGCAAAGATAAAAAATATTATTGCCATCGGATTCCCCATAGTTTAAAATTGTAAATATAAAAAATCGCATTTGCCTTTATCTGACCTTTAAAGTTTCTTAATCTAACATGAAATGTGGCAATTTTAGTACTTGAAGTTTCTTAATTGGTTGCTTATCAATCTCTCAGATCTCAGTTCTCAGATCTGCCAAGTGTGGCTCCCGCCAATTTTCAAATCTTTTAAAAGTGACTCAATGATTGGCTGTAAAGATTTTGCAGCTGGCGTAGGATTGGTTACAAATTTGAACTTCATGAAACTTGTTCATCGAGTTGAATGAAACAAGTGATCGCCATTTCATCATTTCATCATTTTAATTCTTTATACACAAAATCCCTTCAGCTTACAACTCAATACCAAATAAGAAAATAAATACCTAATTACATCAATACAATCTATATACAGTTAAAGCTAAATTATGTACAGTAATCTATTTAATAGCAGCTGCTCTTCCAGGGAGTCGTGTTTTATGTTGTGTTCAGCTCGTAAGATAATTTTTCAATTACTTTTTGAATCTATTAAGTGTAGGGAGCTCTCTGATATTGATGGGAATATCGTTCCAAGCTTTCAGAGCTGAATAGTGAAAGCCTTTCTTGACATATTCAAGGTTGTTTCTTGGGATTTGTAGGTCCCTGCAATTCCTTGTTCTGTAGTTGGAGTGCTGGGTCCTATGATGATATTTATCCCAAAGGCTTTCGGGACATTGCCTGCTGATTATCTTGTATGTCATAACTGATCGATCAAACTTTGTTAGTTTCTCAACGGTCAACCAGTTATGAGACCAATTGTCTTTTAGTCTGGACTGATCAATAATCGAGCGGGCTCTGTCCTGCAGACGTTGGAGAGTATTCAATTTTGATTTAGGAAGACTCCCCCAGATAACATTAGCGTATCTCAGATGGCTTTCGACAAGTGCACGGTACACATGATCAAGTTGGGATTGTGAAATAAGATTTTTCAGTTTTTTCATTGATTTTAGACCGCCACTAATCTTTCCTTTCACTTTCCTGAATTGGTCATCCCAGTTTAACCCTTCATTCACCATAACCCCTAATGATTTGGTCTTTGCGACTCGCTTTATTTCTGAATCATTAAGGTTCAGTGGCTCTGAGATTTCAACTTTGTTTGTCCTCCGTGGATGGCCAATAATCATGTATTCAGTTTTTTTCGGGTTTGCGCTTAGTTTGTTTATCCGCATCCATTCAGAGATGTTTCTTAATTCTTTGTGGGCATTTGTAAGTAGACCATCAGTGTTACTAGATGTTAATGTAACATGTGTGTCATCTGCATACATGCTAGCCCTGGAGAAGTCTAAGCATTTTTCAAAGTCATTTAGGTAGATTATGAATAGGAGTGGTCCTAAGCATGACCCTTGAGGTATGCCACATGTTACCAATCTAGCTTCTGACTTCTGTCCATTAACTGAACAGAATTGTTTTCTACTAGTTAGGAAAGATGTGAGCCATCCACCCGAGATTCCTCTGATACCGTATGCACCTAACTTTTTTATCAATATTCTATGATCAACGGTATCAAATGCCTTTTTAAGATCAAGAAATATAGCTAAGTTGAGTTGCTTTTCATCCATGTTGTCATACCAGTAATCAGTACTATTTATCAGGGATGTTACGGTGGAGTATAATTTTCGAAAAGCAGATTGATTTGGCGTCAATACTTTGTTAGTTATGAGATATTCAATAAGCTGATCGTGAACTATTTTTTCCAACATCCTTGAAAAGACTGAGATGACAGAGATGGGTCTATAATTATTTGGAGGGCAACTAAACAAAAACATTTTATTTACTAATTTGAAAGAGAATGGTCTGAAATGTCGAAATGTGTGAAAATTTTCTTTTTACCATTTACCCTTTTAGCGTTATTGGGAGTTTTATAGCGCCCGACCAGGGAGCGCCGCGCCCGACCTTGTTTCACGACCGCGTTTCGGGTTGGCTGGGTCCTAGCGATGTTGACGTCATGCTGGGAACAATGCGGAAGTTAAACAAGGCAAAAGCTCGCACGCCTGGTCATCTTCAGCAGTCAAGTCGGTAGTGTTTACTGGAAGTTCCTCCTTCACCATTAGCTTTTCACGACGCAATTTTCAGATTAAGTTCATCAATGGGCAGAAGAACTTTGTCTTTATCGTTTCTCGGATTTTACGCTATTGAACTGGAGGAAGAAGTGGATTAAGCTTCGGGCAAGAGCGGAATCTGTTTGGTAGGCTGACGACGGGCCTGAATCGTCTAGACCCAGCCGCAAATGATGTTACATTATCCCTATCTGGATAAAAAGAATCACGAGAGAGACGAAGACTCTAGTTGTCGAGGAGAGGATGGGAGAAGTAGAACCACTTTCGACATGGTATGTATACCAGTACCGCGTAAAACAAACATTCTTGATATTTCTTCTATGATATGCATCGTTTGGACTTTTGAGTCGCTTCTGCTGGTCAAAAAAAATCAGACAAATCAAGATAAAATTCTGGACAAATAAAATCGTTAAAGGTGGAGCTTTTCTCCGATATTCTTGATGATTTAATTTTGAACTGGAAAATGTTTATGTTTATATTTTCAAGACAAATAATCTCTGTTGATTAGGCCTGCTAGTAGTCATTATTGCATTTAGATTTAGATCTTTGTTGCATATATGGCAAGTGCTCTCTGAATGGTTATTTGTTTCTTTCTCACATTTTCTCTTTCTATTCTAGAAATATATATTGCACCATTTCTTCATGCAAATTTACATGGTTGATGTATGGCTACGTCAGTACAGTAACAGAAGGATGTCAAATGAGTTTGTGCATACCACCGCATGATGGATGACCAAATTTTGCCCAGAATAGGATATGATACCAAAGTTATTGCACAGGAAGAAAACCAAGAAGAAATGTCATATTTATTATCATCACTTATACTTTTATCTCTTTTCTTAGGATCTTTCATGTAACAAAGAGCGAACAATGAAAAAACAGTTACATCAATATCTTAAAGAGCATACACATGTTTTTTATGCATACACTATGCATGCAGTGCTTGGTTTCCAATGCTTACTAAAAGATTAACCAAAAAGATTCAAACAGCGCAAAATAAATGTATCAGGTTCTGCTTGAATCTGAATAATAGAGCACACGTAGGAATCAAAGAATTCAAAGATATAAATTGGCTCCCCACAAAAGAGAGATTTGAGCAATGCACTGCTACAAATGTTTTCAAGTTTTTTAATAATTCAGCCCCTTCCTATATGTCAGAGATGTTCTCACCACTTGGCCAGGGCAGGATCACTCGCAGATCTAAAAACAAACTAAATCTACCGTTCCGAAAGACTAACATGGGGCAAAATGGTCTCTCTTATATAGGACCCAAAATTTGGAACAGCCTACAGTCGGACCTCAAATCTTCAAACAATGTCAACAGCTTCAAGCATAAGATCAAGGACGAATTCTTTAATGATCTTCAGAAGCGAGAAAATAGTCCTTATATATATTATTGAATTCCTAAAAGCTGTAACAGAAATTATCCTTCAACAATAACAAAAATGTTTTTCTTTCTTTTTCCTTTTGAATAGCACTCCTGGAGGGACCATTATGGAAACAAGGTTGCATTGACCTTTTAATGCTATCCCTGCCATCTTTTACCATGGGGTGTTTTTAGATTAGGTTATTAATAAGTTATGTAATTTTTGCCTGTAATTATTTCAAATTGTAGATATTGTAATTAGATTTCTTTTCTTTTATCAATAGTTATATATTTACTTTGATGGCAAAATTATACATACATACATACATACATTTTATAAGAAACTAAGAATTTGGGCCAGAACTGAAAGTTTCTTAAAATTATCAGATTTTGAGTAGTGCTCAGAGTTTCTTGAGAGTTTCTAAAAGGCTTCAGAACAATCTTCATGTTCACTACCTATGCGGTCCTGGGCATTCAAAACAATGTTTATTGAAGCCATACCAATGTCTAGACATCAATCAAGTACCTTTCCGAGTAACATGATACAGGAAGCAAGTGTAGATAGAATAAATATGTAAAGGATTTCATCAAGGCCGTTGAGAGGTGGACTGGGCTCCAGGGTTGGGAGCAGAAGAGGCCTTGCGGTGCTAAAAGCCCCAGAAACGTTTCTGGTCCACGCCCTTTTCACTTGGACAACGCCCACAAATTCACTTGTAAAACGCTGGTTTTAGATTCAAATGCCCTCCTAAGACGAAGTTTAGAATGCCAGTGGGCCCTTGGGCCTAGAAACGTTCCTCAAGGAAGACTGAAAACAAAGGCAAAATGCATGATACGTATCTTGCCGGGCCCCTAAAAGCTCCGGCCCCCCTGGTAACTACCCTGGCTACCCCCCCCTTCTCGACGGTCCTGGATTTCCTTTATCAAAACACATAGTTTCTTGAGCTATATTTCCCCAGTACTGGAGTTTCTCAATTTTTCAGCAGTCCGAGAGCTGAGTTTCTTATAAACACTTTCTTATGAAAAAATATGTGCACCCTGTTTATTGATTACATTTGGCAGTCTTTGATTGCAACATCATACAAAAGTGCAGACCTTGGATGAATTAAGATTCTAGAAAAAATCCATGAAAGTATACTCCAAGACACAAAAATTGGGCTAAATAATAACCCGATCTAACAAAATTTCCCCCTTTGACATGTTTTTGACAACTTGCTCCAGAAAAATTGCCTTCTTTTGATACCCCGTTCTAGAAAAAAGTAGGTGAAAATGATACCCTGAAAACAGCACATCCCTGTTGGACAAATATACCAAGTAACCCCCCCCCCCCCTCCAGGCTAAAGGGTCATACGAGTTTACATGTTTTGTCAGTTCTTTTGAAGTTCATTCTTTTCCTTCGCTATCACTTTGGACAAACCACAGGGAGAGGTTCTCTGCCAAACTTTGAAATTTGGCTCTTGCAACACTCTTACTTTCAAACTTTGGGTAAGGGTGTGCCAACAAAATTCTTATGATAGTTTTGGTGGCCAGACCAGTCTTGTGAAAATGAAATCCGGGGCTACAGCATATATACTAACTTTTAGACCAACAGTTCCAAAATTTGGCACCTGTGGACAAATTTCACCACATTTTTTGGCCATCTCTAGAGTGAAATCAAAAAAATTTAGCATTTTTGAGACACAAACTGCCAAAAGTTGGCCTTTGCTAGACCACAACTACCAAGATGAGCTCTTTTATGAAAGTCAAAATTGCTATAAATGTCCCATCCAAGAACAGAGGTTTGAAAACATGCTCTTGGACTATGGCACCTGGCCCAACCCTTTGCCAGAGAATCTGTGGAACAAAATTTCTTCCCTCTAGTTTTTGTGCCTTGGCTTGCAAACGTTCCACTGAAAAGGAGAGGAAATTTATGAGTGTTGCAAAAAGATTAAAACAATTTAGGAAATTTGTTAAACCCGATTGTGCTTTAAATTTGCACTGTAGTACATCATTTGTTGAATTACTGCCTCATTGTACCGTAAAAAGTGGGGTCCACTGGTGAAAAATGGGTAAGGCTGGGGTAAAATGGATAAGGCTGGGGTAAATTGGGTAGTGTTGATTGCTGGAAAAAAGTAGACCCAGAACTGCTAAATCAACATTTAATTTGCCAAGGAAGGCACTTTGAAAAATTGAAGCTTGAAGAAGAAAACCATGTGAACAGAGATTTTAGCAAAATTTATCCAGATTTTTCACCTTACCCATGTTAGCCCAAACTCGCCCATTTTAATCCACTAGACCCTATTCAGTTTTATACATACAGGCCCGTTGGAATGAAATTCATATTGGGGGGGGGCTGAACAAGAAGCGAGTAAAGCGAGGAAAAATGGGGGTCCGGGGGCTTGCCCCCAGGAAAATTTTTATGACCACGCCCTTTAGATCGTTGGAAAACACGCCATTTTTGGAAACTGTGCTATTGACGGAAGCAAAGGATCACGACTAATGAGAGCCTTTCCTTGAAAATTTTGAATTTTTTGACTTGTATGACATCAAAAGACATTGCATCTTTGATAGATTCTGGTAGCTTCTTCAAACATATACAAATTTGAATCTTCGTTCTTACGACTTTGGCTTTTACAGCCTTTTTCACTTACAAAATCAGCAAACTTCAGCAAATTATTGGGGGGAGCCCCCCCCCCGCTTCCGACGGGCCTGTACATAGGCATAGCACTGTAGGTTTCAAGACTCTTCTATTGCATTTGCCTACCAAAAGGAAGTACTGTTTGGGCCTAATGTGAGTTTCCTGTTTATTCTGGCTCCTGTCTCCTTGCTTATCACGCTATCTTACGGCAATAGAAAGGTTATGCTGGTTAACAAATGAGTGAGATGCAAACCAAGTGTTCTTTGGACGGAACTTTTTAAAGTAAAATAGTATCACTACTGACCTTTGAGCCTTGACATGATGATTGGCCTAAGACGGGCAGAAGCCCTCCGCTTGGCATGACTCTACACACACATCATTTCGATAGTTTCTTCGGGCTGGGATAGACTCTCTTACTGAACAGCTTTCTAAAGTAAAACTGTCGTGTTCTTGAGGAACAAATGCATACCCCATTTCCATTCCTCCCATTTCAAATTCTCGTACGACTACGAGTCCACTTTCTTTGCTTTTCCAATTCACTGTCATTTCTTCCCTGTTTACTTTCGATCAGCTATGTTATGTCATTGCCAATTTCTAGTATCTGATGAAACGCTATGCATCTCCCATGATCTGATACATTGCTATATTGAGCCAACAGGCAGTTTCCACGCATAAATTTGGTGAAAAAGTATCAAGATTTTCGAAGAAATGCTCACAACAAACGCTTGCATGCACTGTCTTCTGAGGTCGCGTGCAACTTCCCTTTCCAGCATGACATCACATCCGCATTGGCACCAGGCCTCCTACGAAAGCAAACCTGTATCACGCAAAACCCCCAAATTCCCAACTTTGAGAAGCCATAAAATCGTAACCCCATGTCCGATTCCAGAAATCTTATCACTGTTGACATTGAAATGATAGCGGCTACAAATAAATGAAATAACATTTTTGTTTAGTTCCCCTTTAAGGTTTGAGCCCACTGCAGGCAATTGTGGCGGTGATTTGGATATACGTTAAAGCAGATATCTTCTTTGACAGGATGTCAGAAAAAAGGAAGTCTTGAAATTCTGACCGTGGCTTGAGCGACCTTCGCCACCCCCTAGATCCGCCCCTCAGTGTATCATGTATATCGGCGATTTATCACTACCAGCTAGTAACATGCAAAGACCTTGCCAGTCTAGCTTTGTCAATGAATTTATGCATTTACACCTTTTAGCCATATTTCATGGCACTTTTATCGTTTGCTGTTAATAGCTCTATTGTATGTAGTAGGAAGTTGCATGTTAGAGATTCATTGGGAGAATAGTTGTAAGTTGAATTCCAAATTTTCCAATGAATATCTTATGCCATTCGTCATTTTCCTGTTGAATTGTTACAACAGATATGTACCCTCTAAATAAATGATGTGGCCTCATTTTGTACTCAAGTTTCAAGGTTTGAAGGCTTGAGGCTCGAAGTTCGAGGCTCGAAGACTCATACTTATCACGAAACTTTAGACACAACGTACAAAGTTGGAATTGATTGTTTTAAGGACTTGAACTTTGAACAGAGTGCAAATATGACGTCACTTGACCGTAGTGGAACTGACACGGATAAGAACTCTTTTCAGACTGGATTTGACTCTACGTGATCACATGTTAAACTAACCGGCATTGGTTATATGTTGTATTCAAGCATTCATAGTCATAGTTAGTCCCACATTCGAATATTTGGTTCTGTTTTACTTGAATCAGTTTCTTTGGATTGCCTTAAATAGATCGACAACATCAGTGGGGATTTTCTCCGCCTTGAAATCCAATAAAGTAGTAAGAGGGGACTGATTTGATTGGCATACTTACCAATCAACATCACTACCTCCGCCATCCTTTTTACATGAAAATCGTGCAAAACATGAGTTTGTACAAAGCACAAGCAACAATAAAGTTGATATCACAAGCAGTCTCGTCATTGCTGCCAACTCCCCAAAGTTGTGAGATGAAAAATCGTGCTTCTGTCTTCAAAACGTCGAGCAAAGGTGATGTAACTTTCGTGGAAAATATTTGGGTACGGTCAGCTGCTCTCAATCAATCCAGCCTTTTGTCTTCTTCTTGGAACTGTTTTACAGTTTTACTTTCACTCTTACAAGGATCTTATTGCGAGGATCAGAGCAAAGTTCCAATCAACCCATAGCCTGTATTTGAAAGGGTGATCTTGTGACAAGAAAAAACGAAACCACATTCAATTGTGCAAAAGAAAAGGGTGTTGTCAAAAGCAAAGGAGATCAACAGGAACAGTTTCCAAGAAACACGTCATGAACCTGATATAGATGACGGTAATACATACATGTTTTTTCCAACAGCCATCTAAGTATATTCGCATCCAGAGTTTGACGAGCAACAGACCAGACAACTGACAGAGCAACAGGAACTGAAGGTAAATAATGTCTGCCAATTTCATGGACACTCTTGCAACATGTTCATGTTTCGTAGCAATGTCTTTAAGCGAAATATGAGTTACAGTTTGATGAAAGGAAAATTCTCGCAGATGGGCCCTACTCATATCAAACTTTATAAAATATGCAAGTCAATTTTAGAGTACGCTACGACTGCTGTCAAAAGATCTTCTTATAAAAGTTGGGCCAGTACTAAAAGTTTCTTATAATTATCAGATTTTCAATACTTGGACGTTCTTATACAATTTTCATATTCATTCAAAATTTGATGAAATTTCATCAAATGCAGTTAATAGTCTCCTGCAGCCACTGTGTAAGGCCTTAGAAACCTCGTTCCGCACCACTCGCATTAGAGTGAGTTGGAAACCTAAAAGACCTGAAGCTCTTACCCAGACCCTCACTGCGGGAAATTTAACAGAGATCTGCAATCTACAGACCATCTCTTTTCGCCAAATATTAGGTATTCCCTGAGGAAAGACCAAGGAAACTGAGATCACTCTCAATGGGGATTATAGGGCCAAATCAACACATAAACACATAACTAGCGAATGACTAACAACCCAAGAGCGGCTTGGTTGGGGCAATTAACGCGGTCTCCTGCGAAGTTAAAAGAGGTGCAATTTGTGTAGCTAGGAGAACAAGGGCATTAGGTAACGGTCTTTCAAAACGCGGATTACAAACGATACAAGTGACATTAGTAGCGTTAATTGCATATGTTATTTATAACGACAGCT
This sequence comes from Aurelia sp. 4 Dawson et al 2005, assembly GCA_964019985.1. Taxonomy (NCBI): domain Eukaryota; kingdom Metazoa; phylum Cnidaria; class Scyphozoa; order Semaeostomeae; family Ulmaridae; genus Aurelia; species Aurelia sp. 4 Dawson et al 2005. The sequence continues at coordinate 13,487,254 of OZ026500.1, read as the reverse complement.
AGGAAAAATGCCGTGGGAAAGTACTGCCAAGAAAGTCAGGTGACTTTACCGCGCCAAAATGGGACACGAGACAGCCAATGGGATCAATTTTCTTACCAACGTGACTTTAGTCGGCCAATAACACAAAAGGTCATTGTATGTCTTCACCCAATCAGGGGAAGCGAGAGTAAGCGATATGATCGCACGAAAATAACCAGCCCCACCTCATTTTCCTACAACGCACACGAAGGCAGTAAGAAATTTTCGAAGTTAAGAAATTTTCGAAGTTAGATGTGAATCTTGAACGAAAGTCAGCTCGAACACAAAATTTCAAAGAAAGCTTAAAAGAAGCTTGGCCGACCAAGAAATAATTCACGCCAGGAGCTTCTTACTTGCTCTACCTTGGCAGTTTGGATGTTTAATAGACGCCTCTGGCCCACTTTCAAGCAAAGTTTGGCTACATGAAGAACAAATGTGTGATGGCTAACTCTTCCAAAAGCTCTGTCAGCACTGGCCTTCGTTCAAATAGGGCAACGATGATTTCGAAGGACAAAGGACTCTTCAAGACAAGATACTTCAAGAGACTTCAAAATTCAACTGAGACGGAAAAGAAGATCAAGTAGCATACTAGAGCGACACACGGACCACCAGCTGTCTGGCTCAATAGACTGCAAGGAAGAGACAGCAAGATGCTCGTCGGGGACTGGACTTTTCCATAACTTCGAAATGACTGGCGATGGATTGACTATTACATGGAGTTTTGGGTCGTGTCAGTGTGTAGAGTGTGATCTGGCAATTCATTCGCTCATCTGGAAAATTTAACGAGAATCGAAAGCTAAGTGTTTTATCTTATATTATATTAATTACTGTTTGGCCAAATTCGAAGGGGGGATAAGAACTCCGTTAAATCTGTAAACTTAGGTTGGAAAAAAGAGCGATTCTACGACCCCCCCTCAAGAATGAAACAATGAGATCTAAAAAATGAAACAATAAGATTTAAGTACGAAACAATGAGATCTAAGAACGAAACATGAGAAGGGAGGGTATTCTAGAATCTAGCGGAAAAAAAATACTTTGTTTTCGGGAAAGATCTGCTGAAAGTTGCTAGAAATCCTTTCGTTTTCGGGAGGCGCGTACACCTTTCGGAAGAGTGATATACCCATCGCCTACATTGTCAAGCAATCAGTTGCCCTCAATATAATTAAATGGGAGCATTTTTATTGATCTAACTTAACAACTGGTTGGTCTGAAAACTTAAAAAAAAACCACCTTTATCTAACCTTGCGTAAGGACAGCATGTCCATGACTGATTGGGTAAAGGAAGGATCCTTTAAAGAATAGATTTAAGAAATGCTTGAGTTAAATAGCCAGTTGCTGTTGATGATCTCCTTCAAACATATAACCAATCATAGCTGCAACAGCGTACCTCAGCTTACTCAGAATACATTAGACTTGTAACTTACGACGAACTATGATATAATGCTTGCTTTCTTGGCCACTTGTAACTCCAATACAGCAAAGTCAAACAGACACAAAAACGTAAAAGTCAACGCTACAGACTGACTCGCGACTGCTACCTAAACCTTTTATCTTTATAGGTACCCCATCGAATGCGGCCAAAATGGTAGGATATTCTCTTTGAAATGAGATCTAATTGCATGAAAGAAACCCAGGTGCAACTGGAAGTGGATTGCAGAGCTGTTATACATGCTGTTCTGGCTGTTTGGCGGAATAACACGAACTCATAGAGCTACTAATGCAACTTCTGTGTTTAATGATTTATTACCGAATACTCCGCAGGGGGAGGCGTACCTCGTTAAGTCATACTGGACGTAATGCTCATATGGGTGGGTCAAATTTCATATTTAGTAGAGGTCTATTTTTCTATCCCTCTTTGGTTACAGCCACATCAGTCAGTATCAACATTACAACGTCCAAAAAGGACCCATTCAGAAAAGGAATACAAATAATCTCGGGTGCAGCAGACGCTGAAATTTGCCCCATAAAAGCTCTCCAGATTTACTTCAAAATAAAGAACTTGCCAATCAATAGCCCGCTCTTTTCGTACCAAAACGGCAAACCTCTCAGCCGCAAATCATTTACGAAAGATGTGCGCAACCTTCGGTCAATAGGTGGATTGGACCCAACCCACTATGACGGCCACAGCTTTCGAATGGGAGCTGCAACGGGGCTGCCAAGCTCCCAGCTTGGTTCATCAAGACATTGGGCCGTTAGTCCTCGGACTGCAGTGAAACATACATTCGCACGCCAACAGAAACACTCATTCAAGCCTCGCAAAGATTAGCGAAGCAAATTTGATTCGTCTATGGGGAATCACACCGTGGTGTAATTTGTGGCGTAAGTGTCCTTCGCAGCACACCTTTCCCATAGACTCTCTAAAATGTCAGTATATTCAATAGACTAAACTCCAGATTTGAAAAATATAGATTCGCAATTTCCCGATACTTACCAAACTCCTGTCCGGGTCGCTTGCCTGGATCGGTAGGAGTTAGGCTTTGAATAGTACAGGCTAGGAAAAATTCACTATTTCCTTTTTCCAAGTTGCTCAACTTCTGTCCGGGTCGTTTGCCTGGATCGGTGGGAGTTGGGTTTCAAAGCTACAGTCTATGGAAATTTCACTGAGGCCAGGCTCGCTCCTGTCTGCGTCGCTTGCGTGGATCGTTTAGGAGCCTCCCGTGTTTCAGTTACGACTCCGACGCGTAGGAGCTCGTTTTCAAAAGCACTTGAGGACATTCCTTACGCCACAAGATACATCTCCATTCCCCATTTATCTTTATGGTTGACAGTAGATGTATGTAATGTCATTTTGTTCGTTCGGGCTTTTGTGTGATAGAAGCTTGATGTCCAGTTTTACGAATGTCTTTCATTGGCCTAAGAATTCTGTCTTTGAAAGACCGAGCAAAATAACAGACTCTCGCATTTTGGGCCTAAACAACCTGAGAGCCCCTGATCATTCTGAGCACATGAATACGAGGGGGTGCTTCACAAAAATAACAAAAACAACAAAAAGAAGAAAAATGTCATGCATCTTTTGCAAAATCCTTCTATTTTTATGAAGAACCTACCACAATCCGTAAGAATCCTTGTTTGTTCTGAAAATCTCGTACGGTTTCTCGAATTAGTGATATAAAAATATCTCCAAAAGCCAATGTTCGGTATAAAAGCGGAACGGAGAGTATTAATTCAAAATTTGATGAAATTTCATCAAATGCAGTTAATAGTCTCCTGCAGCCACTGTGTAAGGCCTTAGAAACCTCGTTCCGCACCACTCGCATTAGAGTGAGTTGGAAACCTAAAAGACCTGAAGCTCTTACCCAGACCCTCACTGCGGGAAATTTAACAGAGATCTGCAATCTACAGACCATCTCTTTTCGCCAAATATTAGGTATTCCCTGAGGAAAGACCAAGGAAACTGAGATCACTCTCAATGGGGATTATAGGGCCAAATCAACACATAAACACATAACTAGCGAATGACTAACAACCCAAGAGCGGCTTGGTTGGGGCAATTAACGCGGTCTCCTCCGAAGTTAAAAGAGGTGCAATTTGTGTAGCTAGGAGAACAAGGGCATTAGGTAACGGTCTTTCAAAACGCGGATTACAAACGATACAAGTGACATTAGTAGCGTTAATTGCATATGTTATTTATAACGACAGCTAGGAAAAATGCCGTGGGAAAGTACTGCCAAGAAAGTCAGGTGACTTTACCGCGCCAAAATAGGACACGAGACAGCCAATGGGATCAATTTTCTTACCAACGTGACTTTAGTCGGCCAATAACACAAAAGGTCATTGTATGTCTTCACCCAATCAGGGGAAGCGAGAGTAAGCGATATGATCGCACGAAAATAACCAGCCCCACCTCATTTTCCTACAACGCACACGAAGGCAGTAAGAAATTTTCGAAGTCCCACCCAAACCCTCCCAGAAAGCTTACCAAGTAGAAGTTACCCAAATCCGCCTGAATCGATATATCGGTTAAACTCACTCTTCAGGATGCACTATAATTATTGCATATTGTTAAATAGTCAGGCTTCATCTGCTGACTCAGAAAGATTCCTTTTGATTTAATGGACACTTTGACATTTTAGGTTTCAGTAGCGATGATTTTGTATTAGCGTTTATTATAAATCGTTTCTACATGAATTATATGTAGCGTGAGATGCTTTCATTTTGTGGCGTAAGTGTCCTTCGCAGCACACCTTTCCCATAGACTCTCTAAAATGTCAGTATATTCAATAGACTAAACTACAGATTTGAAAAATATAGATTCGCAATTTCCCGATACTTACCTAACTCCTGTCTGGGTCGCTTGCCTGGATCGGTAGGAGTTAGGCTTTAAATAGTGCAGGCTAGGAAAAATTCACCGTTTTCATTTTTCCAAGTTGCTCAACTTCTGTCTGGGTCGTTTGCCTGGATCGGTGGGAGTTGGGTTTCAAAACCACAGTCTATGGAAATTTCACTGAGGCCGGGCTCGCTCCTGTCTGCGTCGCTTGCGTGGATCGTTTAGGAGCCTCCCGTGTTTCAGTTACGACTCCGACGCGTAGGAGCTCGTTTTCAAAAGCACTTGAGGACATTCCTTACGCCACAAGATACATCTCCATTCCCCATTTATCTTTATGGTTGACAGTAGATGTATGTAATGTCATTTTGTTCGTTCGGGCTTTTGTGTGATAGAAGCTTGATGTCCAGTTTTACGAATGTCTTTCATTGGCCTAAGAATTCTGTCTTTGAAAGACCGAGCAAAATAACAGACTCTCGCATTTTGGGCCTAAACAACCTGAGAGCCCCTGATCATTCTGAGCACATGAATACGAGGGGGTGCTTCACAAAAATAACAAAAACAACAAAAAGAAGAAAAATGTCATGCATCTTTTGCAAAATCCTTCTATTTTTATGAAGAACCTACCACAATCCGTAAGAATCCTTGTTTGTTCTGAAAATCTCGTACGGTTTCTCGAATTAGTGATATAAAAATATCTCCAAAAGCCAATGTTCGGTATAAAAGCGGAACGGAGAGTATTAACTACCTGTCCACTCGTGAACATTTCAAAATATGGCTGTCTGAAGCCTTTCCAAAGTTTAGACATTTCTCAAGTGCCCTTTGATCAGCATGATACAGGAAACAAGTCCTAACAAGCGAAAAGGATTGCCGTTATGAAGATAAATAGTTTCTTAAGCTATTTTCCCAGTAATGGAGCTTCTTAAATTTTTTGGTGATACGAGAGTTGAGTTTGTTATCAGCAGCTTCTTATGAAAAAATTCTTGTATAATCAATGTCGGCCACTGTCCTTTTTGGCGATGAAAGCTATTATCTTTGCAAATATCTTACGCAGAGCATAGCGGACAAATCTTTTCTATTGTCCAAAGATCCCGTGGGGTTCTTCGCCACGCTCTGATCACATCACATTTTTCCTAAAACTGACCAATCAGGTGCCGTCGTTGTGTTTACTTCCGCGTTTTGCTGGCAAGTTTAGGCCATTTTTGACCTTTTTGACTACCCTCCCAAAAAAGCATTGCACACTCAACTATGTCGATTTTCGTCAAAATTTCAACGGGAGAAGATTATCCATACCTCGGACCATAAGTGTTTTCGGTATCACAATGCGATCTCTAAAGTTAGCCGATTCGTGGCATTTTGAAACTCATTGCAGTCATTTTCGCGTAGCATATCCAACAAAACTTAGCAAAAGGCGAGCACAAACTGATCATTTAAGGTCTATAAACCTACCTCAACTGTTTTGAAGAGAAATATCAACTTCTCTACTGCAATCCACTCCCAGTTTCACGACTAAATCGTTCCCATTTGCTATGCGTCTTTTTCGATAAACAGTGCCCCAATCCTTGTCCCAACTCCTGCCATATTTGCAAGTCTGTAGGAGTGGAAACCGGCAATGTCAACCAAAATTTCGGAAATTGGTGAATTACTTCTTGCATAAGAGCACAAGAATTGATATTGTTGTGTTACAGTAGAGCGGGTCCCATATGAAGTAGAAATGAAGTAGAGCTGTATTTGAACGGAAGAAATGTACATGCTGTTTTCATCACGAAAATTATATAGCATTTTAGATACTATTTTTCAAAGCTCCTCAAAATCTATTTCACGTTTTGTGCTGGTATAATAAAAGTTGCCTTTTGTCCTCCAGTACATAATAGGAAATCATCCCGTGGCAGTAGAACAACAAAGCAGCATCAAATAAAATATAGATATCATTTCCAGAGGCACGTGTGTATTTTTGAGATACAAAACTTTGATACAGAATTGAAAGCTTCTCAGGATTCTTATTATTATCATCCGAGTAGAGAGAGAGAGTTTCGTAAGGGTTTCTCATAAGTTCCTTCAGATTTCGATTGACGGGAGGCTCCTCAGATTTCCATTGGTATTGGCGGGGGATCTTGTGGATCGGGATCACATGAGAAACTTGGAGGAAGAGAAATAGGCAAAAGATGAAATGATTTGGTTCTATAAACAAAGTTCCATACCATAAGAAACTGCCTGTAAGAAACTCTTTCATAAGACTCCGAAGGTTGAGTAATGTCCAAACACTGGAGGTGCCTCGAAAACAGCTCACAGCAGGGCACAAGAGGTTGAGGTGAACCCTTAAGAATTTTTCTTTACTCAGATAATAGCAAAGATTTTGAGAAACTTTCGATATGAGATCAAAATTTTAGTATCTCAAAAAGATGCATTTGTACTTCCATGAGTTAAAAATTGTTACACTGATATCTATGTTTACTATGATGCTGCTTTGCTGTATGAATGTCAGGGGGTGATTTCCTAATCAGTAATGGACGACCAAGGATATCTTCCTTGATATCTGCACAAAATATGAAATTGATTTTGAGGGGCTTTGAAAAAAGTCCTTAAAAAGTTAAATGGTTTTTCGTGATGAAAACAATATGTACATTTCTTCCGCTTGCTGCTATTTTAGGAAGATTAAACACAGTTTCAGTTTCATTTCATTTCTATTTTACGTACCTGCTAAGTATGGGCTGTGAAAATATAGCTATGCGACATTTTGGCTGATATTGTCGGCTTCCACTCCTACAGACTTGGAAATATGGCATGAGTTGGGAGAAGGGTTAGGCACTGTTTATCGAAAAAGACGCATAGCAAATGGGAGCGATTTGGTCGCGAAACTGGAGAGGATTGCAGTAGAGAAGTTGCTTTTTCTCTTCAAAACAGTTAAGGCAGGTTTATAGACCTTAAATTATCAGTTTGTGCTCGCCTTTTGCTAAGGTTTGTAGGATTTGCTACGCGAAAATGACTGCAATGAGTTTCAAAATGCCACGAATCAACTAATTTTAGCGATCGCACTGTGATACCCAAAACACTTATGGTCCGAGTTATGGAGAATCTTTGCCCGTTGAAATTTTGACGAAAATCGATATAGCCGAGCGTGCAATGCTTTTTTTGGGATGGTGGTCAAAACGGTCAAAAATGGCCTAAACTTGGCGGCAAAACGCGGAAGTAAACACAACGACGGCACCTGATTGGTCAGTCTTAGGAGAAAATGTGATGTGATCAGAGCGTGGTGAAAAACCCCACGGGAGCTTTGGACAAAAGAAAAGATTTGTCCGCTATGCTGTGGATACGTATTTAATAAAACTTTCACAATTGACATGCCTGAAATCCCAAGGGGGGACTTCTATTGGTGTGTGACGGGGGGGGGGTCAGAGTCAGACACAGGATATTTTTGAAAAATCCAAAAATTTACTAAATTTAGGACATTTAAGAGCCCAAAAATATACTCGACCCGAAAATATACTAAATTTCGGACATTATTAGATCCCAAAAATATACTCATAGCTTATAGTACACGAAAACTAAAGGTTTTATAGCATTTTCAGCAACTGCCCTGCAACATCTTGGTGACAAACACAGCCTAGCATTCACCTTTGTCAAATTTCCTCATCAGCAACCTCAAAAATGTACTGATTATGCACCATATAGCGTACCCAAAGGCATATTAGTAAATGTTTTACAAACCCAAAAAATGTCTGACCCTCCCCCTCGTCACTTACTAATAGGGAGTCCCCCATGGACTGAAATCGGTCCTTCCGTTCTGAATTCAAAAGAAATTTTCTTTTGAAAACCCCTTAAAGTGCCTATCAGGTCATTTCAAAAAATTTGAGTATAAGCTTTAAAATATTAGAGAAATATGTATTATTACGTTTTTTCTTCAAAAAACTGTTCTTTCGTTTGAAATAGCCCCATGGCAAGGGTTTTTCTCTGCCCCTGTACCGCCAAATGAACGAAATGTTGCGTGCCTTGAAAAAGGCATGGGGCGAGGGCTTGTGACGTGCACTCCGGAACGAAAGTTTGTTGTCGTGAGGCCATCGGGCTGGGTGCTGTGGTGATGTGAAGGGATTTTGCAAGAAACCAAACGCAATGTCAAAGATGTCGGACAAATGTGTTGTGTTCGATTGTAATGACACTAAAAGCAAGGAATACGGAGAGAGGGGATGTCACTAACTTCATAGAATTTGTTATTGGAATAGTGACAACCCGATTGCCAAAGCTGCGAAGGAAGCTATTTGGGTTACTTTGTGGACTTCAAACAGCTTGAAACGGGCCTACAGTCCATCCTTCAAAACATTTTGCCGTCTGTAACCAACATTTTGGAGCTGAAGATTTCGAGAGACCTTTAGCCTGCCTAGTTTTTTAAAAACTTGGTATATGCTCTACGAAGAGGTGATGCCAACGCCAATGGAATCGGCTGGAATCGGGAACAGAAATAGCTGGGATGTCACCGAGAAATGGTGAGTTATTCTTAGTTTTGCGCAAGGCTGAGACCATGATAATGGAAACATGACTTTTATCGACTTTCCAGCAACAGAAACGACTTTTAGTTTGCCTTTCTTCTCTTATTTGGAGCCGTGATACCTGCCCTGAGCCATCACCAGCCTTTGAAAGGGAAGGCTGAATCAATCCAAGTAGAAGAGGAATGTGAGGAGTTAGAGGAGATATCCGACTAATATGATGATGCCAGCAATGTAAACTTGGAACCAGCTGTAAACCGAATAATTTTTCAATCAAATTGCAGCCTTATCATATATCATCCATACCATAGTAATTGCTAGCGTGAGTTCTTTCCAATGCATGCAGCAAAGTTTCCAGTTTGGTGTTTAGATGTGTTACAGGCTACTAGCCTAATTATACACTACGTATTATTATTATCATTATTATTATTATTATTATTATTATCATTATTATTACATAAATGACTCCCCCCCTCCTCCTTGGGAGGAAGGCAGCAATAAGTGTTCCCTAGCTTTGTAGTATTGTCTAGGCAAGGAATAGAATATTTTGTAGTCTTGCAAATCTCTTAGCCCAGGGCACAGACATAGGAACAGAGGGCCACTGGGGGACATGCCCCGAAGATTTGGCAATAAACAAAGACATGCTCTTTTATTTTTAGAAAATGCCCCTTTTTCTATAGGAAAAAGTGCCCTTGAAGCGTCCTGCCCCTAAGTTTGAGATGCTTCCTACGTCCTTGGCCCAGGGGGCTTTTTAGCATTTTAAAGGATAATTTGCCATGGGCTAGGGTACTCTGCATCAACTAAATTTGATTTCAAGTGTAAAACTGGACCCAAAAATATCCTTTATGCTACATGCTATGTCCAACAATAAATCCAGACTATTAGGAAGCAAAACACTGTAAAGTGAATGATCCAAAAATATGACTCTTGCACAAATATTACAACCAAGAAAGTAACCTGAGTACCCTATCTTAGACATATGGGAGTACATTATTCCCCTGGGCCCTTAGCCAAATTCACAAAATATGTAGATTTGCTGTAATATGAGGTCCTTGTGTAGATGAAACTTGATCAAATGTTTAAAGATGTTTATGAAATATGGTGTCCAATCCCTGTCCAATCTGAACTTGTGAGTTTATGACAAAACTTAATACTTCCTCCTATCATTCCTTGTAGCAAGACGCTGCCACTCATTCACTTTGCTGCAGAAGCTGTAAACAGTTTTAATGAAGAAAACAGGAATTCACAAGACATCAAAAAATTTCTGAATCATTCTTCAGACTTCTTGAGCAAGAAAACAATACAAACATGAGCAAGGCCTCTACAGGAGGATGTCACAATAGAGCATCTTGAAATATTTACCATAAATATGATATGTGTGCAAATAAAAATATATGAATATAGAAGCTGAATTTGTATGAAATTCTTGATGTGAAATACAATGTAATAAGATATATAACATTAGAAAGTAGTATATACATCATTTAATACATATGGAAACAAGCAAACTTCTAAAGTCTGCTCTAGGAAAGGAAGCCTGATTGTTGTTTTTTCATTTGAATCTTGTAGTATTTAGATCGACAGCAAATACTTAATAAGTCATCAAAAGTTCAGCCATCAAGAGAATTGTCAAAAGTTCTTCTTGTTGCATGAAGTGCATACAAAGATAAACAACCAATTTTAGTAAAATATAAGTACTCTGATATCAAATGAATCCAGTGTTCATAGCATAGTTTGATAGAGGGCTCTGTTTGAAACATTGTGTGTTATTCGATTCATATCAAAGTGCTTGTATTTTCCTTCATTTAATTGTTTATACCTGTATTACCAATCAACCATCATCTTCCAAACCCTTCAGCTCTGTGCCTGGAGACCCGTTCCTGTTGTATGCACCTACTGGCAATGGGATACATTTGTTGTTACTAAGCCATCCATGGCCAAGCAACTCCCTTGAAGAACCTGCAAAAAATGATGTAACAAGTTAAGACCCACAGGATGCCTGTACAGTGTACTAGGATAATAAAATTTTTTCGCCATCTATTTTAATAGAAAGGATGACTTGGTATGAAATAGGATCTTAAATAATTGTGATAGTATAATATGAGAGTGGCAAACAAGTAATAAGAGACAGGAAATGAGTGAAAAGGGAGTAAAGACATCAAGAATTCCCCTTGTCAAAATAAATAATCCAAGTCGTGATTTCCCAGTATTGGTCTTTCCTAATTTTTTAGCAATCTGGGGTTGAGTTTCTTATTAGCAGTTTCTTACAAAAAAGATACTGATGTGAAATGTGCCTGAATTTTCCTTTAATAAGTAAAAGACGAAAGTTGAAAATACAAATCTTGCAAGTAGTAATGTAATGTCCGTGTTTACATAATCCATAGAAGATTTTTCTAAACATGCATCCGATACAGAAAACGTTTCAGCCCTATCAAAATTTGCCAGAACGAATTTGTGCTGAAAAGATACTTTTGTTTTGGTCGGCAGTAGGAAGGCCTTTCACAATTGCACAGAAAGCGTGTCAAGCTACTGAACTGAGCTGAGCAGCTGAGAATCAATTTAATTCAAATGTTACTCACCAAGATCCAACTGAGAATGTACCATTGAGTCGCCTCACTAGAATTTCATTTCCTTGTCTTTCCTCGTCCATCCGGTAGTAGTTTCTCGACCAACTCTTATCGGGAGGGGTTTTCCCATGTACGGCCTGTCGATCGTCGTCACTATGACTGCCGTAGAAACTGCACCTACAAGCCCTTCGATTCCTTCCTCAAAGCTCGCCAGACTTTCGTTTCCAGCATCCTTTTTCTGTGCTCCTGAGTCTGATCTCAATTAGATGAAGTCAATTGCGTTTTATATAGGTTCGCTTGCTTGCACACTGCCTATCGACTTGCATTTTGTATTTGCTGGAGAGAGTGACTGTCCGGCTTTTGTGTACGAAAGCAAGAATCCTTCCGGAGTATACGTCACACATTGGTTCGACCCAGACTCCCATGTTGCGCAACGTCTAGCAGAGTGGGGCATCTTTGAACCCTTCTTTCAAGGGTATATCATAGTTTTAAGTTTGCGAGAGTATTGAAAATTCGTCATACACATCCTTAGCTTCAATTTGATTCGATTTGTAGAAAAAATTTTTTTCGACCTGATAGGCACTTTAAAGAAACTTACCTACTAATGGGCAAAACAATGACCCGCTTTAACACACAATGGTATCAGCCCTTTAGTCACAGCTGAAGGCAGGCTGTTAGCATTTGATTGGGTGATTTGGACAATAAAAAGGATAGGAAATTGGAATGGTTGCTAATACCCTGACTTTCTAAGGCCTTAGAAAGTCAAGACGATATACACATATTGAGAAAGAAATCCGTTGTGTTGAGCTCTGACTTTGTCGCGGCCAAGACGTGACAGACTGCCTTTAAACAGAATCATGGAGCTCATTCAACATGATAACCTGGGTACCAGACTCTCTCTTACCTTGGGTACCAGTGCCTCAAAAAAATAAATAAAAGAAGAAAGAAAAATAAGAAGAAATTTTCTTTCTTCTTTTATTAATTTTTTTTGAGGCTCTGGTACCCAGGGTAACTCTCTCTAAAAGAAAATGTTCTTTTAGAGAGTCTGGTACCCAAGGTATCAACATGATGACTTGTTTGAACAAACCAGTCTCTCGTAGTATTGTAGACATCAATCAACGCATAAGCTTTAACCTGCGTGCATCCCCTACTGTTGCCATATTGAAGTTTCCTCTTGAATTAAAACGATGCGATGGCAGATGTGACAATCTCTCAACAAAGAACAAACCGGTCTTCAACTTACAATATTCCACAGGGCTACCAGAATTCTCCTTGCTGTTTATTGCTTCCTGCCGTAATTATAATCTTTTGGTCGGTGCGTAGCTTCTGTGGCACCAGTGGGCAAACAAAACTATTCTTTGAGTTTCATATTTTAACCCTATTGCACAAGGGGCATCTTTCATATTCTGGCGTGGGGCGTTTTTCGCCCCCATTCTTTCTCGCTGAAACTACAAAAGATATATCAATGACACTTCCACTACTGTTCTGTGGCCAATTAGCTTTTCATATATAACATTGGTACTTGGTTAATCACTTGATAACATAGGTTTCAAATCTTTAAAACGGTGGATGTAGAATTCGATTACCTTTTTCTTTGATTTGAATGGCTTCACATGAAGTTTAGCTTTATCTGTCGTTAGAATATTTTGAAATCCTCAATATTTTCAGCATTAGGCCTACGGTGCTTTTCTTCTTTTCTTAAGAAATTAATAAATTTTCGGAAAAAACTTAGAACTATCGTAATTTCTAAACCTGTCGACGAAAGGTCAATTAATTTTCAAGAAAACCATAGTTTATGGATGCCTACAATATGGTATCAGCAAAACTCTTTCACTATTCTGGTTTGTAATTTAGAAATTTGATGACGCCAGATCATAAAATGAGCTGAAATATAGGGCGTATTCTTTTGGGGCATCTGAAGTCTGCGAAGTGTTCCAAAAACGGTATTCTTCGCAGAGAAAAATTTCGGTTACCAAAAGAATGGGAATTCTGAAAACGGTAGAGTTGGTAGACTTAGCAGAGAAAAATGCCAAAAGAATTCGCATTCTGAAAACGGTAGGGTTGGTAGACTTCGCAGAGAAAAATACCAAAAACATGGGAATGGAATGCTGAAAAAATGAGAACTCGAATGTTGTTGTTCGACCGAGCGAATTGAAATCATTGCAACGCAATGTACTTTTGTTATGCCAATTCCAAGAAAAAGAATCTGAGAAGTACCATTGTTTTTTCGAATGTTTTTGAAAACTTTCATTCACGAAACAATGCTCTGGCTTTATAAAAAGTGATCTGAAGTCTGCGAAGTCTACCGTTTTCTGTAGAAGGTTACCAAAAGGTTGGGATTTTATCTTCTGCCAATTCTACCGTTTTCAGAAGATGCCCAAAAGAATACGCCCATAAAATAGGCTGTAATTTTCGATAAATATTCAAGATTTCTGACAAGTGCAATGACAGAAAACAAGGGCAGATTCTGTAGCACAATAGCATAAGTTGCTTTGGGTCACTCCTCAATTCAAAGCGATTAGCGAATACAGACAAAAGAAGTCCTCTCAATCGGTAACTCGAAAACAAACATAGCCGAAAAGTTGCCCTGAAACCAGCACGGCAAACTCTCAATTAGTGCGGCGAAGGGAGGTTATTAAGAGAAGTTAGGAGCTTATAACGGAAGAGAAGGGTAAATCTAAAGCTCTGTCTGGCAGATTGTGTTTACGTGACTTAGGAGCTGAAGAGTAAATGCTAACATTTGGGTGCTACATATTGAATTTTGTGGCTCATTTAATCCAGGTAAATTTTGAATGCAACTTAGCAGTCCCATCATTGGTCTGTTAACGGGCTAGTCCATTGTTCCAAACTGTGTTTGCGAAAAATTATGGCTTTGCTTTTAAAGTAATACATGGTGTCCCAAACAAATTTTTGCTAATTGTTTTAAAGGGTTGGCATCTTGATGAAGCATCTTTTGATTTCTGTAACATATTTCGTACCATGCAAAATTGCGTCATAAATGGAAAAGTAGAATAATGCCAAATCTCCCAAGAGTATGGTCACATGACTTGAAATAGGTAAAAAGGTAGCCGATTAGGTCTATTTGAAGGTGAAAGGCAGAAAAGAAATCATGTAATCACTTAGGAAGACGGGGTTTTTTCTAAAGGAATCAACATAATTGGACTTTTAGCTGCAAAATTTGTGTGGAATTTGCGTAGTAATTGCTTGTGACTGCAAAAAAAGAAGGGAATAAGAAGCAAAGTACCTTGGATCCATATCCTTAAATTATTGCTTCGTTTCAACAGGAGGTTACCGGGCAGGGACTGGAGAAAACAACACAAACAATGCCCAAGGAGACAAAAGCTAGCACCAGCCGTGCGAATGTTTCAGAACTTTTTGAAGAAAATGTTAGACTAAAGAAGAAATGCAGTGGATTTCAGGATGAAGAGGCGATGGAGTATAAAGTGAATTCAAGAGCCATTGGTTATTGTCTACGACTGAGGAAAGCCCTCAAGCTGATCTGTCCAATAGTTGTTGTTTTGATTGTATTTGTGACGTGCATCACCCTCCTTCTCATGTGTTATGTTGGTGTGTCAAGCACGTGGAAGCTCAGTGGAAATTCACACAGTGTCACACTCAAGCAAAACGCGATGATTGGACAGAGGAACGACATGGATATCCAAGACTGCCAGAATAATGGAATGAAGAAGACCTTCCCAGACATCGACTACTCATTCTATGGGTACAACATTCTTCGTGGCTATCCCATGGCTGTCGGCCATGACCCAGGTCTAACACATCCAATATTTCAACATAGCTACAGTGAACAAAAGCAGTCAGCTGATTGTCGCTACAGCGTTCCAAATGGACTTATTGCAGCACCCGATGTCTCATGCGTTACATCTTTCACGTCTGAAGTGGCTCGAGATTCCCGGCAAATGTCAAAGTCACTCTCTGTTTCTGCACAGGTTTCAGGGGGTGGATTTGGAGTGAGCTTCTCAGCCAGCGCTGAGTACAAGAAAAAAAACATCTGAAATGTCATCTCGTAGTTCGATCTTTATTTATTCTCAAGCAAAATGTGATTATTACTTTGCAATGCTGGATGAAATTAACCCACCACAATTGTCCAAGTCATTCATTCAGTTTTCAAAAGGGTTGAAGACGACCAAAGATGTATTCAAATTATTTGAATATTATGGCACTCACTTTTTGAAACATGTAACATTTGGTGCAAAATTCATTTATGAACACAAAATGTCGAAAACAGAATTGCAAAAGTCGAGCAGTTCGTCTTTCAGCCTCTCAGTTCAAGCAAGCTATTCTGGAATGTTCAGTTTTGGAGGTGGCATGGGAATGAGCTCAGCCCAGCAGCAGGCTGCACAAAGTTTCCAAAGCAAAGTAGAAACTTCAACCATCAGTGTCGGAGCACCACCACCTGCTAATGGAGACACGATGACATGGGCTTCAACAGTTAAGGAATCTCCAGTGCCGACAAGGTACAAACTGTCACCAATAGAGGAACTTTTTTCTGCTACGTACATGGCGGGGACAGGAGTCGATTATAAGCATATCAATGATCTAGTAATTAAGGCCAAAACGGGATATTGTAAGGAGCTATTAGAAAAGGGAGATGTAAATACATGCAAAAAGCTCCAGAGTTATAAGGAATTCCCAGACTTGTGCCTTGGAACCACATGGTATCTTAAGATGGAAAGCAACTTTGATGGTTGTATAAATGCTTGCCTTGACCAATCAGCTTGTATTGCAGTTGGTTATCATGCTACAGGATCTAGCAATTGCTTTTTGTTTAATAACAAAACCCAACATACTGCAAGAGAAGATACGAATGCCCGAATGGTTCTGTTCATTGACAACATGGAGCTGCTTGGTGTTAACATGAAGATAAAGAATGTTGCATTGAAAGAATGTGTGGAAAAAAGAGATGGCAGTTGGCAGGTTCACAATATGTCAGAGTGTGCTGAGAAGTGTAGGAGCGATACAAGAAATTGCATAGCATACACAATCAGTGCAGTGAAGGGCAACATGCAATGCAAATTGTACAGCGAGGCTGTTCTCGTTGATAAGTCTATTGAATATAAAAAAGATTCAATTCTCAACATGGTGCCAAGCTTTCTTCAACAGTAATGACTGAGGAGGTCAAGACTTTAGTTTCGACAGTAATTTAGAGACTTTGAGTTTTAGCATTCTGCGAGGTTAGTACATTAGGAGTAATTGTAAGTACAATCATAACCATAACCATATTCATAACGATTATAATAATGATAGTGATGATCATAGTCATGATCTAAATCTTAGGCCCTAGTTACACTATACCGGATTGCTATCGGAGTGGAGTGAATTCTTTTATTTATCAATTACAAACAACAATAATCTTTCTAAAACTACATAACTACAATCACATAAACCCTATTTTGGTTGGGATGGGGGTAAATTTGCAATAGATATTTATGAAAACTGTCACTGAGAGCGAGGTGGAGACAAGACGTGTTAAAGTGAGCTCTGAAAATATATCTTCAAATTCGTTATCAAACAATGGAAAGCAATGTGGAAATCGTTATTGAGGCTACCTAAAATCTCAGAAGCAAAAGCAAAGGTCGGTATTTCGAAAATATTTCAGAATTATGCCAAACTAAACATGGATGGAGTGGCGCAAAAACCAGCGAGGCTCTCGAGGAGGCAATTAAACAAAAGAAGATCTTTTCCTCTATAGTCAATGGCAAACTATCATACCGAAAATGCGATAAAAATAAGATCTGCATAGAAGATGATTCGGAAAGCCGTTTCACTCAGACAGACCCGTTGCCCATAGATGATCGTATCACCATGAAGGAG